>VDFB02256132.1:229257987-229399430 GCA_007258455.2 Sequoia sempervirens
CTCTCTCTCTCTCTCCCTCTCTCTCTCTCCCTCAGAAGTAACTTGAGATGGGGAGAGAGAGAGAGGGACAATGAATTGATATGGAGAGAGGGGAGGAGAGATGTAGAGAGAGAGTGGGAGAGAGAGAGAGAGAGATAGAGTGTGGGAGAGAGACCTGAGAGGGAGATGGAGAGTGTGAGTGAGAGAGAGAGAAGAGAGAGGGAGAGGGAGAGGGAGAGACCTGAGAGAGAGAGGAGAGAAAGAAAGAGAGGAGGGAGTGGGAGAGACCTGAGAGAGACCGAAGAGGGAGAGAGGGAGTGGAAGAGACCTAAGAGAGAGAATTAATAAGGAGAGAGACTTCAAATGAAGGAGAGAGAGAGGGAGAGAGGGAGATGGGGAGTGAGAGGGAGAGGGAGATGGATATGGAGTGGGAGTGTGAGGGACCTGAGAGCGAGAGAGAGACTTCAAAGGGATGGAGAGAGAGATGGAGGGAGAGAGGGAGACAAAGAGTGAGAGTGAGAGGCAAATGGAGAGGGAGTGGTAGGGACTAGAGAGAGAGACCTAAGAGGAAAATGGAGAGTGAGAGAGATAGGGAGAGAGATATAGAGAGAGACAGAGAGAGAGACTTGAGAGGGAGAGAGGGAGGGAGATAGGGAGAGAGTGGGAGAGAGAGAGACTTGAGAGGGAGAGAGTGTGAGTGTGAGTGAGACATTAAGAGAGAGAGAGGGAGTGGGAAAGAACAAAGAGAGAGAGGGAGTGGGAGAGACTTGAGAGAGAGAGACCTAAGAGGGAGAGAGGGAGTGGGAAAGGCTTGAGAGAGAGACCTAAGAGGGAGAGAGACTTAAGAGGAAGAGAGACCTCAAAGGGAGGGAGAGAGGGAGAGGGAGAGGGAGAGGGATAAATAGAGAGAGGGAGATGGAGTGGGAGGGACTTGAGAGAGAGACAGAGTGAGAGAGAGAAGGATGGATGGAGAGAGAGGTAGAGAGATATGTCTAGATATCAAGGAGAAAGAGTGAGAAAGATAGATATAAAAAGGGATAAAGAGAGAAGAAAGGAGGGAGGAATAGGGCTAGAGCTTAAGGGGAGACATAGTGATATAGAGAGAGGTAGAGAAAGGGATAGAGAGATATGATGATTTATGAAGATTTGTTCATCTCCTTGCTACAAAAAATATAAATATTTCATTATTTATTACTTTTTCTAATGTTTCAAGTATTTTGAGATGAGTGTTACAAAAAAATCATGAAAAAGACTTTGCATGTGAAATTAGTGAGCATTTGATGTTTCAAAAATGAAATATGAAGTTTAAATGATTATAATTATTTTTTGGTGTATAATATAGAAACACCACCTATTCCATTGCATAGATCTCTCAATCACCTTTCCAATTCCTGTAAAAAGTTGAAGTTTTGATAAGAAATGCAAAAGTTATGCCCATTTTACTAAAGAGGGTTTTTTAGGTTTTCAAAACGGAACCGTTTTAAATGGATATCCATTTTGTGTTTCAAAAAAATGGGTTCCCGCTTTCCAAAACGGATATTGTACCCAAGCCTACAAAAATTCAAAGGCGTGAATTTCACATTTTTGGACGTGTTAAAAATGCCTTTTTTTCCCATTGCCATTTTTTGGACCCCCATGATCCTGCACGTACCCCTATAATGGTGATTTTAGGTGTATAGAGACCTATTTCCCTTCGCATGATATCCATTATACAACTGAAGCGGTTTATGCGAAAGGGATGTTAGATGTTTGTCATCACCATCAGTGATAAGGATGAGGAGAAGACAAAGACATCATTGGATGACCATCCCATTCTTAGGGAATTTTTTGATGTATTTACTTTTGAGTTTCCAAGCATGTCACCATGTCAAGAGATTGAATTTCACATAGAATTGATACCAAGAGCTTAGCCGATATCAAGGGCACCCTATAGGATGACTACACATGAGCTCAAGCTACAATTAGATGACTTACTAGAAAAGGTTCATGTCTAAGTGTCTCACCTTGGGGTGCTCCCATCACCTTCGTTAAGAAGGATGGATCCCTTCGTATTTGCATAAACTATACAAATTTGAATAAGGTGATGATTAAGAATCGTTAGCTACTTTCGAGGATCCATGATTTGTTTGATCAAATGTAGGTAGCTAGAGTGTTCTTGAAGACTGACCTTAAGTCTGGTTATCATCAGTTATGGATTGCAGAGATAAATATTCATAAGCTCGCTTTCAAGACTAGATATGACTACTATGAGTTTATAGTGGCACCTTTGGTGTTGATGAATGCCCCTACAATGTTCATGAGTCTCATGAATGCAGTATTCCATGGCTTATTAGATTAGTTTGTGGTAGTGTTTCTTGATGACATTATGATATACTCACGAATTGAGGAGGAGCATGAGGTTTACTTGTGACAGGTTCTTTAGTGTTTGAGAGAGCATCAATTGTACAATAACCTGTCAAAGTGTAACTTCTTTTGTCCAGAGGTTTGCTACCTTGGTCACATCATATACAGAAATGGTATCTTAGTAGATCCATTGAATATTATTGCCATTATAGATTGGACAACATCTGCTATTGTGACAGAGGTAAGGATTTTCATGGGTTTAGTAGGATATTACCATTTTTTTATCGAGGGTTTCTCTAGGATCGTGCATCCTATTACTTCCCTTTAGCAAAAAGGGAAGAAGTTTGAGTGGATATAACAATGTGAGGGGGCCTTCTAGACCCTCAAGGGGCATCTCACTAGCATTCCTATCTTAGTAGTTCCAAACCTGTCAACAAATTTCATGGTTTTCACTAACACCTCAATTGATGGCTTAGATGCGGTACTTATGTAGGAGGGTGGAGTGATAACGTACAAGTTGTGAAAACTCAAGACCCATTAGTCGAACTACCCTACTCATGGCTTGGAGTTGGCAGCGATAGTTCACACTCTAGCTCGTTGGAGGCATTTTCTTTTGGGACATCACTTTGAGTTGCATTCAAATCACCACAATCTTCATTACATCTTCACTCAGCTAAATCTAAATGCTCATCAGAGGTGTTGGATGGAGTTTCTATGCAAGTATGACTTTGATCTACATTATATCAAAGGGAAGGAGAATGTAGTAATAGATACTTTTAGTAGGAGGTGACATAAGATATAATCTATGTCATTAGGCATAGATTTGAGGATTCATAGTCTATATCATTTACCAGAGGATGAGTGGTACATGGCAGTCTAGCAAGAGATCCATTCATAGAGGGCCCTTAACGACAAGTTTTTAGGATACACCTTGGAGTTTGATGGGTTACTACGATATAGAGGCCACATTTACATACCTAGTGCAAGCGATCATACAATTATATTATCCAAGGCACATAGAGCGTTGTATACAACACATCCAGGGTTGAAGAAGATGTGCATTGACCTTAGACAATTATATCATTGGGCAAGGATGTGATAAGATATTGTAGATTTTGTGACTCAATGCCTTGAGTGTCAAAGAGTCAAGGCTAAGCATCAAAATCCAACAAGACTTCTTTACCCACATGATATTCTTGAGTGGAAATGGGATACCATTGATGGATATCCTTATTGGTATACTTTTTTCCTCACACCGCCATGATGCCATCATGGTGGCTATTGATAAATTAACCATAGTAGCTCATTTCTCACCCATGTGTATGCCTTATACTCCCCCAACAATGGAGATGGTATTCCTAGATGATATTTTTAGGCTTCATGAAGTCCCTCATAGGATCATATCAGATAAAGATTCACTCTTTAGGTGAACATTTTGGACGTTGTTGTAGAAAGCGTTGGGCACACAACTCAACTTCAGTTCGACTTATCATCTTGAGATACATGAGTAGACTAAGAGGGTGAATGAAGTATTGGAGGACATGCTACATATGTATGTGATGGACCATCAGTCATGTTGGGAGTGTTGGGAATAGGATGTCATTTAATTGCAATCCTAAACATATTTCATGTATCTCCTAACTCCTTGGAAAGTGTTCCCCGACACTAGGATTAGAAAGAGATTAAATTAGAATGAAATGAACATGTAAATTGACATTTTTGATTATTCCTAAATGATAGGAACATGTGGGGACATCTAAGAAGAGCTCCTACAAGATAGGAACACATGGGGCGCCCACATGGAAAGTGGAACCCACTTTGCTTCAGTTAACTATTTGGAGGATTGATAACACTTCAGTAATGCATGTTTTGATCCTAAAAATTAGGGATCGATATTTACATGAGTGGAGTGGCACTATTAGTTCAATATCAGTTCAGTATCAGTGAACAATTCAGTTTAGTTATCTTCAGTTGCATGTAGTTATTTCAAGTTGAATGCTAGTTGACTTGAGTTGCATGACTAATGACTTCAGTTGCATGACAGATAACAGGTGGATACTTTCAGCTAAGTGGGGATGATCAATCATGCATAATGTTTGCATGAATTGGTGGAGAGATATGTTTTAGTTAACTAAGATTAACTTGGGACCACCTTGGGTGCACAAGTTGGCATCTTTTAGTTAACACCTTTTGCATAAGAAGATATTTACAAGGCTCAATCAAGTGGGCCCATTCTTGGGCACCAACTTTGAGGTGAAGTTTGCATGATATCTTCTTGACCAAAGTTCAGTTTGGGGTGCCTAAATTGAGGAAGACTTTGGTTTGACTTCAGATTACATTGTGGAACTCTACTTGCCCAATCTAGGCGTAGATTTTTGTGAGGAGCTTTATGCTCTTGTATTGTACAAATCTTATGGGTTTACATACTCATATTATTGTCTATTAATTGTAGCAAGTGTATGAGAGTTCTATGAGAGTTTATTGCAAGTTGTGAAGAAGGATTGTTGAAGGAAAGGAAGCACATCAATCAAGGATTGATATAGTATTATTGTAATTTTGTTCCAAGGTTAAATAATACAAGCACTATTGATTTTGGTGGAGTTTTTTCCTGAAAGGGTTTCTCCACGTATATGTTATGTCACTTCTATCTCCTCGTCTCATTCTTCTACAATCTTTCGTCTCTTTCTACAATTGGTAAAATTGATCTAAACAGATTAATCATACACAAATAACTATGAAAAAGAACACATAATTAGATCTACAGTCTCAAAGTTTTACAAGTTTTAAGCTACAATATTACCTTTATTTTCAACATTTTGTATCAAAGCTAATGGTTGGTTAGGGTTTGGGATGCCTTTCGCTTAAAAGTTTGGAGGTTTTTGGCTGTAGTGGGAACTTTTACTATTGTATTATTGCAGATTTGTAAAAGAAGTGTGTTACAATGAGTTCTACTTCTCGTCTAGATATTGAAAGATTCAATGGATCTAGTTATGGGATGTGGAAACTAAAAATGGAGGATCTCTTTGAAGAGTGAGATCAGTGGTTAGTTGTTTGTAATGAGACAAAGCCATCTACAACGATGTCAGGTGAGGATTGAGATAAGCTTGATAAGAAGGAAAGAGGGACCATAAGGTTATGTCTTTCTGATGTTGTTCTCTTGAATGTTTCAAGTGAAGCTACCACATATAAATTATGGAAGAGGATAGGTGATATCTATCAAACCAAAAGTCTTACTAATAAGTTGTATCTGAAAAGATAGTTGTATTCTTTAAAGATGAAAGATGATGATTCTGATGCACATATTTTAGATTATTTCAATTTGATTCTAAGTCAGTTAGCATATGTAGATGTAAAGCTAGAAGATGAAGATAAATGCATTTTGTTACTTTGTTCTTTACCAGAGTCTTGGGAAAATCTAATTGTTGCTATTAATGGTAGTGGTGCAGATCCTAAGATGGACAATATAATTCCTACTCCCCTATCAAAGGAGATGAGGAGGAAGTCTAAAATGGGATCCCAAGATGCCTTGTTTGTAAGAGTTAGGCCTAAGGAAAATGAACCTAAGGGAGACAAGAAAGGAAAGGGTAAATCTAAAGGATGGTCTAAAACCCCTTGTAAGAGTAAGGTAAAGTGTTGGAACTGTGGGAAACTGGGACATGTAAAGAAGGATTGTAAGAACAAGAAAAAGAGTTCTGATGCTTCCACAAAGAAATCCTCGAATGACGGTAATGATGCATTGATCATTTCATGTAAAACTATTAGTGATGACTCTTGGCTTATTGATTCAAGTTGCTCCTATCATATGACTCCTAACAAGGAGTGGTTCACTAAGTATACTGCATATGATGGAGGGAATGTCTTCCTTGGAGATAATAGCACAACAAAGATTGTGGGAAAATGAGAGGTAAAGTTGTGTTTCAGTGATGGTAGGGTTAAGACCCTTAATGATGTTTTACATATTCCAAGACTTGCTAGAAATCTATTTTTGTATCTAAGTTCAATGATTCTGGAATGCATGTGACATTTGATAAAGGTGGTTGTAGATTGGTGAAAGGGAATATGGTGGTTGCTAAAGGATCTTGGATTGGGACTTTGTTTAAGCTTAATACCTCCAATTTGAATAAATCAGCCAATGTAACTGAAGCTAAAAATACATGTATGTTGTGGCACCATAGATTGGGCCATATTGATGAAAAAGGTCTTTGGACCATTCTTAATAAGAAATTGGTTGACGGTATTCCTGATTATAATATTGACAAAAATGATTTTTGTGAGCATTGTTTGTTTGAAAGAAATCTAGATCTTCATTTCCTAATGGATAAAATAAAGCTAAAGGATTATTAGAGATTATTCATTTAGATGTTATGGGTCATGTCGATATTGACTCTATTGGAAAATCTATATATTATGTCACATTTATTGATGATGTCTCAAGATACGCTTGGATCTATTTTATGCATAACAAATTTGATGTGTTCAATAAGTTTAAATAATTTAAGGCTTTAGTTGAGAAACAATCAGATCATAAGATAAAAGTGTTGAGATCAGATAATGGTGGTGAATATTGTTCTAAGGAATTTGATGATTATTGTAAGCATGCGGGGATTATGAGATAGAAAACTACTCCATACACACCTCAACAAAATGGAGTATTAAAAAGGATGAACCAAACCTTAATGGAAAGAGATAGGAGTATGTTAAGTAGTGCTAAGCTAGATTGGTGCCTTTGGGTCGAGGCTGTAAGTACTTCTTGTTATTTAATCAATAGATCTCCTAGTTCATCTATTGAAGATAAAACCCCTTATAAAATGTGGTTAGGTTGGAAACCTAGTGTTGCAAATTTAAGGATCTTTGGTTGTGAGGATTTTGTTCATGTGCCTAAATAAAACCAATCTAAGTTGGATCCAAAAGCACAAAAATGCATATTCATAGGTTATGGTGAAAATGTAAAAGATTACAAGCTTTGGAATCCTCTAACCCAAAAAATTACTTTATCTAGAGATGTGATTTTTAGGGAATTTAGATCTTATATAGGAGAAGAACAACCAAATAAGAAGGATACTTCTTGAACAGTGCATTTTGAGACAAATACTAAGAAGTATGAAGATGTACACATTGAAGAACAATTGGATGGATTGGATGAGGAGAGTTCACAGAGTCCTGAGATAGATGCTCATGATGAACATATTGAGGAAGAAGAAGAACCTTCTTTGAGAAGATCCACAAGACAATGTAATCCTGTTGATAGGTATAGCCCACCTGTTTTCCATTGTATATTTTCTTTGATGAGTACTAATGATGAACCTAGATCTTACAGGGGAGCTTTGTCTTCAGATAAGAACAAGCTTTGGTCACAAGCCCATGCATGAGGAAATGGTTTCCTTGGATACTTGTGACACATGGGATCTTGAGAGTTTTCCCAAAGGAAGAAATGCCATTGGTTGTAAATGGATCTTTAAAAAGAAAATTGGAACAAATGCTAATCTTGAAAGGTACAAGGCTAGATTAGTAGCCAAGGGCTACTCCCAAAGAGAGGGAGTTGAATTTAATGAAATATTCTCTCCTGATGCTAAATTAACTTCTATTAGATTCCTTTTATCTATTGCTACTACTTATGGTTTTGAGATAGAGCAAATGGATGTGAAAATTGCTTTCTTACATGGGGATCTTGATGAGGAGATTTATATGAGGCAACCTGATGGTTTTGTTGTAAAAGGAAAATAATTATTGGTTTGCAGGTTAAAGAGATCTTTATATGGATTGAAATAGTCACCTAGAATGTGGTACCAGAAGTTTGATGCTTTTGCATTAAAAATTGGTTATGATAGGAGTGAGGAAGATCATTGTGTTTACATAAAATTTATTGATGATCAACTTTTAATTATTATCTTGCATGTTGATGACATGTTGTTTATTGGCAATAGCAAGGTAATGATCAAAGAATTGAAATCACAACTCTCTATCACATTTGAGATGAAAGATCTAGGGCTGAAAAATATATCCTTGGAGATCATCAGAGATAGAGGTAGCAAAAAGATTTTCTTAATCAAAGCGACTATGTTGATACTATTTTGAAACAGCTTAACATGCATGATAGTAAACCAATTAATATTCTTTTACTAGTTGGCATGAAGTTAAGTTTAGACATAGGTCCTAAATTTGATTTTGATTATGAGGAAAAGTCTAAAATTCCATATGCTAGTGTAGTTGGTAGTTTGATGTATGAAATGGTTTGTACAAGACCAGATATAGCCCAAGCAATGGGAGTTCTAAGTAGGTTTATGTCTAACCCTAGTAAAGAACATTGGACTTATGTTAAGAGGTTTTTTAGATATTTACGAGGTACTTCTAATTACTATTTGGTTTATCATGGTGCTAATGATATTGATATTATGCACAGATCATTGGACATACATGGTTTTGTTGATTCGGATTGGGCAGGAGACCTAGACAGTGGGAGGTCAACAAGTGGCTGTGTTTACCTTGTTTGGAGCTGTGGTTAGTTGAATGAGTAAGAGGCAACCCATGGTTGATTTTTCCACCATAGAAGCAGAGTACATGGCTGCTACCCATGCCTCTAAAGAGGCAGTTTGGTATAGATACCTGGGAAAGGTAGTGGTTTTAATTGCAAGCAAATTAGAATTAAATGTGATAGTCAGAGTGCTATTTTTTTAGCCAAAAATCCTATGTGGCATTCTCGTACTAAGCATGTTGATATTCAGTATCACTTTGTGCGAGAAATGTTTGAGAGTGGGAAGGTATTGATCGAGAAAGTTGACACTTTGATCAATGTTGCAGATTATCTTACGAAACTAGTTCCTACAAAGAAGTTCTCATGGTGTAGGAAGGCCATTGGCCTTGAGTCCTATACTTGATTTATAATAATGATTCCTTGTTTAGAATAATTTCAATGTATAATGTCAAGTGGGAGAATGTTGGGATTAGGATGCCATTTAATTGCAATCCTAAACATATTTCATGTATCTCCTAACTCCTTGGAAAGTGTTCCCCAACACTAGGATTAGAAAGAGATTAAATTCGAATGAAATGAACATGTAAATTGATATTTATGATTATTCCTAAATGATAGGAACATGTGGGGATGTCCAAGAAGAACTCCTACAAGATAGGAACATATGGGGCGCCCACATGGAAGGTGGAACCCACTTTGCTTCAGTTAACTGTTTGGAGGATTGATAACACTTCAGTAATGCATGTTTTTATCCTAGAAATTAGGGATTGATATTTACATGAGTGGAGTGGCACTATTAGTTCAATATCAATTCAATTCAATTCAGTTTAGTTTAGTTATGGTTTAGTTATCTTCAGTTGCATGTAGTTATTTTGAGTTGAATGCTAGTTGATTTGAGTTGCATGACTAATGACTTCAGTTGCATGACAGATAACAAGTGGATACTTTTAGTTAAGTGGGGATGATCAATCATGCATAATGTTTGCATGAATTGGTGGAGAGATATGTTTCAGTTAACTAAGATTGACTTGGGACCACCTTGGGTGCACATGTTGGCATCTTTCAGTTAACACCTTTTGCATGAGAAGATGTTTACAAGGCTCAGTCAAGTGGGCCCATTCTTGGGCGCTAACTTTGAGGTGAAGTTTACATGATATCTTCTTGACCAAAGTTCAGTTTGGGGCGCCTAAATTGAGGAAGACTTTGGTTTGACTTCAGATTACATTGTGGAACTCTACTTGCCCAATCTAGGCATAGATTTTTGTGAGGAGCTTTATGCTCTTGTATTGTACAACTCTTATGGGTTTACATGCTCATTATTGTCTATTAATTGCAGCAAGTGTATGAGAGTTCTATGAGATTTTATTGCAGGTTGTGAAGAAGGATTGTTGAAGGCAAGGAAGCATATCAATCAAGGATTGATATAGTATTATTGTAATCTTGTTTTAAGGTTAAATAATAAAAGCACTATTGATTCTATTGGAGTTTTTCCTGAAAGGGTTTCTCCACGTATATGTTGCATCACTTCTATCTCCTTGTCTCATTCTTCTACAATCTTTTGTCTCTTTCTACAATTGGTAAAATTGATCTAAACAGATTAATCATACACAAAGAATTGTGTCAAAGAACACTTTATTAGATCTACAGTCTCATATTTTTACAAGTTTTAAGCTGCAATATTACCTTCATTTTCAACAGGGAGGAGTACTTGTACTTGGTTGAGATTGCCTACAATTTTGGGTATCATAGTTCCCTGGGCATGCCACCATTTCAAGCATTGTATGACAAACCTTGAATTACCCATCTGAGTTGGGATCATATAGAGGAGAGTGGCTATTGTTCTATAGTTGATTCAGGATATGAAGCAACAAGTGGATTTTATTATACAACATTTACAAGAGGCACAAGATAGTCAAAAGAAGTATGTTGATGCTAAGAGGATTGATCAAAGCTTCTTAGTTGGTGATTGTGTATTCTTGAGAGTACAACCACATAAGATTCCAATATTTATGGAAAGGGCTATAAGCTTGCACCACGATTTTTAGGTCCACTTGAGCTCTTGGATCAAATAGGTCCCATAGCTTATTGTTTAGCCCTACTACCTAGCCTATCATGCATCCACAATTTTCTTCATCTATCAGTTTTGAGATGCTATGTGCATGATGACTCTCATGTTTTAGATTTGAATGCCTTGCAAGTGGATTCAGATGGGCAACTAGTGTTGGAGCCCATTCACATTTTGGCTCGACGAATGCTGCCCCTTCAAGGGTAAGATTTAGACCAGGTTAGGGTCCAATGGGACCATTATGATGAAGTTGCAACTACTTGGGAGGATGCATCATAGTTAAAGGCATTGTATCCTCACCTCTTTGATGAATTTTAGGAGGAAGTTCATCCCTAGAGGGGGAGGATATGAGGCCCACCCATTGATTACTAGATATTATCCTATTTTTCTTTCATTTAGATTGACACTTTATGATATTGTTCATGTTATGATAATTTAGACACTTGGCTCTATATTTTATTTTTATTGATGATTCAAATGCATGTGTAGAAGTGATAAATTATAGTTCAATAACTTGTATGTGCAATGGTGTATTGATAATTGTGATGCAAACACTAATTTTAATATTGTGATAAGTAAAATGATTAAGTTTTAAATAAACTTATAAAACGAAATTATTATTTACCTCGTGAGAGTTGAAAGAATGTTGTTATGTGAATCCAATCATTATGAATCTTGAGATTATGCTAATGGGGAAATTAGAATATTCAAAGATTTAAAATACTACATGGAGATTGATAATGTGAATGTGTATATTTCATTTTGGTTGCTTCAGTTATGAAAATTTTATTGGATGCATTAATATGTGAAATTGAGTGTGTAGGTACATTATTCCATGGCCAATGGAATTGGAGGTCTCTAAGGAATCCAATGTGATAAACCTCGTAATACTAACTATAGTCCATTTAGACAGACTATAGTCTTAACATAATGTGCTCTATGTGATGTGGCTTGAGACATGAGTGCATGTGATTTGTGAGGTCTTAAAGTTTTTAAGTTTGAATTTTAATTTTGTGATTGTATCCTTGAGGGTAATTTCAGATTTAAATTTGTTTGTCTTTAAAGGGGTGAAAATGGTTTTATTTTATGTAATTTCATCATTTTTAAATACCTAGGGTGGTAACCCAAGGGTTGGGTACTTAACTAAACCAATATCTTGGACTAAATCCAAGATATGACCCCTCTTAATTGTCTATTAAAAGGGGCGACAAATTTTGAGTGTTGTGGGGAATGGATGGACTTGTTCCAACCACATCCCCATTTTTATCCAAGTTCATTTATAGATGGATATTTTGGGGGAGTTCCCAAGTGGACTCCCCCTTCTTAATGATTCTCTTTGAGACTTTTTAGGAAGGAGTGGAAGAGACTCCTTCCCTTGAATGTCTTCCACATAAGGGGGACTTAGAGGGGTGTGTTGAAGAGATGGGAAGGTGATAAGTGCCACATCCCCATTGGTGAGGATCCCAATTGGTACTCTATTTAGTATTTATTTCTAAATAGATTGGGGGTTTCTTTCATTATTGCATTTTTTGGGAATTTTCTTGAAGGAGTTGTGTGTAAAGGACTTGGGAAGGAGTTGGAAGGCTTGGAGATCTTCTTCAAAAATATCTTCCTTGGGAAGCTTAATAAGGTAGGAATCAAGCTCCTTATATTTTTTATGTATAAATATGGTGAATGTTTTGTAATGATTGTTGTGTGTCTTCATTAAAATGTTCTTGTTCTTGTTGTTGTGATAAATTTTGAGTTAGGTTGTTATGGGGATTTCCCTCTCACTTGATAAGATCTCTCTAAGTGTGGTTTGAGAGAAGGAGAACCTCCCATGGGTAAAAATCCATCCTTTGAGAAGGAGGAGCTTGGGTATGAGTACCCTTCTTGTTTATATTGAGCATGGTGTTTGGGATGTGAAGTGGAGACACTATGTGAAGTGAAATTTGTGAAGAAGGTTGTTTGAAACTATGTTTGAACTTTCTAAATTTTCCCCATTAGGTTGAGATGTCACCTCATCTCCCCCTTATGAGTCTTGATAAGATTCAATGTGTGTGATTCAATCCTTGGGCTTGGGTGTTTATTTTACATGTGTACGTCTCAATATTTTGATGTAATGTTGTTTGCTTGTGTATTACCCGGTTCCTATGGAGACTTCCTAGCTTGGGGTGATTGGTTTTTCTAGCCAAAAGTTGGGTGGTGAGCACACCATTGTTCTTGGTAAAGTTGTTTGCATTTTTCAAGTAAAGATTGGAAAATCTAGTAGTTTGGATGAGTTGCAATTGTGTCTTGGTGTCATGCTCATGTGATGAAATTTTGTCTTCTTTTATAAAACTATCCTTGGCTAGAAGTGGTGTAAGTTTTGTTCTACAATTATGTATGGAAGGATTTCAAAGTAAATGTTTAGTTCAACAACCTATATTGTGAAGGAGAACTTGTTGGTTTTAAATGCAACCTGTATTTGTTTGAAAACATGTAGAGAGAAATTTTGCTCAAAATGTAAAATGTATTGTTGTTGTATGATCTATCAAAAAAATAGACGGTTGTTTTGTTTGACATTTGCAAGAAAATAAAGTATAAATTGTAGCTACAATTCTTTCCAGTTTAAAAAATAAAGAGAATCAAATCTATACATCATCAAAATAGATAAATGCATACTCTTTGGGTCTGCAATAAAATTTCTTGCTCTATATAATTAATTGTATGGTTCCCTTTTTTTGTTAATTTTATTAAAGCAATGCGTATTTTGTTGGAAAATAATTTTTTCTATTCAAGCATAGTTGGACTTTTAATTACTTTGTGAATATGTCAATACGGAAAGGTTCATTAACAATGATGTTGTATACCTATATTACAAGAAACTTTGTAGTAACTTGTATGGAAAATTAAGTATAAAGTTTATATTTTATATAGTCCGTGTCACTCCCAATCATGAATACAAGTTGAGTTAGAGAGGTACATCTATAGCATAAAATATATAGAAATCTATTCCATTTAGCAAATGAGAGTAAACATAGGACAAACATTACCATACCTATTTTTGGTATTCCTTGCACAATAACACTTTTGCAAGAATATTTGAACAAAAAAAATGAAATAAATCCTATGATTAGGAATTATTGAAATACATGCAAATCTATTAAAGAATGTATTTGAAATTAAATTAGAACTCAAAAAAATATAATACGTAGCAGATTTGTTAAAGTAAGCATTTAAAACTGAGTTGAATGTAAAAAATATTAAAAAAATGTATATTAATTAGTGCTCAATGAAATGATTTAAGGGGGGCTCGCCAGTCCATGAGGGGTGGCGGCCTCCTCAAGGGGCACAGTCCTATGGTGGGCACAACCCCTTCACAGGTCATTGCCCATGAAGAGGGTTGTCAAATAAAACCCCTCTTTTATACAAAAAATAACTATTGATAACTTGCTACACAATAATATACACTCCTCTTGTAGCCTGTCATATTGAAACCCCATCCTCTGACCTCAATTTCCACCTGTGTTTCTCCGTTAAGCGGCAACAAGTGTGGAGAACGTAGAGCAATTCTCATAAGGTTTTTTAGGGTGCCAAGAGAATACAATATAAGAATGAATACCGTGGCATTTCTTTTTCCCCTATCATGCCATTTTGAATGAAGATAAGACTTCCTAAATCTTCTTTTTACCATGAAAAAACTAATTCCTTTTGGCGGATTTGGAGTGATATTAAAATAATGTTTAGGTTGTGCATGAGGATGTTAGGGTCCTACGTGAGATTTCATGATATTTAAATACTAAACATGAATGATATTTCAAAAAGAAGCATAAACTTCTACGCAATGATAGCAATAAATAGAGCTTTTTTAAATGATAGTCAAGTTAATAGCTTTGATATCAATATTGATACTTAGTTTAGTGCAAGTTGATCTTAAAATTATCAGCAATGATAATAATTATGTTCCTATTCACATTTTAAGTGATATTGATATCAAATTTAATAATGGTTATATTAATATTAATAAAAACATTAATATTGATAACAACATAAATATTAGTATTATAGTGTGATAATAGTTTTAAATTAATAGTAACATTAATATTAGAGAAATCACTAATATTAAATTCAAAAAAAAGAGAGTAACATTAATACTATTAATAAATGGGATATTAATATTAAAATGAATAGTAATAGTAATAGTAATATGTCAATATTTTGATTATAATGGAAAAACTGGTTTTGAAGGGACTTGAAACCCTTTACAACATAAAAGATGAAAAGGTGCTCAGAGATAAAAACATTGAAGCATCAGAAAACCAACAACCCAAAAGTAGAAACACAACAACAAATAAACAAAAACAAACAACAACACAAAAAAAGACACTATCTCATGTTCTTTAAGGTGTTAGCCACCTCAATCTCTTGGTTACGATGCAGTTTGACCATTTCCATTAGTTCTTTCTTCTCCTCTTCAAAGGTCTTCCTCAAGTTACCCTTGGTTCTGATACATGGGCCTTTTGCCTCATCTTTTTTGCCCTTCTTCCCCTTCCCCTTTGAAGACTAGTCATTCTCCATCAACTCTGCAAAGTAAAGTTGATCTTCCCTTAATTGACTTATCTTACGAAATAGGACCTCTAGAGACTCAACACTGTTCTTGATCGAACTGTGGCTAACTTGCAATAAATTCTTGATGTCCACATTAGTTTCATTAATATTTTCCTCGATTTTAGAGAGGCGGTTCTCACACAGGGTCTTAAAATCTATAAAGGAGCACTCTAAGTCCACTAGTCTTTCAATAAAAATATTTGGGGAAGAACCCTTTGACATGTTTTGCATATTCTCTTTTAGACTCCTGGTTTTGATATTCACCTTATTAAATTCCTGCAATATCCACTTGGAAAGCTTAAACGTGCAAGTGGCCCCTGAACGAGCCAAATCCAGAAGCTTGAACATTGAAGTATTGTCATCATTTAAGTAAGAGAAATCTTTAGAGAGAGGATTCACCTTTAAAGGCTTTGGCTTTCCAAGACTTGGATTTACCCCCTCCTTCTCATGCATAGACTTCCCACCTAAAAGTTCTACACTGGGCGATTGTCAAACAAGGGAGTCATTTATTTCAACAGTATTATCCATAACACCCTTCTCCTTACCTTGGTCTTTGGAACCCTTTGAATCACCTTTAACAACTTGATTTTTTAGCTTTTCAATTCTCTTGGAAGCCCAACGTGACATTTCCTTGGCTTCCTTATCCCCAACATTATCAGGAATGTCCTCCTTATAGACATCCACAATAGAATCTTGACCGTTAAGCTCATTATCTCCCTTGGACTAGGAACTACCAAAAATATATCAATATAATCTCCAATGGAAGGGTAACCCAACTCCTACAAAACAAGCTTCTTAGCAACATGTTTCCTCTCAAGATTACCCTTCTTTCTCTTCTTAGAGGGAGCCTCCAAAGGGATGAAGACCCACCCTCCTCCTCCTCATTCCATTCCTCCTCACCAGCAACACTAGTATCCAAACTAGTCGAGAGGGATTCTTCACTGATAGCCTTCTCCTTACCTTTAACCAACTTGGTAGAGGCATGGGCTTTCACATACTCAATTATGAGTAGTATGAGGCCCTCATAAAGAACAAGGTCCCTCCTATTCTTCAAATGAGCATACACTGACATTTCTAATGAGGACAGAAGAAACAAAGGAAACGGTATATATAACCCATGTCTAAAATGATTCAACAAAGTGAAATGGTGGCCTAAAATAGCAGTATACCAACCATCTAGGGTAACATACCACATAATGACCTCTACTACATCATCCCATTTTTTCTTCAAAGAAGTCTGTTTGTAACCCCATGAAGGCATCTTTATCAACTTCTTCCATTTATCATCTTTGAAGAACTGGTCCATGGCATCCTCATTGCTCTTTCTTTCCTTGAATTTTTTTTGACCCACCATCGGTAGACTAGTAATGGATGTGATAAAATCCTCATTAATCACAAATTCCATTCCCATAACGTGTAGTCTTCTATCATGCCAATAACGAACAAAATCCATAGAGGCCTTAGGATCATGGCCATGAAGCCTTTCTAGAAAAGGCGTGAAATTCCCATGCTCCAAAATCCTCCATATTTTGTGATTCTTCCTCCATATTTCATAGGAATAGGGATCGATCCTGCTATGATCACCCCTCATGTTCATAGACACCATAAACTGAAACCTTAGGAGAGAAACAGTCGTTAGAAAACAAACAGGGAAAACAACACCCATAAAGCATGTGAGGAAAATGCAGGCAATAATGATATTAACAATCTAGAGAACGATCTTAACCGTATCCATCATTTCATAATAAAATCTTGGAATCCTTGGGAAGGAGATAATACTCCTCCATGCCATAAAATCATGAAGTTTGATAGCTCCTCATTAGCAAAGAAATCCACCAATGAGTTGCCCTCTCTATAGATATGTGTGACACGAGTTTCCTCAAAGGATCTAAGCATCATTATAGCATCCTCAATTAGGTGTTCAATTTTCCAACTTGGCTTCTGAATGCCAAGTAGGCAATTAACAATATTAAGTGAATCACCCTTGACCCAAAGCTTGGAGTATCCCTTGTTCAACGCAGACTTGATACTATTGAACACACCCTCGGCTTCCACACGGTGATTGGTCTAGCTTCTTGATGGTAATATGTCAATATTAGTATTAGAGGAAATTAATAATAATATTAATAATATGTTTTTTTAGGATTAATACCACAATCTAATATTATTATTAATTTCCTCTAATAATATTTGATTGTAGTATTCATCCTAAAAAAAAAACCTTAGTAATCATAATAATAAGTATGAGTATTGCATTTTGGAGAAAGTATATTAAGGAGGCTAAGAAAAATGACAACCATGCTAATCACAATACTAAATTTAAATCATAATATTATAATTAAACAATAGTGTGTGATGGTGGTAACAATAACAAAACTATTAATATGGAATATTAAAATTAGTATTAATATTAATATTATTTATAAGGGTATGTGGCGGTAAAGGAAATGGACTCTGGAAAGACTAAGTGTATAACCAATGTTCACCCTCTCTTGGAGGATTTTTCCTACCTAGATGAGGATAATACCTCAATGTTGGAGCTTCTCAACATGGCAAAAAATGATGCTACTTGTAACTTTAATCTAGCTAAATGAGTGATGAAAGAATTCAATAAGGTGAATAAAAATATTGGGAGTCTTAAGGATAACTATGATAATCAACCCAAAGTTTCAAACTTAAACTTGCTCATTGAGAGATTGGTTGATCTAGAAAGCTCATTTTCTAATTTCAAATTAGAGTGTGAGTGTCGTATTCAAGATATGGACGGTAAAATTAAGGAAATCCATGCGGATATCTAGAAGCTTATGCAAATTAACCACATGTCAATCAAGAATAGCGTGAACTCCCTTAAGGTTTTGATGAATAAAATTAGCCAGCTCAGAGAGGACTAAATTTATTTTGTTGAAATGCATGAGAAGGGCCTTCCTACCGAGAAGGATAAAAAGACTGCCAAGGATAACATCAAGTGCCCAAGTACAAGGACAAGGGGCAATTTGAGGAAAAATTTTGAAGAAAAGAAAAAAGAGTTGTTGTCAATGGTTAATATCTACTATAACCAAGAGCTTGAGGTGGAAAACACCTTGAAAAATCTTAAATAGTTTCTTTGTGTATTGCCTATTTTTTTGAGTCTTTATGTTGTTTGGCTATTTTTTGGCTGATGGTTGGTTGTTTTTTTAACTTTCACATGTCTCGTATCAACAACATTTTAATGTAATTCAATGTAAAGGGTTTCAGGTCCCTTCAAAACCTATTTTCCCATATTAATCAAAATATTATTTATAAGAATAATATAAATAATAATAATGTTAGTGAGTATAATTTAATATTAATATTAAGGGGAATTGCAATATTAATTATAATTACAATACTAATATACATGTTATTTTTTATTTATTTTTTGATGAAAGGCCAAGGCCTAAACTATTTAATTCATATTTATTAAATAACTAAAATGCATACTTGCAAGTTTCAATTTATGTAAAGGAGGGGAATATAGTCATCCCTCAAATCAAAAAATTATTTTGAATGACTATACCAAATCTAAATGTAACCCAAACCCTTCAATTATAATATCAGAGGTATACCAGAAAAACTACACCCATCCAACCATGCAACCAAACACAACTACTCAGAACCAAGGTATCAGAGCAAAACACCTAAAACTTAGAGCTGATTTTGAAAATCAACCATTCTGGTATTCAATCATCCAACACCTCAAAAATGACACCAAAACCCTAATGAAAAAACAAATTGATAACTAGGGTAGGACATTAAGCACCTCATAACAGAAACAAAACTTACATGAAAGTTGAACTATTCATCACCAAATGTTTGCACATAATTGATAAAATTGCCTACCCATTCAAAGTCCTAGACTGGTACAATATGCAGCATTTTCTTTAGAAAGCTTGCACCTACTCCAGTCCGCTCCCTTTGTCTATGCAATGTTGCACCTTTGATATCCATGATAAAGGGATAGTATGTTACCACCTCGCCCAAAACAAAAAAAATCTCTAGGTCACGAGGCCTAGGAATGCCAAGACCCTTTAATATACATGTTATTAAAATCAACATTAATAGGGATACTAATATTAACCTTACCATCAATGATAATAATTAATGAGATAATACATAATATAGTAGGTAATAATGTTGATATTAACAATAAATAATAATGTTAACATTAAAAATAAATGGTAATATCAAGTATAGTCATATCAATTAGAACAACGATATTAATTTGTCAATGTGAGTGACATTAACCTCGATAAATGTTTATATAAATATTAAAGAAAATGATTAGTTACAAATAGAAAGAGTATTATTATTAGAGAGAATTATTGATGTTTACCATTGTATTAATATTATCTATATGAATAGTATCAATATAAATATTAGGTGGTATTAAAAAAAATATCCAAATTTTTGTTATTGTGGAGTCAATTGTCAACATTTTTGTGAGATAAAAGTATAAGTGAGGAGGCTAATTGAACCCCTATAGGGTGTCGTTTGTAATCAACGAGGGTAACAACCTCAATAATAACCCCCATATCTTCCTAAGGATGATAATTATTGATGATGTGTAACCTAGGTCTTAGAGTCATCTTGACGTTGTTTAAGGGTGTGTGTGATGCTCCACAAACCCAATCTCATTTATGTTCACACCCAACTCTTTGGAATCGTGTTCATAGTGATGTTGCATGTGCAAAATCACCTGATGTGTATAGTATTCTACCATGTGCATGCATGGTTGGCTTGATTACTAGTGTTTATATGTTGTTGTCTAACAAAAAATTGGATGTGGTTTTTCCCTACGTGCGAGTTTAGGGAATGGAAATATGGATCATAACCACTAGATGTAGCCTTGGTGGGAAGAAGGCTAATTTGTAGACACAATAAATATCTACCAACATGATTAGATAGCATCTGATCAACTTGAGTAGCAATAGTGGAAATGCTGTAAAAAATGTCACATCTAGCAAGGGTAACTGTTGGCTCTGCTGCTACTAGTTCTAAATGTTTTAGAAGAACCAAAAGTTTTGGACTAGCTAATTCCATATTTGTGATAGGCGATGGAAAGTCTGGTCATCTAAATTGAATTTTGTCAGCAAACCTCCCTCTCGCTTGTCCAACATGTTGAGGAAAAGATGTATAATCCACATCTAGCTGTAAATGAAACTTGACATATAATTGTTTATAAAAATAGAGTGAAAACTCATCATTATGAGGTCATTTGTGATGTGGTTCCAACCATCTAGGATAATTAAAAGGAGCCACAAGTTGTTATGCACACCTAGTGACTACATACCCTCTCACTCTATCTCATCCTTGATAAAATGGGAACATGCTATGAACACTATCTAATGAAACTCACCTAGAAATGGATGACCATTTCTCATGGACATTAACACTCCTAGAAAGGGAAAGATAATACTACTCAATGCTAATCTCATCATAGGGATTGTATGATTGAAAAAATCCAATCATATGTGTAATCTCGTCCCTAATAGTAACTAACCTGTCTTTATTTTTCTAGTATGGGGTGTTATTTATTATTTTCTCTAAATATCTAAAGGAAACATATTATATCCTAATTGTGTCATTATATATAGTAGACCTACAACAAGTCTACTCATCATATTGATTAAACTAATGAATCATCTTGATGAGAAGTCTAATCAATCATATGTAGAAATAGATTTGCATAATTAAAACAAAAAAAAAAAATTAATTTTGAAACTAAAACACTTTTAATATACAAGTTCAACTCTTTTTTTTTTAATAAATAGGGTAAAAATTTATTAATATCAAAAGATCAACCATATAAAGAGATCAGGATATGAATAGGCATCCAAAAAGAACCAAGAACACATCTAACAGACAACCAACCAAGAACAAGACCCATTACAGGACTAGCCAACAACCAACATCAACCCACCATGTCCTCTAAGATAATATTCTCTAAATCTTGGCCATAACCCGCAGGGAGCTTCTCCCACCCACCAATATGCCAACCACCATCCTACTCAGAAGCCCACTTGGCCAAACAATTAGCAACCCTATTCCACTCCCAAGGAATTGAGTAAAAGATAACAAATCCATCATGGAGCACAACCACAAAATATGCCTAACAACCAAGGAAAGTTTCCAACGAGCACACCCTTCAAATTCTACCCGTTCAACAAATTAACAATGATTTGCGAATTAGACTCGCAAATGATCATGCACTAGCCAAGAGCACAATCCTGATCCAGAACCCAAAGAATTTCCAAGCCCTCCATAAGATTATTGGTTTGATATCCCTTATGACAGGAGAATAAGAAAATAACAAAACTATAGCAATCCCTACCCACACCTCCAATTCTAGTAGGCCTAGGATTGCCCCTAGAGTGGTTTCAAGTCTTGCGGTTCTGAAGGAGTGTTGATAGTGATGGTATCTTTGTTTAGTCAAGGTAGTTTGAGGTTTGGTGCTTCAGAAGATGGTTCTCCGAGTTACAGTCTATGGCAGAGTTGTGTGAATGTACTAGGTGTGTACATTCTTTAGGTGAAAGTTGTTGCGAAGGAGTTTGTTGAGTTTCAGAGTGTTCATGGAATTTTCTAGATAATGTTCAAGCATGGTGTGTGGCTCACAATTTGTCCTTGGTTTTGAGGAAGCATGTACTTAAAATTTTAATGGTGTTTTCATGGGTAATAGTTGACTTGGTGTTTACACTACTTGAGATGAATAAATATGGTTTATAGAAGTGTGTAGTTGTGTGGTGTTATAGATTTAGGTCCTAGCTAAGGAAATTTCTAGTCCACCTTCATTCTTTTCCACCACGGGACTGTTTTGGCATTGACCTAATTTGAATTTGCACATTCGAGGTGCATATCCAACCTTGGAGAGGGTTTCAAGGTTGAAGACGATATAAATATGAGTTGAGTTGTTGAGGGATGTTAAGATAGATGTGAAGGATGTGAAGGATGCAAAGTGTAGGGTGTTAGAGTGTGAAATTAAGTAGTGTAGTGTGAGCTTTCATGTGTTAGTTTACTAGATGCAATGAACAAAAGGTGGCTACAATTCTTCAATCAAACTGCGAAGGTGTTGATGTCATTGTGGTGGATTCTTTGTTGCATTGAGATGCTTTTCTCTATGTAACATTTCTTCTCTATCTTCTTTTCTATTCTGGTAGTGAGCCTTTTTCTTTGGGTAGTGAGCCCTATTGTATTCGATCGTTGATATTACTTATATTGCGAGCTAATCCTCACCGTGGTTTTTCCCTTTTTGGGTTTTCCATGTAAATCTAGTGTTCTCCTGTGTATGGTGTTAAGCTATTTCAGTTTTTGTTATTTGATTTTCATGCTAATTCATCATAATAGATTTAAGGATTTAATGAATAAATGTGGATTTGAATGTGTATGAGGGTTTTGAAGTTTTAAGGTAAAATTGATTCACCCCCCCTCTCAATTGTCTTATGCATTCAACAATTGGTATCAGAGCGAGGTTCCTTGGAAGAAAGCTTAACCACTTAAGGTAGATTTGGGATGTCGCATAAGAAGGATACCCCTATATTTGATGGAAGAGACTATGCATTCTGGAAAACAAGGATGCAAGACTTTCTTGATTATCTAGGATATGTCTACAAATTAGTTTAGAATGGATATAGTATGCCTACAAATGGTCCAAGCACTAAAGCTGAACTCAAGGCCTATGAAATAAATAGTAAAGCAAGGTATGCTCTCTTGAGTAGTCTTACAAATTTTGAATTAGTGAAAGTTATGAATCTGAAAACTAGTAAAGCAATTTGGGAAAAGTTGGAAAGTATTTATGAAGGAGATGATACGGTCAAACAAGCTAAGATGCATAATTTAAAGATCACATTTGAGAACTTGTGGATGTATGAAGATTTTACATTACAAGCTATATGTAGAGGGTAGATGAAGTGGTCAGCTCCATTAGAGGTCTTGGTGGAAAATTCAAAGAACCAAAAGTGGTAAAGAAAATTCTTAGAACCCTTTGTAAAGCTTACAATCATAAAGTTGCTGCTATTGAGGAATATCAAAATCTAGATCATTATACTAGAGATCAATTGCATGGTTCTCTAACTACATTTGAAATGAAAGAATTTGATACTAACAATGGTGCAAAAGTTGAGACTCCTTTTAAGGCTAGAAAATCATAGAAGATTGAAGAATCAAATCAACAAAATCTTGATGATGTGGAAGCTAACTTTGTGAGAAGGATAAAAATGGTATTGTTAAGTACAAAGGTAAGTTTCCTTTTAAATGTTTCAGTTGTGGAAGGATAGGTCACTATGCTTCAAGATGTCTAGACAGAGTTGTGAATGAAAAAAACAAGGAGAACAAAGGTAAGATGACTAAGAAAAGCTATTATGCTAGGGAAGATGCAAGTATTTTTGATGATGAATTTGATTATGGAGATGCTGATGATGAATGTTTGTTCATGGATTTAAAAGATGGATCTATTTCTGCTAACTCTGAAAGATGTGTGAAGGAATGCCCTTTGGAGATAAAGGCCAAGACTGAAGCTACTTTGGTATCTGATTTTCATGCTAGACAGGATAAGAACTACTGGATCATTGATAGTGGTTGCTCTAACCATATGACTAGAGACAATAGTAAGTTTTTTAGACTTGAAAAGTATGATGGAGGATTGTTAGATTTGGTGATGATTCAGATGCTAAGATATGTGGAATAGGTTCAATCAATTTTAATGGCAAGCATAATACTAAAGATGTTTATTATGTTAAAGGTTTTAGACATAACCTCTTGAGTGTTGGACAAATGTGTAGCAAAGGATATAATCTTATGTTTCAGGGTGATGGATGTGAGATTTAAGAAAAAGGTCTGAAACTGTGATTACTGCTAGGACAGATGGAAATTTTCATTAGCTTAAGGGTACTAATGGTTATTGCTTTATGACTCAAATTAATGAAAGATGGCTATGGAATAGGAGGATGTGTCACATTAATTTTGATAATATAGTAAGAATCAATTATGTTAAAGCAATGAGAGATCTACCAAAGATTACAAAGCCTATCAATGTTGTCTCCAAGGATTGTCAAATTGGAAAGAAAACAAGAAGAAGTTTCAAAGGAAAAGAACAATCTTCTACTAGATTACTAGAATTGGTGCACGTATAGACCTTTGTGGTCCTACAAGAACAAGAAGTCTTCAAGGTGATAGGTATTTCATGATTTTTATTGACGATTATTCTAGAATGACATGGGTTACTTTCCTTAAATAAAAATTTGAATCCCTAGATAGGTTCAAAGCATTTAAATTTATGGTTGAGAATGAAATGGATATGAAGATTAAATGTGTGAGATCTGATAGAGGTGGAGAATTTACCTCCAATGTTTTTAACATGTTTTGTGAGAATCATGGCATAAAGAGGCACTTGACTGCCCCTATAAATCCTCAACAAAATGGAGTGGTTGAAAGGAAAAAAAGGACTGATCAAGAAGCTGCAAGGACTATGATGAAAGAAGCTAACCTACAAAAATTTTACTAGAGAGAAGAAATTCATCCTACTGTTTATATTCTTAATAGAGTTCAAGCAAAAACAAACAACACAAAGACTCCCTATGAGTTGTGGTATGGAAGGATCCCTATCGTCAAATACTTCATGGTGTTTGGAAGAAAATGCTATATCAAAAGAGATGAAGAAAATCTGGGAAAGTTTGATGCAAGGTTGGATGAAGGAATCCTTCTTGGATATTCTACTAAAAGAAAATCCTATCGGTGCTACAATAAAAGATTAAGAAAAATTGTTGAGAGTGCAAGTGTTAAGGTTGATGAAGATTTTTAGAACTTAGTAGTGATAGATGGATATGAATTGGATGAGCCTAATTACAGAGAAAAAGCTAAGGAAAATGAAGTGCAGTTTGAAGAAGAAGAAGAAGAAGCTTTGGAAAAGACCCCTAGAATCCCTAAGTATGTGTAGAGAAATCATTCTGAAGAACATATCATTGGAGATAAAAGAAAAGGTATATTGACAAGAAGAAAAGTTGTTGAAGAAGAGGTAAATCCGTGTTTACTTTTTGAAGTTGAACCTAAGACAGTGATTGAGGCATGCAAATATGAACATTGGATGAAGGATATGGAAGAAGAACTACTGTAGATTGAGAAGAATTAGACTTGGGAACTTGTCTCAAGACCTACAAACAAAAACATAATTGGAACTAAATGTGTATTCAGAAACAAACTGAATGAGAATTGAGAAGTTGTAAGAAACAAGGAAAGGTTGTGTGTAAGGGCTATTCACAAGTTTAAGGAATATATTTTGAGGAGAAATTTTCTCCAATGGAAAGAATGGAAGCTATTAGAATGTTTTTGGCTTTTGTAGCACATAAGTATTTCAAATTTTATTAGATGGATGTGAAGTCTACTTTCTTGAATGGAGAATTGGAACAAGAAGTATACATGGAACAACCAAAAGCATTTTAGTTATTAGATAAACCAAATATTGTTTGTAGATTGAAGAAGGTATTATATGGATTGAAGCAAGCTGCTAGAGCTTGGTATGCAAGGTTGGATAAGTATTCTATACAAGGATTCAATAAAGGTACCGTAGATAGTAATCTTTACTTTAAAGTTGAAAAAGATCAAAACTTGATTGTAGTTATGTATGTTGATGACATAATTTTTGGAGGTAATGAAGCTATGTGCAAGAAGTTTACAAAAGAGATGCAAAAAGAGTTTGAGATGTCTATGATTTGGGAGATGAAGTACTTCCTTGGGCTATAAATCAATCAAATGAAGGTATATTCATTTCAAAATCAAAGTATGTCAAAGAAATGTTGAAGAAGTTTGGAATGGAAGACTCCAAACTGGTATGTACTCCTATGGTTACTAGTTGCAAACTGAGCAAGAATGATGAATCTCCTAAGGCTAATCAAAGCAAGTATAGATCAATGATTGGTGGACTGCTATATCTAATGCTACTAGACTAGATATCATGCATGCAATTTGTCTTGTGGCTAGATTTCAAGGAGATCCTAGAGAGTCACATGTTTCAACAGTAAAGAGGATATTCAGATACTTAAAGGGAACTCCAGATTATGTCTTGTGGTATCTAAAGGATGCTAACTTCACTTTGAGTGCTTACATAGATGTAGATTGGGTTAGTTGTGTTGATGATAGGAAAAGTACAAGTGGTGGTGCATTCTTTCTTGGATGTAGATTGGTATCATGGCTGAGTAAGAAACAAGATTTAGTTTCTTTATCTACTACAAAGTTTGAGTACATTGCAACAGTATCTTGTTGCACACAAGTGTTGTGGATGAGGAAAATATTGAAGGATATCAGAGTGGTGTATGATGAGCCTATTTCTATCTTCTGTGACAACACAAGTGCAATCAATATCTCAAAGAATCTAGTGATGCATTCAAGGACAAAACACATTTCAATTCGGTATCACTTTCTGAGAGAAGGTTTTGAAGAATGAAGTGAATCTTGAATATGTGCCTACAAAGGATCAGATTGTTGATATATTCATTAAGGCTCTTCCTAAGGATACTTTTGAGTAGTTTTGAGAGAACTTGGGGGTTATTTTCTCTCCTTCGAACTAGATGTATAAGGAGACACATCAGTCCAATGGATCTCAAGATTCATTCTTTATTCTGGATTGATGTTGGTGGCTACCTCTCAGGAGGAGTAGGTTCTCCTAAGGGGGAGTATACAAAGCAATAAAGGAAAGGTGTTGCAAAGCAGTAGTAAGCAGGTTGTTTGATGTCAAAGGAAGATAATAAACAATGCAAAAAAAAAAAATCCCTTTCCATTGATGTCAAAGGGGGAGAGAGAAACATGTGAAAAAGAATAAGTAATAGGGAGAGATAAATTCATGTGAAAAAGGAATGAGTCATTCAGGAAGAGAGAAACAAGTAAATAAGGCAAGCTACAAAGGGGGAGAGAACAATGTGAAAAAGATAAGTTATTTAGGGGGAGAAGTAATGTGAAGAGTTGTAGTGTGTTGGTATTTAGAGTCATTGTGTCTTTGATGGTTTTTCATCTCATGTGTTGACATCAATGAAAAAGGGGGAGATTGTTGCAAATATGAGAAGTTGGTGTTGTCATTGATGTCAACAAGCCTGTGTTGTCATTGATGCCTATTGTTGGATAAGATTGTTGCAAGTGTGTGAGAAGTTGATGCTTTGATTAGTTGCATTATGTTGTCATTAGTAAAGCTACTCCAGTTTCAACCTCTAGTGTTGCTTTGATAAGCTTCTATCTATGGATGAGGCAGTGCTGAAGATGATGAGGATGTGTCTTTGGTACTTGGTTGCTAAGTGATTTTGAGAAAATTTGATAAAAAGAGGAAATAGTGTGTTGCAATGGTGTTCTGGGTGACAGAGTTGTGTTATGGTTTTGCTCCACATTTCTTCTAGGTTGAAGATCTATTTGTGTGATTCATATATGATGGTCAGAGATGTTTAAAGGTGTTATATTCAAGAGTTGGTGTGTTGGATCATTGTACAGAAGAAGTTGTTTCACCAGTGTGTGACTGTGTAGTGTAGAGGTGTTTGGGAGAAATGTCTTTGCTCCATGTTTCTTTGCAAAGTGGTTTCAGGTCTTGTGGTTCTAAAGGAGTGTTGATAGTGATGGTATAGTTGTTTAGTCAAGGTTGTTCAAGGTTTTTTGCTTTAGAAGATGGTTTTGTGAGTTACAGTGTATGATAGAGTTGTGTGAATGTACTGGGTGTGTACATTCTTCAGGTGAAAGTTGTTGCAAAGGAGTTTGTTTAGTTTTAGAGTGTTCATGGAATTTTATAGATCATGTTCAAGTGTGGTGTGTGGTTTACAATTCATCCTTGGGTTTGAGGAAGCATGTACTTAAAAGTTTAATGGTGCTTGCATGGGTAACGACCAACCTAGTGTTTACACTACTTGTGATGAATAAATATTGTTTATAGAAGTGTGTAGTTGTGTGGCGTTATAGATTTGGGTCCCAACTAATGAATTTTCTGGTCCACCTTCATTCTTTTCCATTGCATGAATGTTTTGGCACTTACCTAATTTGAATTTACATGTTTGAGGTGCATAGCTAACCTTGGACAGGGTTTCAAGGTTTAAGACAGTATAAATATGAGTTGAGTTGTTGAGGGATTCAAGATAGATGTGAGTGATGTGAAGGATGTGAAGTGTAGGGTGTTAGAGTACGAAATTGAGTAGTGTAGTGTGAGACTTAATGTGCTAGTTTATTGGATGCAGTGAACAGAAGGTGGCTACAATTCTTCAATCAGACTACAAAGGTGTTGATGTCATTGTGGTGGATTATATGTTACATTGAGATGTTTTTCTCTATGTAGTATTTCTTCTCTATCTTCTTTTCTATTTTGGTAGTGAGCATTTCTTCTTTGGAAAATAAGCCCTATTGTATTCGGTGTTGATATTACTTATATTGTGAGCTAATCCTCACCATGGTTTTTCCTTTTTGGGTCTTCCACATAAATATGGTGTTCTCTTGTGTATGGTGTTAAGTTGTTTCAATTTCTGTTATTTGCTTTTCATGCTAATTCATCATAATAGATTTAAGGGTTTAATGAATGAATGTGGATCTGAATGTGTATGAGGGTTTTGAAGTTTTAAGGTACAACTGATTCACCCCCCTCTCAGTTGTCTTGTTCATTCAACACATTGTTATTAGGCCTCATGTTGTGATTAACTTGGATGGTGATGATGAGATTGCTAAAATTGACGAATAAGTGCATAATGAATTGAATTTTTTTTCCACTTCTATGAATTTAGATGGGCACAACCGTGATGATCCTCCTAAAAAGAGTGAATCACCACATGTTGAACTTGGTGATTGTCCTAGTATGACACTTGTCATTACTCCTTTGGATAGTTATTCGCCTTTTGTATATGATGAACAAGATTGGGATGCAAACAACCTACTATAGGTTGGCTCACATGTGACATGTACTATATCTCTTTTTCTTTTCATGTTCTTTGTGATTGCATGTATGTAATGTGATCCCTTGTATTGTGATACTTGGTGTGCCTTTAAGTTTGTGAGTTTTCTTTGGATTACCCTTGTTACTCTGTTGGTGCAAGGATACAAAGGAAGTAAATTTGTCATGACATTATTCTATTTGTATCTACATTCTTCTATTTGCCGTAAGCATTATATTTTCTTTTGTCTTGTGTTTTCCTTTTGGAGATGATGCAATGAATCAAGACATCCAAGTCTCTTCCATGTTGACCCAAAATCTTTTTATTTGTTTTCACTCTATATGTGTCAGTCCTCCTTTATGTTCATTGTTCCACGAATTATTTGGGGAATGATGATAGTTCAAAGCTCTATTATATCACTGTAGAAAAGACATGCTTTGACCCCAAACTGTGGATCCCTTATATGTTATCTTTTTGGATTGCATGTGGGGGAAACCTCCTTTTTCATTATGCAACTTTATTTGGAAACATATGATTAGCATAGGGATTTCCAAATAAGCTCTCACGTCCCTTTTATTAATTGATATTTATCATTTTCTACTTTAAAGTAATTGCTCACAGTGTGGTGTTTAGCAATTCCTTTAAAGTGGGAGCATACATTGGCATTATTTATTTTTGGCATTTTTGGCTTCACTTTTGTTCATAGAGGTTGGATTTAGTGTAGTGTTGGCATAGCACATTAACCAGTTTGTGGAACCTTATCAAAGTTATTAGGGAGTATAACTTTTGGTATGGTTGACGTATGGGAGACTTGTAGACCTGGTGTGACCTTCCCATCTTCCATCCCTTTTTTATTTTATAAGTACACACCTTGTAGAACTAGTGTGTGTTTCTCATTTTTCCTTTGAGACTCACCTAGTGTATACAAAACTGCACTAGCCCTTGTGAGCATATTTTATGGATGTGGCATAACACAACTTGCTAGTCCATCATTTTTCCTTTTTCTTTTTGCATTAGCTTTGACATTGTAAGCTTGTGTATCTTGTCTTGCTGCACATATCTTACACATATTGTGTGTCCCTTTGTCCTTATGTTGGTTTTCCATGGCATCTTCGATCCTGGGGGCTTGATTATCTTCCTTCATCTTTGTCATCCTATCTTTCTAACATTTGTACACTTGGACCTCTTTTGACACATATTTGTCTACTTTAGTGTGAGTCTGAGCATAAGTTCATACTCTCACTAAAGTGGGGGCTAAATGTAGAGTAGAAAATTGTATACCTTTACAATTTCACATTATGATTGGGTTGCTTAATTTATTGGACTTAATTAAGCATCTAATTTTTCAAAATATGCATTTCAAAGCCTTATTTTCCTATTTTCTGAAAGGGAAATTGAAATTTAATTAATGCAATCAGTAATTAAATCTCATTGGAGAATGTGTGTCCTGGAATTATAGGCCAAGACCCATTGTTTTCAAGCCACAAAAACTCAATTGTAGATTCTATTTTCAAATTTTTGACAGTGGGACCTATGTAAAATAGAAGTTAAAATCCATCATCAAAGGACTATAAAAAGTATTTTTAGAAGCCCTAACTAGGACCCATTTGCCCTATGGTGAACCTATCCTTTAGTAGGTCTCAAAATCAACTTTTGGTGATTGGTACATGTGTCCTAACCCTTCTCAGATCTTCCTCCAAACTATGATTTCAATTTCTGTACTTTCGATAATTTTCATTTCATGCTCTAAGTCTTATTGTTCATTTAGTCTGAGCATTGCATATCATTTTAATTTAGTTTTAGATATGTCCTATTGTCTTAAGGATTGAGATCTAGGTCTGATTAACTCACCATTGAGGCTGGAAGTCAATCTTTACACCTTGTGATCTCTTTCCTAATGAAATGCCCTTAGGGAAGGACATAAATAGAGAAAACAACCCCTTAACATTAAGGAACCTCTTTCCCCACATTTCAATATTAAGTATGGATTTGTATAGGAGGACCTTCTGGGTAGTGATTTACCTGTACCATAAGATGGGGTAGAATGTAATCTATTTTGAAACGAAGGAAGCATGCATTTTGACATGTCTGACACACACGAGGCTCCCTTCGTAATTTTAATGATATAATCACTAGATTGAGTTTGAAAGGGGGAAAAAAGGAAACCTATATCAAATAATTAAATTTTAATTATTGTTTAATGGATCATTATTACTATCTCCCCTCTCATGATGTCCTTGAATCATCTTAAGTTATGCTCCTTCAATGATGGGCCTTTGGAAAAGATTGTTGGAATGTGGGAAAATGTTATCACATTTATTTAGCACAATGGAAATGTCACTTCATCTTGATTATCTCAGGAAGGGTCGTGGTATTATTTATTCATCCTAAGATTTGTTGGTATTTCACATGCTATCGGTTACTTCAAACACTTTAATCACATTTTTCTCTACCGCCATCTTAGCCAGGAAATTCAACTTTTTTTGTTTTAAAGAATGGGAAGGGATAGGGTTCAGGAAAAGCTTGGATCTTGTGAGGAATTTTATAGACAACCTTGTTTGGAATATTTGTGCTGAGGAAGGCATGTCTCCTTTAATGGAAAGCCTCAATGGTCACGATCTGTCGATCCAGTTTTCTAATGGTTGGTATAATCAAAAAGTTAAACTAGAGTGAATATCCTTTAAGGTTAGTGAGGCGGTTATTGGTAAAGTGACTGGTCTCTCATGCAATGGTAAAAAGATAAAGAAACATACTAAAGTTTAGGACACTGACAACATGAACCAATTTTTCAAGGAGAATGAACACCCCACCAAATTGCATGTGGGGTATGACATGAGTAAGATGCTAGCACTATGGGACCAAATTTGTCTTGTGATTATGAAATATGTGACTCTTGAGAGTAGGTTTAAATGTTTCTATTATTACCATATGCCTCTACTAAACCATTTCAGGCACCACCTCCTTGTAATCTTTCATTTTTCCTTCTTTCATCTCTCAAACTTTTTGTTAAAGAAGTCGTCGAGCTCTCTGCTAAAAACCATGAGAAACCCCCAATCTTACTCGATCAAGGGCTTATTTTGATACTTTACCATTTTCATCTTGCGCTCTACCCCCAAAACCCATTTGTGCAACCCTTGTGGAAGAGAAGCCTGAGATTAATCCCCACATTGAACCCCCTGAACCCTCCCAATGTTGTCAAAAGTACCAAGCACAAGCTTAATCCTACTACTAACCAACCCACTCCCAATACCAACCCTAAACCCACCCCTGGCTAAAAAGAAGAGAAAAACTAACCATGTGTAGAACCAAAAAACACCGATGATGGGGCTGTGTGAGTTAAAGAATACTCCTATTAAAAAGTCTGGTAAACAAGTGGTAAAGAAAAAAATGGATAATAAAAAAAGAACTTTATCACCTTCTATGTGGAAGAAGCCAACTTTGAGGACGAGGAGGGTGAAGATAATACTAATGACACTGGTAATGAGGAAAACATGACTGCCAATGAACTTGAAGCTAGGTCTAAACCTGCTAGTGTGAGAAGATCCAATAGGCTGGCCGACAAATAAAGGCAAGTTATTATTTGATGAAATTTTTAGAAATTTTGAACATGACACCAGACATGATAATAGTAATGAGAAGATGGAGGATGATGCTAAAGAGAACATTGATGGTCCTATCCACTTCCTTAAGCTCAATAAAATAATCATGGAGGACTCCACCCCAGACTCCTCTCCACATCATGAGTGTCATGAGGATGTTAACCATCTCTTTGGGGAAACTACTCAAGGTTACAATGCTTTGCTAACTGTGGTCAACATGATGGAAATGAATCTTAATTGTCTCACTTGCTTCACTCTTAAAGCGATCCATCATTTCACAACCACTCTAGCTTCAGTGCTACATGAGGAGATTAAGAAACACAACCTTGCTACTGAACTCAACTCTAGTTAGGCCAATATGGATGTGCTCAAGTTCCTCATGGAGGAATGGGAAAACACATACAAGTAGGGGGATCGAGGGTTACTTCCTATACACTTCCTTTGGCAGTTTTTGTTTCTTTCCTCCTTGTTGCTACTGGTCTATCTATTATTATTTTTAAATGGTTTTATGAACTTTTACCCTCATGCCCTTTTGTGTTAAGGGCACAACACCCTGCAAATGCTTCTTATTTAATAAAAAACATGATTGTTGTTTCCAATTTTCCTAAGAAACTTGAGAAACTAATAATCTATGTTTATGGAGAAAAACCTAAACCAAAACCAACAATAATTGTTTGTGGTGATTCTACTACATCATGACCTCCGGGATATTACTTATGCGAATATGTTAGAAAATTTTGATCAATTAAATTCAAAGAATAGGAAATTATAGCAATAATAAAAAACTAATTCTATTGATCAAAATGAACTAATCTCAATGAAATGTGTGCACAAATCAAATATGAAAGCAAATAACATAAATTAATCTAATTACTTCACCTCCACCGAAAATGCCTAGTCTTACTCTATTGTAAGAATGTAAAATTATGCTATTTGGATAATATGTGGATTTCTTAAATACTTAGCATAACCTTGTTAGTAAAAGCAATGTAAAATCGAGTATAGTTGAGAAGCAAATTGAAGGAGGAGATTGAATGGCTAATTGATGGTTGTTTTATAGCTTTCAGGGATATTAGACCAATGGTGTAGGATGTGAGTTGAGAACAAAGGATGAAAATTGTTGAGAGATCATGAGGAATGTGTACATGGCATGTGGTAGGATGAGGGGTTGTGATGAGGAGTTAAGTGACTATATGAATTAGAGGGCCAACCACATGAGAGGATGAAGTAGGAGTGAGTGAGAGTGAACTGAGGTTATTTTTCAATCAAATCACTGAATTTAGTAATGGTCACTAAATTTAGAATTAGAGGAATGAAGATAGAATTGATATTTTTTAGGAAACAAGTAAAATAATGATTTTATTTATTTATAAAGGAATTTGCAAAGTCAAACTAAATAAATTAAATAATTTATTTGATTTTGGAGGAATAATTAATTAAAATTATTTAATTATGTGGATAGAGGAATAATACATGATTTAATTAAATAATTAGAATTATTTAATTATGGGGATGGAAGAATAATTATAAATTAATTAAATAATTAAAAATAATTCAATTAAAGTGGACGAGGAAAATTTAGAAAAATTAAACACTTAAAAATTATTCAATTAAAGTGGATGAGAGAAATGATTAATTAATTAAATAATTAAAAAATATTTAATTAAAGTTGATGAGTGAAAATTGTGAAATTAATAATTAATTAAAAAAAAAAATTTCAAATCGGAAATGGATTAGCTTAATCAAATAATTAAAAATTATTTAATTAATAGTGATGAAGGGGGGGTTGATTAGTGATGATGATGGTAAATGATGTTGAATTTAGAAGAAATGTGTTTAGATATTTTTTAGGTGTCTATATTTTTCCCCTCTTTGAGACAATGTGCCCTATTGTGTTGTTTTAAAGACATGCTACTGGTATAAAAAATTTAGGTGATGATATGCCCTAGGTGCCCTAGTGGACTGAGGTATGAAGGTTGGATGGTAGGTTTCCCCCTTGAGAGATCAGTCGAAAAAATCAAATTTTGGGTTGAGCTCATGATAGGTAAACAAGATAGGTTTAGTGAAATATAAGGGATGAGAAAATAAAGCTGGATGGAAGAAAATTGGGGGATAAGGATGTATGAAATGAAGAAAATGGAGAAGATTAAGGGTACGGGTGAAAATTTGGATTTTGGGATGAAGATGTGTTAGTAAGAAGAAATGAGATAGAATGTAGGATAATGAAGAATGAAAGAATTTTGTTGATCAAATATTGAATAGTGAAAGCTATGAGTAGGTAATGGGGTGGATGATGGATATGGCATGGAAAAGTGATTTTTATTTTTCTTTTGGTTATGCTAAAAAATATAAAGAGCAATCCTTATTTTGATATAACAAATGGACACTGTGCACCAAGGTATGAAGAACCAATGTGGTGTCATATCTATTGCATGGACTTTGACTTTGCAAACAAATCAAAGTATCTTTATTCATAACAGACATACAAAAACCTTGTTTGAATGTGTGAGAGAATAAAACTTAGAGAATGATAGGCCTATGCACAAAAGGTATGAAGAACTTGATATGAAAAGTCCGTTTGTTATGCAAGAAGCTACCTCAACACACACAAGTCAAGAATTCACCGTGGTCGTCTTATAAGAACCTCCCACAAATATAGCAGACAAAAGCAATGACTATGCCCCATTCCATGCTCCTCTGGACACACCAAGATATTAAAAAATCAATGTGGCTTCAAGAAAGCAGTGGAAGGAGACAAAAAGATAAATCAATAGAAAATACCCACTGACAAAACATATCGAAGCCATCATATCTCTTGCCAAAGAGGTTGTAATCTTGGACTGTTCCTTTTGTAGGAAAGATATATTCATTAATGTATTGATTGGGATGTTGAATTAAATATTCTAGGCAATTGATATGTAGGTAGTGGGCTATATTGGCAATGATCCTAGCTTGCAAATTTTCATGAATGTTCTAGGTTTTTCTTTGATGCATAGTTTGTTTCTTTCTTGAGTGTCAAGTCTAGGTGGGAATTATTATTATGGATGGGATGGATGGCATTTATGGCTATCAAGGTACATGTTTGTTGGCTTATTGATAGAAGATGATGATGACAACAATAATGGTAAATTATTAGGAAATAATTTTGATGGTGATGAATCATGAAGGGATATGAATGTGTAGGGGTACCAAAGATCTCTTGATATCTTGTCGGTAGCTAGGCTAAAGTTCATTTATTTGATTGATTGATTGATGATAGTGATAACATTGTTGATAATAGAAACAACACAAGTATTGTTTTTCAATGATAAGAGTAACACGATGATTATGAATGATACATCCCATTAATGATTGGTTGGATAAAATGGATCAATATTTGTAGAAAGGCTAGGAAAAAAAATTGTTAAATGGTTTGATATCATGTTGGAGTGTAGGTGAGATGAGATTGATTGGGTTTTTTTTTGGATTGTGGTTGATGGAGGAGAGTTTGATAGAAAATTTAATTCATGGGATGGTGTAAATGATCAAAAGTTTTTTTTGTTTGTTTTTTATTATAGGAAAAATAGGTTTTGAAGAGGTCTTGAAACCCTTTACAAAATAAGCCATTACTTCGTCATATAATCAAAAATAGGACAAGCAACCAAAAAGAAGCCAAAAAAAACAAATAGACAATCAAAAAAGGCACAAAAAATAGAAGGAATCTAAAGATTTTTCAGATTGTTCGCAGCTTCAAGATCACTGTCAATAATATTCTTATTATAATTCATCACTTCCACCACTCCATCAGCAGGAATACTAGTCTTTGCATTAAGCTTTGTCTTATTGCGAGTATAAGTAGAAGGACCAGTTTCTTTAGTAGCATTAAGTTGCATACCACCCTCAGCCACCAAGTCTTTGGTTCTAGAACTATCACCCATCCATTTCCTTTCCTTCTTGTTCAAAATACACAAACCAATAGCCTCATTACACATGGAATGTCTGCTAACCTCCACAACCTTATCTAACTTACCTTCCAAAATAACAAACTTTTTCTCATAATAATTCTTCATTTTCATCACTTCATCAACAACCATCTTGAGAGTATCAAAGATCTTATTGACTTCAGCCTAAACCTTATCAATTTGAGCCTACATAATCAACTCCTTAGAAGAGGATGCCTCATCAACATTATTGCAAGCCGCTCTAACCCTAACATTAGTAGAATTCATCTCATGAAACACCCACTTAAAAAGCTTAAACAAAGAAAGGGAGTGTTCCTTAACAAGGCCAAGATAATCTAGCATAATCTCCTTCCTAAAATTAAAACCATGTTTATCAATAGAATAATCAACATTAGAGTCCTCACTGGATGAAGCATTTTGCAAAGTTTCCTTCCCTTTCTGAGGAGAAACTACCACGTCTTTATCCACATTTTGATCCAACATTTGGTTATCCATAACAGGCACACTTCCAACAATCCCCTGCTGCACATTCCTCTCTAAAATCCTTGGAGAGCTAGTCCTTTGTTGAACCTTTTTGTTCTGCACATTAAGAATAGGGGAATCCCCTGGCTGGCCCTTATTGATCCTAACTTCCTTTCTCAAAAACTCCTTCACAGGCCCCTTCACCTTCTTACCACTAAAACCCTTCCCAAGAATAGAATGTTGGCTGGGCCACTTGACCTCACCCTCAACACTAGTGTCATACCCATCATCCATTGAAGAAACTGGGGAAAGAGCCTTCTTTCTTTTCTTTCCATCATGCTTTCTCTTTTTAACCTCCACTTCCTTCACAACTTTCAGCTTTTGGGAGGACTTTATAGTCTCAACCACAACACCCAACTCCACAACTTTGGAGGGAGCATTGGAATGAGGCTTTTTCCTCTTCTTACCTTTAGAATCAACAACAGACTCTATATCACCTTCCAGAGAAGCCTCTGAAACAAGGGAGTAGTCCTCATCCTCAGAATTCTCCTCAAAACCAGTAACATATTCAATATTTTTCTTTTTACTATCAACAAAGGGTTGATTTGGGAGGATAAATGCCTTAACATAGTCCATTATGAATACAATAAGACCTTCATGGAGGATAGGGTTCTTAGGGTTTCATTTGTGATCCCTAATGCCAGTTTCTAGTGAAACCAAGAGGTAATATGGAAAAGAAACCAACTTTTTATGTCTAAAATGGTTCAATAAAACAAAATGGTGCCCTGAAATAATAGAAAATTGACCATCCAAAGTAAGTACCTCATTATCTCTTCTGCGAAATCTCTCCAAATTTCCTTGAGAGAAGAACATAGATATCCACCACATTTTGTCGGTTCCAACTTCCTTCGCTCATTGTGTTTGAAGAAAACATCCATTGTCAAACCAAACTCATTCTTGTCTTTGTAAAATTTCACCCCATCCATCGACATACCAGTAATTTTTGCAATTAATTCCTCAGTGACTGCAACTTCTTTTCCCCCAAAATCCAACACCCTGTTATGCTACACCTCCAAAAAATCTTGGGATTTCTTCTTATCGAACCCATGCAGCCTCTCCATGTATGGGGTAACTCCCCCCGCTTCCAAAATCTCTCATAGCCTCTCATTAGCTTTGAAAGAGTTGCAATATTTGGACTCCAATCTATTTCGGCTTCCACCCATGGTTGTAGAATGCAAAAATCCCAACAAAAGGAAAAATTTGCAGACGATCCGGATAAACTTAGATAGCTTTCAATGGAAAATAGGAAACATCGAGAACAAAAAGGCTTCCCAGCTACCCATAATCCATGTCGAATTGACAATGTGGCAGAGGGAAATCATGAGAAATGAGGGCTTAGTCATTCGAGCCCACACACCATACCACCCGACCTTTCCTCTCAACAAGCTACACCTCAAAGCAAGGATCCACATAAGGAACACATGACAACATAACATCATTAAAACATACTCATCAACACTTTTGAGCATCATGTTGAATAATAGAGCGATCCTCGAGGGGTAGGAGATCATGTTCACCCCACATCTTTGCATCATTTACCCCATAATTGGCGAAATAATCAACCAGTCTATTGCCTTCTCTATAAACATGTGAGATATGGAATTGATCAAAGGATTCCAATATATTGATAGCATCATTAATTAACGCCTCCACTGTCCAAGAAGGGTATGACAATTTTTAAGATAATTAATGATATTGAGGGAATCACCCTCTAGCCAAACCTTATTAAATCCTTTTGATTGTCCAAGTTTCAACCCATCATAGGCTGCAAATGCTTCCACCAAAAGTTTTTTTATTTGTTTTGAAAGATATTTGATTAATTTTTATTTTTATTTTTGGAATATGTGATTTTTTTGGTTTTTTGGGATATGTGTTGTTGATGGGTGTTTTAACACTTTATCAATATAGGCATCACACAAGTATGCTACCTCTCTTGAAAGGTAATTTCTTCAACTAAGTTTTAGAAATCACCCCAAGGTATCTCAAGTGTTAGGTCATGACTAAGCTTGGAATAGCTCAATTGGTTGAAGTGATTTGTTGGTAATCACAAAGGGAATTTATGATTCACTAAGCATGGGGGGAATTGGATCTGCAAAAGGAGTTTTGTAAATTCTGGAAATAGAGAACAATTGCTGCAAGTTCAGGAAAACAATCTAAAATCCTCTTTACTCATCAAATTTGGCTTTGTTGTGATGCTAGAAATTTGTTTTAACTTTAGTTTTAAAGAAAGTTCAAAAGGAAAAAGGGATAAGAAGTTTCCTAGACCTACAACTAATGTTGAACAGTAACAATGGAGGACACTATAGTGGAAAACCTTCCTAAAACTAAGTTCCACTTAACCAAGAGCAACCTACAGTCTCATGAAACAAGTGCAATCTTCTAAGGTATGCATAGTTTCAACCATCCATTCACCATTAAATTACAAACAATAGATGAACTTAAGTGCAAGAATATAAACAATGCTCAAACTAACTTTGCACTATTGTTTATCATCAATAGACAACAAAAAGTATGATTAGGGAAGATATCAACACCATAGCATTCTTCACCATTAAAGTGCAACATGAACTAAAAACTAAAATCAACTTAAAACTATAACAAGTTAAAATCTAATATTCAGAGAATGGATCATGCACACATGAGAAGAAAACACAAAAATCCATCAAACAATGCTATTCTTATTAATTTTCTGCAGCATGCCTTTACACAACAACTCATCTCTCTCTTTGAAAATGAGAGGAGATCCCTATTTATAGTTTTCCAAAAGTAAAATGAATGGAAAGGATTCATTTTCATTGTGTGCCTTAGATTCATTTTACATTAGGGTTTCACCTAACCCCAAATATATAGCAATATAAAATACATTCTTGTCTTTTTCCTTATTTTGTCTTTTAGTGGCCCTAGCATTGTAGTTGTTTTGTCCTGTAGTGACTACCATCTTTTATACCTATTTTGACAAGTATTCATCACCTATGACGGGTCTTCCAGCCTCTTTTTAAGCATTTACATACTCCATGAACTTTCCAAACATAGCTATGAGTTTCTTCTCCTTGGAGAGCTCAGACTTGAGGATCTGGAAGGACATCCTCTTGATTCTCTCAATAATTTCCTTTTGATTCTCCATAAAATTTGAAGCAACCTCAATCATTTGCTCTGTCTAGATGAAGGCCCTCGCAGCAAAATCCATAAAGTTCAGTGACAGGAGGTCACTAGCTCCTTGCTCCATTTTTCGATGGAACAAAGGCTTGACTCTTTTTGAATCTAGCTCCAGGGCGGGCACCTCAAAATCAGTCATCAACTTTAAATATTTTGCACTATTTTTCTGATGCTCAGTAGCCCATTCGTGATCCACCTCGAAGTCATGCAAAACCATCTCTAGAACCTCCTTCTTGTATTCTAGGTTCATCAACCAAGTTTCTACCAGCCAGTGGTCTTCTTTCACGATTTCCATCTCTTCTTCCTAGATATCTCGTGGAAGCTTAAGGATGCACTCCAACTTAGGATAAGTAATCCTATATGTCTCTGAGAATTCCTTATAGGTGTTCATCATGTCTTCTATATCCTTTCCCAAGCTTCGATACTTGTTATACATTGTGATTGCATGGTCGATCCCCCTGTCGCCAGTAGATATCACTTTGTTGAACCAATCGGTCATGGCCTTGGTCCAATTATTCCTTTTCTCCATCTTATTGATATCTTCTTTAAAGAGTAAGGAGGGCAATGCTGATGAATCTGTTGCAGTTTCCTCCTATGTGGATGTCCATTGTTGAATGTAGGTGGTCAAGTCTTTCACTTATGCTTTTAGTTCTTCTTTGGTGGATTGTTCCTTGTTCATCTGCTACACGATGGTGGCCACTGACCCTTGCAAGTCACCAATCTTTTGCTCACGTATTGTTGGGCCTAGATTGATCATTGATATTTGGTATTCCTACCCCCATATAGTGCTTGTACCTCCATCGGATACCGGGGTGGTGAGTTGTAGTGTTTGAGACCTGAAGGCATCGACTGTGACATGAGAGCGAATTTAGGGCCTTTTCTCCTTTCTAGTTCTGGTTTGTGCCTAGCTAGTATTGACTCTAGCCTTGATTTATGGTCCATGACCACAAGAGCCTTCTTCTTCAACTGCTACTCCATCCAATAAAGAATCTCAGATTTCCCCTTGGGTGATTCATGATTACCTTCCTCTTTGTCTTGTTCTTTCTAAGGCTAGTCCTCCTCATCGCTGGGGATCTTTCCCTCATCCTGTTCTTCTTCATCTGAACCCTCCATCTAGACAACCTTTCCTCTATCTAGTTCAGTAGAGGCTACATTCTCTCCAGTGATGTTTGGATGTTGTAGGGAAGTCCCCTTATCCTTTTTAGGCTCGGCCCCGACATTCTTCTCGGGCTTGACATCCCTTTCTTTGATTCTCTCTTCATCCTTCCTTTCTAGCTCTTTCTCAAGAGGCACTTCTACTTTTGGCAATGTTTCTTCTTGCCTAAGGCCCTTGTCTTGGATGGTTCATGGAAGCTCCCCTAGGATTTCTACATCTGTATCGGTATCCATATTTTCTTCTTTGGGGCGGTGTCCTTCAGGGTTAGCCTCTTCACTCACATCTTTGTGCTCTTGAGGTAGCTTTTCATCTAGCTCTTGATCCGAGGTTTCCACCTCGTAAAGCTCATCCAATTTATCATCGCCTTCATCCCCGAAGCCTTGTTGTGCTTCCTCATTAGAGGCCACCTTATCGATATTTACATTGAGTCCACCCTCTGGATGCTGAAAGTAGTCATCTTTGTCAAAATCATCAGGCTCGTCAATGGTATCTTTAAAAGCTTCCTCAGGTTGCTTTGCATTGAGTTGTTCTGTTTCTTTGAAAATCAACATTGTCGCCTCCATCTTTGATGGCTCAATTGGTGGTGGAGGAAGTGGAAAAGCAACAATGAGTTGGGACATGAATGCTTGGACATTAGGGTCAAGCATTACCCTAGAAATTTTAGTGGGTACATTTTTCATATAAGCCGCGAAGGTGTGCAGTAGAGTGGGCAATGCCATAGTGGTTGTCATTAGGAAAGGAGGAAAAGTGGATAGAGTAGACAAGGGAGGAAGAAGCACAAAATTCTATAGCGGGGAAGTAGTGGAGGAAGAAGAGTCCAACATCACTACAGGAGCAGTTGGAGAGGTGGAGGCAAGGTGGATAGAGATTTCAACTATAGGCAGAGATGAGATAGGAAAAGATTGTGTAGGAAGTGGTCGACTGGTGGCAACAATGGCAATGAAAGTGGAAGTGGTCAGTGGTGGAGAGAAAGGCCACTCAAAATATTCTTCTTCAAGTTGGGGCTCTTTCTCTTGAATGGTTGGAATCTCTAGCACAAAGGTTCCCATTCTTCCTATATTTGGTGGAGGATGGTCCTTCTATTACCTTCTTGGTATAGACTTTGTGTTTGGGCTTACATTCAAGCACCTCCTTCATCTTTTTGGATCTTGTGACAGGTGGGGATTTTGGTGCTTCATCAGAGGATCCCATAGTAGCACCACTATCAGCTTCACTACTCACTTCAACCTCGAGCTCCCCATATATGTAAGCTCGACACCTTGTTCCTTCAATTTGGAAATTTGTTCTTCTAGCCATTGTTTTATTTTGTTCTCCACAGGGTGAGTGAGAACATCCAGGTCAATGACCTCCTCTTCGACCCAGTCTATCACCGGAAAAGGTGCATTCATCAAGGCACCGTATCTTTCATTTATCATGTTGTGATCATCAACAACTTGTTCTGGCACTTGAAACAAATTGATTGATTTCATGAATGTGATGGTCATTCTCATATAGTGGCACATCCACACCTCCTTTTCATCCTTGCAATTTTCCCAAAAGTCTTCGATGTTAGGTCGATGGGTATATTCTCTCCCAACCCATTTCTTCAACTTACCCTTGGGATCTATTCCTCCTCTATCTGTATGAAGTTCAAGATTATACTCAGCCAACTCCTTCTATGAGTATTCCACACAAGGAGTCGCGAGGCAAGCATACATTCCTTGTCCAAGGGTGAGGGGATAAGGGACCCCTGCTTTGTGTTTATTGCTGAACATGATGTGGGAAGTTTGTAGATGTCAAGCTACCTCCAACATGACAATCTTGTCATTGGGGTAGCATGTTAACCTGTAAGGTCTTCTCGAGAATCCCTCAGCCCTGATGTAAGTGAACTTTGGGAATTAGATGAACAAATATCCAAAACCCTTTATGAAGGAATTTACACTGTGTGTTACCCTTCTCTCAAAATCTCCTCCTAGGAGTCTGATTATATGCCCAATGAAGGAATCATTTACTCTTCTATACTCCTTCTTGAATTTCTTGTACTATAGTTGAGGGTAGCAATCATATACTTTCAATTGTCACTACTTGGTTCCCAATTCTCCAATGCAGAACAATCCTTTAAATGGAAACTTGATTGCTAGGAGGTAGATCAAATACGAAATCATATAGAAGTGAGAGGTCTTCTTTACCTCCATCAATTGTTCATGTATGTTGTCACTAATCATCTTCGCCCAATGGAACCGGTTCTTGCCTTTGAAGATATCTTCTATGAAATAGAACATTCAATTCTCAAAGAATGTGGCTATGGGAAAACCCATTATTCTTCTTAAGAGCATGACCAGATCATGGTGCTCCTCGAAGAAGTCGCTCCTGTATAGATTTTTGGGAACTTTGGTAGCACTTTCTCTCTTTTCCTTCAACCAATTCTAATTGATTGTCTGTTTACACTCGATGGGATCTAGCTGCCATACTTGGTTGGCAAATTCTTTCTCAACTTCTTCCATCTTATCGAAGACTGGAATGCCAAAGGTCCTGCCGATTGACTTGGCAGATAAATCCACCAATACTCTTCCATCATGATCAATTATCTTTTTGTTGGAGTGGTAATACTCCCAACAGGCCATTACCAACTTTGGGGCTATAAGTGCAAGAGGAAAATCAACTGCTTTAGCAAACATGGGTGCCTTGTCGTTAGATAGTGGCATAGGGGAAATGATGTCCCATGGGGGGAAGTCTGCAAGGATGGATCCGTAGGGGCATCTAGCCAATAACTCAATGTTAGTAAGTTTGAAATTTGATATGTGAGAGATGCACTTTACAGGGCCTGCAGAGCGGAAGGGTGTAAGGACTTGGCACCCAGGATCGGCCAGAGGGAGGCAACAACCTGATGGTAGAAACTTGCATGAACGAGCTCACATGGATTTACTTAGCAATTTTTTTGAAGGCCTTAGGTTGGGTGTGGGGCCGGGCATGCAAAACGATGTAAGTTTCAACCCTTAAAGAAACGGTGAAAGGGTGGGTGCCACCCGCAAGCGGAATCCTGCAAGAGGATTTCCACACTTTCCTGAAGACTTAGCCACTTCTTCAAGGTTTTTCCAAAGTTATTAAGAATGGTCGGGGTGATGATGCAGGCCACAAGGGTTTGTTCGTCGTGCAAAGAAGAATGAAGGAAAAGTGGGAATCCACATGAACATGAAGACACAGTTTAACCGAAGCCAAGGGTTTTTAAGGTGTTAAACGGATACCCAGTACGACTTCGATGGCTTGTATGGGATTATTGCAGGGAAGGAGGGTTTAACTTTCAAAGATTCTAACATTTACAAAACTCTAGTTTGCGAAAAGAAGCACTACTCAAAGGTTTTAATGCGAGCTTACCTGGAACAACACAAAAATTTGACTCAAATGCGCAGCGGGATCCTATGCAGGTAGGAGCAACTTGTTTGCCATCAAAAAATTCAAACTACTAGTGTGAAAATGATAGGTTCAACCCTTCTATTTATAGGAAAAACATCATTAATGGAACACATTTAATTTTCAGTACAGTGGTAGGTCAGTTTGGTGGGGGTGTGGAAACCCGAGCTGGGTTGGACATCGGTTAGGATGTGAGCGGCAAAGGCGGATGCGAGATTCACCGTGTGGGTAGACGCCCGAGGTTAGCCATTATCTAGTGGCAGAATGACAACGATGGTCCACAAGGGGAAACCCATAGATGCGGGTCTGTGAGGCTTGGCAGATGCAATGGCAAAAGGCTAAGGGAAACCCACAGGTCCAAACCCACAAAGGTAAAAGACTTACCAATTTTGGGTAGGTGATTTTGGTCAAAAGGATTCTGGTGACTTTATTGAATGTGACCAACTTAAGCTCAAAATAGGGGCATGCAAAAGGAGGCAAAGGAAAAAATGACCCGATGAAGGAGAAAAGGAAAGAGGGGGTCTTCGGTCCGGACGAGGTGTGTGTGCTATAGGCACAACATGTGTTTTTTTTAATTTTTGAAAGGTGTCCAAATCACTCAGTGAGCTAAAGGACGTATATCAAGATATATTCTAAATTAGGATATAATCACTTTCCTCTAGTGTCTAGCAATGTATGGGACACTACGAATGGACTAGTGTGATAGAAATGAATACATGAAGGATGTGGAGGATAGATATTATGCAAATAGATCTAGGATAAGGGATTTTACTTCCAAGGACTATCTTATAATAGGATAACATTTTTTACCAAAGCTAACTATTTGGATAGTGCTATGTAGGTGATGGTATGAGATGGGATAATATGGTCAAAGGAAAATGAACATATCAAGAGTTTTCTAAAAGTAGGTTTTGAAGTATATGCCCGTAGTCTTTGTCAAGATCAATTTGGATAGGGGAGATGGATGAAAATTGAATGGATTGGATGGATAGTGGTGTTAGGAAAAAACAACATGATGTACAAGATAATATTCTCCCAATTGGAATGGAACACTAGATAATCAAATTTACACATGATTCCCATGAATGGTTTTTCATCATGGTAATTGCTCAAAGCGCCATAAGAATGGTTTCCACTAGAGGACAACTTTTTTATCTTTAATTTTTTCTATTTTTTTTTTTCTACACATGGCGCTTGTAAATAGGTTTTCACCATGGTACTTTCCCAAGGTGCCATCAAAGTGGTTTTCACTAGAGGATGATTTTATCTTTACTTTTGATTTTTTATTTATTTATTTGGGATTTTTGATTTTTTGAACAATCATCAACTATGTGGGACCACTTGGTGGTGTTGATGTAGATGTTGTTGTCATAATGTGCCAATAATGTCTTGCCTCGAGGAGTTCAGTTTCCAAGATAAGAGCACTTGTATATAGCCCATGGATTTTATTGTGATCGGGTTGGTTTTATGTAAATACAAACATTGTGATAGAGTGCCATTAGAGTCCTTATGATAAAGTGTTACTGCTAGGACACAGTGAATGTGGGATTTGGGATTTTGTATTTTAGACAGGATGTTGGATGTTGATGGGGGATATGAGACGTGGATGAATTATTTGGTGGTTTGGATGTAGGATTTTTTATTTTCCAAACTTGAGATGGTGGACTATGGAATGTGGATGTGATATTTTGAGTTTATTTGAGACCAACAGTTTTATACACTTTGTGTGTTGGTATTAAAGACTATTTTGAGGGAGGTGGACACTTGTGATAGATGTAAGAATTTTTTTATGTGGATCTATAGTTTCATTGACTATTGGATTTGAATTTGGATTGGATGATTTACATGATCCAATTTGATTGGGGATCCATTTTGACTTTATGTTTCCACTTTAACTTTTAGATTTATTAGCTTCAAAAACTTGACTTTGATCTTTTTCTTTATAATTATTTTTCTTTTGTTGGTCCCAATTATTGGGTTGAAGGATTTAGGAATGATGGTTTATGATGTGGATGGGGGGAGTGCTGACAACAACCTTATTGTAAGTAATACTCGTGGCCCCTATTTTGATGTTTACATTAGAGGAAGTTGCCTCTAGCATCATGAAGGTACCACTAACATAATTAGATTTCTTGATTGATGAGAAAGAAAGACCTTGATATTTAGGATTGTCAAAAAACTATATTGGCTCCAAAATACCTTGTTCATGTAGGCCTAATCTTTTTCCTTGATATTGCATGCATTGATAGATTTTGTTTGCAATAGAAACAAGATGATAACTCTTCTTTATGTTGCTGGGAATCATCAATGGTGGTTATATTTGCATAATTAATAAAGCTTTCTTTGATAAAAGTGAGTTATTTGAGCTAATAGGATACAAGTGATTTTTTATGTCTTCATGCTTGTTGTTTCTTCATTCTTTGGGATGTTGATCAGATCCATAATAGCTCGTTTATCAATAGCTTCAACATGAGTTTTAGGATTAAGGGAATCTAATTGTTCTTCAAAATATGTTGTCAGATCAAGGTCAATATAAAAACCCTATTCATGGTCATTTTTCAGAATATCGTCATGGAGTCTTGTGAACTCAGCTATAGCTTCATCATTTTCAAATATTTCTAGAGAGAAAGACTATTATTCTGGATGAAAAAGGGGGAGATGATTTATGTGTCTAAGGGAAGCAAGTGTCTCATTTGTAAAAGTGAGGTTATTGGAATATGGATTGGGTAAACTTTAGTTTTTGGATCATGGATGGAATGGAAAGGGATAATGGCATTATCATGAAATTCTAGATATATGGGATCTTGATCAATGATAAGATGATATTGGAGGATTTAGGTAACTTGATCTTGATTCATTCTAGGGATTTCTTCTTTATGCTTTGGATTGTGTTCTTGACATAGATCTTATTCTAATAATAGGGTAAGAATAAGGGACTCTTGGATAGCCTCAATATATTGGCAAGGTGGTCTTGGATTTTGAATAGGAATGTTTGGAGTAGGCATGATAGATGATGGAGGGAATGATATTATTTGGTCTAGGATTTCTTGATCATAGATTGGACGTGTATCAAATTTTGGATTAGCTTGGAGTTCATTATTATCTATCATTGATAGACCTTAGATAAAATTGTAAAAGGTCATTATTGGATGAGTTATTTAATAGGGATGGTGTGTAATGATGTTGTAAAGTGTTTGGGGATGAAGGATTAGAAAGAGAGATAGAGGCTTCTTGTGGGAAAGCTTCTTCAAGATGGTCTATCATGGAATCAAATGAGGTAGATATGTTATGGTAATGACTATTATTAATGTAATTATTTTGGGATGAGTCATTGCTAGTCATATATGGATGATTTTGATCATGCTTGGGAAAAGTATCTTGATATATGCCTAATTTCTCGTTATGTGAACTATGGATATTGTTGATGTGATTATTTTTGGATAGATTATTGAGACGATCTTCAATAGTTATACCATCTTGGTCAATAAAATCTTGAATGAGATTTTTCAATTTTATACAATCAAGGGTTTTATGTTGTTTGGTCATATGATATTCACAATTTTCATTATCTTTGTACCACAAGTATTTGAATAGAGGTTTGTATTGTCTAATTTTAGGTAACATGATGAGATTGGATTGAACCAATTTTTGTAAGGTCAATTCAATAGGCTCCCTTAGAGGAGTGTATTTTTTTTGTGGTGTAAAGTTCTTCCTAGATGGTCCTCTAGAATGATGACACCTTGAGTGCTTTGTTGTATGTTTAATGATGATTGCATATTTGATGATGGTTGTATGTTTTTATATCATAGGAAAGGTTTGTCATAAGATTGAGGGCCATTGTTCTTGTTTTCCTTGTAGATTTTCACAAGACCCTTAGCTTTGAGAGCCTTTTAAATGGTTATCCCTTTATCTATAACTTCATCAAATGTGTTAACACATTGAACTTGTAGGTGAAAATTAGTTACTTGATTACTATTTTGAACAAAAATCCTCACGAGTTGTTTTTCAAGAATAGGCCATGGGAAGTTACTAGCCATGTTTCTCCATCACCGCAGGAATTGAGTGAATGATTCTCCTTTTTTTTATTGTGTGTTACATAAATCAGTCATGGATATCTCATGTTCAATGTTGTAAGAGAAATGAATGATGAATTTTTCAGCTAGTTCATGAAATGTCTTAATACCATGTTGTAGATGAGAGAACCATTCTATCACTTGTCTTCCTAAACTTCAAGGAAAGAGGTGCATTAGGTATGTGTCGTTATAAGAAATCTCTAGGTAAGATATGCAAAATTATAATATATTCTCTCATGGATTTCCCATTCCCTTATGCTTTTCAAATTTAGGCATTTCAAAGTTATGAGGGAAGGGTATCATAGGTATTGATCGATTATATGGGTAAGGACATATATCTTCAAGTTTATAATTTTTCTTTGTATGTCCAAGTTCCATGTCAATTATATTCTTATGCACGCTTTGTATTTGTGATGCCAAGTCATTAGTGGGTGTGTTGATGAACATGTCAGTTTGAGGATGAATAGTTAATTGTGAAGGGATAAATGATTGATGTTGTGGAATATCGATGTATTGAATAAAATATTGTGATATTGAGGGATATATGATTGTTTTTGTGAGAATTTGAATGTTTTGATAATGTGATTTTGATATTGGGGGATAGATGATTGTTGTTGTGAAATGTTATCATTTAAAGGGATTTATAATTGATATTGTGGAATGTTAGATGAGGGGATAGATAATTAATTGATTTTGTGGGATGTATGATTGATTTTTAGGAATGTTTGATGTAGAATATTATAAATGATTTGATATGTATGTGTTTGTATGAATATTGAACGAGGAAGATTGAGACTTGTATGGGTTGTATGTGTTTGTAGGTATGTTAGATGTAGAAGATTGTGAAGCATATTTGAATGTAGAAGATTGTGGATTACTTGGGATGTAATTTCTTATTTGTATGTTGGACGTGAAATATTGTGAAACATATTGGGATAGATGAAGATATTTGATGATTAGTAATGTATGTAGTGAAATGATTATACAAAGTGAATTGTTGGTAATAAGTTATTTGCAAAGGGATGTTGTGTCAATTATGTGGCATATGTGTGTTTTCCTCTAAAGTAGGCATAACCCATGATGAGGATAGCAGTGTGGTTTGATAAGAATTTGAGATGAACAAAGAAGAAGGCATGCCAAAATCATGTTGAGTATCACCCATGGTTGCAGTAATGTTTGACTCACTTTGATTGGACTCCATGAGCTTTCTATGTGGAGACCAAGTATCAAGACCTTGGTGAATGATGTGTGGGATGAAAAATTTAGTTTATTGATTATCTAGTAGCAATTCAAAATCACTTTGGTGGTGTTGGAACAAACAAAAATAAAAAATATTGAAAATAATTTTTTTTGGTATTTTCTATGTTTTAGTAAATAACATTTTTGGAGGCCTTCAAGGAAAATTTTTGGGTCAAGACTACCATTAGTCTCTTCAAATGGTTTTCAAAGGAATTATTTTCAAGGGACTAAAATTAGAACTCTTGGAGATCTTTCCAACGATGTAAAGCTATAATTTTGACCACTGAGCTAGGATTTGACCCTGCCAAGCTGGGGTAGTATTGAATGGTAAAATTTATGGATTTTGACCCAATATTTTGATGGAATTAGTTGGGGTACCTTAGGTATATTTTAAGTCTTCCTAGGTGACAACCTAAAAGTTTGGTTAATGGTTTGGAAGCTCAAGAGGCAAATAAGACTGATATTGATTAGATGTGCCATAGTATTTATCAAATGCACCAATGTACAAGTCAAATATGATAAAGCACAGGTTAAATGCACCAATGTATGGGTTAAATGTGTCAAAGTAAGCTCAAAAGTGATACAATAGGTTTCAAATGTGCCACTCTATTAGAAAATGGTTCCAGTTTGTCAAAATTGGCTTTGTAAGTCTTCAATCAAAAGTGACAATGTATTGTCAAATACAATTTTTGTAGATAATATGTGCGAATGAATGGTCAAATGTGGCTCAAAATATAATCAAATGCACCACAAATATAGTCAAATACACCAAAATATGATTAGATGTGTTACAAGATAGTAAAAAATTCCATTGTAGCTATCAGATGTGTCATAGTAACAATCAAATGCATAATTATGTCTAAAAGATGCACATACAAAATATTAGTGTTTCAAGAGCACAACAATAAGTCTAAAATTCATAATTTAGTGCTTAGAAGTATAGTTTTAGACTCAAAAGCTTAATTTTATGTGACTGTTAGTAAATTTTGCAAAGTTTTGGATTGATTTTGATAATTTTTTTGGAAAGAGATAAAAATAGTAGACAAGATAGCAACTGGCTTCAAGGTCTAGTGGTTTTAAATGGTAGTTTATTAGTCTTGACAAGAAAACATGCAACACCGAAGAAACACAAGAACATACACATCCACACCATGAACACTAGATATATGTGGAAACCCAAGATGGGAAAAACCATGGTGAGAAAAGTTGCTTGGATCTATTACCCATATCCAACCTCACAAAGTAGGAATATAATAAGGAATTTACAATATCAAGTAGGCACTAGCCTATTAGAGACACCAATCCCCAATTTCATTTGCAGGCACCAACCTATAGGAGACACCAATCTGAACCAAGATCTGAGCACCAACTCAACTAGTGAGACACCTATCCAATTGAAATACAAAATAAGAATTACAAACCTTTAGGGCTAAATACTCAACTCTCTTCTGATCTAAAGAACACCAGAACTCTTCCACATAGTGTATATTATTTTCTGATAATAACACACAATGATTGGAATGCAAATCATATTACATCACTCTAATATTCACATTAAAAACCTAATCACATAATATTCCCACTCCTACACATATTTAGGATGGATCCTAGACAACTATATATATGTATTATAATTACAATTACACTCATATATTGACCTAGAATAAAGATTATTGCATCTACAAGTCATCCACAATATAACCCTTAATCAAACGTGTCTAAATGTGTGATAGGCCAAGTCCAATAGGCCACACACAACTCTAGAAGAAGGAACATGCTTTGTGTTTCCCAATGAGGATCTATATGGTCCCAACGGTCATCCACATGCTACCTCCGATGAGAAAATGCTATAAACCATTGCCACAAAAAAATAGAATTGTGACTCACCTATTAACCTTGCACAATGACCCTTCAATCACATCAAAACATACTTTCTGCTACACAACAACTCCAAAAATTTTGAATCATGATAGAACATATGTAGACATACTCTCCATTCAAATCACATGCCAACACTCAATTGTGAAGTAATATGGATCATATCAACCTACCAATGTAAAGATACAAACTTTTTAGATCATTTTGGATCACGCTTCCAAATCACTTCTACCAATAGTAAAAAATATAAGATGATATTACAATCATATTCCAACTGATATTGGAACTTGTTACTGAATTCTGGGAACACACATGCACAGAGAACATTCCAAACAACCTCCTTTTGGATACCCTAACAATAATGATAGGACTGGCTAACACCTTTGACATCAATGACAACCTTTTTCCAACAAATACATGTTAAGTAACTTTAGGCATGCTACTGTACCTTGTACCGCAACTAGATTAACAACCGTCAGCCTTAGGTCTCTAAAAACAAGGTTTCTAACAGTTCTAATAATAGTGAGCCTATGTGATAGTTCCTGAGACAAGTGGGATCTCCCCTCTTCTCCTCACCAAACAAGTCTCAGTGGACTGAGGGTCTTGTGACTTGGCTTAAATGACATTGGCTACACTTTGAGGTACCACTTTCACTCCCCCTTTATATACCTTGCTAGCAAACATGGTTAAGGTCACCCTTGGGGTAATGAAAGCCCCAAGTAGGCCCCTTACTAAAAATAAGAAGAAGATACTAGAATTTCTAATTCCTAGGCTCACATGAAGCACAAGGGAAGATAATAATTTACTAAATACTCCTTGGATGTACTTGAAAAAATATGAACAAAGAGTGCTTTTTAATCTCCAGGCTCACACTAGGTGCAAGGAGAGAGCATAAACACTAGAAGTTAGCCAAACATGGCATACAACTAATTAATTAAAGACTAAAAGAAGTGTGCAACCACTTTAAAAATGAAAGCAATTGAAATTTCCTACACCAAATTCATTAGTAGTTTATTTTTACTAGTCTCCTCGTAGAGATTGCCAAGTTGCACAAATATATTAGTTCCAAAAACTCAAGAAATATTAGGGTTAGAAAAAAATTCAAAAACACAAAATAAAATACGTCACTATGTGTATCAAAAGCACCAAAATAGAGTAAAAATCATAGCTTTACCTTTTAGATGCTCCACTTTATCTTATCAAAAGTGACGATCTAATCCTAAGCTAAAATACTTGGAAACACAAGTAAAAATTGTAAAAAATCAAAATTCCATTTTAACTTCAAAAGTACCATTCTACTATGCCATTTTACTATCAAATGTTCCATTCCGTGTATTAGATATACAATTTTGTGTATTAAATATGTAATTTTATGTATCAAATGTGCAATTTTGGGTCAAAATCATTGATCCATACCTATAACCTTAAAAATAATACAAAAATTACTTGGAAATGTTAAATTTAGGGATGTGGGTCCCATCGAGTGTGCCAGAATGTGAATAGGTTAGAAAATTCAAATTAATTAAATTAAATAATAAGAAATGATAACAATAATAAAAAACCAATTCAGTTGTTCAAAAAGACATAATCTCAATGAAGCATGTGAATAAATTAAATATGGAAGCAAATAACGTAAATTAATCTAATTACTTCATCTACATCAAAAATTCCTAGCCATACTCCATCGTAAGAATGTAAAATTGTGCTATTTGGATAGTATGTGGGTTGCTCAAATACTTAGCACAACCTTGTTAGCAAAAGCAATGTAAAATTGAGTATAGTTTAGATGAAAATTTATGGAGGAGGTTGAATGGCTAATTAATGGTTGTTTTATGGATTTCATGGATATTAGATCAATAGTGTAGGATGTGAGATGATATCAATGGATGGGAATTGTTGAGAGATCATGAGGAACATGCACACAACATGCGACAGGATGAGGGGTTGTAATGAGGAGTTAAATGACTATATGAATAAGAGGACTAACTACATGAGAGGATGAAGTAGGAGTGAGTGAGAGTGAACTGAGGTTTATTTTTAGTCAACTCACTAAATTTAGCATGGTCACTAAGTTTAGAATTAGAGGAATAAAGATAAAATTGATATTTTTAGGAAATAAATAAAAAATGATTTTATTTATTTTTAGAGGAATGTGCAAAATCAAACTAAATAAGTTAAATAATTTATTTAATTTTGGAGGAATAATTAGCTAATTAAATAATTAAAATTATTTAATTATGTGGATGAGAAGAATGCATGAAATTAAATAATTAAAATAATTATTTAATTATGTGGATAGAGGAATAATGCATGATTTAATTAAATAATTAAAATTATTTAATTATGGGGATGGCAGAATAATAAAAAATTAATTAATTAATTAAAAATTATTTAATTAAAGTTGATGGGTGAAAATGTTAAAATAATTAATTAATTAAAAAATATTTAATTTAAATGGGAGATGGGTTAGTTTAATCAAATAATTATAAATTACTTAATTAATAGTGATGAAGGGGTGATTAGTGATGATGACAACAAATAATTTTGAATTTAGAAGAAATGCATTTAGATATGTTTAGGTGTCTGATGAGCTCGAAATATGCTCATAATTTGAATATTATGATGTATTTTTAATACCCTTACTCTTATTGTTGATGGTTGTTTTAACTCTCTAATTAAATACTTTTTATCTAAAATTGGGTAGTATCCTGTAGCAACACATTCCTATATTCCTGCAGCTTAACATCTCTATGTGTTTGTATTAATTGCTCTGTTTGACCTCCCGAATGACTGATATAATGCATGTGGTTTTTGGATAATGAAATGGATTTAATATGTGATTAATGAATGTGTATCGTGCTATTTGCCACGCGTGCTTTCTTTCACTTATGTCACCATGTGCATCGCAGGTTGTTGAAGGAAGCATGAACGAGTCAAAGCGTAGCAGATCTCGGCCCTGCAGTAAAGTCCATTTCCAGCATGGCATCGAGGAAGTTGTTCCATCAAAGACTCTCTAACCGGGTCATTGGGAGGAAATCTAAATGATCATTAATCTAGGAAAAGTGGAATCCTAAATTCTCTCAGAATCGTGTTGAACAGATATGCCTTCATTTATGAGAAGTCTGTTCCTCGGTTTCAGGATGCATTTATGTCCATGTCTTTCTCTGTTAGAGTTAGGTAGTTAGTTGCTTTTCTAATATAAATAAGTGTTCCTCCTGTGTGAGTGAACAAAGTGTGTTAAATTTAGTATTATAATGAGAAACAGTGTTTTGTGTTAGTTTTCTTACAAGCAGAACAATCAATGTATATGATTCCAAGTTTATGAATAAAAGTTGATGAAGTTTTGAGTTCAATTCTTGCATAAACTGGTTGATGTTTGCTAAGGGGGCCCACTTAGTGAGTATCTGTAGTTAGTTATTTATCTCCTGTTGATTATAAGTTAGATTTCATTCTTAAAGGTTTCAACGCAAACTCAGTCTTATATTGTTCCTACAACATTGGGAATCCATCCCTGTGTTTGTTCCTGCAGCATAAGGCCAGTTCATAGTTTGTTTCTTAGTAATAGTTGTCATGATTTATGCTTTGATTAAGGTATGCTTAAGTTAAGAAGACTTTACATTACATTCCTATAGCGTAAGTAGAATTCCTTCCAAGCATTTATTTCAGGTAAATTGTGACTGAAACTGGTTCTTAGTGCACATACAGTGCCACTCCATTTCAAGTATACGTTCCCTGGTTTGACAATGCAAATGAATGACCATAAGAAGATGTTAGTCACCTGCTGGAATGTCCAATTCCCAGGTTAGGATTTTCCATGACTTTTATATCCTTTTGTGGAATCGACCATTTTTGGCACCATTGTCGGGGATGGTGTCAAGCTAAGAACCCGTCATAGTAATTGTTAGCAATAGTTTAGTGTGTTTATTCAAGCATTTTCAAATTCCTTCGATTTACGGTTATTTCTATTGCATGCATAGAAGAAGAGACGCTCTGGGAAGATTCCTCCCTAACCTTCCATTCATTGATAACAATTCTGAACCAACTTATAATCTATTTGAGTAAGGAGGAGACCAAGATATCAATCCATTTGCTGAAAACCTGCTTGCTGAATTGCTATTTGCCCCAGCTGATGAAGAACCTTAAGAAAATCCATTTGCTTTGATACTCCATCAAGCAAATATGGACACGTAATCCACCTAATCAACCTCCTGTTTTTGAATTCCCCATCATTGCTCAACAAGATAATGATAACCTTAAAAATATTCCTTCTTCATTACTTCCCAAGTTCTATGGACTAGTTACAGAGGACCCAGACACTTTTTTGTTTGAGTTTGACATCCTCTGTCATAGCTATGATTACACTTCAGATGCTCACAGGCTGAAGTTGTTTCCTACTACTTTGAAGGAGGGAGCTCTTAGATGGTTTATGAGTTTGGGAAGGGGTGCTGTTGATAGTTGGGAAGCTATGCAAATAAAATTTCTTGAGAAATACAAGCAATATTGTAAGAGTGGTAGTAAAGGTGATGATATATTTAGAATTCAACAAAAGGAGGATGAAAGCTTGGAAAATTATATCTCAAGATTCTTGTTTTCCCTGAAAAAGAATTCAGACCATACTCTCAATGAAGAATCTCAGAAACTACTTTTTCTGAGGGGAATCAGTGACACTTGTATAGATTCCCTGGATCTGATGGGAGGAGGAGATATAACCCAAGTGCCTTGGGATGATATCAAGAAAATATGTCGCAACTACTCTCAAGAAATGGTTAAGAAGGGTAGAGCTCATCAAGCCACAGTGGGAAAGTCTTCTACTAATGGAGTTTCATGGATGGAGATCACACATTTTTTGTTTGATTTCAAGCAGGATATCATAAACAACATGGCTACACAGTTGGATACTATGCAAGCTCGGAAGAAACATGAGGAAGCTGAAGCAATTTTGGCTGAGTTCTGTCCACATTGCATACAAAAGAAACGTGACTGCAGATGTAAGATCGTGGATAATCTGGAGGCTAAGCAAGTACCTATTGATTTTAAGATAGTAGAGGGTGATGATGACCAATATTCTTTGTTGCACAAAGGTGACCATGGGCTCAAAGACAAGGTATGCCTCAAGACCCTTTGACTTTTGGTAATCCTTATTATAATTACAATAACCAATGGCAACCTACATATGGCCCATCACCACCTTGGAATACTTCTCAACCACACTAGCCTAACTATCAGAGTCCTTAATGGCAATCTCCTCAAGGAGGTTGGCAGCAACCACAAGGAAAATGGACTCCACCCTAAGGTAATTGGCAACATAATCCTCAATGGAGAGGTTCTCAGCAATGGCAGAACCAATCCCCTGGATGCCTGTAGCTTCAGCAGCCACAACCTTCGGCCCTCATGTCACCTCCTGCAACACCTGCAACAAATACTGGCCCTCCAAAACAAATGCCTATGCCTGCTCAACCATTGCCAAATCTAATAATAAGCAGCAGCAACAACAACAGCCTATGTATTTTGCAGAAGCCAATTAGTATCTAGCTTATGCCCTGAATATTAATGATATCCATATCAGGTCTGGAACCGCTCTCCCTACTCCACAACCACCTGTAATTAGAAAGATTTCAGACTCTGCCTCTGAACAACCTACTGATCCTACAGAACATATACCTGTATCAGATACTGTCTCTAAGGAGCCTATCCTACAGCATCAAGCCAAACCGCCTTTTCCTCAGAGATTACAAATTACTACATCCAAGTCTATGGAAGAGCCTACCTTTGATATTTTGGTTCAGCTAAAGAATGTACACATTCAAATTCCCCTTTTTCAAGCCATTAAAGATGTCCCAATTTATGGAAAAGACATTAAGGAGGCCTGTTTAAAGAAACCAGGAAGAAAGAAAAAGGATCCCCAAACTATCCATGTTCTAGGACAGTTGGCAGATATTATGTTAGAGAAGGTAGTCATTCCAAAATATACTGACCCTGGGACTCCTGTGGTAAAAATAAATATTAATGGCCAAATAGTAAAGAATGTTTTGATTGACCTTGGTGCAACCATCAATGTAATGACCAAGCATACTATGGAGTATTTGAATATCCTAACCATTCGGTCTACACCTACCATCCTGCAGCTTGCTGATAGTTCCATAGTAACACCTGATGGAGTGGTAGAAGATGTCATTATCATTTTTGAGTCTTGGGAATACCCAACATATTTCACCATATTGTCCACTAAGACAACTTTGGGAGGATATCCTATCATCCTAGGTAGACCATGGTTAGCCACAGCTGATGCTCTTATAGGATGCCGTTCAGGAGACATGACAATTTCTGATGGTCAGTCAAGAAAGACATTGGCTTTACACCCACCTGCCCAGCCTCAGCCAGATTTAGGAGAGGAAACTGAAGAAGTCAATTCATTGGCTCAGCTAATGATGCTGCAAACTAATCCATTTTTCCAACTTCAGAGTGAGGATGGCCTACTTTTACACATTTTGCAGTCCAACTCTGATATGAGTAGCCCATCTGTTCCAGATAGCTGTCTTCAAGAGTGTTTCCTGCAGCAACTGAATCCTGAGAGCCTGCCACCTAAATTTCCTACAGTTTATCACAATTTGCTTCCACATGAAATACATACACCACCTTTATCAGAATCCTCCATGAATGATCTTACCAAGCAAGTAGAAGTGTCTCCAGGCCGTTGTCTGAACATCAATAATAAGTTGCCTCAATCTCAACAAACTGCCCTAGTCACAATGCTGCAAGATCAACACAAAACTTTTGCATGGGACTATGGGGATATGAAGGGAATAGATCATCAACTCTGTACTCATAGGATCTAAATTAAGGAAGACTGTTCACCTATTAGGCAGCCTCAAAGAAGGATAAACCCAACACTCAGGGAAATAGTTAAAAAAGAGCTCCAAAAATTACTTGATGTTGGTTTTATCTACCCCATTTCAGACAGTCAATTAGTATCTCCATTGGTGATTGTTCCTAAAAAAGGTGGAAAATGGAGAGTTTGTGTAGACTATAGGGAGATGAACAAAACAACTAAAAATGATCACTTTCCATTGCCATTTGTTGACCAAGTGCTAAACTCATTGTCTGGTAAAAAGTATTTCTCCTTTTTGGATGGATATAGTGGGTATAATCAAATTAGAATTGCCCCTAAGGATCAAGACAAAACAACTTTTACCAGTCCATGGGGCACTTTTTCCTACTCTGTCTTACCTTTTGGCCTATGTAATGCATCTGCAACATTTCAAAGGGAAGTGATCAGTATTTTTGCTGACATTTCTCATGATTCTATGGAGATCTACATGGATGACTTCACCACTTATGGAGTTACTTATGAAGAAGCATTAACAAATTTGATGAAAGTGTTGAAAAGATGTAAGGAGCAAAATTTTTCTTTGAATAGTGAGAAGTGCTTTATGATGATGCAAGAGGGAATTGTTTTAGGCCATCATATCTCTCAAGCAAGAATTCAAGTTGATCCTGCAAAAATAAAAGTCATTCTAACTTTGCAAACACCTATGAAACAAAAGGATGTTAGAAGCTTCCTAGGACATGTCGGATATTATAGAAGATTTATCAAAGATTTCAGCAAAGTAGCAAGTCCATTATATGCCTTATTGACTAAGGATTCTTAATTTAACTGGACTGAGGCCTGTGACAAATCTTTCCTACAGCTTAAGAACTTACTTACTCAAGCACCTGTTCTTCAAGGACTGAAGTGGAGTCTGCCCTTTCATATACACACAGATGCTTCTGATTATGCCATAGGGGCAGTTTTAGGAAAAAAGAGAATTCCATAGAGCATGCCATATATTTCATTAGCAAAAATCTTCAAGGCCCTGAATTAAACTATACTGTCACAGAGAAAGAATTGCTAGCAGTTGTGTATGCCCTGAACAAGTTTCAACATTATGTCACTAGTTACCAAATATTTGTCCATATAGATCATGCAGCAATAAGGTACCTCATGAATAAGCCTGCCATATTTGACAGATTAGCAAGATGGCTCCTATTGTTGCAGGAATTTGATATCACAGTTATTGATAAGCCAAACCGGGCTAATGTGGTGGCTGATTTCTTGTCAAGACTTCAAATAACTACACCTGCCACCCCTGAGGTAATTAATGATAGCTTTCCCGATGAACATCTATTTTCTATTGTTGCTCAAACTCCATGGTATGCAAATATTGCAAGTTATTTAGCAGCCAACAAGATCCCAGCCCACTTCTCACCAAAGGAAAGGAAATTGTTGGTAGAGAAAAGTTTTAACTTTTCATGGATTACAGACTGTTTATTTTACACAGGACCTAACCAAGTCATGAGAAGGTGTGTTAGGGAAGATGAGACCTATGACATTTTGCATGCCTGTCATGATGAGCCATGTGGTGGGCACTTTGCAGCCAAGAGAACATCTATGAAAGTGCTTGTTATAGGATACTATTGGCCCACACTACACAAATATGTTGCAACCTACACCATAAAATGTGATAGATGTCAACACATGGGGAGACCAACAAGGTCTGATGAAATGCCCCTGTATCCTCAAGTGGTAGTCAGTCCCTTTGACAAGTGGGGCATGGATTTTTTTGGGCCTATTGATCCTCCATCCAATGGGAAATCATACATTTTGGTTTGCACTGATTATGTAACCAAGTGGGTGGAAGTGAAAGCAGTGACACATGCCCGTGACAATAAAGTTGCTGAGTTCCTATATGAGAAAATTTTTACTTGGTTTGGAGTCCCAAGAGAACTTGTTACTAATCAAGGAGCTCAGTTTACATCAAACTTAATCACTGCATTGATGAATGATTACAAGATCAGGCACAGAAAGTATAGCCCCTATCGCCCTCAAGCCAATAGTCAGGCATAGGTTACTAACAGAGAAATTGAGACAATCCCTAGTAAGACAGTACAATTACACAAGAAGGATTGGAGCAGTCACCTTCCTAAAGCAGTCTGGGCCTATAGGACAACATGGAAAACAACTACAAGGTTCACTCCTTTTGAGTTACTCTATGGAAAAAATGTCATGTTGCCAATAGAGTTTGAGCATAAGACCTTAAGGACTGCTCTCTAGCTTAACATTGATATTTCAGAAGCCCAAAAGGAATGCCTCCTGCAGCTGAATGCATTGGATGAGATAAGGGAAGCTGCCCTGCAACATACTGAAGCTATCCAACAGCAAAGAAAAAAATGGCATGACCACCATATCAGAACTAAGTAATTCTTTTCCGGTGATTGGGCGTTGCTCTATGACTCTAGGTACAAGGAAAATCAAGATAAACTCACCACAAGATGGCTTGGTCCTTATGAAATAGAAAATGTGTTTGATAATGGTTCAGTTCAATTAGCTACAATAGATCATGTCTGATTCAAGCTACTGGTTAATGGACACCGTATTAGGTTGTATCATAAGCCAACGTCCAAAAAATAATTTATGAAGCAGTTTGTTTCAAATAAGGCCATTGATCTTCCTGCAGCAAAAGGCTTCAGCCTTTCTCCTACAACATCTCTTTAAAATTCTATGTTGCATGCCCATAATAAAAGTTTATTTTTTAAGGAAGCCACTTTCTCTGTTTTTCATCTATCACCACCATTCATTTCCTCTTCTTCCACGTCACCCATCCATGTCATCCATCTTGTCGTATCGCCCTCATTTATGGTTTCAATTCCAACCATCCTTTCATGCTGAGCTATGATCTTTCCCAGCATGTACGAGCACTTATTACAAGGTACGCGATATCTTTTATTGTCACATCATTTATTTATTTCATTTATTCATTAATTGCTATGTACATATCAGTCATTATTGCCTGTTCTTTGCCTATCCTTTCGCACATGTGTGGACACATACCAAATTTTTAGTAGGGGGCAAGGATAATCCATTTCAACTTTTTCTTATGCCACTGTCACAACTGTTAAGACATTTTTATTTTCTTGTACTTACCAAGTACGATTGCATGCTTTCATCCTAAACAATAATTAACTGCTTGATTTGAGTAGTTTTTAACAATCATTTCATGCAATTATCCTTTGTGTCATTCTTGGAAAAGTAAAGAAAAGTGACAGCAGGGCAGAAAGAAGTAGGGCAGAAGAAGTTTTTCAAAATTTCAGAAGAAGTTTGAGTTTCAGGAATCTTAGTAGGGATAATTTGTGAATATGGGTGGCCAGTTAGTAAGACATGAACCTGCAGCTCATGAACCTTTGACGCAAAATCCTCAAGCGGTTCAGGCATTTAGTAATTGCGGTTGGCTGAATTATTTTCTGAGGATAGATTCCTATAATGAAGAAGCTGTAGTGAGTTTTTGAGAACTCTTTCAGAGGGAGAAGCTACAGTGTGGGGTTTGATAGTAGCCGTTACAAAAGAGTGGATTGCAGAAGTAACTGGGCTTCCGGCGGTAGGAGAAATTTTTTCTTCAGGGAGAGATGCTGTCTCTGCTAAGGCAGAATTCACAATACCAACAGATGGACCCTTGGAGGTTTCCAAACAAGGATGCAAATGGGTGTCACTGCCTCCTCCTTACTCAAAATATGCCACCTTCATAATCAAGTACTTGAATTGTGAGGGACATTTTTCCTATTTGCATTCTTATCATTTTAAACTATTGAGTCATATGAGGCACGGTTTAGCTGTCAATGTTCCAATTTTTTTGTTAAACCTTTTGAAACATTGTGCCCATGAAACCCAGAGGGGTAGGGACAACTCTATTGCCCATCATGCCCTCATTAAATTCTTGATTGAGCGTTCCCTAAGGGATGTATCACCCCTTTCTTGGGAAAAAATTATTGCCCAGAAGGGTTTGCAACCTCCAGAGCCTCCTAGAGCACTCCCTGCACATCACAAGAAAAAGAAAAAGAGAGTAGAATCTACAAGTAGGGAAGCAGAGCAAGAATCATCTGCTCCTACAGCACTTAGTCCTGTAGCCTCCACACTAGAGCCCTCTACCCAAGTACAAACCAGGTCTGCTGGTAGAAAAGAAAAATGGAAAACAAAGGTAGGAGAGTCATCTAGGGCAGAAAAAACCCTAGAATCTAACCCTCATGTTCAAAAGCAAAAACGTTCTACTCCACTCTTTCCTGCATCATCTTCCCCTGTAGCAGTTTCTCCTGCAACAATGCCTGTTGCCACTGCAGTTTCACTATCATCTTCTCCTGTTGAGTCTTAATCCTCTAGGAAGATTAGAAAGAGGAAATCCACGAAAGTGTATCCTACAACTATTACTTTAGAAACATTGCCAAAAAGAGTTTCATCAAGGAAACAACGTAAAGTTACCTCAACCTTCGTCCAACCTAAAATTATAGTAATTCCTGAGGAATCTAAAGAATTCAGTCATGATGTTTCTCATAATGTATCTGAGAATGTTCCACAAAGTCCATCTGTTATTCCTGGGGAAGTGCAAACTGAGACAGTGGAAGTTGAGGAAGCACAACATGGTAGTGGTAATGAAAGGGGGATGCCAAGTCTTGATGACTTGACTGGAGCAGTTAGGAAAGTTTCAGAAGAAACACAATCTCCTCCTAAGCAACAATAGGAGTCCATCTTGCAGCAAGAGGAAGAAAAACTTGAACAATCTTAAGTGTCCAATGAAACCCCATTACCCCCTGAAACTTGTCGAGCATTGGTTGTTTATAAAAGGACATTGTTGATTGAATATTTGGAATATCTTAGGACTACATGGAGGCATGTTACATTTCAAACTTTGAGTTTCCACCATTTAGCTAGAACTGAAATTCAACAAAGACTTTGGGAAGAAGAAAAGAAGAAATTGAAAAGGGAAATTGAAAGACAAAAATCAGGAAATTCAAGAAATGAAAGAGAAAATGGATGAAATGGTGAAAATAACTGGTAAAATTATGGAATGTAGACCACCACCTAGGGTATATGTTATGTGCCTTAAAGAGCAATTTCTTTGGTTCCAATTGATGAGAATTTCAAGAAATTTAGGCCCTATCATTCACACAGCTAAGGAATTTTATGATGCATATCAAGTAGCACCCAGTTGGCTGAAAAATTATTTATGTGAGTTTTATTTGCATGGTTTGCTAATTCCCTCTGAAACAGAGTGGAATCTGCTTCTCTACATTGGTGACATTCATCTGAGGTCACTCATGTCTTGGGTGGCCAATGAAACTAACTATGGAAGACAATTAGAGGCTTATGAAGAGGCTAAAAGGAATGAACCTATTCCACTGTGACCTGAAAGCTTAGCTCCCCACACAATTCTAAGAACTTGGCTTATTGTTGTGTATGGATTCAATGATCATATAGAAAGAATGAAAATATTTGATATCAGGAAGCAGGTGTATGATAAGTTCAAAGACCAAACATATCTGTTTTGGAAGCTTTCATCTTCCATAATTGAAACAAGATGGGAAAAACTGACTATTGGTCTGAGGAAATCTGAGCCTCATAGCCCTCTGAACTTTAAGGCAACCATTAAAAGGACAAAGAAGTATATGCAGCTTGGTCTCCAAAGAAGGTTTGAGTTATGGTTAACATTAACATTTCAACCTCCAGTTTTGATGTGGCCACTTTACCCTTATTGGGCTACAGATGTTAATGAGGATGCAGAAACCCGCAGGTATGAGAGATGGCAAAGTTTCAGAGGATTCTACTACAAATTCAGAACTTCATTATAGAGCCATACTACTCCTACTGATTTTAGAGAAACAACTAGAAAGCTTAATGCTGGAGGACCATCATTAGGATAAGTAGGGGGAAAATGATGAGCTCGAAATATGCTCATAATTTGAATATTATGATGTATTTTTAATACCCTTACTCTTATTGCTGATGGTTGTTTTAACTCTTTGATTAAAGACTTTTTATCTAAAATTGGGTAGTATCCTGTAGCAACACATTCCTATATTCCTGCAGCTTAACATCTCTATGTGTCTGTATTAATTGCTCTGTTTGACCTCCCGAATGACTGATATAATGCATGTGGTTTTTGGATAATGAAATGGATTTAATATGTGATTAATGAATGTGTATCGTGTTATTTTCCATGCTTGCTTTCTTTCGCTTTTGTCACCATGTGCATCGCAGGTTGTTGAAGGAAGAACGTCAAAGTGCAGCAGAGACCTGCAGTCCAAACGGCATCGGAAGTTGTCCAGCAAAGACTCTAACCGGGTCGTTGGGAGGAAATCTAAATGATCATTAATCTAGGAAGAGTGGAATACTAAATTCTCTCTGAATCGTGTTGAACAGATATGCCTTCATTTATGAGAAGTTTGTTCCTCAGTTTCAGGATGCATTTATGTCCACGTCTTTCTTTGTTAGAGTTAGGTAGTTAGTTGCTTTTCTAATATAAATAAGTGTTCCTCCTGTGTGAGTGAACAGAGTGTGTTAAAGTTAGTATTATAATGAGAAACAATGTTTTGTGTTAGTTTTCTTACAAGTAGAACAATCAATGTATATGATTCCAAGTTTATGAATAAAAGTTGATGAAGTTTTGAGTTCAATTCTTGCATAAACTGGTTGATGTTTGCTAAGGGGGCCCACTTAGTGAGTATCTATAGTTAGTTATTTATCTCCTGTTGATTATAAGTTAGATTTCATTCTTAAAGGTTTCAGGGAAAACTCAGTCTTATATTGTTCCTGCAGCATCGAGAATCCATCCTTGTGTTTGTTCCTGCAGAATTCATAGTTTATTTCTTAGTAATAGTTGTCATGATTTATGATTTGATTAAGTTATGCTTAAGTTAAGAAGACTTTACATTACATTCCTACAGTGTAAGTAGAATTCCTTCCAAGCATTTATTTCAGGTAAATTGTGACTGAAACTGGTTCTTAGTGCACATACAGTGCTGCTCCATTTCAAGTATACGTTCCCTGGTTTGACAATGTAAATGAACGACCATAAGAAGATGTTAGTCACCTGCTGGAATTTCCAATTTCCAGGTTAGGATTTGCCATGACTTTTATATCCTTTTGTGGAATCGACCAGTGTCTACAACTTGTATATTGCTAAATGTATTATTTCTAAAGTGTGAGTGACTACTGATTAAACCTCAGTAGCCCACACTTACAATACTCAAAGAAATAAATGAAACATTAATTTTCCAACATATCTTCCTTCTCATACACCTATTCTTCCATTTACTCCTAAGCCTATTTCAAAATCCTTGGGTGAGTATGATCTTATCAAGCATCTGTGTGGCACTCCTACTAAGATCTCCCTTTGGGATCTTCTTCAAACTTCTCATGCCTATCATGAAATTCTTTAGGAGGCTCTACAAAAGATACTCATAACTTCTTCTACACCAAGGGATGTGAGTGATAATATATTCATTTTGATTCGTCAGACAATATATTTCATCAATATGAACTTCCACCTCTTGAAATACAAAATCAATATGATCCATTAATGATAATTATTGCTATAAATAAAATAGGTATTAGAAACACTCTCATGATCTTGGTTCAGGACTCAATGTTTGTAGTATTGATTTGTTAACTCAAACCAATATAGACACTAAATCTCTTGTTGCTACATCTTTATCTATCTATGGGTTTGATAACGTTGGTCAACAAGCTCTCGGTACAATAATATTACTTGTGACGCTAGGCTGTTACCTTACCTACCTTGGTATATGTTATGATCATTATATTACCATATAATATTCTTCTTGATAGATCATGGATTCATCATATAGGTGAACATTGTTCCATCTACCTTGCATCAATCTATTAAATTTATTCATAATAATAAACTTTTTACAATAAAGGCTAACCTTGAAGCCCTTTTCTATTGTAAACATGTTGAAGCTAGTTAGTCTTAAAATACTCCTACTTTCAAAAATTCAATTCCTTCACATATTCCAAAAATTGATACGTTGCCTTTAACTCCTACTTCTAAAGACGGTTGTACTAGTCCTTCTTCACTAGTTGCCAATGCATGTACTGGTGATGATTGGGGTTCACTAGAATTTACACCATGATTTTTTGGAGAATATAAAGTCAACCCAACTCATATATCATGTTTTATCTATCCCATTGACTATTCTCCTTGGATATCGAATATAGTCGTCACAAAAAATGATGGCTGTATTCGTGTATCATTTTTGTGATTTAAATAAAGCTCCACTTAAAGAAATTATTGCTTCCTAATATAGATATGATTATAGACTCAACAAAAAGACATGAATTAATATGTTTTATGAATGTATTCTCAAGATATAATAAGATCCTTATTAATCCAAAATATCAATTTAAGACAACCTTTACTACCCCTTGGGGTACATTATACTATGTAGTCATGTTGTTTGGATTAAAGAATGTTGGTGCAACGTACCAATGGGAAATGAATCTTATCTTTCATGAATTTATACATAAAATTCTAGAATATTATGTGAATTATATCTTGGCTAAGTCACTAAGTTGCCAAAATCATGGTAATAATCTCTGTCTTATCTTTGAATGACTCTGACTCTATAAGATGTGACTAAATCCTCTTAAGCATGTCTTTAGCATAGATAATGGATTTTTTTTGGGATTTATTGTTTCTCATCATAAAAGTTGATACTCATAAGATAGATGCAATCATAAACATGCATCATCTAAAAAATTCTCAACTTTAAAGTCTTCAATGTAAAATTCAGGCAATTAGAAGATTCATTTCTCAATTGGTTGATCATACCCTCCCTTTCACACATGTTCTAAAAAAGAATGCACACTTTTAATGGGATGATAATTTCCAAATAACTTTTTATTTAATTAAGAAATATTTAGATAATCAACCCATTTTGATACTAGACATACAAGAGCCACACTTTCTTCTCTATACTTCAACATCATCTTATGCTTTAGTAGCCTTATTGGCTCAACATGATGACAATGGTAGGGAGAGAGTGGTATAATACATTAGTTGAATCTTTCTTGATTGTGATTAGATATTATATATTGAAGAAATAACGTATTGTTCTTATTTTTGTAACACAAAAGTTATGACATTATCTTCTTCATGTAGAAACTTGTGTCATTGTCAAGTTCGATCCCCTTAAGATTTATTTTCAAAGACTAATATTTCAGGAAGATTAGCTAAATGGGTGATGTTAAGTTATTTGAGTTCAACCTTAAATTTTTCTCTCAAAAAGTGATTGAAGGACAAGTTGTGGTTGTTTAGTTTTTGATAAGGAAAATATCACGTTTTGAAGGGGCCTCGAAACTCTTTACAATGACAAAAAGTTGTGGCTATTTAGTTAGCTAATGTACCTTCACCATATTATTTTCCTAATCTAGATACTTTTCTTGATGAACACATTCTATCTATACATAATGATTCTACATGGAAAATATAATTTGATGGATCAAGATGTCAAACTAGTTTGGGAGCAGGATTAAATATACTCCCACCCTTTGGTAAGCTAATTTCCTTATCCTTTCATTTATAATTCCCATGTACAAATAGTATTATTGAGTATGAATCCCTTATTGCTAGCTTTCATGCCACATTATCTTTAAACATAAAAAATATTTAAATTTATTGAGATTCATAGTTAATAATAAACCAAATCACAAGGTCTTATTAGGCTAAATAGGATAGGTTATCTAAATACCATGATTTAGCCTTATCCCTGCTCAAAAAATTCTTATCTTTTACAATTGATACTATCTCACATTAAGATAATCATCATGCAGATGCAATGGAAAGTGTTGCTTTACTTGTGCCCTTTGATGATATAGAAGGTGAGTATCACTTTGTGATCCACTTCTCTCTTCACTTGCTATTCTCTATAGTTTGGACCTCAATAGTCTATATTGCACCAATATAGAATTTGGAGAATGGTATTCACACATTTATAATTACTTGAATGATGGGACTTTTCCTAAAAATAGTTATAAAAGTTCTTGTATTTGTATTCGAAAGCTTGGAGCGTGTTACATATACTTCCTAAAATTCTTTATTGAAGAGATTATAATGGTGTTTTAATTTTTTGTTTAACTAAGTTAGAGACACCCCTTGCTCTCCAAGAAGTTCATTCAAGATTTGGAGGTGGAAATTTTGGTGGTAGATTCTTAGTCCAAAAAATACTACTCATGGGATAATATTGGTAGAAAATGGAACAAGACTCATTTTTTTTGGTAAAGAAATGCCCTCAATACCACAATAATCTTATCTGAGCTCCTACCTGGGAACTTCATTCCCAAGCTTCTCCTTGCCCATTTTTTGGTATGGGGTTTGGATAATATAAAAAAAAACTCCACCTTCATATAAATGACATACATTCATTAATAAAACTACATGTTACTTTACAAAGTGGGTGGAAGCTATTGCACTTCAATTCACTACTGCTGAAATAATTTGTAAATTCCTCTTGGAGAATATAATTTCATATTTCAGATTGTCTTCCACCTTTGTTTTGGACAATGGTACATCATTTAAGAACAAGGAAGTGAAACATTTATTCGAGAAATTCCACATTAAACATCATTTTTCTACACCTTATTACCCTTAATATAATAGTTCAGATGAGGCTTCTAATAAACCAATAGAACAAATACTTCACAAAACTGTAAACAAACATGGTAAATATTGGTATACGTAACTAACATATGTGTTATGGGCCTATCACATGAGTGTTCATAGAAATACAAGTACTACTCCATATAACCTTGGTATGATGTTGAAACCATCATACCTTTGGTGTTTAAAATACCATCCTTGATAGTTTCCATTAAAGGTTTGATTGATGATGATACTTACCGTCAACAATGTTTACATCAACTAGAGCTACTTGATGAGCATCAATTGAATGATCTTGAACACGTCCAATTTTATCAAAAATATTTATCCCATCAATATAATCAAAATATTTTTTCTTGTTCTTTGAAAATAGGTGATTTGGTTCTCTCTAAGAACCAAAAAAATGTAAATGCATCCCTAGGTACAAAAGGGAAATTGAGCCTTAACTGGTTGGGTCCTTATGTTTTCACCTCTATTTATGGTTCTAGAACTTATGGCCTCTCTACAATGTATGGTAAGGCCCTTAACAAACCTATAAATGCAATGCATCTTTGATGATACCATTAATAAAACTCATATGTGACACATGTATAACAATCAACCATTGATTCAACTACTTATCATGGGTTGAATATTGCTTAGTCTAAATGTTTCATAAAGGTTTGGTTAGAGGGAGATTCTTTAAATTTTATTAAAAACTTGAAGAATAGTACTCCTCCCTCTTGGAGCATTGAATCCCTTATCTCGGATGTGATTGATATTTTGAATTCATTTGATGAATTTTATATTTCTCATATTTTCAGGGAGGATAATGGTCTTGCGGATGTATTTGCTAATATTGGTGTTAGCGGTCATAGGATTTGGGATGAGGATGATCCCCTTCCTATTGAGGCCCTTGCTTGTCTTAATAATGATTACCAAAAATGTTAAGGTGGGCATCAACTTCATTATGAATTGTGTTCACATGTCCCTGTTCACATGGTAGATTATCCTTTGGAGTGATCTTGATTTGTATCATGCTTGGGCTTCCGATAATTTGATTATCCTTCATATGGGGTGGCCTTCAAGGTTAATAATTACTCTCTTCCATCTTGCTATTTTCACATGGATTGTAGGTAATTATTTGCCTTTGTTCTTGAGGCTTCTTCTAATTTTCTGCAAAGTCCTTAAGCTCTTGGGTTTTGTTGAGTTTGTAATCATGGGTGGAGATAGAAATAGGGCTGAGCCATTTTCCTATGACACCTTTAAATCTAAGTCCAAAGTGTGGGAAAGGTTGCAGCTAGGTGGGATTACATCGTATATTGAGTGGCTCCATGGGAATGATTTGAAGGCAACGAAGTTGTTTGTCAAGGGTTGACATAACAGGGTTTTGAAGTTGGGTGAAACTAAATTTGACATTAATGAAGACCTTATTGCGAGCATCACAGGCCTATATACTGAGGGCAGAAAAGTGTATAGAGACAAGAAGGATTCCAATGTTGTGATGCAGATCTTCTTTAAAGGTGACGAAGAAAATAAGTTTGAGCATGCTAAAAGCGGTGGCTTCTTACACAATTCTATCAAGGCTCTATGGGGAGATGTCGCTGAAGAACTTATGAGGTATAAAACTTTAGAAGGTCAGTTATCTACCATTTCTGATTATCATTTTGTCCTTCTGAACCACTTTAGACACAAGAAGAAAGTTTCTTTTCCTTTCTATTTGTTGGCATCTTTGGAAATTGGAATTAAGGATCACAAGCGAAATCCTAAAAATCTTTTGCTACATGTTCGTTTAATTCTCCTACTATCGGATTATGCCAAGTATTATGTGGTCTAAGTAGCCTGAGATGGCTCGTAAAAGAAAGAAAAAGAAACTGGAATTGGAGTATGAGACTGTGTCAGAGGAGGAACCTGAGAAAGTTCCTAAAGGGAAAAATAAGGAAGGGGAATTGGAGGAGGAGTCGGGGTTGGATGAGGATGAGGATTATGAACCTGAGTCTAAGGCTTCTATGGAAGTCTACTCATAGCTCCTGCTCTTGGTAAGAGTGGTGAAAAAGGTAAACCTACCCCTACTTCTACGAAGTATGAAACTTGTAGAAAGGGGGGGGGGGTTGGTGACAAACCCTGTAAAATTGGGATAGGTGCTCCCTCAACCCTCATGAAAGAAATGAAAGCTACTGTTGGGGAAAATATTTCTACGCTCCTTGTGTTTGGGTCTAAGAGAAAAAGGGTTTGAATGATGGAAGTAAAAATAAGTTGGCTAAGTAGACTAGTAGCCTTGTGCAGGAGGAGTTTTTTTATTCTCCTCCAAATGTTGTTGGCAGGTAGGATACAATGGATATCCCTGAAGAGGGGAAGGAGATGCAGAATAGAAGGAGGATTGTTGTGGATGAAATTGCGAGCTCTCTTGAAAAAATATAGACGTTGATGGCTAGGGCTAAAGGGAAAGAGGAAATTGATAGCCAATAACTGAATAGTGTCTCCCAAGAGGGTGAAGCGGAGGCCATGGATGTGTTTAATTTTAACTGGGAGAATTTTCCTAATGTTTTGGGTATGGCGAAGGAGGGTACTATCTCCCTATTTAGGTTATTCAAATGGGCTTTCCATGAGCTTAATATGACCAATGTGAAGGTTTGGGGGGGCTGAGTAAAGTTGGGGATACTTCGGATTCCTCTCTACAGGCTCAAGTTAACCAATTGTTTGATGCTTTAAAGATTGTTGTTGATGAGATGCTTAAGTTGAAGCAAATTTTTGAACAAAGGATTGTGAGCTTAGAAGAGCAGATGGAACAATTTAACATGAAGTTGGATAAGGTTGTTGAAGTGACAAAATTTGTTATGAGGAATGAAGTGAAGGGCCTTACTATCCTCAATGAGAAGGATAGGAAATGGATGGAGGAAGCTCAGGGTGATAAGGACGCTGCTGGGAATAGGCAGTTGATGGAGGAAGCTTCAATTGGTAAGGATGTTGTTGGGAATGTTGTTGGTTCGCATGATGTTTTGATAAAAGAGGTAAGTGTTTTGGGGCCTAATGCTAGGACCCGCAAAAAAACTAAGCTACAAGCTGGGGTCCCTATCAAAGAGATTTCTGAAGTTATAGATGTGCATCAGAAGATAATTGAAAGTGGCATGGAGGCTGCTAATATTCTAAAGAATCTGTAGTTTTTGTTCTTGTTCATTCTTTCTTGGAAACTATTTTGCTGATGTTTTGTTGAGTGTTAGTTGTTTGTTGATATGTGTGGTTATCTTTTGAAACAAATATCTTTTTGGTATAGGGTTTTGGGGCCCCTTCAAAACCTGCTTTACCTCTAATAAAAAACAATCAACCATTGATGGTTCAATATTGCTATCTTATGCCATCTAATCATTAACATAGATTACTTGTGTTATGATTCATGTGTGTATTGTATACTCCATCAGAATATAAATTATTTTACAATAGTATCAATTATTTCTTCTTAGAAAAATATCATAAATGCTTGTAACATACTCATGGAATCATTTATTTTAATTTAGTTGGTGCCTTTATTTAATTATCTTATGTTAGTTACAATGATCTTTTATTTCACATATCTTAATTGCATATATGGTTATATTTTTTGATGAATAGTTAGCTATCTATATTAAAAATAAAGATAAAGTTACATATTCATAAAATAAGGGTGAGTGGTAAGAAGACACACCCCAAGAGTCACATGGGTCGAGCCTAGAAAACCAAAAAAAATAGAGTCACTTGGGCCTAGCCCAAAAATATATAAACATTACAAACATATAAAAATAAAAGGCCATTAAGTGGCCAGAGCAGTGCCAGGAGGGTTTCTTTCATCCATCCTTTTACCCCATACATTAGCGGGGTCTAGAGTGATGTCAGGAGGACCCCGACCATCATCATATTCTTTCTCTTTATCTTCTTCTTTTTCCTCGCGCCAAGGTGAGATTGCCAGAGCCAGACATGAGAAGCATTTACCAATGTCCAACCAACCAAAGCTATTGCTAGGAGCATTATCATAGGGCCACCCATAGGTGCCAACACTGCTCCCCACCAACCCTCTAGAGGGCCACCCCAGGTCAGCCAATTGAGGAGGGAAAGAGCCACGACGAGGAGGAGCTTAAGAGAGGGGGCGAGCAGAACCATTCCGTTGCCGGCCTCATGAAGGTGACCAATCGTGGGAGGAGATGGGCGAAGAAGGAACCTGAGCCATAGTACACGGGGAATTGCCCCAATGGTCCAAAAACACCTAGAGGTGAGACACCTCAAGTGAAACTTTATTAGCTTGCACTTGAATCTACAAAAGCACATTAGAGCAAATAATAGCTTTAGAATAAAAAAACATTTTTATCAATCTGGCTATGAGAAAATATGCAAGAATTTCTATCTTTCTAAATATTGAAGAGAATTTCCACCCTGAAAGTGTGCCAAAGCTAGGTATACTTAGCGGGAAGCCTGGGCAAGTCACCCAACAGAATCATGTGCCAAGAGAATAGCTCCGGCCATAAAGGCTGAAAGAAGTCATGAATCCAATTCCAAAACTGCTAGGCTCTGGTAGAAATCTAGAAAAGATGCTTAAAAAACTCAACTTGCTCACAAAACGGGCACCAAGGGTCCTAGAACCCTAAGTGAACAAGCTGAGACCCCACTAGTAAGACTTGGAAAAGAATACACCAAACAAAGTGGGCGAGCTTAGGCTCAACACTTGTAGACCAAGCGGTAGAGAATCATTTTCGCCAAACAGACATAGAGGATTGAAGATGTCGCCGCTGGTTCAAAATTTCAATCATAGGAAAGTACGATGAAAGCTATAGATAACCAATCCTAGGCTTGTAATTTCTAAAAGGGGTGTTTAGGTACCACTTCCAATCCTTCCACTAGGGATTGGTACCATGAATTACCACCTTATGAAGCATATCTACTGGAATAGAATTCACCAGACCATCATAAGTATCACGGTCCTGGTTTTAAAGTTTGTAAAGAGCACAAAAATCTTCCCACGACATAATATGCATCATGGGTCTGTGAAACATGTGTTGGAAGGTATGCATACCTTTTGTTGTGAAATCTTAAAGCCTTAATCCAAGGTGATTTGGCCAGTGATTGACCATTATTGGAAAAGAGGGGTGACCACCACACATTCTATTGATTCAGTGAAATCCCATCATGAAAACTAGATCCAGCCCAGCAGAGCCAAGGCTTAACCGCTTCCCAGGCTCTCCAAATGCTTTTGGCCACAAAATTTTCCACAACTTGGACTGGTTCCTTCATAACTAGAAGGGTTTGAAAGCCAGTACCCTTCTAGGATGGTCCATGAATAGGAAAGTCAGATTGAATGCAATGCCTGAGGAGAATTTTCCAAGCTTCATCGCCAGTAAGAGCTCTGATTATGCATTTAACACATAAGGAAATCCCTTGCCATTGAGTGGAGAGTAGGCCAAGCCCTACAAAATCTTTGGACAGGTAGCAAAACTCCCAGGCTACACGGTGAAACCCTTGATGAGCCTTAGAAGTGGCCCAAAGAAAGTTGTGTAGTAGTTTTTTGAGCTTAGCATAAGCCACTTTTGAAGGAGCCCAACAAGAAGAATAATAGACATGTGTAGCAACCAAAATTTTAGAACAAACCTAAAATTTTCTAACCAAAGAGAGAGGCTTGGTAATCCAATAAGCCAAATTTTGCTCAATCCTAGAGAGAACAACTTGCCACAACTTTGTTGGGAAGGCCTGGGAGACAAAGGGAATGCCCAGAAATTGAACGATTTCCCCTAGCCCAATCCACTTCCAACCATATTATTGAAACCATTAGGGAGTTGGCAGAATATAATACCTATAGCATAAGGTTTTATGCCATTGAATGGTGGAGCCAGAAGTAAGGTAGGAAATCTCAAGGCAATCCAAAGCCGCTTTGATATTGTGTTCTTCCTCCAGAAGAGTGAGGAAAGAGTCATCAACAAAATGACCATTAACAAGTTAAGCCTATGAATTGGGAAAAGAAATGGCTCTAAATCGCTATTGGGAAATTGCACTAGCAAGCAGATAACCAAACCCTTCAGTAACAAGCACATAGAGTGAGGGGGCAAGCGGGCAACCCTAGTTGATGGAGCAGAACAATCCGAAGGCAAGGGACTGATGACCATTAATGGTGATGCAAGCAGAGGGGTCTAAGAAAAGTATTTGGATAGGTTGAATGAAATTAGGCCCAGACCCTAAGGCAGTTAGCATGGCGAGAATAGAAGGCCATTCAATGCAGTCATAGGCTTTAGCAAAGTCTATTTTGAGGAAAATGGCTTTCTAGTTAGAGTGCCTGGACCATTCCATTCCTTCCCACATGACAATGATATTATTTAGAATAAATTTGGATTTAATGAAACCAGTTTGTTTCAAGCACACAATCTGAGGCAAAAGATGGTAGATTTTCAAGGCAAGGGATTTTGCAATAATTTTGTAGGAAACATTGAGGAGCGTGATAGGATGCCAGTTATAGATATCCTCGGGATCACTAGATTTAGGTATGAATTTAATATTCCCTTTATTAATTATGTTGCCAAGGGTTTTAGAATGAAATGCTTCAAGATAGACTTTATGTACATCGTGCCCAACACAATCCCAAAGGGCTTCGTAAAATTCACATGGGAAGCCGTCAACGCTTAGGGATTTGTCATCCACTATGGTGTGAGCAGCCTCCTTCAGGTCTTCAACTGTGAGAAATTTCTCACAAAAGGATTTATGGGCTGAAGATAGCCTATTTGGCACAACAAGACAATCCTAAAGAGCTTAATGTCACTCCAGCGTGTACTCCTAAGTAGTGAACACTTGTTCATAATGCCTAACAAAGGCCTGGAGAATTTCAGGTAGCGCAAAAAGCACCTGGGTTCCTTCTTTTATTTTTTTAATACCAAGAGATGAGTTCCTGGCATGAAGGGCCAAATAAAATTCTTTGGAGGTAGGATCACCAATTTTTAACTAGTGCAATGTGGCCTTGATTTGTGCACCTTTGGCAGCATAATTATCTACAACTCGCTTTTTGTGCCTTAATTTTGCCACTCTAACTTATTATGAAGGGGAGAAAGGGCTAGCTGCCAGAGCCTCGGTGGCTAAGCAGAGGTCAACCATGGTTGCCTCATAATACCTATGGAAAAAATGGCCAGCTAGCACCCATAAATGCAAAGAAACCTTGTCGTGTGAGTGATGGCATCATTCCACCAAGTAATCTAGCCTATATTGTGAGGTGGCTGACACTCCAAATTCCAAACTGCATGAATGTGGGCCATCATGGGCTAATGATGCAACAAAGACATGTTCAAGAAGAATTGGGTCTTGCAGGAACGAGGATGTCTTAACTCCCATTCAATGTGAAAAGAGATGGGGAAATGATCTGACAACGTCACATCCTCTAACAACTTAACCAAAAGTGAAGAGCTATCAAAGGAGAAAAAATATTGAGCCGAGATCATGGCACGATCGAGGCACTTAAATATCTTATCAGAACCAACTCGGTAATTACACCAAGTTTTCCAAAAAGAATGAGAATGGCAGTGACCAATATTGGTATAAAAAAGCCCCAATTTATTACACATGTAAAACCATGCCTCTCGTTCACCAACTACCCATTTGAAAGGAAGAGTACCATCTTTGTTATATGCTATCTCAATCATATTGAAATCCCCACACAAGAGCCAAGTAACAACTGGCAGTGAATCAAAAATCCAACGCCAAAGAAGAGATCTTTCAACAACATCATTCGAGGCATAGACATTAACAATCCCAAAAGAATGATTATCAATGTTAGGAAGAATCCAGATAAGCCGATGTGTGGGGTTAGACCCATAATCAACCACACAAGCATGCCACTGTGGGGAAAAAAGGGTGACTGCTCCACCACGTCCAACCTCATGATCAACACAAAACATTTTATTGGCTGGCCAAATAGATCGATAATCCAATGCAAGCAAAAAAATAGTGACTTTCACTTCTCGGAGACAAAGCACTTCAATACCAGTATACTTCTGTAGAGTATCCCTAACGAAATATTTCCCAGAGAGGTCTGTCAAACCTCGAACATTCCATGAGTGAAACTCCTCCATATCGTCGGATTCTAACTCCTCAACCAAAGTAGAGAAGTGATTCTACAAAAATTCTAGTGGAACTGAACCAATTTGAATGTATGGAGAAGAAAACATTCATTTCTCTTGCACATATTCTCCTTCTAGAGGTGGAGAAAGGCTACAAGACCACCTTTGAGCTCCCAACATGAGAGGATATTTAGTGGGTTATGCTATCATGACAGCAACAAGCTGAGGCATAACCTTAGGCATTGGTCACACCAAAGTATTAACAGACCCAACCTGGGTCTCTTTCCCCTTCATCGAAGGGTTTGAAACTTCTTTAGCTAGCTCAGGGGCTTTGGAAACCATCCCGAAGCCATTGTAATTATTTTTATGGTTCGTAACCGTTGACCATTTCTCCTTTGATTTGGAAGCAAAACTATCTTCCTGACAGGACTTTTCAAAATCCTATGGCGACGGAGTAGTACAAGGAACTACCAAAGGGAAATCCTTAATCTCATGGTCTGTGGATTGACACCTATAACACGTGTTCAATAGATTGAAATAAGTGACTTTTTGGGTATTTCCAAAGAGCTCCAATTTGAATATCAATGGACTCCAAATCCTGTGAAAGGTCCACTTTGACACAAACCTATTTCTGGGGTTAAGCCTGAAAGAACCTATCTAGCTCAATACAAATGACCTTCCCCAGAGAGGATGCAATATGTTGCAAAAAAGGCACACAAGGAAAAGGTAAACTTGGAAACTCAATCCAGATCGGGACCCGCAACTTGGTGTCATCCGAGACAACAAAGTCTTGAGTCCATGATTGGAAAACCAACAAAGATGACCAGACATACTAGGGACCATGATTCAAAATTGCCTGAACATGACTGACCTACCCTTGGTTAAATTTTGGACCATATCAAGGTGGACCCCATGAGGGACCCAGGCCTGGTGGACCCATTCTTTAAGCACACTTTCAAGGGGAGTCCTCCCAACAAAATAACCAATAGGAGTATGCTGCTCAATCCATTGACATGTAGAATCAAAATTTGGCAAGGGTAAAACCACATTAGCTGGGGAGTCAAAATACTTACCTTGAGAAACAATTTCGAAACAAATTTTCGTGGCCGCTTGTTCAAAGGGGGAGCCATTGAGCAGAGTTGTCGAACCGCCAACACCAACAAGAACTGCTAGGTTAGAACTGGTTGAAGGCATAATGAAACCAATAAGTCTGCAGTGAATGCAGACGTACACATAGTAAATGGGAAAATCATGTGCCTAAGGCGTGGTATGATGCAAGAGGGGCCAAGGATGACCACAGACACAAGAAACCCTAACAGAGCTCATTCACCTTCCTGGTTATATTTTAATTTTTCAATTAGTAGCATGATTAAAATTTCTTCATTTATTCTATTCAACACATATTGTTTCATTAGATCATTATTGCATTTAATAAAAAAATTCATATAAGTTTGCTTGATTAAATCATGATACTATTTAACTAAGCATTTCTCTAACATCATATGCACAAATAGATCCATCAAGCATAAAAACATGTACATGAAAATAAAAGCCATGTCTCATATACACACACACATACACACACATGCACACACACATATACACACATATACATACATATATATGCATACACACACATATATGTATTTATATGTATATATAAATGTATATATACATATACACAAATCTATATATACATATACATACATATATATACATAAACATATATGTATATATGTATATATATAGGTATATATATACCTATACATATATGTATAGGTATATACATATATACCTATACATACATATATACATACATATACATATATACACATAAATATATATCTCAAACATACAATATCCATGTACAAATTTCATCACGACTATAACAAACTATGGTGTATATACATCAAAATCATCATATAATATAAATATCTACATTAGGGGACACGAGTCCTAGATCACTCGAGTGTTGGTGGATTGTTTGGCTATGATGGATCGTTTGTATATGATGGTGGCTTCTTGATAGAAGCTAAGGATATTGAGTGTATCCTAGATACACTTTGTGTTGCAACTTACACGCCTCCAATATCACTTCTCAGTCTAGATATCTCCTTCCTCAGGGTGAAATATCAATCTTGCATAGTTGTGACATCATCCATGAGCTCCTGAACTTTAGGATGATCAGAATTTGTCAAAACTATAGCTTGTTCCCTATGTAGGTCTCCTAAGAGCTACTGAACTTGACTTTGTAGAGAATCATGTACCCTCTTAAAACTCTCTTTTCTTGTCATGGCTTGGTCTTGATCTCTTCTCAATAGTGATACCTCTACTACTCTTTGGCCCCTCTACACTTGTGATGTAAGAAAATTGATCCTAGATCCAACTAATATTAACCTTTTTTCACTTAACATCACATTTGGACACAAAACCAAATAGGACTAATGATTGACTTGATATCATAATCAAGAGCCAATATTCTAGGGTCTTGTGTCTATTTTTGTGTCGTAATGATAATAAATTTGATGTTTGTTTTAATAAGCCTATTTGACATGTAACCCTATATCTAAAAATGTAATTCATCACACAGATGAAAATGGAAAACCACAGAACAAATTCAGATTTGAGAATGAGACACAAAGAGGAACTACAATTGAAATTTGAGGTTGAATTGTAGGGAGAGGGGCATTGGGCGCCCTATACTGGGATGCTTCTTTTTCAGATTTGAAAACTCTGAGATGTAAGTTACAGTCTACCCTATGTTCTTTGTGACTGTCTTATGTTGAATCTTTTGGATCTGACTTACACACATAAAAAAAGGGAGAAAGGTTGTGCTATATAGGGGCTTGCCTAAGTCAAACCCCATTTTGGTATTTCTACCTCCGTACACAATAAATGATGATGATCAAGAGGGAATACCCTAGGATGGGCAAAATAAAAAACAATAATAATTGACTATAATGATAAATGATAAATGACAATATTACCTTGATGTGAAATCCTTGATGAAGTGATGCTACACCACAAGTTGCCACAAATTTTGATTGATGGATGCCTTGATTTCTTGATAGACCTGTAATAGGTTAGTTCACAAAACATAATAGATTGTTGTAACTAGCATGTAGAGGATAAATCAATACATCTTTATAATTTGACATGATTTATCATAATGGATTCTTGCATATAATTGCTTCCTTCTTCCTAATGTCTTGCAAACATGATCTTGGTTGATGAAAGCGTTGTAATAATGTTGCTAATTCTGCCGTTGAATATGCCTTAACCAATTTTAGGATGCTCAATTTGCTCAATATATTTTCTAGGATTAAAATTATGAAAATGACTTGTATTTATATGCATTCTTCTAATTTCCTAAAAAATAAATATCGATAATCGACAAATAAAATTAGATTTTTAAATATTAAAATATTGACACTAACATATTTAAAATTGGGCCAAATAGGCTGGAAAAGGGTACTCGATGCCTTAGTCGAAACCCATCCTTTTCAAGGCCTTAAACATATGTATTAAATATAAAATGCTTATTTTCAATCCCATCTTTTAACTTTCCAAATATATTTATAAAACAAGTAGATTAAATGCATAATTAGGTCCAAGCACATAGGGGGAGCTAAACCTAGTGTGAAATTGTCAAGGGTGACAATTTTTGATGCTACAACGCTATAGATATAGAAAGCTCAACCATCCTCTGACTCTCTCACTTGAGACTCTTCATAAGCAGATCTAAGATATGTAATGGGATCAAAAATATCCAAGTGGTTGCCAATAGTTTGATGTGGCCTTTATGAGGTACATACTAAACCCTCTAGCTGCATAGATGGGACCATCTTAGCTATGAATCAAACAATAAATTCGAACTACTCTCCTATCCACAAAATAAAACCAAAAAATATATATCAACATCTGACGATTAAAATGTATTGAAACATCATTTAAATTCTATTATAAATATACAAAATAAACATATCATTAATTGGGTCCTTAATATTCTAGTGTGGATCCTGAGGAGCAATACCACTAATAGGAGTTGTGCTAGGAATTATAGGAGGAATGGAAGTGGGTGTCATATTAGAAGTACCCTTGCTCGAATCACCCCTCTTTGTCCACCTCGGTGCATCTTTTTCCATTGGTAGCAACCTTTGGCATGCTTGGGGTCTCTCATCCTCCTCTCTCCTCATCTAAGATATCACCTTTGTTGGTTCCCTACTTTCCATAAGAACCCCAAGCATTGGGATCCCATCCAAGGACATCCTCGAGAAAAATGGGTGCTAGCCTTGAAATTTTAGACTAGCTGATGAAGCCCTAAGAAATGTTGGCATTAGGTACACATAAAATTGGGCTATCATCCTCACCCTCACTACCTAGGTTGCTTAAAGTGACCTCTGTGATAGTAGGGAAAGGAAGGTCCTTGACTCTAACTACATTGCAATGAGATCACATGTAAGTTGGTATAGTTGTGGGCACTTTTTGTACCTGGTTGAATTTCCTCCTCACCTGCCTATGGTAAAATGGAATAATGATATAATCATATTAACCCACAAATATAATCTCTCTACATCCAATCTATTTGGAATTCACAAAATTGGGTGAAGCCCTCATGCCTCTATACGACTGCCACACTATCTTTATGGTATGCAACCGGTCAAAACTCTATTTCCAAAATAAAAGGTCTTTCAACCTCTAATCTCTCTATAGTGGATATGCCTTAGAATGTAGCACATCTGACACAATTTATTCAGGATACATTATGGGTTTCATGCACATGATTTTCTCAAATGACCACACATGTAGTAGTGTGCATGCTATAAGGCTTTACTTCTCATGATGTATAAATTTACCAAGGTCATAGTACAAGTGGGTGAGGATGCTTTAGCCCCACGTAAAAATAGTTTGTCACTCCTCCATGGCTCTAATAGTATGAACAAGGCCCCTATGAAGGCGAGTTCCTCATCCATATATAGCCACTTTCATGACCATTGCAATGATCAATATCTGTCTAACCAATGGTATGTGTACAGGTCCCTACTTGAGCCATCTAACATAAATATGTCATTTCATGTCACTCGAGATAAACATTACTTATTGATCTTTTTGAACTATGGCCAACAACCTTTGCTCCTTGATCATTACTTATTGGTCATGGGTGAGAATTCTCAAAATATGATAAACATCTACTAATGTCATAGTCATCTCTCATATAGGGAGATGAAAGGTAGATGTATCTGCATCCCATCTCTCCATGAGGGCCATGAGTATGGTAGGGTGAAATCTCATCTTTGGAAGAATGAATATCTAGTAGAGTCCCACTCGGTGCAATAACACTTGATCCTCTATTGAAATATTTGGAAATAAAATCTGACGTAAACAGAGCATTGCTTCCTTGGCATGCTCTTGCATCATATGTAGTAATTGAAAAACAATTAATTTTCTTTACTATACATGCCTACGCTTCTAAAATTCTAAACTATTAGAAAAGATAAAAATTCTTTATTTTTCTTGGATGCTAATGCACCCTTAGATGCCAACACCTTGGATGGATTATAGAACATCCTCTAGATGTTAGAATACAAGCTAGGAGCTTGCACAAAGTTTGGACCCCCACACGTTGGTGCCAACGTGTGTTGTGGGGCACACCATGCTAAAAAGGGGCTAAAAAATAATAGAAAGCATAAAAAATTTACTCACCTCTTCCATGGAAACTCCCTAATAGACTTTCTTAGGGTTCTCATCCAATTGAGGTCATCAAAAATCACATTTGTGAGGCATTTTCGCTCAAGAATCACTAAAAATTATATAAAATTTTCCTCAATGAGTAGTAAAAATTTATTTTTTCTTATATATATAGTCAAACTCTTACCAAAAATAAAAATAATTATTCTTATAGGTGAATCAACCTTCCTATTATTTCCCCTACAATAGGCAGAAAAAACATGAGGGAGCATCTATTCACCCTATTTCTTATAATTTCTTCCAAAACTTTTTTAGAAGGATTCTTTTCTCCATAGTAGTTTCTTCTTATTTCAGGAAACTAATACGTTTCAATTTTGTAGGATATTTACAAATATTATCAATAAAACCTTACAGGATTTCATGCTGGACATTGTGGAGCATCATTGAACTCAAGCTTGGGGGCATCACCAACTCACTTGACAAGTTTATAAATCCTCTATAATATTTTTTTTCAAAATATATTATAAATCCATGCATTTCATTATCTTCTTTAGTGTAGCTAACTTCTTAGTGTAATTATCTTGCTAAAGTGGAGGAAAATATAGTTTCAAAAATTGTATACTAGTGCAATTTCACACTTACATCTTGAACTTGCCTAGAATTGAAAATTAATAATAAATTTGTATATTTAAAGACAAAGAATCTTATTCTAAAATTAACAAGCACGAGGTATTAACCATTCTCATAACCCAAATTTTATTAGAATCTCAAACGATAGTGCTACATGTAGATGTCTATGTGCTGCATTAACTTTTGACAAATTTTCAAAATTTAAAAGCGTACTTTTTGTGTTGACCATTTGTGATGCGTGTTATCACGCTTAAACGAGAAAGTAATTTCTCTTCCCTCCTATTCGAATGAGCAAAAACCCTTCTTTTCCTCATTTTCAAAAGAAATATTTCTACTTTCTCATGCAAGCATCTATATTCTTCTCTCTTGGGATTTTTTTTTTGAAATTTCTACAACTACTATTGTAGTCTTGAAGCAAGCACTCTTAACTATCACAATCTTTCTCTCTTGCAAAAATTGAAGCTTTCAATCTAGCACTCCATTGAAAAATCAATCACAACTATTACAAAGAGGCCCAAGATGTTGGTAATACTCTATTGTGCTTTGTTGTTATTTTTTCTATTGTTGAATAATATATTTCTACCGAAATATAGTTATTTATTATCTATTATCAAATATATTCATCATGAATGATAGTTTTCCTCATAGAATAGGTTTGAAACCATTATTGAGCATTTTACTTTTACATTAGATTTTAATCCTTAATGCAGCTAGTATTTAAAGGCTTTCTTTATCATCTTTTCATTTGGCTATCCATGGAGGTTGAAAGACCAAAATAGGGGTTTGACTGATGCAAACCCCTAAACAAACCCCAACATTTTTCTTATCTCTGTATATTCAGGTCAAGGTGGTTCTGATAGCTGAGACAAATTTTTTTGTGAATTTCAAAGTTGGCTAGTGAAGGATAATAGTGCTACGCAAGGACGTTTGTGCTACGTGTTGGCATTCAAGGAAGTGAGCTCTAGCATTTGGTGCCAAGTTCCTTTTTATCTGATTTTCCATTCCTAGTTAGAAATAGAATTTTGTTTGAACTTTTTATTTATGTAACTTGAAATTTGTATGTTATTCCTATTTTATCAAGTAGAAACAAATTTTAATTTCAATAAATAATATTTCCAGTAGTTCTATTTAAAGCATTTATCACTTCTATACAAAAGTAGTAATATATTTGTGATATCTTGAGGTATCCTAGGGATTTTTAATTCAAAGTAATCATCTTTACTTGTATCAAATTATATACATTACACATATGAAGTGTGATAATTATAGTGTTGATTCTTAGGGTGGTTCAAAGCTTACAAATTTTTTGTGCCCCCCTTCAGACCTTGTTATAGTTCTATTCTCTTTGCAATATCTATGTCTAGTAGGGTTTGTGATAGTTTTGGTGGTTTGAGTTTCTTTTGGGCCTAGAGGAATAGGTTTTTTTGTTTAATACTTATTTAGTACTATCTCAATTAAATATACATGGTTTTTATGGTTATGGGTGTTTTTGTTTAATATCTCTTTGAACTTCTGCTTTTAGGGACTCAAGACTATCTATTTTTAGCATCTGAGATTTTTTTTTGGTTTGGGTTGGTTTGTTTTCTAAACCAAGTTTATTATTTAAAAAAAAACAAAATAAAATAAAAATATTTTTAAATAAATAAAATATCTCTAAATTAATATTTCTTGATGTTTTTTAGATAAATGTACTTAAGATATTTATACTAATTTTATATAACACTTACAACTGTATTATTTTTTAGAGAAAAAGACAATTGTTTTAATTTTTTGACAATTTATATAAATCTTTTAGTAAAAAAAAACCATTAACTACAATGTTTTAAAGTCTTGTATTAGTGTTTTTGTTATTACTTTAAAATATTTGTTTAAGCTAAGTGACCCTTAAATTTATTTTGTGAAGATGAGAAACTAAATAACTTTCAGAATTAATGATTTTTTTGTGCACACACATCAAGCATGTAAGGAGAGTATGATAGGTCATTTGAGAGGTTACATGGTAAAGTCTTGGAGTAGTCATTCTCTTCAACAATGACATGACCTCTTATTTCACAATTAGATAAAATAACCTATATTATAGTGGGACAAGTGCTTAGATTTTTTAATGTATATTTTTGTATTTCTTTATCTCTATATTTTTGTACATTTAAGAAAACATAAAATATAAACAATAGAAGGTTGTATATAATTAATAAAGAAGATTGTAAGGTGTAATTTTTAAAATATTATCATAGAGACTTAAGAGAAGAAAGATGATTTTTTTAATATAAATCTTTATACATCTTCTTGTATTATTTTGATAATTGTAGAGCCAACCTTACCCTATAAAATTTGTATATAGATTTTGTGTATTTTAAATTTTTATTTTGAATAAATGTTTTAAGTAAATTTATTTCATACTAATTTTATAATGATAGGTTAAGCAAAAAATGAAATCACATTATGTTTTAGTTTATCTAAATTTATTTTTTGTTTTTCTACATCATTAACTCTAAGGTGGCTCTATACCATGTTAGGAACTTAGATTATTTAGGTGAGTAAATAATATTTACACAAATTATATTAAACAATAAAATATGAATATATAATGGAAGGAAAATAAAAAATAATGAGAGAAACACTAGAGAAAATCATAAGATAAAAAACTCACAAAACATTATTAAGAAAACTTATAGATTAGTCTCCAAAATTAGAAACATAAGAACCTCAAAATTATCTCTTATTATTAACATAAGAACCTCAAAATTAGAAACTATAAACATTATTAAATTTTTATTTTGAATATAATGTCTTAAGTAAATTTATTTCTTACTAATTTTATAATGATAGGTTAAGTAAAAAATGAAATCACATTATGTTTTAGTTTATCTAAATTTATTTTTTGTTTTTCTACAAAATCATTAACTCTAAGGTGGCTCTATACCATGTTAGGAACTTAGATTATTTAGGTGAGTTAAATAATATTTACACAAATTATCTTAAACAATAAAATATGAATATATGGTGGTAGAAAAATAAAAAATAATGAGAGAAACACTAGAGAAAATCATAAGATAAAAAAACTCGCAAAATATTATTAAGAAAACTTATAGATTAGTCTCTAAAATTAGAAACATAAGAACCTGAGAATTATCTCTTTACTCCTTTATAATGATCTCAAATATAATTCTAATGCAACAAACTAAAATTCTCATACTTCATCATTACTATTGCAGTTGGAAAAATTAGACTTGATGGACAATCCTAATAAATACTTGTTTTCTCAAGCTGCTTGATTAGATCACCATCTCAAATTTGCACTTCCTTTAACAATATTTTGGCTTATCTAATTAATGTTTTAGTAAGTTCTTGGTACTCAGATCCTTGAAAGATATATGCAATCAATCATGAAGATTTTTGATGCAGGAGCATCCGGGCTCACAAGCAATCCCACATCACTAGAAATAAATATTTTATTTTCTTGTTTAATTTTTGCATTTTTGGTGTAGGTTGGAGCTTCAAGAGAATTTTGTGGAGTTTTGAAGGATGAAATATTCATTTTTATCAAGGCTTGACTTCCATTCAAGATCAAAGGAAAACAAGGTGTTATATGTGATTTTAAAATTATTATATTGCACAATTTAAATATTTCAAGGGTTGAAGGGGTCCATTGGCATATTATAAATTATAAATTAATTAATTTTCTCAATTTGGATGCCTATAGAAGTTTTAATGTGGCAAGTGGCACTTGGCATTCTATTATTTCAATTTGCATGTCTAGAATGGAGGAAAAAGCTAGTGATATTTGGAAAAGAACAATTAATGACTTCAGTTTTCAATTTAAGGTGAATGAGCACAAATTAGTTCATGATTTCATTAATTTTTATGAGTCATTTACAGCAGCAAGTGGTGGAATATGGTGCAGCAATTTTGTGTGCCATATTTGGAAGCATTTAATGATGAATTTTAAGCGCAAACATACGAATTTCAAAAGACAATTGTAGGGAAATGAAAGAGAAGACTTGGATGCATCTTTTGGTGCCTTCAAAAGGTTTTAATATCTATAAAATCTAGCCTTTGATGGTGTCAAGAATCAGCAATCAATAGCAGCAAGTGTGGAGAAAGAACTTGCAGGTTGCTCCAGAGAGTTGCACAAGGAAGAGTGCAAAAAATTAGCTTGTGAAGAGGAGGGATTTTCCAGGTGTTCAAGGCAGCCATGAGGGCTGCATAATGAAGAGAAAAATTAGATTTTAGAAGAGGAGTGAATTCAAGAAGTTATTTGAATACATGAGGATAAGCTACAGGAGTTGCAGATGGAGTTGAGGTGCAAGAAGGTGAATAATTTGCAGGAGCTCACATAGTTGAGCATAGATTGTGCTTGAATGATATTTTATTTGCATATTTTATGTTTGTAATGGTTTTAATTGTTGTTCATCAGTCCATTGATGACTGAAAATAACTTGTAATCAAATTTCTTTAATAGAAAAATTTAGTGGTTTCATGTGCAAACAATTTGTTGAGGTTAATTTGCAAGCTCCTTATTTTGTCATAGATATTGTTGTGAGGGTTTTAGAGAGGGATTAGAGTGCATGAATTCCTCTCTACATCAATTTTATTTTTATTTGTATGTATTGATCTATTAGAACTAAAAATTTGTTTGAATTGATTATTATAGATCCTACCAAGGCAAGGACTAATAACAAAATAGCAAAATGATGAAGACATGACCAAAGGGTGAAGCCAAGTTCCCATAATGGTACAAAATATTTTAAATAACTAATTTAACATGAGTTATTTTTAACAAGGTGTAAACTGTATATTGATGAAACCCAAGCCTTTGGTAATTGATAGAGTGCCACAATTTGTTTTTCAAGAGTAAATTCATTTCGTGGAACTATTTTCAAGTTGACAATAAACATAAGGTAAAAAGAAAAACACACCACCTTTTGCTAATATTAGTAGACCCTACTTTGTTGTTAACATAAGTTTTCTCATATGTTGTAGAAAATACAAGCAATAGGTTTGATCGCTTCTCATGAAGAAATGAATGATCAAGAGAGCATCTGAAAACATCTCAGTGGTAGTTTTAGACAAGAATTATGACTTTGAAAAGATGGAGATATAAAAATAAATAACTCAAACAAACATTTTAAATTTTCTAGTTTTTATTTAATTATTCATTTCAAATTTTAAGAACACATATTTCTAATTTATTTTTTATTTTTCTTTGTAATCATGAATATCTATACTTTATTGTTTAAAAAGAAATATATATTAAATAAAGTTGAAGTGTATTTAAGTACAAGATATTTATTATATGCTCTTTATTAAAATAAAAATCATTTTAGATATTTTTTCTAATTTAGAGAGATCACTTTTAGTATCATTGTGATAATCATGTTCCATCCTTAAAATGGAGGTCAAAAAGATTAATCCAAATCCAATTAGTAATTTAGCATACATTTTATGAAGCTAGCAATAACTCTTGGTCTAAACAACTATCCTTAACTATAATAAGAAAAATTGCAATCAATAATTACAATGCAAAACATGAAAGCAATCATTCTACACAAGTAATTAGGATTTGTGATTCAATAATAAGATGAAGGAAAAATAAACAATTATTACATTAAAATATTATGAGTAGCTATGTTGGTTGGTTGAGTTAATCTAGATAGGTAGCTTTATAATTGCTCTATCTAAAGTGACAATAAAATTCCTCATAACTAAATACTCTTTTGAAATCATTAATGCAAACAATGACACAAATAACATGTATAAATAATTAGCCAAAGGATGATCAATAAATATCTATTAGGCATAATCCATTAAGATTATTGCTAATTATAAGGGTTGATCACTAAAGTAGATATTTCGAAATACTTACACAACCAACTATGTTGATCACACACAAATACAAGCTAAGCATGAAACCAATCATGCTCATGCAATGTGCCAATAATCATGGATATATAAAATGCAATAAATTTCATAAAATAAAATAAAATAAATCTTTAATAAATAAAGTGTTAAGTAACATTTGCATAAATATAATGGCTAGAGGGAGTGGGAGTAGGATTGGGTGCATGGGGTTTGAAATCTCTATGAGTAGGAATATCTCAAAAGATGAAGTGGATGACAATAATAAAGATAATGAGGGTTTGAGAGGATTTTTGGGGTGCGAATGAGGATGATCTTCTTTTGAACATTATATTGGAGTCCAAACTGAAGGAAGCGAATGATAATCGTGAGTTAGTTGATAATGGTGAGTCTTTGAATGGTTGTTTTGAGTTGGGCCTATGAAAAAGTTTACTTTCCTAAGAACTTGTTCCTTTGATCAAGAATCCTAGAGAGGTTGGGCTTGTAAATGTGGAGGTCATGTGTGGTGGGGGCCTTGCTTCCAATGGATATTTTGTTGTGTAAGGTAGCTTCACTACTTGGTTGTAGTGTAGGTGATGTCTCTGTGAAGGTTCCTTTTTCTATTGAGTCCTCTACTTCCCCTCCAATCTTGTAATGGCTAGAATATGGTGTTGCATCAGTGGATGGTTCTGTCATGTTATGGTTTGATGTGTTTTCTGAGATTCCTTTTGTTGAATTCATGATTAGTGGTTTTTCCATGTCGACTAATGCTCTCATGCCTAGTAATGTTGTGCCTATTCCATGCTAGGGTGAAACTTCCCTTGCCTCAGTTGGCTTTTGCTTCTTGATGAGGATTCCCAATTCCTTTCTTATTTTGGAAACTTAGTGACTAGTATTGAAGGAAATGATTTGGGCTTATTTGGTGTAAGCCCAAAAGGAAAATCTATGGTGTCTTCCCTAATGGATAAGAAATATGTGTGTAATTTGGTCCATGATTCTTCTTTGAATTTAGGTAAGGGTTTGGACCTTACTATTTGGATTATATTGGGGACTTGATGGGATCCCCCCTTAAAGATAAAAAATAAATTAGATGCTTCTCCTTTTACTAAGATTGCTTCTTCAAAGAAACTTAGAATGACCCATTTGGGTCAAACTTCACTTCAGATCTCTTTGGTCAAGTTTGGGTTCAAACCTCCTTGACTTTGTTGGTTGCGTTATTTAGTTTTCTGGGCCCTTTCTATTCTAAAGGCTGGTTCCATAGTGATTCCTAGTTTCATGTTGTCATAGCCTTTTTGTTTTTCAAGGTTTTTAGGGGTCCCTTCAAAACTCTCTTTGATTTATAGCTTCCATAAAAAGCACTTATCTTCATAAAAAAAAATGTTAAGTAAATACAATTAGTTCTTAAAAAAACTCTAATTAAAATAAAATAATTCTTAAGTAGAATTATAATTTTATGGAGATGGTGAGAGAATAGCGACAAATCAGAGTGTGGGTAGATGATGCAAACAAGGAATGACCGATGTTGGGAGTAGTAGGCAGCATGCACAACAACAATGGATGACTCGAAGCAAAGTTGGGAAGGAGCGAGAGGAAAAGGATCGGTTAGTTGAAGAGCCTATCCATGCTAGAGAAGTCGGTAGACAGAGGAACATCAGACATGGGGATCATAGATCATAGAGGTGGTGAAGAAATGATTTGTGGTGCTTTTGAGATGGTAAAGGTGCCATAGGGCCAAGTAATCAGTGAAGGATGGCACTAGACTATGGGTGGTGGTATCACTAAGATGCAACAAGGGATAGAAGGTGGTTGCGTGATCAAGGGCAAGGAAGACAAGATCTGGGAGAAAAAATGAATAATGGAGAAATGTTTGGGAGGCATTAACAAGGAGTGATTAATTAATAAGGCTTCTCAAGATGGTATGGTAGACACTGGGCACCTCAGGATAGAGGAAGATTCAATTAGACAAGTGTTTCGAGGAAGCAAAAACTTGAGGGGAATGCAAGGGCAAGATCTACGGAGCGCAATGAAGAAAAAGACTCTCAGAAGGAGAAGTGAATTTAAGGTGAGTTCAATTTTGATAGAACTGTGGGTTGATGCATTTCCTTATTCTTAGATAATATAGATTTGGAGCTATCAGTCAAGAGGATGAAGAAAAATGCATTCTTTATCAAGTGGGGTGGGGGTCGTCTAGCAATCACTTAAGTTAGACATTGGTGTGAGCATAATTAGGGTGGGGTAGACATAAAAATGTTGACTACTGGATTCTTCTTGATTGAGTTCCTGAATGGGAAGATGAAGAGGAAGATAGTGAATAATTCCCCCTATATGTGTTTAAAATGAAGGTGAAAATGTAGCTTAAAACTTGTAAACCTATGTGACTATAGATTTAATTAAGTGTTCTTTGTCACAATTCTTTGTGTATGATTAATCTGTTTAGATCAATTTTACCAATTGTAGAAAGAGACAAAAGATTGTAGAAGAATGAGACAAGAAGATAGAAGTGACACAACATATACATGGATAAACCCTTTTGGGAAAAAACTCCACCACCAGAACCAATAGTGCTTGTATTATTTAACCTTAGAACAAGATTACAATAATACTGTATCAATCCTTGATTGATATGCTTCTTTTTCCTTCAACAATCCTTCTTCACAACCTACAATAAACTCTCATACACTTTCTACAACACAAGTTATCCATGCATTCCATGTCACCAAGCATGAATACACACATCCCATGCCATGCTTCAAACCCTCACACATGCACAAGCTCAACCTGCTAACCTGCAACCAAGATTATAAACTTTGATGCAATTGCTGAAATAAATAGATAATTATTGTGCATATTAACTCATAAGAGTTGTACAATATAAGAGCTTGAAGCTCCTCTAAAAAATCTACACCTAGATTGTGCAAGTAGAGTTCCATCATGTAACATGAAGTCAAAACCAAAGTCTCATCAATTTAGGCGCCCAAACTAAACACTTAACTGATCATTGGTCAAGAAAATATCTTGCAAGAATCTCCTCAAATTTGGCACCCAAGAATGGGCCCACTTAACTAATCCTTGTAAATATCTTCTCATGCAAAAGGTGTTAACTCAAAGATGCCAACTTGGGCGCCCAAGGTGGGTCCAAGTCAATCTTTGTTAACTGAAACATATCTCTCCACCAATTCATGCAAATATTATGCATGATTGATCATCCCCACTTAACTAAATTTATCCACTTGTTATCTATCATGAAACTGAAGTCATTACTCATGCAACTCAAGTCAACTGAAGTCAACTAGCATTCAACTGAAACTAACTACATGCAACTGAAGATAACTGAACCATAACTGAACTAAGCTAAACTGAACTAAACTGAATTGAACTTGATACTGAAATGAATTGAACTAAACTTGATACTAAACTAAACTAAACTCCACTCATGTAAATATCAATCCCTACTTTTTAGGATCTAAAACATGCATTACTAAAGTGTTATCAATCCTCCAAACAATTAATTGAAGCAAGGTGGGTTCCACCTTCCATGTGGGCACCCCATGTGCTCCTATCTTGTAGGATCTCTTCTTGGATGTCCCCACATGTTCCTATCATTTAGGAATAATTACAAATGTCAATTTACATATTCATTTCATTTGAATTTAATCTCTTTCTAATCCTAGTGTTGGGGAACACTTTCCAAGGACTTAGGAGGTACATGAAATACGTTTAGGATTGCAATTAAATGGCATCCTATTCCAAACATTCTCCCACTTGACATTATACATTGAAATTATCCTAAACAAGGAATCATTATTATAAATCAAGTACAAGACTCAAGGCCAATGGCCTTCCTACATGAAGATAAATTATCTGTAGCACTGATCAAAGTGTCAACTTTCTCAATCAGTAACTTTCCCAAGTCTCTCTAACCAAACTATCATAGATAGAACTTCATGCTACCAACAAAACAACCCAAGTATATCCACCATCCTGCAAAATAAGACTTCAAGGTAATAACACACAGACATGCGATAAAAAAACCTCTAAAGTAACTCGCTGTAGTAAAGTGTAACCAGTCCAAGAGAGGTGCCCCTCTCATACATAACACATATACCTTCTAGAACTACCACTGCATAGGTAACGTCAACTATGAAAACAAGATCACAACATTAACAAGTCCTCCTATGGCACTTCACATAGAGGATGTGGCTAACTCCTCTATCATAGTGTCAAATAAGCATACAATGATATGCAAAATACATCTCTCATAACATAAGATCCTTCAAAAAGAAGACAATATTCCCATAAAGAGAGAACCTATAAATCAAACTATGTTCTTATACCACACTAACATGTGCCAAACTGTGTAAAGTAAGATCTCCTTCAACACTCCCAAATTGAAAGGATATCAACATCTAACCATTCAACTTATAATGAAACATGACAAAACTTAGATGTAAACCTCTCATAGAAAGTATATCAAACTTAGCCAAACATTCCCACAACAAAAGGGAATATGCCCAAAGCCACTAACTATCTCCTGCACCTCTCCTACCCAAATCCTCAGAACTAACTCAAGTTCAAGATTGCAAGGAAAACAATGGAAATACATAAAACCATGCATCTACTTCTCAATAATCCCTCATAACTCAAATTTTAAAACTAATGCATAAGAGAAGACAAGATACATATAAATAATGCATCTAATAATCAAGCGAGCAACACCTCTTAGATCATTTACCTACCGAATATACCAAGAGTGGGATACAAGATTTTCCTGTGCATACAATACCAAGAAATATAGGCTTTCAATAAAGACAACCTTCTCATCAGGTCTATGATGGACTCACATCCATTTCCAAGTGTAGACTCCTCGGTCTTTACTATTGAAAAACTTTTAAAACAAGTAACTATTCCAACACATATCTCTTAACATAAGAAATATTCAGCCTAACCCAAGCCTCTCTAGTATCCATGAGCACCCACCAATCAATCCATGCCAACTTCAAATGCAACTTGCATAATCATGAAGCTCCAAGCAAATGATTAATACTCAAAACCAAAAAGAACTACATCCTCTCCAAAGGAAGAACAATAACACCTTTACCAAAGAATCTAAGGGTCCTCCATGAAACAAGATGTTAAAACCTCTTCAAATTACATGAAGATAACCATATCCTACCAAAGCTCGCATTGAACTGTGATACCGAGCTATACATGGAAACAAGATAAACATCAAACCATCACTATCAAAATCTCCCACTGAAACATGTAACCAAGTTATCCATTGACATCATGATAACCATCTCCTAAATGAAGATAATCCATGGCCTCAACACAATCAAAGAATCCACTGTAAATGACATAGCTCCCAAAAGGTCAAGAAAACCATAATCTCTAAACCAAGAAGATAAAACACACTTCTTTTACAAATCTGTAATAACACAATAGTAAAAGCTCCCACTATTGCCAAAAAACCTTCAAAAAAATTTAAGAGAAAGGTGTCCCAAACTCTACCCAACCATTAGCTCTGATACCAAATGTTCAAAAGGAAGGTGAAAATGTAGCTTAAAACTTGTAAACCTATGTGACTGTAGATTTGATTAAGTTTTCTTTGTCACAATTCTTTGTGTATGATTAATCTATTTAGATCAATTTTACCAATTGTAGAAAGAGACAAAAGATTGTAGAAGAATGAGACAAGAAGATATAAGTGACACATCATATACGTGGAGAAATCCTTCAGGGAAAAAACTCCACCAAAAAAATCAATAGTGATTGTATTATTTAACCTTAAGACAAAATTACAATAATACTATATCAATCCTTGATTGATATGCTTCTTTTTCCTTCAACAATCCTTCTTTACAACCTACAATAAACTCTCATACACTTTCTGCAAAACAAGCTATCCATGCATTCCATGTGCCCAAGCATGAATCCACACATCCCATGCCATGCTTCAAACCCTCACACATGCACAAGCTCAACCTGCTAACCTGCAACCAAAATTACAAACTTTGATGCAATTGTTGCAATAAATAGACAATTATTGTGCATATTAACTCATAATAGTTGTACAATATAAGAGCTTGAAGCTCCTCTAAAAAATCTACGCCCAGATTGTACAAGTAGAGTTCCATCATGTAACATGAAGTCAAAACCAAAGTCTCCTCAATTTAGGTGCCCCAAACTGAACACTTAACTGATCGTTGGTCAAGAAAATATCCTGTAAGCATCTCCTTAAAGTTGGCGCCCAAGAATGGGACCACTTAACTAAGCCTTGTAAATATCTTCTCATGCAAAAGGTGTTAACTCAAAGATGCCAACTTGGGCGCCCAAGGTGGGTCCAAGTCAATCTTTGTTAACTGAAACATATCTCTCCACCAATTCATGCAAATATTATGCATGATTGATCATCCCCACTTAACTAAATGTATCCACTTGTTCTCTGTCATGCAACTCAAGTCATTAGTCATGCAACTGAAGTCAACTGAAGTCAACTAGCATTCAACTAAAACTAACTACATGCAACTGAAGATAACTTAACTGAACTAAACCGAACTGAACTGAACTGAACTGAACTTGATACTAAACTAAACTAAACTTGATATTGAACTAAACAAAACTAAACTAAACTAAACTCAACTGAACTCCACTCATGTAAATATCAATCCCTACGTTGTAGGATCTAAAATATGCATTACTGAAGTGTTATCAATCCTCCAAACAATTAACTGAAGCAAGGTGGGTTCCACCTACCATGTGGGCACCCCATGTGCTCCTATATTGTAGGAGCTCTTCTTGGACGTAGCCACTTGTTCCTATCATTTAGGAATAATTACAAATGTCAATTTACATGTTCATTTCATTCGAATTTAATCTCTTTCTAATCCTATTGTTGGGGAACACTTTCCAAGGACTTAGGAGATACATGAAATATGTTTAGGATTGCAATTAAATGGAATCCTATTCCCAACAATATGATGGATGGAACTAATTTTTTCATTAAATATTGGTAACCAAACTTTGATCCCCTAAAGTAATCCATAGAGGAGATAAGAATGTGGGTGAGATTGTATAATTTACCATCGAATTAATGGGATCTAGAAACCTTAAAGATTGTAGGGAACAAGTTAGGAACCTTTGTGGAAGCAGATGAGAATCTAGTAGATAGGAATTATGGGATATATGTGAGACTTTGCATACCAGTCAAACCAATCCCTCCACTTCGAAAGGAGATAGAAATCAAAACATATTGGGGGATTTAGAGACAAAGGTGGAAAGAGATGATGAATTAATACTCTATCAAAAATGTCAGTTGAAGAGGCATAAGGATTGTGAGTGTGTGAAGGAGAAATAGTTGGAGGAGAGTGACAATAAGATTGGGGATGAAAACTAGCAACTGAAGGTCTAGGAAGATACTCATGGGGATCAATTGAAGGAGCAATAGGGATCCATGCAAGAAAATGAAGTGTAGAGGGCAGAGACGAGGGATCCATCATAGTCAATCATTGACAATGGAGGATGAAAGGAAGTTGAGGGGGAAGCTAAGCAAGGGGAGGAAGGGAATATGGTTGAGGAAGATCTGTCAATCCAAGGACCCAAGGGAATGGAGGAAAATAGCAAAGGGATGAACAACTAGCTAAGATCCTTGAGAAGGGCTTCAAGCTGATGGAAGATGAGAAGGATGATTAAGAACCTGAGGGAAATATGAAATTAGATGATTTCTCCTTAGAAGCAGAATTAGAGAGTGAGTATGAGGATATGGAATAAGGAGAGGTCCAAGAAGAGAGATCATTGGAGCAATCTTAGTCGAAGTTAAAGATACCAAAAGTTGGGTAGAAAGGAAAAAGAGGTAGAAAAACTAACAAGAAGAGGCTAGAAATTATAGATGGTGCCAAAGGACAAATGAAACTAAGATCAGGGAAGGGAGTCACCCTTCTTGGGATGCCATGAGGGCCATTACGTGAAATTTTAGGGGAATTAATGCCCTTAATAAAAGGTGCATGATCAGATGCCAAATTGATCAATCTAAGGTAGATTTAGTGTTACTACAAGAAACAAAGTTGGCAGAGATAGAAGGTGAGAGGATGAAAAAATCTTGGAATTAGTGGGAAGGGTCTTTTGAGCTTTCTAGAGGGGCTTCAAGGGGATTGGGGATATTGTGGAACCCATATGGAATCAAAGGGGAGCAAGTGGCAAAAAACCAACATTGGCAGTGCTTAAAACTAAAAGTCATGAATGTAAATGAGGAATTCTATGTTGTTAATGTATATAGGCCATTGAAGACCAGTAAAAGGAAGGAAGTATGGAATCAAATCAGGAATCTTTTGCAAGGGAAGTATGGAAGGAGAACAGCGGTGGAAGGTGAATTCAATTGCACAATAAGCAATGAAGAGAAGAAAGGAGGATTGTATCACCTCATGCAAGTACAAATGGATTTCAAAGACTTCATTGATGAAGGCATGGGCTAAGAGATGTGATACCAAATAATGAAATCTTCACTTGGATGAACAAGAGGAAATGTTTCTCAAATATTATAGAGAGATTGGATAGGTTCTTACTTGTTGGGGACTAGAGCACATTTACAACAACCTTTGAGGTGAGCATATTGCCGTGGAGTGGGTTAGATCATTTCCTAATACAATTATTGATCTCCCCTGATAAAGCACCGAGTAGGTTCCCTTTCAAATTTGACATTTGGTTTGTTAGAAAAATGTTGAATATCATTGAATGTAATTGATTGATTCATAGTTCAGTATGAAAGGATACATATCTAGGACCATTACAAAATGTCATAGGATGCAATTTATAATTATCATGGGATGCAGTTGTATAAACCGTCATAACCACATTAATAATTGATAACTACACAATGTAATAACAATTACACCAACAAGGATGGAGCGTTCAAGCAGGAAAGGGAGTAGAGGGGAAGTTTCAAATTCTGAAGAGGTTGTTGTTGATGGAGGAGAGGACAATGATCCTAGCGGAGTTCTTTGGTGGTCGCCTCACGTCTTTTGGTCTGGCCATGTCCTATGTCCATGTGCTGGGGAGTGCATGAATGTCTTGGAGGTCTTTCTTGGTGTTGGTTCTATTCGTTTGGGACATAGTTTTTGCGCTTTATTTTCTAGCTCTATGGCTTGGTGTCCCATGTGGGAGCTTTCCCTTTGTTTTTCCTTGGGGGATCCGCTATTGCCTCCCTCTTGTGTTGTTTTTACATAGAGGCCCTAGTTGTTTTTCTTGGGTTTGGATGGCCTTGAGAGTGTTGTTCTTAACGGTTTATCTACTTTAGAGGCCCCTATGGAGAGATTTGTTTCCCTCCCTATTTCCTCTATGTTAAACTTTCGAGTTGGAGTGGTGTTGGTCCTTGTGGTGGGTTGTGCTTTATTGTTAAATCTATTGCCCTCTTTACTTCTCGTGGTTCTAGGAATGTTTTTTTCCCCTGCTCTTGGTTGGTCGGTGGGGGATAGGCTATCTTTGCTACCCTAGTTGCTCTATTTTCTCTTGGCCTCGGTTGCTTTCCTTTCTAGAGTACTTGTTTTTTGCTCTCTGGTAGACATTTTTTTAGTTGCTTTATCTACCTTGGTTTCTTGCTTATTCCTGATGGGTGGGTTTTTTTGGGTCTTTTATCTAGTGTTGTATGTTGAGCTTTATGCTCTCCCCCTTTTGGCTTTCAAAGTTCTATTTGCAGGATGGGGGTGTGTTCATTTGGAGGGCTAAGCTCCTTTAGTTTATGATTTTGGCTCTAATGTTTCTTCTCTCTTGGCTGGTTTCTAAGGAGTGTTTTATTTCTTCGGTGCTAGTTGCTGAGATGACTATGTTGCTTGTTCATGAGATCTCTTTATCCTCTTGTGGAGTGGTGGGGTTTTTCCCTTTGCTTCTCTTGCTGGGTCACTTTCTTGAGTTATCAGTTGATGTCTTGGTGCTCCTTGGTGTTGGTTGGTTGGCTTTCCCTCTTCTATAGTCTAAGTCTTCTATTGAGAGGTAGCCCTCCCTTCTAGAAGTAGAGTTGGGGTATGTAGAATCGTGGTGGATCTTTCCTTGCTGTTACAACACCTTCAGAGGTGGTGTGCGCTCCTATGGAGGTGGAGTTGTTTTTTGTTTCAGTTTGGCTATAGTTGTGGTAAGGTTCTTCATGGAATCTGTTCCTATAAAGGGGAGCCTATTTCTGTTCAAGTGGAGTCTGATTCGACTCTTTGGGCATGGTGGTGTTGTAAGAGGTTTCCTTCTCCCTGCTGGTGTGGCTAGGAAGTTTCTTGGGTTTCTTGCCTGGTGAATCTAGGCTATGTTTGGGTGAGTAGTGGATTTAAGGTCCCAGTAATCTGATTGTTAGTGGGTTTCAGGTTCCCCTCTAAACCTAGTTTGGGTTCAAGGTCCTTGGTAAAACTTGGTTGGGTTGGGTTTAAGGTTCTTGTTTAAACCTTTTCTGATTTCTGCAGTATTGGGTAATCGTGTTGTTCTTCCAGTGTTTTACTACTAGTTAGTTGTTGGTTGTCTTTGTTGTATTCATGTGCAACTTGTTCTTCCTTGTGTGGGTTTCGAGTCCCCGTCAAAACCTGCTTGTTAATGGTTTTGGGTCCATTCAAAACCTGATTTTCCCCTATAATCAAAATAATTACGCCAACATTCCCCTCCTTATTACATTGTTCCTACAATTGTATCCCCTAAAAGATCTTATTCACTTTGCCAAGGGACCCCCCTTAAGGATTACATAACAAAACTTGTTGATTAAAAAATATATATACATGTTTGTGAAGATATTCCTTGAAGAAACAAAACTTGAATTAGGCAGAGCTCCATCAAGCTATCTCTTAGCCCTCGTAAAGGTGTATCCCCTAGACAAATTCTTGAGTTATTCCTCCCATGAACACCCAAATCACAAATTCTTGAATTATTCGACAATAATTCACATTGAGCTCTCCAAACACATGGCTCCATCAAGTTGTCTAATGATCCTCAGAAGGGTATAATTCTGATCACAACCTCGAGTGCTCATTGGGAAACCATCCATATTGATCTCTACACCAAACCCCTTACCTATCTCCAAAAATCAAACTTCACAATATATGTATTCTTCAAAATTTTCAAGAACAACAAGGAAAAGCAAGAAACTAAAGCCAAAAATGCTTCTCATGCAAAGCATCATCTCAAACTGAGAAGCTAACTTGAGATGATGGAAATTATTCCATCCTCTAGTGCCACCAACCTCCAATATGACCTTATTACACTTTATCCATCTAATGTCTTAGATGAGTCTTTGGAGGCCTCATCAGGTGACAAAGATGGTCTCAAAATTCCAAGCATAATTGTTTGCAGATCCATTGGAAACATCGATAAACTCATCTACAATATTCTAAGCAATTGTTTCAATATTTTGAAATACACTTTCCCAAGCATTGGTAGTAAGAAGACATATTACTTGATTGGCATAAATCAAAGAATATATATTAGCTACTTGACATCTTACAATGCTCATAAAACTAATTCGAGTTGCATCTTCTCTTGCAAAGAAACTTACCTCCATGTTACAACTAATAAGTAATGCATGAAAATGACCAAGAATCCTCATATGTTTCAAACAAATGATTGCCCCACTCTTGGTTGCATCATCTGATACACACAATACCTCCTTTATTTTAATGATAAAGTCATGACTAGGTGTATCAATAATATTAACCCAATGACCATGCCAAGCATAGTAAGTTGCAACAGATTGAATGATAATTCCTTTTATGTGCTCCCAATTCATGGATTCTGAATAATAAATTTCACCAACTAAATGGTTTATGTCCCCCTTCCATAAAAAATTACTTAAACTTGATAAAATAGTCATGTGAACTTACAAATGTTGTGATTTTGTTATTGGTTGCACAGTTAACTGCTCATTCTTCACATAGGTAACTATTTCTTCTTGCCTCTACCTGCACTTTCCAAGTTACAAATAAAGATAGAACTGCAATGACTATATTCTTTTGGACTTCTCAAGCATGATACTTAGGACAACAATATACATCATACTGCACCCCATCTATCAGCATAACATTAGTACATAGAATTTCCAAACCATAGCCATTGATTTTAAAGATCATGTAAACATATCACACCTCATGCTCAATAAGTGGATTAAAAACTATGCCCAAAAATTACAATGCCATCATCCAAAATGTTTCATTGATCATGTTATTGTGAACGATACATAAAGGAGAAATACAAGAGATGTAGTTGCAAACTGCATAACAATCACTCTACGTAGCAAGAAGTTAATAACTAATCAATGTAATATGCCCTCAAAACTCTATTTAAATTATGCTTGTCCAATCCAATAGTGACAATGGATATCACAATGATTATCTCATCTACATGCAATGATTTAAGCTACTGCATCCCTCACCATTTTCTTAGGTCTCTTCCATTGCTCACTATACAAGCCATAGATCTCTTTGCAATATATAAACTTCAACCCAGGCACAAACCCAACCTTTACATCTTCATTCTCACATCTTATTGTACTCCTCTTTCCATCACACAAAAGGACATAAGCATTGTTTCTCTAATACCAAATGTTAGCAAAATGTTGAATATCATTGAATGTAATTGATTGATTCATAGATCAGTATGAAAGGATACATATAGGACCATTACAAACTGTCATAGGATGCGGTTTATAACTGTCATAGGATGTAGTTGTATAAATCGTCATAACCACATTAATAATTGATAACTACACAATGTAATAACAATTATGCCAACATGGTTCAAAGATGAAGGTTTGAAGAAGTGTATAGCTCAATGGTGGGAGGCACTCGAAGTGCAAGGTGGACATAAGCTCTATGTATTTGTGAAGACTTGCTGGCCTTATTCAAAAAGAATTTGGAGTGGAATAGGGAGAATTTCAAGAATATTTTTGAAGAGAAGGAAAAGTTGGAAGGGGAGTTGGTAGACTTTAACAGTAAGGTCATCAAGGAGGGAATGAAAGTTGAGGAATTCAAACTAGAAAGAAAATTAAAGCCTAATTATGTGGAATTTTTGGCAAGGGGCGAAGCTCTTTGGATGCAGAAGTTAAGGGAAACGTGGTTGAAGGATGGAGACAAAAATATGAAGTTATTTTATAATTATTCCAAAGCAATAAGAAGCAGGAATAAAATATCTGAGATAACAAATGTAGAAGGACGGTTGTTGCAAATAGAGGAAGATGTGAATAAGTAGTAAATTTCTTTGAAAATCTCTTAAACAAAGATGCCCCAATGAATCAGGAGGAACAAGATAGCTTCTTAAGGAAAATTTGAAGGTTTGTCAACCTAGAAGACAATAAAAAACTCCTAGAAGTAGTATCAGAAGAGGAAGTTAGGAAGGCAACATTTCAGTTGTGCTTGGACAAGGCTCTAGGTTCGAATGGTTTCTTCGTGGGATTTTTTCAAAATTATTGGGATATCATCAAGAAAGGCTTAATTAAGTTTGTGGAAGATTCAAGAAGTAAATAAAAAATCTTGGGAGAAATATACCAAACTTTCTTAGCATTGATATTGAAATCAAATTCAACCAAATCCATGAGCAACTTTCATCTGATTTTGCTATGCAATAGTATACAAGATAGTGACCAAACTGATGGCCAATAGGTTAAAACCTATCTTGGGAAGATTAATCTCAAAAGAATAGAGTGGTTTTTCACCTGGGTGGTCCATTGTGGAGGAATAGTGGTGTCACACAAAACAATACATTTAGTTAGGAGGCAAGGATTAGAGAGTATGATAATAAAGTTGGATATACAAAAAGCCTATGATTTGGTTGATAGGGGATTCTAGATAAAGGTAATGGAGAAGTTTGGATTCAATTTAAAATGGTTAAAATGGATCAAAGCATGCATTGATACTCCAAAATTCTTAGTTTTTGTTAATGGATCACCTCAAGGCTTTTTTCCAATCAAGCGAGGATTGAGGTAGGGGGATCCCATCTCCCCATTCCTATTCATCATTTTGGAGGAAGCACTAGGGAGAAAGATTAAGGAGGAGAAAGATATGGATCATTGGAATGAGATGAAAATTACCCCGAGTGTGGAGGAAATCACGCATCAACAATTTGTTGATGACACAATGTTGTTTGGAAAGGCTTGTAGAAGGGAGACTCGAGTGATAAAAGGGGTGCTTGATGAATATTGCAAGGTGTCAAGACAAAGTGAATTGAAAAAAATCAGAAGTCTTTTTCTTTAATATTCACCCAAGCATGCAAAGAGATATTGCAAGGATTCTAGGTTTAAGATGTACCAAGCTTCCGAGGAGCTTCCTAGGGATCCCATTGTTTGCAGGTCATAATAAGAAAGGGCTTTGAGAACAATTGATAAATAGTTGTAGGCAAAAGATGGAGTTGTGGAAAGAGAGGTTTCTATCATCAACAAGAAGAATCATGGTGTTGGAAGCAACAGTAGATTAGTTATACTCATATATTCTATGACCTATTTAAAGCTCCCCAAGAAAATAGATGAAGGTATTAATCAGATCATGAGAAGGTTTCTTTTGAGTGGGGTCGCAGACGAACACAAATATTCATTGGTTGAATGGGATAAGGTTTGCAATATGAAGGAAACGAGAGGGGGGTAGGTCTCAGGAAATTATCGATAATGAATCTGGTGATGGGGGCTAAATTAGTGTGAAACATGTATAACAAGTCCAAATAAAAGTGGGTAAGGATCTTACAGAGTAAATATTTGGACTCGACAGACCCAATCCAGATCTTAACAATGATAGACCCTCTGAGAGGATCAACAATTTGGAATTTCACCTTGGATTGTAAGGATATAATCTCCAAACATGTGACTAGGATGTCAAAGATGGGTGCAAAGCCTCATTCTGGTCATATTCATGGGACAAGAAAGAAGTTTTGGGACAAGATGGATCCTTGGATGAGTTAAGATCTACTTTGAGTTGAGAATGGGAAACAAAGGTAAGGTATTATATGGAGTGGTACTAGGTTGATGGTGTGGAGCAATGAAGGTGGAAATCAATGTAGGAAGTTGAAGCCCCAAAGGAACAAAAAATAGTGTTGTAGTAAATCCTGAAAGAAAGGCATATTATAATAACATAAGAGGAGGACAAGGTGAGGTGGTATGGGGAAAAATCTGGTGAATATAGTGTAAAGCTAGGATATGAGCTCATGGAGAAGGCAATGAAGAAAGAGGATTGGATAGAGCATCTCTTTTGGCTTCAATCGTGCCTTCCAAAGACAGGTGTGTTTGCATGGACAATAGTTTAGAAGAGAATAAATGGAAAAAGACAAAATTACTAGAATGGGAGTCTAGGGCCCTAGCCACTGTGTTTTATGTGAGAAGGGGAGTGAATATGCAGATCATCAATTGATTGGGTATAAATATGAAAAATAATGTTTCAAGTAGATGATGAGTAGGTTGGAGTGGCAAAGTCCATTACTAAAGGATCTCAAAACCATCTTTTTAATGTGGCCTAACATTCGAAGAAAGACACTTTTCTACAATAGTTGGACCGCCACATCTTTGATTGTAATATGGGAACTTTGGAAGGAACACAATAGGAGGATATTCTAGGAGAAGGCATGGCCTGGTTTGGATATTCCCCCCGTTAATGGGGATTTGAGGGCTCATCCTACAAGCAATCCTAGGTTGGGAGTGGTGTGGGATGCACTGAAAGAGGGTTGGGTGAAAGTGGACTTCAATAGAGCAACAAGAGGGAACTTGGGGGAGAGTGGAGCTAGATGTGTGATCAAAGATCACAATGGTGCAATTTTGCTAACCAAATCTACATACTTGGGGGTAGGGACTAATAATGAGGCAAAATTCAAAGCTGGTTTGATTGGGATCCAATATATGAAGAAGGAAGAAATGAAGAAAATCCATTTAGAAAGAGACTCGTTGATAATGATAAATGTGATATGTCAAGGTTGGACGCCAAACTAGAAGCTCAGAAAATGGTTAGAACCTATAATACAAATTTAAAGTGAGATAGAAGAGTTCAAATTATCACATATATTTAGGGAAGGAAATGATGTGGCTAATGAGCTGGCCATAAAGGCCACGACGGTGGCGGTGGCATCATGAAAGTAAGCAACATGAGCTTGGTTGGAGAATAACTTGAAGAAATCAAAGATTGTGGATGGGTGAATGATGATGAGGGAGGTCGTAGACTCATGGGAGATATGGTGAAATGATGTTTCAACAGACTTGCCCAAACTTTGAGATCAAATCGTGGTTGTAAATAAGCTTTTTAACCCCAACGTTGGCATAGCAAAATAAAAGTTACATACGGCAGGGAAATAAAGGATGAACACGCCGATAAGATTGGAGGGCCAAAGAAAACATGTCTTTTTTGGGGGAAATTACAGAGAAGAGATTGGGGGTAGTCTTTAAAACGAGGCATGGATTGATACTACAAAGAGAATTTTTGAAAGTCGGTCATAGATATAGGGTTAACTCAGGCATATCGGTCATGTTCTTGGTAACGGTGTTGAATGCAAAGGAAACGAAAGAAATGACGAAAATACTCTTCTGAAAGTTGATTTGGAGCAAGTTTTTGGGCAGATCAGAGGACGTTTTGAAGAATGTGGATGCAAAACGAGGGGTCCCTTTGCTGAAAGATTATTATCTCATCATTAAGCATGGAAAGCCACCAGAAAGGCTCCCACTTATCTTTGCTGAAGACCCTTCGGCCATACCGAAATTTCAAAAATGTGGTACATAGGAGCATTTTGTTCTTGAAGAGGATTCAGGGTTTGGCTCCAGATGAAGAGGTTGGATGGTTGCAGGAGTATATTCACGAAGAAAGGTTGGTGGAGGCAGACATGACTGCAAACTGGAGGGATGTGAGAAGTGTGGAGGACCTAGTGGCGGGGGGTGAAGAGCTAGTGACTGGCACTAGCAGCGTGTGGGAGGAGTGATGCAATGTCAGAGGGGTAAAAGGTTCAGTGGGAATGTGTCAAAATACTATGTATAAATATATGAATATTATGGTCTAAATAGCGTCAAGGTATAAGGGTCTTAAGCTCTAGTATTATTAATACTCTGATTTTGTAGTAATGGAGCTTGTATCTAGTTTGTGAGGCATGTTGATATGCCTCATTTTAACTCTGTAATGTTCATATTTTGATACTTTTAATATATGGTCATAGCCACCTACAATTATTTTTGAATCAATAAAAAAAAATCGTAAGTAAATAAAATAACTTTAAATTGATATTTCTCAACATTTTTAAAATATATATATTTAAGATATTTATAGTAATTTTATATCAACACTTACAAATATATTATTTTATAACAAGATAAATGTATTCATTTTTTGAATACTTACATAAAAAATTTAATTAGACATTAACAAAAACTTTAAAAAATGATGTTTTAAATTTATTTATTAAGATTTTTTATTACTTTGAAAGTTTTTTTTTTAAAATTGAGTGATCCTAAGAGCTCTTTTGTAAAGCTGGGCAACTAAAATCTTTCATGTTTTTTTTGTGCATAGGCACCAAGCATGTAGGACAGTATGATAGTTTGATTGAGAGGTAACAATAGAGGCATTTTTACCCTTAGAGTGGACTTTGGGATTCTTAGATTTAGAGACAAATGTAAAATAGGGAAACTCATAAACCTCTTTCAGATAAAGAGAGGGTTAACAACATTTTAAGGAGGGGATATCAAAAGGATTGATGGAAAGATTACACTACAGGAAATTAAGGGAATAATGGTGTCATGATTATACTTAAAAGACTAAATACTTAAAGACTAAAGATCACTCTAAGCACTCTCAAATGCACTCCAAATCTCAGGGAATGAATCTGCACTTTAGAAATTCAAGAATTTGACTCCATCATTACTACCACAGCTGGAAAATATACTTGATGGATAGTCATAATAAATAATAATTTATTTTTTTTCGAGCTGCTTGATTAGATTGCCATCTCTGATTTGCATTTCCTTTAACACGATTTTGACTTCTCTAACCAGTGTTTTAGCATGTTCCTCGTACTCAAATCCTTGAATAATATACAATCAACAATGAAAGAAAAAATAAATTGTATGTATTGATCTATTAGAACTAAAAAAATATTTGAACTGATTATTATAGATCTTGCTGAAGCGGGGAGTAATAAGAAAATAACAGTGATGAAGACATGACCAAAGGGTGTAAACAAGTTCCCATATGGCACAATGTATTTCAAATAATTGATTTAACATAAGTTGCTTTCTAGTGTACATCTTTGTGAACTTTTCCTTCTATTGACTTCCTTCATCAATGGCAAAAAAAAAAAAAGAGTTCAGTATATTCTTTCAGATTGTATTTTGTATGAGATCTATAAAGAAGTTTCAATATTTTATTTACATGCTTAACTTTGAACCCGTATGTGATAATGCATCTGAGCTCTTCTTGCCACCTTATCTTGGGTTATATGTAGTGTTCACTGTAGAATTGTTTTAGCAATTTTTTTGGACTCTTCTTGGACAAATCAGTGGGTTGTTGTAAAGCACAGAGTTGAACCTTAGTGATTTCACCACTTCCGTTCTTATCAATTAGAGTAATACACATTAGTCAAAGAGATGAAGACTAAGTAGACCCTACTTTGTTAGTAATATAAGTTTTTTCATCTGCTCTAGAAAATACAAGCAACATGTTCCATTGCTTCTCATGGAGAAATGAATGAACGAGAGAATATCTGAAAACATCTTAGTGATAGTTTCAGACAAGAATTATGATTTGAAAAAAATGGAAATATCAAAATAAATAACTCAAACAAATATTTTTAGCTTTCTAATTTAAATATGTTTTTATTTAATTATTCATTTCAATTGTCAGAAATTCAAATAGAATAAAACCTACAGGGTTGTTGCCCTATTTCCCCAAACAATAGGGGAATACAGAAAATAAATGAGGAATAGACTTGGAGACAACAAAAGACTGGGCATGCAATCTTGTTTTTTGTATTAACTCAAAAAATTAACAAATTACAAAATGCTTTCAAACCGAAACTACAATCTATTGATTACAAACTAAACTTGCAGCAATCTGGAGTTGCACCCAAAAACACACAAAACTATCAGGAGTTTCTAAGAGCTCTCCTTCCTTCTATTCGACTAGAACTATCTGCTGCTCTTGGAAAACACTGAGCAGTCAAGAGCTTTCAGTTGTTCACTACAAACACGCACAAAACAAAATACAGTTGTTGCTGTTCAGAAGCTTCTCTGAATCACACAGAGAACTCACACAAAAAACATTCTTATTCTCAAACTGCTACAACTCAGGAACTGACTGACTACATTCATTCATTCCTTTTTGTATTTACAAAAATACCTCTCAAATTTTTAAATCACCTACCATAATTAATTCTAGAAATTCAAAAATTTCTACCACATTAAATTTTGGAGTTGTTAGGAGTAGAATAGGGATGGAGATCCCAAAAAAAAAACTATTGTTGGAGGCTCCTGATAGGTAGGTGAGATAGGGGGTTGACGTGAGAAAGAGGCTCAGTAAAAAAATAAAAAATTCCAACACTCCCCCTATGACTGAGCCGTCAAAAAACTTCAATCTTCATTCAAATCAACAACACCTAAATTTCTTCTTAGGCGTTCAAAACAATCTTTGCTCATAGGTTTTGTGAATATATTTGCTAACTGCTGCCCAGACCTACAAAATTTCATCTTGATTTCACCATTTTCAACCAATTCTCTAATAAAGTGATACCTGATTTCAATGTGCTTGCTTCTTCCATGAAACACAAGATTTTTCGTCAAAGCAATCAATGAAACATTGTCACAAAAGATTGTTGTTCCATCCTCTTGTTCTCTCAAATTTTCCAAGATTCCTCTCAACCAAATACCTTGACATGCTACTGCATTTGCTGCTATACTCAGCCTCAACTGTTGATAGGGAAACTATGGGTTGCTTCTTGGAAGCCCATGAAATGACTCTCGATCCCAAATGAAACACATACCCAGATGTGATCTTCCTATCATCCACACTTCTTGCCCAATCACTATTCATATATCCAACCAGCCCAAACTCATTTGTTGTTGTGTACAAAATACCATATCATTTGGTTCCATTCACATATCTCAGGATTCTTTTACCCGCTTGCCAATGTGACTCTTTTGGAGTCTCCATAAATTTGGAAATTAGACTTACACTGTGCATTATATCAGACCTAGTTGTTGTTAAATACATCAAACTTCTAACCAAACTCTTATACATGGTCGGATTCACATTGCTACTGCAATCTTCCTTACTCAACTTCAGACCTATGGTTGTTGGTGTTGGGGCAGACTTGCTTTCAAGCATCCTAAATCTTTTCAAGATTTTATTTGCATATTTTTCTTGAGAGATAAATATACCATCATGCATTTGTTTTACTTCTATGCTTAAAAAATATCTCAAGAGACCTAAATTTGTCATTTCAAACTCTCTTTTCATGGCCTCTTTAAAATCGATAGTGAGGAAATCATCATCCCTAGTAAAAACTAGATCATCTACATACAAGACAACAATTAGAATCTTACCATTTACTGCCTTGATGTAAAGAGTGGGTTCACCATCGCTTTTGCTAAAGCCATTGCTCAACAAGTATGAGTCAATCCTGCTGTACTATACCCGTGGAGCTTGCTTCAACCCATAGAGGGCCTTCTTCAGCCTATACACCTTGTGTTCTTGACCCGAAACTTCATAACCAAGTGGCTGCTCCACATATACCTCTTTTTTCAATACTCCATTTAAGAAGGTGGACTTCACATCCATTTGAAACACTTCCACTTGTGCTAAGCAGCAATTGCTATGACTGCCCGCACGGTTTCCATCCTTGCTACTAGAGCAAATGTCTCATCATAATCTCTCCCAAACTATTGTTTGTATCCCTTGACAACTAATCTTGCCTTATGCCTGTTTATTCTTCCATTGGCATTGCTTTTGGTCTTATAGATCCATTTTACTCCAATTACTTGCTTGTTGGGAGGAAAATCAATTAGCTTCCATGTTCTATTCTTCTCTATTGCATCTATTTCCTCATCCATGGCTTCACACCATTTCTTCTCTTTCACAACATCCTCAAAATAAATTGGATCACTATGAAAAAATAATGCAAAATTCACACTCTCATCAAATTCTTCATCATACCTTTCATTTTGGTAGATCTCTCTTAGACTCTTGGTCTTCTTTGGCATTAGGGAGGTGAGAGTGGGGTATGAACTTCCACTACTATTGTTGCTTTGTTGAACAGACCCTATCCAGAGTTGTCGGGAGCTCTTGAGAACCAATCCTTTGGCTGTTTGTGGTTGCTTTCCTTTCTGTCTGCTCACGTCAAGATCCGTCAAGAGCTATCTAGAGCTCTCTGCGGATAATTCTCTGGTTGTTTGTGATTGTCTTCCTGACTGTCTACCTGTGTTAGGAGCTATCAAGAGCTGTTAGGAGCGGTCTGGAGCTGTCAGGAGCGACTGCAGGCTCATCTGGTTGCACTTCTTGTTCTTTTTCTTCTTCTTCAGGAGCTGTTGGGAGCGGTTATGAGCTGTTAGAAACTATCAAGCTGTCCCATGATTCATCTTCTAGGAATTCCACGTCTCTACTGATGATGATTTTCTTGGTGACAAGATTATACAACCTATAGGCTTTGGACTCTTCATTGTACCATGTGAAAATACACTTCTCACCCTTGTCATCCAACTTTTGCCTCTTCTCTTTTGGCACAAGTGCATATGCCACACATCCGAACACCCTCAAGTGCTCAATTGTCCACTTGCATTTTGTCCATGTCTCTTGTGGAATCTTGCTAAAAACTACCTTTGTAGCACTTCTATTTATCAAGTACACTGTTGTTGCTACAGTTTCACCCCAAAATTCATTTGGAAGCCCCTTTGCTTTGATGCCATTTTGCTTGCAAAAAATTACAAATTGATTGGAGGTATACTCCCCCCTCCATCTGACCTTAGGACCTTGATGAAATGTCCACTCTCCTTTTTAGCCTAGGCCTTAAACACTACAAACTTGTCAAAAGCTTCAAATTTATGTTGTAAAAAATAAGCCCATGTCTTATGGATATAATCATCTATAAAGGTCATAAAATATTGGCTCTTACCAATAGAAATTATTTGTATAGGGCCACACAAATTAGTGTGCACCAACTCCAATGGTGCTCTTGCCCTTCTAGAATTGTCTGATTGAAAGGGATGCCTATGTTGCTTGTCTAAAATGTAGGCTTCATATCTACCACTAGGCTCTACTATGGATGGTAAACCTCCAACCATACCCTTCTTTGACAAAATACTCAAACCAGTATAGCCTAGATGTCCATACCTGAGATGTCATAGCTTGGAAGGGTCTTGAATGACTACCTTGAAGGCTACTTGCTACTATACTGCTGTACATTTTCCTACAGTTGTGGACTGAGCTAAGAAACACCTTTCCAACCTTAATGGAAACATTCTATTCTTCATCATTTGCACTTGCAATTACATTCTTGCTTCCATCCTTCTCTTAAATTATGCATTCACCCTTCTCCATCAAAACTTTGTATCCTTTTTGGATCAATTGTCCAATACTCATCAAATTGTGCTTTATACCAGGAGAAAAATAAACATCATCAATCTCCTTCTTCTCACCATGCTTGGTTCGCAAAATAATAGACCCTTTCCCACAACTAGAACTATTTCATTGTTCCCCATTTTTATTTCAAATTTAACATTCTTATCAATGAAAGAAAATAAACTTTCATTACCACTCATGTGGTTGCTACAACCACTATCTAAAAAGCATACCTCATCACTGCCTTCTCAACGATGTTGCACATGATGAAGGCCTTTTGTTGATTACCTTCAACCACTTTTTCATCAGCCACATTTGCACTTTGCTTGGATTGATCATGTTGCTTTTTTCAGCACTCACTTACATAATGACCAAATTTATGGCAATAGTAACATTGAACATTGCTCTTGTCACCCTTCTGACTCAAGCTGTTTTTCTTCTTGCCTTGTTGGGAGCGGGTCTAAGAACTGCTCGCTCCCACTTGGTTGCTTGCTTGTCCCAGGCTTTCTCCTCCAACATTCCCTTGTCTGGAGTTGCCTCTACCACGTCTGAAGTTGTTTCTACCTCTCCTCTTACCTCTTGCATTGGCTTGAGCTTTGAAAGCTTTCTCTTGGGAAGAACTTGCAGACTTATTTAGGCACTGCTCATGGGTTTGCAGAGAACCCATCAGCTCATCAACGGACAATGTTGAGAGGTCTTTTTCCTCTTCAATGGCAATCACCACTACATCAAACTTAGTGGGTAAGCTTCTGAGGATTTTCTCCACAATCCTCTGATCTTCAATGACTTCTCCATTCACTCTCAGCTGGTTTATCAAACTTGAGAGTTTTGTGTGAAAAACTGAGATGGACTCACTGTCCTTCATCTCAAGAGTTTCAAATTCTCTTCGAAGCATCTTTCCTCCTCAACTCCTTCAACTGGGTCTTCTAGTTGTTTGTGAGAACAACATATGTTGCTGGATCAATCACATCATTGAACTCACTGATCACAAACTCCCACAAGTCATTTGCAACCATTATGGTCTTCATCTTCTTTACCCAAACATCATAGTTTTGTCCATTAAAGGATGGTGGTTGCTGTGAACTCATCCCTTCATCTCCAGCCATGTCTCCAACAAGAAAACTTTAAACAACACTCAGAAAAAACAAATGCCCAACCCACTCAAGACTAAGGGCAACCTGGCTCTAATACCATGTCAGAAATTCAAATAGAATAAAACCTACAGGGTTGCTGCCCCTTTCCCCAAACAATAGGGGAATATATAAAACAAATGCGGAATAGACTTGGAGACAACAAAAGATTGGGAATGCAATCTTGTTTTTTGTATTAACTCAAAAAATTAACAAATTACAAAATGCTTTCAAACTAAAACTACAATCTACTAATTACAAACTAAACTTGCAACAATCTAAAGCTACACCAAGAACACATGGAACTATCAGGAGCCTCTAAGAGCTCTCCTTCCTTCTATTCGACTGGAGCTATCTGCTGCTCCTAGAAAACACTGAGCAATCAGGAGCTTTCAGTTGCTCACTACAAACACACACATATAACAAAATATAGTTGTTGTTGTTCAAGAGCTTCTCTGAATCACACATAGAACCCACACAAAAATCATTCTTATTCTCAGACTGCTGCAACTTAGGAATTTACTGACTACATTCATTCATTCCTTTTTGTCTTTACAAAAATCCCTCTCAAATTTTGAAATCACCTACCACAGTTAATTCTAGAAATTCAAAATTTTCTACCACATTAAATTCCAGAGCTGTCAGGAGCAAAACAGGGATGAAGATCCCAAAAAGAAAACTGTTGTTGGAGGCTCCTGACAGGTAGGTGAGACAAAAGGCTTACGTGAGAAAGAGGTCCAGTCAGAAAAATTAATATTTCCAACATCAATAAGAGGTGGGGTGTAATGATATGAACGTGTAAGGAAAACACATATCCATTGTCTTAAATTTAACAACCATTTACATGTCAAAATATTTAATAATAATATAGACATCTTAAATACATCTATCTAAAATATCAATTTGGAGCTATTTTATTTACTTATAAGTTATTTTATTTTACTTTGAAATTATTTTGTTTACAATATAAATTTTATGTACTACTTATTTGGAAATATTATGTTTATTTTTAAGTATTAATATTTCGACATGTAAACACACTCATGCTATTACACCTCATTCCTTGTTGCCATTGTAGAATGTTTCTTGACATTAATAATAATAAACATATTATTAATATTCAATAATAAATAATAAATAAAAATATATGACATAAATTATCTTTCTTGATCCAAACACAAATTTAAAAATAAAAAACAAAACCTTTATGATAAGTTTAACCATCACAATACAACAAAATAAATAAATAAATAAAACAAAAATAATTGAAAAAAAATACATAACTAACATATATTAAAATAATAATAATAAACATTATAGGAAATATATAGCCGACAACTAAATATTAATAATTAAAACACATATATAACATAAATAGATTAATAACTTTTCAAATAAGAAACAATCAAGTAAATTGAGAGGTGAAGACAATGCAATAGAGAAGGAAGAGTATAAAACAAAAATCAAGAATTATAGAAAGAATCACAACAACAACAACAACAACAAAAAATCACAGGTAAGTCATTTTGTACTCAATTTGCTGAAACTTTTCATCAATATTTTTGATTTACTATTTTTATTTTTTTTGTTTATGTTTGGAAAGTTATAAATCATTTTGTACTCAATTTGATGAAACTTTTCATCAATATTTTTGATTTACTATTTTTTTTTTTGTTTATGTTTGGAAAGTTATAAATCATTTTGTACTCAATTTGATGAAACTTTTCATCAATATTTTTGATTTACTATTTTTTTTTTTTGTTTATGTTTGAAAAGTTATATGTTAATTAAAGTTCAAGTGTATTTAATTACAAGACATGTATTATATGTTTTCTATTTAAAAAAACTATTTTATTAATTATGTGGAGAGGTATAACTACACTAATAGAAAGGGATGAAATGAAATTGTGTGACTATGTTCACAAAAAATATTAACCCTGTCTTAAAAATTGAAAATAAGCAACTGCTCCAAATGGGAAAAAAATGCCATGCCACTATACGAATTACTTTGCCTCTTTTTATATTTACTTCACTTTCTCTCTCTTTTTACTTGCACAAAATATTATTATTTTTTCCTTTTTTATATTCATTTTTTCTATAGTCCATTGGTTTCTAAATCATGACTAAAGGTTGTTGTTACTTGTAGAAGAGACAATTCTAAACAATTGACCTCATCTTCAATTGATTGCTTAAAAATCCATAATTCTAGAGGAGATGGGATGAGACTGTGTTGATGGGTGATGTTTTTAAGAGTGACAGAGGAAAATAATAATTAAAAAAAATTATACAGTTGAAAAAATAAATAGTCATGGGGCCACTAGCTTCACAAAATACTGCTTAAAATGTTGCGCAGTGACTACTAGCCAAAATAACCTAAGAGCCGCATGGGAACCTGTCGTAAGAATCAACATATATTTATATGTATTTTAGATGATTTTTTATTAGGATAGATATTGTAGTGGTTACTTTATTGCAAAATTTATTTTTATTGAGTTATTTTTTTTATTTTACTTTAAGATTTACTTTCTTTGTAATTATTTAAAAGTCATTTTATAGTTCTAATTATTTATTTATTTATTATATTTAGTTAAGAGTTATTTTATAATTTTGTATTTAATAGTTTTTGTTAACACACTCACACGGTTATATCTCACATCTTATTATCAATATATCATTCACCATAATTAAATAAATAAAATAATTTTAAATTACCTCTAAAAAATATAAAATAAAACCAATTTAACTTATACACATAAAATAAAATAAAACTAAAATAAATTAATATATTTATATTTTAAAATGTACTTACTTCATTTTTTAAATAAAATATATACTAGCATACCTATATTTTAAAAATATATGTAAAGTACGCCGAGAGATATCCTTCTTCTCAAGATGCTTATTTTTAATCAATTGAAAATACATATATTAAATATTAATATATATAAAATACAAGAGTTATATCCTTCTTCTCAAGATGCTTATTTTTGATCAATTGAAAATACATATATTAAATATTAATATATATAAAATACAAGAGTTATCATTAACGAGGTGTTTATTGCAGCCTAATTGAACTCTTATTCTAACCATAACTCAACACTAATCAAATGTTAATCCTAATCGTAGTTGTAATTGAGCCTTAATCGTAATTGAATGCTTATTGAACCCTAATCCTAATTAATTCCTAACCTTAATTGAGACCTAAACCTATTTGTATCATAACCTTAAATAACTATAATTGAACCCTAACACTAAAACAAATAATAATCCTTATCTTAATTGAACCTTAACTCCAACCCAAACCGTAATTTAACTCTAACCCTAATTAAACCCTTATTGAATGAACCTTAGTGAAGTTAGTGAATACCGTAAAATAAAAAATAACCCTTACCTTAATTGAACCCTGATTCCAATCCTAGCCCTAATTTAAGACTAACCTTAACCCTGACCTTAATTAAACCCTTATTGAATTGCAACCCTAATTGATCCCTAACCAAAATTGAATACTAATTGAACCCTAATCATAAGTGAATAGTAACTTTAATTAAACTCCAACCATAAGCTTAATTAAACCCTAACCATAATTTAATCCTAACCCTAGCTTTATTTGAACTATAACCTTAACATTTATTAAATCGTAACCCAATTTGAATCATAACTTTAACCCTAAAATTAATTGTAAACTTAACTGAAACATAACCCTAACTTGACCCTAAACCTAACTTGAAGATATATCTTATAACCCCAACCCCAAATGAACCCTAGCCTTAACCCTAATCATAATTTAATCCTAACCCTAACCATAGCCCTAAATAAACCTTAACCCCAACCCTAACTCTAATGGAACTATAATTATAATTATATACTAACCCTAACCTAATTGAACCCTAATTCAAACCTTAATTATAACCCTAACTTTGAACACTATTTTAATCCTAACACTAACACTAACCCTTATGTTGATTGAACCTAACTATAACCCTAACTTTGATTATAACCCTATTTGAACCCTAATTGTAACCCTAACCCCAAGCTTTATCATAAAATCATAACACTAATTAAAAGCCCAAGTTATCCCTAATTGATGTCTAACCCTAATTGAATGATAATTTATAGGAATCCTAATTAAATCCTAACCTTATCTATACCCTAACCCTAATTGAATCTAGATTGAATTGTAATTCTAATTATATCCTAAACCTAATCCTAAGTCTAACACTAATTGAACTCTAATCTTAATCCTAACTTTAATTGATGGTTAAACCATATTTATATCCTAACCCTAAACCTAAACCTAAACCTAATTGGGCTCTATCCCTAATTATGCCCTAAACCTAGCCCTAACTTTATCCCTAACCCTAATTAGACTCTAACCATAATCCTAATGAAATTCTAAACTTAATTGGACCCTAACCCTAAGCTTAATTGAACTCTAACCCTAACTTTTAACACTAATTTAATCCTAACCCTAATATTAACCATTACACTAATTAAATCATAACTATATCCCTAACTCTAATTTGATCCTAACCTTAATTGATCCCCATTCCTAACCTTTTAATTGAATACTAAATCTAACTTTTATTGTAATCCTAATTGAACCCTAACTATAACCCAATACTTGACCTTAACTATAATCCTAATGGAACTCTAACCCTAATTGAATCATAACTATAATTAAATTGTAACCCTATTTGGACCATAATGTTAAACCTAAACCTTCATTGAAATGTAACTATAATTGAAGCTAACCCTAATCCTATTCCAATATCTTATCCTAATTGAATCCTAAGTGTAATTAAACCCTATCAAAAACCCTAATTTAACCCATGTATTCAAATCTTTGTAAGGTTTAAATTTATTTATTTGATATTTTTTTAGTTTATTGAAATCTTTGTGATCTTTTTTTTTATTTATTTATTTCATATTTTAGTTTATCTATGGTAAAGATTATCAAATCTTTGTGATTTATCTTTATGATTAAATATTTTTTATTTATTTTTTTGATCTTTTAATTTATTTATTTTTGTATCAATTCATTTATTTTATTTATCTATTTGATTTTTTAATTTATTTCTTATCTTTCATTTATTTATTTGATCTTTTAGTTTATTTATTTCTATCTTTGATTTAATTATTTGATCTTTTAATTAACTTATTTTTTAATCTTTGATTTATTTATTTGATTTTTAATTAAATATTTTCAAATCTTTGTGATTTATTTTTTATTTCTTTTTGTGACCAAATCTCTTTGATTTTGATTTTTTTGTTTCAACAAATATCTTTGATTTGCTTCAATTTTGTTTCATCAAATCTCTTTGTTTTGATTAAATTTTGTTTCATCAAATCTCTTTGTTTTTTTTGTTAGTTCAAATGTCTTTTGATTTTGATATTTTTATTTGAGAAAATCTCTTTGATTTTGATTTTTCTATTTGATCAAATCTCTTTAGATATTTATGTTTCATCAAATCTCTTTCATTTTATTTTTTCATTTATGTGATTTTGAATCTTTGATTTATTTATTTGATCTTTTCATGATTTGTTTGTGATCTGTATGCTCAATTTATTTGTGAGCAAATCTTCTATTTTTGATTTATTTGTTTTCATAAGATTTCACATCAAGAGTGCAAGAAATGCATGAAACAATTTTTGATGACAATCCTAACAAATTAAAAATAAATGAATTGATTGAAAATAACAATTAAAACAACAATTAAGTAAAATCTATCTTTTTTCAATAAATAAAATAATTCAAAACTAATATATCTTCAATTTTTTCTCATAGATATTAATACTCTTCATTTAAAAAATATAATGCTATATAATTACCATTCAACCAAACATAGAAACTAAACTTGGAAACATTAATAGGTATATTGTACAATATCATCATTCTTCAATCACCAAGACCATCCCTCTAGTTACAATTTTACCCTCTAATTATATCAGGAAAAAAAATGGCAAACGGCACTTCAAATTCAAACCTTTTAACTCTTAATCAAAAAACAATGTTAAAAAAAAAAAAAAAAACACTATTCCTAATCCTCCCTGAAACAAATTCTAGGCCATGAAAACACTTCAAATTCAAACCTCTTAACTCTAAAAAAACAATTAAAAAAACACTATCCCTAAAATAATTGGATTTACCCGTTCTTTAACTGAGCAAATCTTTTTCTTTTTTTAAAGAAATGTATTTATCCTCAATCATACGATGCTATTCCTTTTCTGCAAAGATCTATTCTAAAAATGATATCGATAATTATCCTCTTCCTAAGTATTTCATGCATTTGTTGTCTCAATCGCTTCTTTTAGAAGAAAGATCTATTCCTTTCCCCATTATATTTACTAGAGACTTCTTTATTGCCTTCAAACTAATGTACATAGTTTGTTTACCAAATCAAACTATTCATACATAATATTCTGGTGGGTTTTACCGGGAATCATGGATTTCATAATGGTCTTGGGATTTTGCCTGTACAGAGTGTAGTTAAATTACATCTCTTAATTTAGAATAAAATAAACATTGACTACCTATTAAAGATTTTAGATTTTCAGTCACAAATAATATTATATATCTCACAACATTGTAAAGTATCTGCATGTATATTCCATTGAAAACTTTTATATGCACTTGGTTTCTATTGGAAGGGTTTCTTATGATCTCGAATGTTTACCATTATAAAATCTACATTAAAAAATTATCCACTACAAATCTATGCCAGAAAAATATTGGCTAACATTACCCACAGTTGGGTGATATTAATCTGAGTGCATGCAAAATGCTCTGGCTGATCTGTTTGACATGATACCTCAAGGAAATATGGTCTCATTGAATGCTATGATTGTTGGTTATGCAAAAAAATACGTCTGTTCAAAAGGATACAGAAAATTTCAACCAAATGCAATTGGCTGGTGTAAAGGCACATACCACAACCTTTGCCAGCATCCTTATAGTCTCTACAAAAGTGGGAGCTTTGGAACGACCAGTTTTAAGCGAAAAAATTCCAAAACAAGATTGAGCATTCCCCTCACTTGCGATAACTGATGTAGACAACATACAACATGTGGAAGCGTAGAAAAAGCATAGGGACTCCTGAAATGCCATGATTGCATAATATAAACAGAAAACCTTTGTACCTTGCTTTGGACTTTCTTCATCCCACAGACAATTTTACCAACTGAAATATAGAGAAAAAAAAAATAGCCGGCTTAAACACTTGAATAAAGAATAACAGATTGGGAGGAAATGAAGGAGCTTAACCAAGAAATCTAAATCACTGCAACATAAAAAATCAAGATCTAACATGCGATAGCAGTGTGTAAAATCATAAGCTCTACCTTAGATTGCTTTGAACCTTAAAAAGTAGTAAACAAATCAGTACATTTGAATCTTATGTTTCCTGTATTTGCATAGGTAGTATACATATAGCAAAATCTTTCCTACATTTGAGCGATATTTACACAGATAACTATTACCAAAAAAATTAACAAATTTAACAAAGAAGATTTTTTCTTTGCATTGGCCCAAATTGTCACCATTTCACAATTTTTGCTTTGACTCCATTTTCAATATTCATTTTCTGGAAGCTCTCCTTTTTTCATTGTTCAAACTTAATGCTCAACTTTCAATCTTCACAGGCTTTATATTTACATGAATTATTCAATTAATCAACAAAATTCTCCAGGAATTTAAAGAATTTTAAAACACTTACACGGGAATGATTGCAGAGGCCGGCTAGAAACCCCATCCGGAGCAACAGCAGGCAACAATTTGAAATTCAGGACTTTAAAATCTACAAATAAAGCTGTCAAGTGCACAAAATTCCATTCCTCTTCATTCAAATGCCTCATTCTGAAACAAAACATAAAGATTTTTAACCTTCTCAGGGAAAAAGAAAAGGCTAACAACAAAGCCTCCAATTAAATATGCAAATCATTGAAGCAGAAGGCATATAGCTTTTTCCCTAAAACACAACTTAATTCTGCAGAACAGCCTAGCCAATTTTACAACCGAACTAATTGAAGACAAACACACTACTTAACCTATACCAAAGAACCTGTTGCACAATGTTTCCGGTAATCCCAGCACATCAGATACTCCGCCTGCACTGCCATCTTCGAAACACAAACCTAGAAAAACTGTGGAAGAATTTTCTTTTCTTTTTAAATAGATCTTCTTTTCGTCTCCTAATTAAATACACAGTTCGATCAGCCACCGCCTCTGCCTTTAACTGTAAGGGGCGCATATGCTCTCACAATTGCCATCATTGTTGTTGCAAAAGACATCCAGGGTTCGAATCTCGTCGCAGCTTCAGGTTGCCTTGAAGCTTATATTACCTTTAAGTAGCTATCCCTTCCAAAGTAACTAAAAAGTTTAAAAGAAAATAATGCCAATTGACCATAGATCTCAGAACGGAAATGCAACAGCTTTGCAAAATGGTGATTTAAAGAGCAGTTGATATCCAATATGTACCGTTACCAATAACCGTTTTATTTAGGTGAACGCAAAATATAGATGCACAAAAACTAAACATTTGGGAAAAAAAAAATTATTTTTATTTTTATTTGGAAAAAAGCAACACATGACTTCCACCTGCCTGTCATTTTCAATGCAGCTTCAAAAACTTTACTGAGAATATTCTTTGAATGCTTTCACTGTATAACGCCTCTCGACGTAATAAAAATAAATATATAGTCTTTATAATAATTATCAATCAATCCTTTATTATTTTATATTTTGTAGTCCCTACATATAATACTTTAATTTCTTTTAATAAATGTATTGTTCCCTACGTTAAATCAACTTATTTAAATTTAAATTGATTGTAGAGCTTTTAAAACATGAGATTCATATGTTTTCATTTAGTCACAAAGTGTAAGTATTTGATATAAAATTAATGAGAACTATTTGTTCTACTCTACTCTATAATTTATTTCCTCTATTTTTTCGTTCATGCACATAAAATTTGGGATACAATCTAGTAAAAAAAAATTGCATATTGAGTGTAAGAAAACCACTAATTACATAGTCAACTTTGATAGGTGTGTACATGAATACCACTCTTCATTCAAAAATCAATGTGTACAGTTTGCATATATTAGATTACTTTTCATATATATAAATGATCAATTATGTTCAAAATAACCTACTTTACGTTTCTCTACCACTATAAATAGAGGTAGTGACATGGGTCTTAATAGTGTGACATATAGAGCATGTGTAGTCTAATTTCAAGGTCCTTATAGTTTGTAGTAAAAATTCTATTGTTAGTCTAATAAAATTGTTGTATGTCTACTATGTCGTATTTGTCTCTAGTCCTTTCTCTAAGTTTCTTCTTAAAGAAAGAATCTAATACATGTTTGATTTTCCTGTATTTGTTTATGATAAATCAATAATATTTTAAAAAATGTTATTATCTTTGTACTTGTAATAATAATTTATCTTTCAATTTTGTGAATGTACTTGTAGTTGAGTAAAATTACATTCATAATTTGATGTTATGTTCACATAGCTAATTAATTAATATGATTGTTTTATCAAATACAATCATGATATTCATGTATATTTTGTGTTTTATTAACATGTTTTCTTTGTTATTTGAATGTCATGGTCAAGCTTTATGTACATCTAGTATTTATATTGAATGTCCATAGTTACTATAGTGTTGTTAGGAAAATTAGAAATTTATCTTTCTTATTGTTAATATATTTATTGTGACACTCCAATTTCCTTTGAAAACAATCATCAATGTTAGTTAATTTTTTTATGTAGAATAATTAAAAATATTTGAAGTCATGTAACATCAACTAATATTAGCTATGGGGCCACTATGATGAACTTTGCAGTCTTACATTATTGAACAACCAACTGATATAAGGAAAAAATCAACGAAATAATGGTGTTTATTAGAGAAGTTAAGCGAAAAAGGTAAGTGAATTTGTATTTGATTTTTTTAATTCAAGTTCAACTATATTTTATATGATTATGTAGAATGTATAATAATAGAAAACTCATATTTTTTTTTGTGGCTAAACAAAATGTTTTTTTAATTCAAGTTCAACTAGATATTTTATATGATTATATAGAATGTATAATAATAGAAAACTCATATTTTTTGTGGTTATGCAAAATGTTATCTATTTCAATTAGCCAAATGAAGAATTGCAAGCGTTCGTAAAATCAAATATATTATGCCAAGAATTATCACTTTTAACTTTTACAGATGATAAGTCATATTGGTATGGATGGGGAGTTAAATTTGACAAAGATAATTGTATTCATGAAAAGATTAAAATTGAAATTGAAGCATGGACATGGTATTGTAGTGTGCTTGAGAGTGACAATCAAATGGAGTTGGTAAATTTAATCCTACTTTATTGGCCTCATTGTTACCCTCACCTTGTGCTTTGTTGTACATATAACTCAAAGGTCTATGGTAGACCATTTGTTGACAGTGTAGATGACCGTATGATTGAACATGTCACACAAATGTTACCTACCAATAGGTTGATTATGGATTATAGTGAACTATTCATTCCAAATTACGGAATAGAGAAACCAAAAAGATTTTGGAGGACAAGGAAAAGGACGTTGAAGAAGACTTCTAAGACTTGTCAAATTTGAGAGTAGATAAATTTTACCTTCAAAATTTTGATATGTGTAATAACTATTATGACAAACATATAAATTCATAACAAGTGTCATATGTGACCACTCTAATTATGAAGTCACTAAGTGATGTATTTTCATTTTGTTACAATACTTGTTTCAATTATTATTTGAATGATGTATTCAATATTTGTATTGTACACAATACGTTGCATTTGTATAAAAATGGATTGTGATATTAAAAAAACATTAAACATTCAAATGCATTCAATAAGTGCTGATATAACCAACAATGCACATAGCACAAAAAATAGACAAGTTAATGGATCTTTTTAATTTATAAGATTAATACATTGTTATGTGTCTTATTGCATAATGTATCATAAAAACCTATAGTGTTATTGAAAAATACAAGACTTAAAAGTATAATTATAAATTCATTCAAGTAATTATAGTTAATACTTGTTGTGACACTCTTGGGTATCTATGAGAATAATAATCAAGTTAGTAAATTAAAATACATTCAAAGATTTTTCTTTCTTATAAAATCATCAAAAATCTATTAGATTATTACATTTCTTAAATTCTTAAAATAATTGAAGCATTTTTAAAAGTGCTATCAAATGGTTGATAGACATAAATAATATAATTATGTTAGCTAAGCAATACATATGACGACTCTAAAAATATATGTCATAACTAGAAATTCCATTTTACAATAGTAACTTAATCAGTTAGAATTGAAAATTCAATTTTGTAATAACATTGGAAAGAAACTCAACCTAAGTACAATGTATATTGCTATTAAACAAACCTATACAAATTCATTGCAATATTTGATTGTAATATTAGTAAAGTTAGCTGATTAAATTTTGTAATGATAATTTAATCAATCAGAATTGGAAGGAAACACAGAAAAAACTCTTGCTCTCTAAATACAGGGTATTGTATTACAAAATTTTAAGACTGTAATATAACAAAAGAAAATATATAGAATACCCCATACTCAACTGGATACAATATGCTTAAAAACTTCAGGAACCAAATAATGCCTAAACAAAACAAAATAAAATAAAGGATATATAGTTTCTTGATAAGGTATGGATGCAAACCCAGTTGGACAATACGAGTCTTCAGTAAATTCTTCAAAAAAAAAATTCTATATTTTAACATGTTTAAGGATAATCCTTTGAATTGTGTGGGTCACTACAGTTTTTTTAAATGCTCATATATTCTGGTAGCATGGGTACCTTGTGTTAGAAATTAAATATAAATAGGCTTCCAGGCATTGTAGCTGGCTTACATGCAACTGCCCAAAATTTTAACCTTCGTATGATCTCCATTCAAAAAAAAAAATTCATTATAACCAGCAATTTGTATGAAATAGTAGAAGCGTATATTCTTGTGGAACCTGCCTATTCCAACAGTTCAACTGAAGGATGACTATTCCAAAAGTTCAACTGTATTTTCATGTTTTGCCATTTTTTATTCTGTGAAAAAAATGTATTCTTTATTTTCTCCTACACCTTATACAGAAATCCTTGTCATTGAAATTCAACTTCAGCTGTATAGGATATGATCTAAGAACATTTTCCTCTTAGTTCTTAATATATATTTATGTTTTCTGTAATTAAAATGGCTTTCCTAATGGCTTCTTTTATAGCTTCCTAGCCCATAACCAATTTCTAATTGACTCATAACTACCTTTTCAGACCTTGTAAAATATTTAAAATATTATAAATGAATATATATTTTCAATTCATTAAAAAAAAATGTTTTACAAACTTTAATACAGCTGACCTCATAATTAAAATTTGAGACGAGCTAATTCTTGTTAAAGCATTATATCAATCACTTTGCATGTATTGACTGTGGGTATATCTGTAACTATCTAAATTATCTCCTACATTTCTTTTTCAGGATCTCTAAGTGATGTCTCCAACTCCAGAATTTACATACCATAGCAGTACAAGGTTCCCCTATATTCCTAAACCACTTTGAAGTAGGTGTTGAACCTATGATACTTGTAGAATTTGCATTAGTAGGGGTTTCCCAGTTCTAGGAGGACCAAACAAAAACATTCCCTTACATGGCCTCAGAAGGTTTCCATAACAGAAAAGCTCTGGCCTCCACATTGGAAGTGTAATCAGTTATTGTAATATATTTTGCACATCTTCAAGTGTCCCACTATCATCCTAGTCTTCATTAGTCTCTTCACTGTCTTCTTGAGGATTTCCCATCCAGAGTTATTTTGAATTGGTAAATGATCTCGAATTTGTGTTCATGTTTAAATCAACCATACCTAAACTTGAAATATTTCTTTGAAGATTATGATATCAACATTCCTTACATTTTGTCTCTTGGTTCTTGCTTGATCCATTTCATCATCACTCCCATTCTCATGTTTTCCATTTCCTTCAAAAGCATAACTTGTAATTTTTATTTTTTTTATTTCAAAACAATCATCAGATGTGATTTACATTGCTCTGTTCGACAAATTTTCTATTTGATGATGAATTCAATACTTCCTTTGGAAACCCAAAAGTTCCTATCTTTGACTTCCTTGAAACCATATACAAAATATATATGAAAGAAGCAGTGGCTCAGAGATATTGCTACAATTTTCAACTGGTTGCTGGTATTAAAGTGAGGAAAATCCCTTTCATAGACTTCCAAAGTTTTGTTTTAGCTGGTTATTGCCACTCTTTAACCAGAAATGTCATTTTTATACTAGCTGGTATTAAAATATGCTGTCAAGATTTTGACAAATTGTTAAACTTTTGAACTATCCGTTGATCCTACAAATGCAATGAAAGAGAGAATTGACTTAATTTTTAATTGGATACATATCGTTATGTAAAAAAAATTTAAATAATTTATAATGACGCCATAAAATTCCCTATTAAACCATTTCATACCATATTTAATAAAACTCCTAATTTAGCTGTTTCCACAAATTACTTGTTGGAAACTTAAAATTTTAAAATCTCCCAAATGGTGTATAATTTTAGTGTGAGAATTTTTTACATTGTTGATAATGACACCATAAAACTCCCCATCAAACCATTTTTTCTAGATTTTATATAACTTCATATTTAATTGTTTTTGTAAACTGCCAAAAAAATAATGAAAATTTAATATCTTCTAATTGGAAAGGGATACCACCCTAAAAAAATTCCTCATTGTGTCAAATGAACTTGGGTATGTCCTTGTAAAAATATTTTGTTCCATCTCTTATGTATTTTCATATTTAATTGTTTTTCGTAAGCCACCCACCCATACTGTGCAATTGCTTCTAGGGTTTTAACTTCAATGATGGAGATCATCCTTCAAATTAGTGAAATACTTGGCACTTGAGGATAATTGGAGCGTTTATGACTTGGAGAAATCTCAACATAGGGATTTTGATGCATAAAAATTAAAAATTGGTGTTAAAAAATGAGCCCAATAATACGACATGCCTAATTCTCAAGGAAGGGCAACGTGACTTCAAAACTCATAGATTTATAGATCAATCATAGTCTAATAAATAAATAAAATCATTGAATATAACCTTATTATTAAAGACCATAATAGGACAATCCTCACTTTTTTGCAAACAACCATTAGATCAAGGATGCTTATCAAACCTTACCAAATCTAGTTTCATGTATAACCTCTATGAGAAAATTAAGAGAATGTTCATGGCTATAGGGTATGGTCTTGTAAACTCAAACATCATTAAAATATATTGGAAGTGAACCTTCTGGACCCCCTCCAAATCCTTCCATATGTAAACCATCATGTCCAAATACAATAAAAATAAGGAGAACACATAGATAATTTCCCATAGAATCCTGAACCAATACAACAAACACAATACAAATCACTAGAGATGAAGTGAGAAATTGATCTGAAGAATATTCCCTTGCATACATAAGAATGCAAGAGAAAACAACCTCAACCTCATTTACATCTATAAAAAGAAACCTTTTTCTTATCAAGACTAGAAAAATGTATACATCCATGAAGCAACTAAAAACGAGTTGGTTACATAAATTGGAAATCAAGCAAATGTGGCAATCATTAAATATGTGTTTCAAGTACTCTTTAGTTATTTTTCCAATGTATATTTGTGTAAATTTACATTACTATTCATCCAAATATGCCATCATAAATTAATTCAATATATTTGTGTGTGTGCCCTATGTGTCCCTATAGGATATCAAAACAAATTAACAAACATTTCATGCTATTAGTTACACTTGTGTTTAATGTGTATAGGATTCATACATCTTACCTCTTTCTCCCTACCTCTACCATGCCTTTGCCTTGTGCTACATGATACTCTTTATTTCTATCTTGGACTTAATCCTTTTGGAAAATCAATATATTCATCTTATTTTTTTAATTTCCCCTTATATAAATGATTATTTTGTTGGTATGCCCATAGGTAGAGAGGGTATGTCATCAAAGATAAGCAACATTTTCAAGGTATGAAGCCAAAGTTTTTTGAGTTTCTAATACATAAAATTTCACTTGATGCATGGTTATATCCTTATTTTGGTGAAGCTCGCATAAAAAAACTACCTTATCATCAATAAGAATAAAAATCCACTCAATTTTGAATGTGGATGATCAATCTCTCATACATTACAGCTTGACCACAGTCATAGGAGATTATTACCCACATATTGTATGTTTTGGGGGGCACTATATTTTTTGTTTCAAATACCAACTTCTTCAAACATGAGCTCTATCTCTTCATTTGTTGTCATTTTAATTTGTTCCATAATTATGGTACATAATTTGATGTTCATTTTAACTTCTTCCTATATTATGATACATGTGTGATCACCTTTTCCATCTTGCCACTAATGCCTTGATCTCTTCTCTATCACATGGATTTGATTTATCTTTATTAAGTTCTTCAAGAGTTAATTTGGAGTTAGATATTCTACCTATTTTAAGTTCCAAATCATCCTCTTATACAATGTTTTCTCTCATATGTAACTGGAATGGATAAAGGATTTTTAACTAATTCTTTTAGTAATATGCCTTTAATCACTTAATTATATTTATTTTATCTTCTCTTTTTATTAACGAGGTTGGAGTTGTCTTTCATCCATTTTTCATTTCTAGTTCTATCAGTACCATTTATCAAAGAGAAATCACAACATTTATTCTTCCTAGACAACAAACATTCCTATTTGTTGGTTAACCAATTATGCACTTCTTCAAAATTAAAATTATTTACTTTAATGTCCAATTTGAATGCACATTAATCACCAATAGTTGAGTAAACTATTTCTGATGTAGGAGCAGCTAGGCGTATGTGCAATCCTTCATCGCCCAAAAAATAATTAATTCAATTTTAGTTTGCTTTTCATTTATATTATTTTGATTGTGTTTTTTTTTTTTTTTTTCGCTATCACAGATATTGATGTTCATCAACTTCTTGCCATTTTAATTGGAGATGGATGGGCACGTTGACTCCATAAGAGCTTGCCCATATTTGAATTACATTTAAAAACTTATTTAATCTCCCTTTGTAAAATGCAACGCCTAATTTTGGTGTTTCATTCCCTAAAATGAAAAGTCAGAACAGCCTGGTCGTTGGAGTGAGTTGGGCAGCCAGAGTAGTCATGACATTGTTTCCAGAAATGCATATTAATTGAAATGAAGAAAACCACGACTGGCAGCTGGCAAGGGGACGATTCATATTTACTGTTGATAAAGTCAAAATCTTCCAAAAACAAAATGTGTGGGTCTTCTTGGCAGATTAAAAAAAATGATTATATTTTAGCACCAAGATGGCTAAGGGGGGTGTCGATTCAATTTGAAATAGGTGACCATTTGATTTCTTTTGGCATTGGTAAAATATAAAGGTGAAATGAATTGTTGAAGAGGGGTTTGGACAGCCTGAGAAGGGGGAATGTTTAAGTCTGAAGATCTGCAATTAAATGCAAATACATGAATATGGACAGCAGAGGATAATAGATCGAGGGGTTGAAGAGTTTTAGATATAATGGTGGATGTAGCAACACATTTGATGAATAAATTGATGCTAAAAAGAAGAGAATTCTGAGTTGAACAATATCAAATTTTCCTATAAATTGTGTGATTCAAGTTTGCAAATATGATCAATACTACATTTTTTCCTGTAGACGTGAGTTTCAATTTGAACATTGTGTTTTATTAAGTGGTGTGTATTGAATTGAATTAATTGTTGTTGGAATTGGTGGTCCCATAGGACCCCTGATTCCTATCCACACCAAATTGATATCAAAGGAGGTATAGCATTGTGTTGGAGAAGAACCCTAAGGAGATTGTTGTGGTTGTGTGAGAGGACAACGAAACCCCAATTGCAGAGGGTTATGAACATGGCACAAAGAGGGTGTGGGTAAAGAGGACCATAGAATGCAGACCCTGAGGTCTTTAGAGAGATGATAAGAGGCCTTGAAGCTAGGATAGGAGCAAGGTTGGAGGCAATAGAGTTGCCACAGCGAAGAGGAATCCTGATGTTGGATGTTAGTGAGGATGAAACTAAAGAAGAAGCAGCAAAATTTGATGTGAAAGATGGTCATAGAGATGATTCAAAAGATAGGTTTTTGAAATAAATGGTTAGGATTTATAGCAATCCTAGGTTGGACCCCCCAAGTTCCAATGGCACTTCAATGAATTCAGAAGAGTTGTTGGATTGGATATTGAAAATGGAAAAATATTTTGATGTGGAGTCAATTGAGGACCCAAAATTGCTGAAATATGCAGGCACAAAGCTGAAAGGACACGCTTCCATGTGGTGGGAGCATGTGCAGCTTGAAAGATGGCGAAGAGGTAAAGAGAAAATTAAAACATGGGAGAGGATGGTGATGAAATTATTCAGGAAAAATTTCTACTTATAGATTACCAACTCGATTTTCTTAAGAGGCTGCAAAATTTGAAGCAAAGAGAGAAGAATGTATGAGAGTATGTCGAGGAGTTCTATCGATTGAGCATATGGGTTGGACATGTGGATGATGATGTAGAAAAAGTATCAAGATATGTAAATGGCCTTCATAATTCTATTCAAGATTAAAAGAGCATGCTTTTGGTGACTAGTATAGAAGAGGTATATCAATGTGCCTTGAAGATGGAAGAGAAACTTGCAAGATTAAAATAGCAACATTTAATTCTCATTATAGAGGCAGATTTTCGAGAGGAAGAGGGAAAAACAATAGCGGTAGAGGTTACCAAAGCAAACAAGATGAGGTAAGTATATCTCATGCGGGTGTGCAAGAAAATAAAGGAAGTGGATAATCTTCTAGGGGAAGAGGAGATCATTTTCATGGTAGAGGATACTTTGGTAGAGATAGAGGAAGAGGGTTTGGAGGTACATGCTTCTAATGTGGAGAGTTGGGGCATAGGGCATTTGAATTCCCACAAATACAAAAAAATAATGGAAAAGGGAAGGAAGCTAGAATTTATGTAGCACGGGCTAAAAATGAAAGTGTCGCTGCACCAAATCATGGAGGACCTGAAGATGGAGAGCCTCTCATGTTATGAATAGTTTTGATAAATCCCAAAAAGGAGAAGTTGGAGCCAATCCAAAGAAGGAATTTGTTTAGACCAAGATGCAAAGTAGGTGGCAAGTGTTTCAAAGTCATAGTGGACAGCGGTAGCACAGATAATATTGTATCCAAAGAGATGGTGGAAAAATTGAATTTGAAAAGATTGAAACATCCAAGCCAATATCAAGTTTCATGGTTGCAAAAAGATCATAGTTTGATAGTACATGAGCAATTCCTTGTGAGTTTCCAAATTGGAAAATATATGGATGAAGTAATGTGTGATGTGATGCCAATGGATGCATACCATCTACTTTTGGGAAGGCCTTGGCAATTTGATCGAAGAGTTGTTCATGATGGGTGGACAAACACATATCGAATCAAGAAAGATGGCAAAGAATACACTCTAACACCAATTCAAGAAAAGGAAGAAGAAGTGGAGGGAAACTCCAAGGTTTGTTTTGTTTCCATTAAACAATTTTTGAAAGACTTGAAGGAAGGAGGGAGATGTTTTTCCATTGTTCCAAAGCTTGCAATAGTTGGGATAGCAAAATAAAGGGAAAAAATTCCAATAGAAATTCAGAAAATTTTGGAAGAATATGAAGACATAATGATGCAGGAACTACCTAATTAATTGCCACCAATGAGGAGTATAAGCCATTGTATGGATTTGATTCCTAGTGTAAATTTACCCAATAAAGCACCATATAGAATGACACCTATGGAGAGTGAAGAAATAAATAGGCAAGTGTAAGAGTTACTGGATAAGGGTCCAATTAGAGAGAGTTTGAGTCCATGTGTTGTTCCAGTGGTGTTGACACCAAAAGAAGGATGGAGAGTGGAAGATGTGTATAGACTCAAGAACCGTAAACAAGATAAATATCAAGTACCGGTTTCCCTTGCCACGAATGGATGATATGATGGATTGTTTTAGTGGGGCTAAGTACTTACCAAAATTGACTTGAAGAGTGGGTACCATCAAATTCACATAAGAGAAGAGGATGAATGGAAGAATTCTTTCAAAACAAAGGATGTATTATATAAATGGAGGTGATGCTATTTGGTTTGACAAATGCGCCAAGTACCTTCATGAGGTTGATGAACGAAGTGCTGAAACCATACCTTGGTAAGTTTGTCATAGTGTATTTGGATGATATTTTGGTTTTTAGCAAAACAAAAGAAGAGCATTTGCAGCATGTTAGGGTAGTTTTGCAAAGACTCAAGGAAGAGAAGTTGTTGGTGAATGTGAAAAAGTGTAGCTTCATGAAAGAAGAGCTAGTTTATTTGCTTTTTTTTGTTTCTAGTAGTGGTCTGAAAATGGATCCGAAAAAAGTAAAAGCAATTGTAGATTGGCCTTCACCAAGGAGTATGTTTGAAGCAAGAAGCTTTCATGGACTAGCAATTTTTTATAGGAATTTTATACAAAATTTCAGTGGGATTTGTGCTCCTATCACAAAAAATATGAAGGGTAATAGGAAAGAATTTATGTGGACAGCAATAACTGAGTGAAGTTTCAAAATTTTGAAATCTAAGGTAACCGAAAATCCTATATTAGCACTCCCTGATTTTGGTAAAGTGTTCCAAATTGATTGTGATGCAAGCGGGAAAATGATTGGAGGATTCTTGAGTCAAGAGGGTAGACCAATAGCATATTTCAGTGAGAAGTTGGATGAAGCAAAAATAAAATATTTTGTGAATGATCAAGAGTTTTATGCAAGCTCTTAAGAAGTAGACACTAGTTGCTACTGAAGGAGTTTTTTTGTACACTAGCCATCATGCATTGTAGTTCATAAACAACCAAGGTAAGCTTAGTCAAAATCATGTGAAGTGGGTTGAATTTCTTCAAAGTTATTCCTTTGTATTGAAACATAGAAGTGGGAAATCCAATAGAGTAGTTGATGCATTAAGTCAGAGGCATTCGTTGTTGAATGAAATGAGAGTGAATGTTGTTGATTTTGATTTTATCGCAAGTTGTATGATGAGGATACTGATTTCAAAGAGGCTTGGATAGCATGTAATAATCCTGTGGAGAGGGATAGAACTCCATGGTTGGAGTATTTTGTGCAAGAAGGTTTATTGTTCAAGGGAAATAGATTATGTATACCTCATGGTTCAATGATAGAAAATTTAATAAGGGAGAAACATAATGGAGGTTTGAGTGGTCATTTTGGAGTGGATAAAACTTTTCCACAACTGAATGATAGTTGTTATTGGCTGAGTGTGAGTGAAAATGTAAAGAAGATGGTGTAAGGTTGTCGGGTGTGTCAATTTGCTAAAGGAGTGAGGAAAAATATAGAGTTGTATCAACCATTTCTGACATTGGAAAGACCATGGGAACACATAAGCATGGATTTTGTTTTGGGGTTACCGCGAACACAAAGAGGTAACGATTCGATTTTTATTTTGGTGGATATATTTTCTAAAATGGTTCATTTTATCTTATGTCAAAAGTGCAATGATTCTTCCCACATAGCTACTTTTTAAGGAAGTAGTTAGATTGCATGGCTTTCCAAAGAGTATTATTTTAGACCAGGACACCAAGTTTTTTGGTCATTTTTTATGCACCTTATGGAAGAAAATGGGAACATAATTGGGGTTTATTTTAGCCTACCATCCACAAACCGATGGTCAAACTAAATTTGTGAATAATATTTTAGGAAATTTATTGAAATGCTTGGTAGGTGACAAACCAAATCAATGGGATTTGATATTAGCATAAGCATAATTCAATGCCTACAATAACTTGGTTAATTGAAGTGTGGGTAAGAGTTCATTTCAAATTGTGTATGGGTACAACCCTATGGGTGTGGATGAATTGAGGGATAGTGCAGATTTGGGTAGAAAGAGTGTTGTAGAAGAAGACTTTGATGAGTATATCCATGATATGCACAAAGAAATGAAGGAAAATTTGGAGAAAAGTGTCATCAATTACAAGGAGAATGCTAATAAGCATCAGAAGAAACAAGAATTTAATATTGGAGAGTTGGTGATGGCACACTTGAGGAAGGGGAGATTCCTACAAGGAACTTATAATAAGTTGAAACTGAAGAAGATAGGCCCATGTAAGATTTTTTGGAAATTTTCATCAAATTTGCATATGAATTAGAACCTTCAATAGGTATTGATAGCTCCCCAATATTTAATGTTGTTGATCTGTATAAATACTATGAAGGAGAGACAAATGGACATGGGAGTGCACGTTCAAATTTGCAGGACGCCTATGAGTGGGTTCAACGGTTTCCTACAAAGAAACTTAAAGAGGTAGATCAAATCATTTATTCATGTGTAGCTAAAAAAACAAGGAAGGAATATTTGGTCAGTTCAAAGAATCAAGCAGCTAATGAGGCTTCATGGGTCAATGTTGCATATTTGGTGAAATTTGGGATTTCAATCCCAAATTTTCCAAAATGCTCATGATTTCCACACTCATGAAGCATTTTTCCTACCTGGCGTGTCTGATGCAAGAGCACACGGGCGTATGTGAAATCATGCATCGCCCAAAAAATGATTCTCATTTTTGGTTTGCTTTTGATTTGTATTATTTTAGTTGTGTTTTTTTGTTGGTGTGCTATGGTGAATGTTGATGACCATCAATTGTTTTCTATTTTAATTGGAGATGGATGGGAATGTTGACTCCATAAGAGCCTACCCATATTTAAATTACATTTAAAAACTTATTTAATCTAACATTGTAAAAATACAACGCCTCATTTTGGTGTTTTGTTCCTTGAAATGAAAAGTCACAGTAGCCTAGCCGTTGGAGTGAGCTGGGTGGCCGGAGTAGTCATGACATTGTTTCCAAAAATGCATATTAATTGAAATGAAGAAAACCGTGACTGGCAACTAGCAAGGGGCGATTCATATTTTTTGTTGGTGAAGTCAAAATTCTCCACAAAAGAAAATGTGTGGGTCTCCTTAGAAGATTAAAAAAATGTTTGATTATATTTTTCATCCCTGAGATGGTTGAGGGGGGTATCAATTCAATTTGAAAGAGGTGACCATTTGATTTCTTTTGGCATTAGCACAATATAAAGTTGAAATGAATTGTTAAAGAGGGTTTCGTCCAGACTAAGAAGGGGGAATGTTTAAGTTTGAAGGTCTATAATTAAATGTAAATACAAGAATATGGAGAACAAAGGATAACAGGTTGAGGGTTTGAAGTGTTTCAGATATGGTGGTGGTTGTAGCAACAAAATTGATGAATAAATTTCTACTAAAAAGAAGAGATTTCTAAGTTGAACAATATCAAATTTGCATGTAAATTGTGTGATTCAAGTTTGCAAATATGATCATTACTACATTTCTACCTGTAGATGTGAATTTCAATTTGAACATTGTGTTTTATTAAGTGGTGTGTATTGGATTGAATTACTTGCTACTACAATTGGCAGTCCCATAGGACCCCTAATTCCTGTCTACACCAATTTCTATGGGAAATAGTTTCTCTCTAAATTTTTATGAGGTACAACTCCCTCTTCTAATAAATAATAATTCTTTTTGAGAAAATTTAAAATGGGGTGTACTTTTAACCTAAAAGTATTAAAAGCAAAAAGTCAATTTCCAATATTTATACTTCTAGAAAACTAAACTCAAATAGATGAATCTTAATCATGAAAAGCATACAACTCACAGACTAATTTGCATTTCATGAAATATAAATAAAATTTAAAATTGGAAACAATATTGAAACTAAAATAGATCTTTCCAATAAAAGAGATCCACACATTCACACAAAAATCTAAGAACCTCATAATTCAATCAAAACACACAGATTATGACAAATTCCTTTCATTAAATGATTCAAAGTTATACACTCAGGTAATTGGAAAAAGATGGGGGGCCAAAAAGTGGCCAAATTACTTTTTCATTCCGAAATAGCGAAAATGTGAGTGTGTTATTATAAAACGTGCTCACGTTATGGGTTGGTAGTGACCAAGCCTATGCTCGATCATTACCAAGCCATAATGCAAGCGCATTATAACACGCTCATGTTATGGTTTAAATTTCAAAAAACATGTGTATTTTGAATTCAAAAAATGAGCATTTTTTGAAATAAAAAAATATTTCCAAAATGTGAGCACATTATAACGTACTCGCATTTTGGTCTACATTGAAATTTTTTCTTCTTTTTTTTTTTGTCTCTTTCTTCTTATTATCTTTCAGGGAAACTATATACGTGAAATAAACATTTAAGTATAAGTTGACATTTACATATGGACATTTACTTTCTTACACTTTAAGTTATATTTGATGTATATAATTCCAGGATGTTTGAGAGTGGTTTTAGATCTCTAGGAGTTTTAATTCAAATTCTAGTTTTTGGAAGATCTTACAATTTTTCAGACAGCCAAATTTCAATAAACATGTCAAATATCAGTAATCATGAGGCCAAATTTCAATAATCAACAATTTTTATCATCTTTCTCTCGCTCTATCTCACTCATTGTTTATCCCTTATGCTCTAGATCTCTCTCTCACACTCCTTCCCTCTATACTTCTATCTATCTTACCTCTCTCTCCCTCCATCCCTCCTTCCATTCATCCTTCCCTCTTCACCTCTAATTTTCTCTATCTCCCCCTCTCTCTATCTTCCCCCTCTCTCTCTTCCTTCCTCCCACCCACCTTCCCTCTCTACTTCACTCTATCTAACCTATCCCTCTACCTCTCTCTCCCTCTCTCCTCTCTCTCTCTCAATCTCTCCACCTTCCTCCTTCCCTCTCTCTCTCTTCCTTCATCCCACCCACCTTCCCTCTCTACTCTCTATCTAACCTATCCCTTTTTTCCTATCTCTCACCCTCCTCCTCTGTCTCTCAATATATCCTCCTTCCTCCTTCCCCCCTCTCTCTCATTCTCTCTATCACACTTCTCTCTTCCTCTATCCCTCCCTCCTTCCCTTTCTACTTCTCTCTATCTCTCTCCATCCCTCTCTCTCCCTCCCTACCTCTCTTTCTCTCTACTCCTCACTCCCTCCTCCCCCTCTCAATCTCTCCTTCCCTATATACTTCTCTCTAGATCTCTCTCCATCTCTACCTCTCCCTCCCGCGTTCCCTCTCTCTCTCTCCCTCCCTCTCTCCCTCTCTCTCAATCTTCCAACCTTCCTCCTTTGCTTGTGTTTCTCACACACACACACTCTCCCTCTCCCATCTTTATCTTTAACTCTCTCCTTCCCTCTCTACTCTCTATCACATCATTCTCTCTCTCTCCATCTCTCTCCCTCTCTCTACTTCTTTATGTATTATTCCCTATATACTTCTCTATCTCTCTCTCCATATCTCCCTCCTTCCCTCTCTCTCTCTCTCTTAATCTCCCCACCTTCCTCCTCTCTCTCCTTCCCTATATACTTCTCTCTATCTCACCAATATCTCTCACTTCCTCCCTCCTTACCTCTTTAATTATCTCTCTATATATGTATCACCTCTCTCTTCCTTCCTCCCACCCATCTTCCCTCTCTAGTTCTCTCTATATAACCTATCCCTCTCTGCCTCACTCTCTCTCCCTCCCTCCTCTCTCTCAATATCTCCACCTTCCTCCTTCCCCCCTCTCTCCATCTCTCATTCTCTCCACTTCTCCCTCACTATCTCTCCTTCCCTATATACTTCTCTCTATATCCCTCTCTCCATATCTACCTCTCCCTCCCTCCTTCCCTCTTCCCTCTCTCTCAATCTAACCACCTTCCTCCTCTCTCTCTCTCCTATCTTTCTCTCTCACTCTCTCCTTCCTCTCTACTCTCTATCAAACACCATTCGCTCTCCCTCCCTCCCTCCCTCCTCTCTCTATCTCACCTCTCTCTCCCTCCCTCCTTCCCTCTCTAATATTATCTATCTCCCCCTTTCCCTCTCTTCCTTCCTCCCACCCACCTTCCCTCTCTACTTCTCTCTATCTAACCTATCCTTATCTATCTCTCTCTCTCAATCTCTTCACCTTGCTCCTTTGCTCTTTACTTTTCTCTCTATCACCTCTCTCTCTCCTTCCCTCTTTAATTCTCCCTCTCCCTCTCATCCTCTCTCTCAATCTCCAAAGCCCTATATCAAATATCATAACTCCTAATCCATATACCCTATACCCTACACCCTCACCCTCATCCCTATACCCTCAACCTTATAACCTATACCCTAAAAATTATCCCTCAACCATAAGCATAAACCCTAAACCCTACATTCAATCTTGTACCATAAACCCTCATTGTATGAAAAAATGTCTCAAATTCAATGGGTTCTCACAGTGATGTATCACCGTGAGACCCCATTTCTTTTAGGAATTTTTTCATACAATGAGCACCTACATTTTTATTGTGTCAATGCAGTAGCATTGACAAGGTAGTGCTCGTTGTATGAAAAAATTCCTCAAAGAAATGGGTTCTCATGATGATTGTAATCACTGTGAGACCCCATTTCTTTGAGGCATTTTTTCATTGTAATCATTGTGAGACCCTATTTCTTCGAGGCATTTTTTAATACAATGAGCACTACCTTGTCAATGTGTCAATGTGATAGCATTGACAAGGTAGTGCTCGTTGTATGAAAAAACATCACCGTGAGACCCCATTTCTTTGAGGCATTTTTTCATACAACAAGCATTACCTTGTCAATGCATCTATGCGGTAGCATTGACAAGGTAGTGCTCGTTGTATGAAAAAATGCCTCAAATAAATGGGGTATCACGGTGATATACATCACCGTGAGACCCCATTTCTTTGAGAATTTTGTTGTATTTCTTAGTGCTCATTGTATGAAAAAATGCCTCAAAGAAATGGGGTCTCACGATGATGTACATCACCATGAAACCCTATTTATTTGAGGCATGTTTTCATACAATGAGCACTACCTTGTCAATGCTACCGCATAGACGCATTGACAAGGTAGTGTTTGTTGTATGAAATAATGCCTCAAATAAATGGGGTCTCATGGTGATGCACATCACCGTGAGACCCCATTTCTTTGAGGAATTTTTCATAGTGCTCGTTGTATGAAAAAATGCCTCAAAGATTTGGGGTCTAAGGGTGCTTTGAAGTCTAAGGGTGGTGTACATCACCCTTAGACCCCATTTCTTTGAGGCATTTTTTCATACAACGAGCACTACATTGTCAATGCTACCGCATTAATGCATTGTCATAACCCAATTTTATTGCATATTTATTATACTATGGTAAATTGAATTGTTGAAGAAATTTAATTAAATATAAATGGAAATTTTGGAATTTTAAAAAAAATTGAATGAAAGAAGTTGACTAATGTTGACTTTGTGAACTTTTGGAAATTATTTTATATGTTACCAAGAATTGAATACTGATAACTTTGCAAGTGAAAGTGTGTGCAGTTGCAGGGTGACAGGTAAAAGGACGAGAACGTTGTTGAAGTAGGACTGCTTAGCCAGATCGAATGGTAAGCTAAATGGAATCTGGGTGCACACACCAAAAATGGCATGATGAATTGCATTTGAACTATTTTGCATATATAGAAGAACGTAATTTCATGACTTGAATTTTTTCAGTGATTGAAAATGAATGGCTTGTAGATTAAATTTTCTACTCAAACACTAGGTTTTGAAGAAAACGAAAGAAAGTATTGAAAATAATGATTAAAAAGAAATTCTTTTAGTTTATATGTATGGAAGCTCGAGAAGAAATTAAAGTTCCTTATTTAATTTAAAAAATGGCATATGGAACTTTGAAATTCTCCCAAATGAATAATTTATTCAAGAACATGCATATATATATACATGTATGTAAAAAAATGTGAATACATATATATATAAATATATACATATATTTGAAATGGAGAATGAACATGGTAAATATGTAAGAAATTATATAAATACATATAGATATATGTATATGTGAATATAAATATATATATACATATATATATATATATATGTATATACATATATATATATATATATATATGTATATACATATATATATATATGTATATACATATACATATATATATGTATACATATTCATATTCTAATTGAAATTTAAATCGATAACCGATAATATTCTAATATCGGACTGTTGAAAATCAAATAAGATCATGAAGGATGCGGTCTAGCACAATATTAATGGAAATTTTGAAATGAGTAGTGGTCGGCAGTAAGGCAATAATGCCTTCGCCAATGACATGCAAAAAATAGAATAATGTTAATTTTGTTTCCATTCTTGAATACACATCGCTGTGGCGAAGAAAGTTGTGTTGCTCAAAGGAAAAATCAGAAAGGGAGCTCGTGGGTGAGGAAAAAATCAAAAGGAAACCTCACACAAAGCTATATTTATCAAGTAACCTATTACTTAGAAATAAAACTCGATCTTCTTTTATCAATTTTACTCATCATATGAATGATACTTTTCCATTTTGTTGATTGCATCATTTGACTGTAAAATGTATTCTTGTTGAAACCACAACCTTGAGTCGAGTAATGTGGCATCGACCATAGTTTAGGGTCACCTAGCCTGCAGCCAGTATGGTATGTGTTTCATTTTGAAGCCTTGCGGCTAGCTTTCATAGCTAGGCCGAGCCTTGAAGCAAGTATGACTGTTCTTTCAGTTCGCACTTTTGTGCTAGCCATTTGATGGCTAATTGAAATCTCCATTCCGATTCTCTATGTTTTTATGATGATTTAAAATTTAAATGTGGATCGACCATTGATCTCTTGTAAAGGGTATTAACCCTGTGTTATGTTTTTATATGTATCGTGTTCTTCATAT
>VDFB02256132.1:229399530-229989466 GCA_007258455.2 Sequoia sempervirens
AAATTGCTACACTACCTAAGAACATTTTTATGTAGATTTTTAATCACATGCCATAAACAAAATGTAGAAAAATAGAGAGAACATGTGATTTATTGCATAAGAGTATTTGGCGCAAAACCTGGTACATGGAAGGCCTATCAAATGAGCCTTCCCTCCAAAACATGTTACTTAGTCTTTGTAAGATCAATTGGTGTTGATTAATACCATTGATCCAACCATTCATAGCTAAAAAGTGATTAATAAATCACCAAAGTTGACAATACAAGAATTAAAATCATATCTAAGTTGGCTGCCAAAATATTTATCTATTAAATGTTGATAACAATACTTACATGTTCTGTTTATGGTAGCTGTTTTGCAGCTTGCTCCCCTGTTTAGGGTCTGAAACTTCATGTTTCATTCATATTCTGAATTTTTAAGAAAAGGAGAGGGCACTTACCCTCACTTCAGCAGTAAAAAAAAAAAAAAAATACTTAACATGATGGACGACATTATTCCCCCTTCATTAACAAGTCAAAGACCCTTCTAGCATAATCTATGTACAACTTAATGAAGAATGAGAAAGGGGGCAAAAAGAAGATTTCACTAAAGGAGTTGTTGCAAAAAACTTCTAGATGCCTTGTCATGTCCCATTTTTTATTAAATTAATTGGGGACTGAAATATCCCCCTTAGCTTTTTCCCGAATTTTAGCACACAACACTTCACCTACTAATGTTAGCCCAAGAAAGATAACAAGCTGGAATGCAACCCTTCACTTTCTAATCACCTAGTTCCTAGAGTGGACAAGGTGAGAGCATATGGTGTAAGGGGATCTGTTAGCAATAAACTGAAATGCTGGAAGTACAAATGATATTGGCGGCAAGCCGACCAATATAGAAAATGTAATTGCTTAGGTGGCAAGCCAACCTCTTCCACTTTTCAGTAGGCTATAGGAAAAGTAAATGAAATGTAAAATGCTTAGGCGGCAAGCTAGCCTCTTCCACTTTTCAACGGGTAACAAAATCAAAAGGCACCTAGGCGGCAAGCCAGCCTCTTCCACTTTTCAGTGGGAATGAAAGCAAAGGTACAAAAATGAAATAATTGATCGGTATTTTTGAAAACAGCATTACAATATTGAGTCTTATACAATGAATCATGAGATAACTTTAGCAATATGAAGGCCCAAGAGTCAGAAAATCATCTCCATGACAACTACAAAGATAAGCATCAAGAAATGAAGACAAAATACTAAAAATACCAGGTCTGATATAAAATGGCAGCATTTTGATTTTCTGATCAGCAAGCCTAGAACTCCATCAAACGCTCATAACTTTCTCAATACTCCTCCAAATGACCTCAAACTAAATGCAAATGGCACCTAAGACCTAGGCGTCCAAGTCCAAGCAGCTAAAGTCTCCACCAAACAGCTCTGATTATTTTTGCATGCATCCCAATGCACCCAAAACAAGGAGTTAGGGCACCCTAAGGAGGGCGACCAATAGAAAAAATCAGGTTGTTCTCCTAAAAATCTGAGATTCTAGGCAAGGGAGTGACCAAAAGCAAGGATCCAAAGAGGCCAACACACACAAAAATTTGCCAAGTCTCTAGAACGGAACGAGCATGAATGTGGGCCTGCAGTAGCATGAAAATAACTCTCCAAAAACTCCAAACAGAAAAGAGTATACCAAAATATTCCTAGAAAGCGTCAAAGCCACACCAAACTGAAATCACCAATGTGGCCATCACCATTGAAGCTCAATCTGCAACCTCTGAGTGAAGAAGCAATCACTAATGAGCTAGGAGTTGTCTTTCAAACTCAAAACTGATGAAGAAACTAGAAGGCATCTCAACCTCGAAGCAAGAGTTTGAATAAAATTCAGCAGCAGTTCGTTATGAAAAGATAATGGATACTAAATTGAGAGGCAAGGCACTGTATTTATAGATTTCCAGGCCCAAAAATTCAAACTCCATTTCCCTCCAAAAAGGGACGGCCAAATAAGAGGAATAAAATAATACATATTAAACTCATTGCTTGAGAATTGTGGCGTCCACTTTACCTTAGGATAAAATATAACTTAAAACATTTCAATCTCCAATTTAGGTATCCAAAATGAGTTCCACCTTTTAAACACAACCTCAAGTCATAACGTCTAGACATGGGGTCCAAAAGCAATATTGAAATAAAATGGGACTTAAGTTATAAAACTTTCCTTTTTTCGAACTCCAAGAATGTTGGAGAAGCCACTGCCAAAATAAAACTGCCTCACTACCAAAATTAGAAATAGTGTGCTAAGTTGTTGCTAGAGTGCACTACCAAAAATAGCATACTGCTAAAAATAGTAAGTGACTCCAAAGTCCGTTTGAGCACAAATCGGGCAACCGTCAAAACTTACTAAAAATAGTAAGTCCAAAAATATCCTCTAATTGAAATGCATGTCACACAACTCTGAAGCCCTCTAAAAACCCAAAAAGACCTAGAAAACACTATGTCAAACTCCTGCATGCAACCCTTGAAAACTCGGAAGGAAACCTCCTAAAAAATAGGAAACCCTAATTTTTCCTTCAACTAGCCTACGGGCCTTCAGAAATAGGCTAACAATCACTAGAAAGCGTAGGGCTAAAAATGGGGACACTACAGGGACCTATTTTGTTATTCCCTATGGGATAAGGAAATAAAGTTAGGCAGCTAATTTAATAATAATAATTTAAGTTGGTCCTAGTAGCTTTATTTTAAACATTGTAAAATGACAAGTTAAATACAATTATTGCTATTTTAGTAAAGTGGCGATTTAAGTGGGACATTATGAGACCTATTTGATATTTTATTATAAAGTGTTTTTGAACACTTTTGGAGGGAATTTTCGGAAGGAAACAAAAATTCAAATTAAAAGGGCTAAAAAGGAACTTATAAAAGAAAGAAAATTTCTCAAAGAAAATTATCAAAGTGTTTATGAAATTAAAACCCCCCTTTTATCTGATAGCTTGCACACTTGTGTTCATCTTCTCATCCAAGGACGAAAACCTTTAGAGTGCGGAGATTTGGAGGATGAAACCCCCCTTAGCTCCCTAGAAAGAGCAAGGATGAAAACCTTTAGAGTGCTGAGATTTGGAGGATGAAACTCCCCTTAGCTCCCTAGAAAGAGCAAGGACGAAAACCCTTTTGGTTTCTAGGAAAAAGCAAAGGATAAAAAGTTAAAAACCCTGTTGTTCTTTGAGATGGTTCCATCTAGGAATCACCATTGAGCTAAGAAGGTTGGAACGTGTTTCTAGCTGGTATATAAGTTCTATATGCATTTCAGTGTGGTGTGTTTATTTTAGTTTGCTACATTGTTTGCTACAATGCCACTACAGTACCTTGTCATCATGATAAGAATTTATAACAATAGGTTGTACTAGCATATGTTCTTGCCTTTTTATCAAATAAAGCATTGTTCCAATATTTATGTTTCTCAATGTTTCTATATTTTTGTGTGTTTGTTGCCTTTGCCTTGTTTATCCCTTTATTGATTACCAATCAAAGAACTCCTTCAATGGGAACCCTTGGTCAATTTTTGCTTAATTTTGTGCTTTCAATCTCTTCACATCTTTGTCATGCTCCTAACTTCACATCTTTCAATCTAGGAATCACCATTGAGCTAAGGTTGCAACGTGTTTCTAGCTGGTATATAAGTTGTATATGCATTTCAGTATGGTGTGTTTATTTTAGTTTGCTACATTGTTGCTACAATGCCACTACAGTACCTTGTCATCATGATAAGTATTTATAGCAATAGGTTGTACTAACATATGAGTTCTTGCATTTTTATCAAATAAAGCATTGTTCCAATATTTATGTTTCTCAAAATTTCTATTTTTTTGTGAGTTTGTTGCCTTTGCCTTGTTTAGCCCTTTATTGATTACCAATCAAAGAACTCCTTCAATGGGATCCCTTGGTCAATTTATGCTTAATTTTGTGCTTTCAATCTCTTCACATCTTTGTCACACTCCTAAGTTCCCAAGGGCCAATTTCTATTTTCCTTGCCTTGTTGGGGATTTGATATTTGGACCCCAGCCTAGCCTTGTCTTTTGCTAGGGTTTCGGGTTCTTGTCTATTGGCATCCCTTGATTCCCTTCCCACACTCCTGCACCTCACCTTTCTCTTTCCTTCTCTGATGAGTTTTTAGTCCTTTTTTTGCCGATCTCCTTGATACACTTTCCCCTTGACCTTGGTTCCCTACAACATTTTCCCTACCTCCCAACTGGTTTTTGTTATCAAGTTGTAATGAAACAAATTGCACAATGGAGGAATATAATAGGAAATATGCTGCAAATATTTGATAATAATGTGCCATTTCAAGGGTGATACCTCCAATAGTCTTCAATAAGAATACAATACTCAATATGATAACAATAACTAACCCCTACCTCCTATATATACCATATTTATGTTGCCCCCTAGGCTGACTTAACTATCTATATAAGACTATATCAATGATTATATAAATTAAGAGTTAAGGTAGCCACAAGACAACTACTCATAAACCTATACACCTATAGGATTGACAGTGTAGCATGCCCCCCCCCCCTCTTTAGAGAAGCATTGTCCTCAATGTTGATTTACTATGGATGTTTATGCATAAAATCTTCATGTTCTTTGTCTTTGTCATCTTCTTTCTCTTCTTGTTTTTCTTGTTCTTGTTGGTCTCCTCCTTCATCTCCTTCTTTTTGTTCTTATTCTTCATTTTCTTCTTTGTCTTCCCAACTTTTGTTGTGGAGATCTATGTGTTGCCAATCTCTAGAATATTGGCTAGAAACTCTTCATCCAATCATTGCTTTGAGATCTTCTATCTTTGCATTTATTGTTTTCAAGATTTCATCCTTAATCTTGTTGATCTTTACCCTTATATCATCCACAGTTATTTTACCCCTCTCCTCTATTGATGGATCCTCTTTGTATGGAGTATTTCCAAGAGTGGCGAGATTCCCTCCCTTGCCTCTTGTTAAAGCCCCCACCAGGGTGTGAAAAAATATTTTTGTAATAAATTACACAAAGTAAATCTAATCAATCTAATTCTTTTTCTGTATATTAACAAAGTCTAGATCTCATTTCCTAGAATTCTTTTTCAAGAATTTCACTGATTTGTAGCTGTTAGATTTTAGATCAGAAATGAAATAAGCAGAAATACAACAACACATAGAACAATGAACACAGCAGATACCCTGGGAAAACCCTCCTTCTCGAGGGAGAAAAACCCAGCAAAATATATCTCTTATATATGTAAAGAAAAGAGCAGAAATCTGCTTCCAATTTAGGCCCTACTCAAGGCCGAATTAATACAATGAATAATAGCACCTCTCCTTGATGCAAAAAATACAAATAAATATGTTTCTCCTTGAAATCGATCTGCTGCTGCAAAATGTTGATCTGCTGCTACAAGTGCGAACTTCTTCTTGAAAGTGCGAATTGGAATGAATGATTGTGATGTCCAAATGAGAAGAAGTCACCTTCCTTATATACCAAGATAGGCAACCTCTTCACTAGGTCGGCTCCCTTGGAAGATAAAAAATATAAAATATTAATTGAAACATGAAGGCCGACCAGCCTATAACTAAGGGAAAATAGCTCCCGAAGCTATAAAACACTAACAGTAGCCTCAGGGGTGAATTTGATGAAAGCCCTAATTTTGCAATAAATTGCACAAAACAAATCCAATCACTCTAAAGTTTTTATTGTAACTTACCAAGGATTAGATATTATTTCCCTAAAAAAATCTCCAAGAATTTCACTAACGTGCAGCTTTGGGAGCAAATTTGGTGGAAACTCTAATTTTGTAATAACTTTCTTAAAACAATTCCAAATTCATCCAAATTCAGATTGTAAGTGGATCAATGTGCCCTTGTTAAACCCTCCAAGGTTTAAGAAAAAAAATGTTAATTTTTGGCCCTAGGAACAATTTTTGTGAAAACCTTAATTTTGCAATAACTCCTTAAATTCTATTCCAAATGCTTTGCAATCTATATAATAGAAGCTTTAATATGACCTTGCAAAAACCTTTAAAAATCGAGAAAAAAATTTGCCAAAATTAGAGAGATATGTGCTTCCCAAAATGACCTCCAAATTTTATTTTTTTTAAAAAAAACCTTGTTTCTTGTCTTCATGGTGCCAAAATCATGCTTTGGTACCATTTGTAATGAAACAAATCGCACAATAGAAGAATATAATAGGAAATATGCCGCAAATATATTTGATAATAATATGCCAATTTGAGGAGGGGCATACATTTCCCTTAATCCTATAGATGTATAACGTTATGAGTAATCTTATACTCTTATCTCTTAACTCTTAACTAAGTTATAAAATCACTAATATAGTCTTATATAGGTAGTTAAATTAAGCTGGCCTAGATGGCATCCAAGGCATAAATATGGCATCCATGCACAAATGCACAAATATGGTAAAGGTTAGTTACTATCATCATATTGATTATTATGTTCTTATTGAAGACTATTGGAGGTATCCCCCTGGAAGTCCCATATTATTAGAAAATGATTAAATCAAGGTTGGGTATATAGTAGAAATTTGGAAACCCTATTTTCAATGTGGTTTATTGATTGTGATGGAAGTGGAGATGCATTGGAATGGTGGCAGAAATATAAAAGAGCTCATGATAAAATTGAAATATGGTTTGTGTATTTTTTGTTATATATAGAAGGTGAAGCTGAACAATGGTGTGAATCATTGTGTAAGTGTTAATTTTTAGGATCAGAAATGAATTAAGCAAAAATACAACAATAATGAACAATAGACATAGCAAATACCCTGGGAAAACCCTCCTTCTCGAGGGAGAAAAACCTAGGCAAAGATATATCTCTTATATTAGAATGCAAAGAGCAGAAATCTGCCTTACAACTTGGCCAAACACTAGGCCGATCTGAAGCAATTATAATAGCACATCACTAGATGCGAATTTAAAAGCAATAATGACTTCTTCACAATATCGATCTCCTTGAACCAAGATAGCGATCTGCTGAAGAAAACGAACTCCTCCTTGAAGTATGCGAACTTGACTTGAATTGAATATGAATACCAAGTGAAGTGAATCGCCCTTGAATATATACAAGATGAGGCGACTTTTCATGAAGGGTCGGCCTCTTCACAAAGTGAGACGACTTTACAAGAAGGTGGCGACTTTTATTAAGTCGGCTTCAATGAAATAAAAAATATAAATTATTATTTTTGAAATGAGATGTCACATCTCATGAGTCGGCCTCATTCAATTGTTTATTTAATTATTTCGAATTTTATAGGAGAAAGAAGTCTCCCGCCGCTACTTACATCAACACTCCCTCTTAGCTAGGGAGATATCTTTCCAGATATCCATGTCATGGAGTCTCTCAACATGACACCCACAATGGCTACACCCATTTGTGGAAAGGAGTTCATCACGGAGTCACTCAACGTGATAGCATCATGGAGTCACTCAACATGACGTCCACCATGGCTACTCCCATGTGTGGAAAGGAACATTTGCACAAGTGCCCATCACGAAGTCACTCAACGTGATGTTGTCATGGAGTCTCTCAACATGACATCCACCATGGCTACTCCCATGTGTGGAAAAACACAAGTACAAAGGATTCATCACGGAGTATCTCAACGTGATGTTTTCATGGAGTCTCTCAACATGACATCCACCATGGCTACTCCCATGTGTGGAAAGAACCACATCTCCGTCTCAGAGATGGACAAGGGCTTTCACCTCATATTTCTCTGTCTCATAGGAATATGCATTATAGCAAATAGCAAAGATGACTGATGTTGAGTCTCCCTCTCAACAAGGGCAACATTCTCCACAACTCAAAGCTTGTCTCGAAAATGTGCAAACTTCACTCTGGAGAGAGGCTTGGTGAGAATATCAGCTGTCTGATCATCAATGCAAATATACTTGAGTTGAATTGATTTCCTCAGCACCATATCTCTGATGTAATGATATTTGATCTCCACATGTTTTGTCCTATCATGAAACACTGGATTGACAGAGAGCTTCACATAGTTTTGATTGTCACAATGAATAACAGTCGGCTCCAACATTTGCCCAAACAAACCTACAAGGAGCTTTCGAAGCAACACTGCTTCTTGAGCTGCTACACATGCTGCAATATATTCAGCCTATGTAGTACTTAGTGCTACAGAAGTCTGCTTCCTACTACACCAAGAAATCATGGCAAACCCCAAACTGAAGCAACATCTAGAGGTGCTCTTCTTGTCAGCTACACTCCTGGCCCAATCAGAATTAGAATAGCCTTGTAACTTTAGATCTTCACAGGAAGTATATCTCAAGCCATATCCTACTATGCCACGCAAGTATCTCAAAATATGCTTTGCTGCAACTAGATGAATTTTCCTTGGTTCACACATGAACTGACTGAGGGTGCTCACTACATAGCAAATGTCTAGTCTAGTATTGACTAGATACATCAACGATCTAATCAACTGTTTGTAGATGGTGGGATCTACCAAATCTGAACCAGCTACAGAATCACTCAACTTCTTCAAATTTGTTTCCATAGGTGTAGACATGGACTTGCAATCCATCATCCCAAATCTCTTCAAGATATCTATGGTGTATTTCCCTCGACTTAGAATAATGAAATATTCCGAGCCAAATTTTTTCGTTTTTCAATTAACAGATTACAACATTACAAGCAAGTGCACCCGTTAAGGTTAGATGGATAAACCAAAACGTGCAAGAAAGTAACTCTAACCAGAATGGCGCCGATGATGGCGAGCATTGGTCAGAGGATCTCTACTCTAAATACAGAAAGGAACTCAACGTCAAGTATGTGCTACCCAATCCAAGGCGGAGTGAGGGGCGACCATATGACGGAGTGATTACAGAATTAAATGCTTGAAATGAATGCTGAAACTAGAAATACTCGACACCCAGAATGTGCTTGCTGACCCAAGATGGGAAAGTAGCGACCATAGGGCGGAGATCTATCTATTACAAACTTCAAATGAGATTGAGCATTACAAATTCAAATTAACAAGCTTTAAGAATAACTGCCAGTACTACTGGTCAGTTTACAATTTAATATCAGACGCCTGTCAAGAGGTTAGAACTGGAAATATTAATCAATGCAATACAATAAGATCTCTCTTGGCTTAATTCAAGAAGCCACATCAAATCATCATCAAGATAGGAATTAATATTTCTGTTTTTCTGTTTTTTCTCAAATCTGCACTTTCGTAATTAAAACCAGCACCCTCTGAAATGATTCAAATGCTTGATTCTCACTTATAACTCACCCAAAAAGCCTAAAAACTGATGCATAAGACTATTATAATGATGGCGATCAAGCTAGGAACTTAACACAGCCTCAAGATGCAACTAACAATTAAATGCACAAAACCCAATGCAAGAAAAGGTACGGCCCAGCTGAAGAATTCGACTTGGCTTTAAAAATTGAATACACCACAATAAAATCTAAGATTTGAGACAAAGAATCGCCTCTCCTAAACAATGATATAAATGCAATACCCAGAACTATCTTTTTTGTCTTTTTTGAGATATGAGTAAAACATGAAATCTGCTGTCTAGAAACAATGCAAAAAGCTGAAAACTACAAAATACCACTTCGACTCTAACTATGCAATGAGCTGAGAACAACACAAACTAAATGCAACTCACAGTACAATGATTCACCACTAGATGTTGTCTTCCAAACACGAAGTGATGCCCAAGCTAGGAGGCCTTCATTCCTCGAAGCAGTCCCAGAGCCAATCCGGCAGCATAACAGTATAGTCGTCCAAAGATCCCGAAATGATGCTCAACTCCTTCCTTTTATAATTTCCATTTGACTTCTCGTAACCCTAAAGTCACTTTCAAGCCAAAACCCTAATCTCCTCAAGATGGCGTACTTTCTCCTTCAAGGTTTAATAAATGATATTTTAATTAAATGCCATGCTTGAAAAATGCGCCCAACATAAGCTTGTTTGACTTTGGCAATAATTAAATTAACCTTTTAATGAGGGCGCCACCCTCAAAGACCCCTTTTTAAAAACATCTTTAAGTCATTAATCTAGGCCCATGGTCAACGTTAAAATATAATATTTAAACGTGACTTTTTAATTAAATGACTTAGCTTATCCCTCCGAAGGTGCCCTGAAGCCAATACTGAGCCAAACATCTGACCAAACTGAAGCAGGAAGTCAACCGAGCTGAACTCATCTGGAAAGCTGCCAAAAATAGAATTTACTAAAAATAGTAAATTCCAAAAAGTGCGAATCGAGATGAACATACCACTGCGAAGCCCTCTGAAAACCCGAAGGAATCCGCCATTGAATCCACCATCTCTGAGCAATGACCTCCTCAAAAATAGGAAACCCTAATTTTACCTTCGACTAGCCGGGTTTCGGAAAAAAGGCCAACGGTCACATGAACAATCAGGTTTGAGAAGGGGACATTACAGTCGCCCTCCCCAAGATTGCTTGTCCTCAAGCAATCGCAAACTAGGATGCTGCAATATCTCATCACTTTCCCAAGTGGCATCCTCCATAGGCAGGTTCTTCCACTTTACCAAACATTCTCTGATAGTTCTATTCCTCAAGGAACGTTCTCTGACATCAAGTATCTCCTCGGGAACTAGAACCAACTGTCCTTCTTCATCCAACGGTGGCAACTGTGAAGAAGCAACCACATTGTGTCCAAGTGCCTTCTTGAGGCGAGACACGTGGAAGACGTTATGCACTCTGCTATCTGAAGGTAGCTCTAATTCATAAGCTACTGCCCCAACCTTTCTGATGACCCTAAATGGTCCATAGAAGCGAGGTTTGAGCTTCTCAGCTCCACTCTTCTTGAGAGTAGACTGTCTATAAGGTTGTAAACGGAGATAGACCATATCCCCAACCTCAAAAGAACGCTCTACACGCCTCTGATCAGCATACAACTTCTGCTGATTTTGTGCAATCTGCAAATTATCCTTCAAGGATCTCATTATGTCTTGACTATGCTGCAACAAATCCTTGGCTAAAGGTGCTTTGCTGTCACCAAACACCAAATCTGCAAAGCTGGGTGCTTCATACCCATAAAGTGCCAAGAAAGGAGACATCTTAATCGACATGTGGAAAGTAGAGTTGTAGCAGTACTCGCCTATATGCAGCCACTTAACCCAAGCTTTCTGCTGTTCTGACACATAATTTCTCAAGTAGCCTTCCAACCACTTGTTCACCACTTCTGTTTGCCCATCAGTTTGGGGGTGATAACTCGTGCTTGGAGTGAGCACAGTACCACTCATTCTGAAAACTTCCTGCCAAAAGGTACTTAGGAACTTGCTGTCCCTATCACTTACAATATTCTTTGGCAACCCATGCAGCCTAAACACTTCTCGAAAAAACAAATCTGCAACTTGGGCTGCAGAAAAAGTGCTGGTAATGGCAAAGAAATGAGCAAACTTGGTTAATCTGTCAACTACCACGTAAATGCAATCCTTCCCTTGGGCCTTGGGCAACCCAGTGATGAAATCCATTGAAATGCTTTCCCATTTTTGATTGGGAATTGGAAGTGGTTGCAGCAAACCGGCTGGTAATGTGTGCTCATTTTTATTCGCTTGACAAACAGGACACTCCTGAATGTAGCGTTGAACCTCTCTCTTCAAACCTTTCCAAGAAAACCTTTCTCGGATCTGCCTATAGGTCTTGAAAAAACCTTGGTGACCAGCAACTGGAATGTCATGGAAATTCAAAAGAATCTTCTTCTTGAGCTTAGAATCAGCCACCAAAAAGATTCTTCCCTTATAGCGGATCAATCCCTCAACCACCTGGTACCTTTCATCATGGAAAGTACCTTCCAGAATGCTGGTTGCAAACTGATTTTTTGCATAATCAGCCAGCAACATGTCTCTCCAATCTGCAGTAAGCTCACACAATGAGCTAAGATGAGGCCTTCTGGAGAGAGCATCGGCCACGACATTATTTTTCCCTTTGACATATTCAATGTCAAAGTCGTAAGCTTGAAGCTTACTCACCCATTTCTGTTGCCTCTCATTTAGATCCTTTTGGTGCATGAAATGCTTGAGGCTATTGTGGTCCGTCTTAACCACGAACTTGTTCCCACCAAGTATTGCCTGAACTTGGCTAATGCATGCATAATGGCAAGCATTTCTTTGTCATAAATCGAGTATGTCCTTTCAACACCCCGTAATTTTCTGCTCTCAAACACGATAGGGTGTTTGTCTTGCATCAGGACAGCCCCCACTCCTTCACCCGATGCATCACATTGCAGCTCGAATGGCTTGGAGAAATCAGGAATGGCCAAAACTGGGCACGAGCTCATGATCTTCTTAAATTTGTCAAAAACAACTTGAGCCTTTTCTGACCAAACAAAAGCTCCCTTTTTGGTGAGATCAGTAAGGGGAGCCGCATTCTGTGAATACCCCTTAACGAACCTCCGATAGAAACCACAAAGGACCCAAAAAACCTTTCAACTGAGTCAAATTTTCAGGTGGTGGCCAATCAACCACTGCTTTGATCTTCTCCGGATCCACTTTACTCCCTCAGCACTGATTATGTGGCCAAGGTACAGTAACTCCATTCCAAATTCGCATTTGGAAGCTTTTGCGAACAAACTCTCAGATTCCATGATATTAAGCACTTCCTCCAAGTGCTTGAGGTGATCTTCCCAAGTTTTGCTGTAGATCAGAATATCATCAAAAAATATCAACACAAACCTTCGTAACTGCTTCTGAAAGACACGGTTCATGCAAGACTGAAAGGTAGCCGGAGCGTTAGTCAACCCAAATGGCATGACTAAGAATTCAAAATGGCCATAGTGACATCTGAAAGCTGTCTTTTCCACATCTGATCCCCTCATTCGTATCTGATGGTAACCCGATCTCAGATCAATCTTCGAAAAGAACTTAGCCCCATGTAGCTCATCAATGAGCTCATCTATTCTGGGAATGGGGTATCTGTTCTTGATGGTGCTTTGGTTCAAAGCACGATAGTCCACGCACATGCGCATGGTACCATCCTTCTTCTTCACAAGAACCACTGCAGATGCAAAAGGGCTCTTGCTTGGGCGTATGAAACCCATCTCCAAAAGTTCCCGAATATTCTTCTCGATCTCATCCTTTTGCCTCTTCGGATACCGATATGGAGTTGTGATCACCGGTTTGGCACCTTCCTTGAGCTCTATGATGTGTTTTGAACCCCGTTCAGGTGGCGGTCCAGGAGGCAAATCTGCAAAGACTTTGCTCTTCTTCGTGAGCACTGACTGGATATGAGGAGGTTGGTCACGTTTAGTCTCAACAGGACTAGCAGGAAGTATCATGCATTCGGCAACCCACTCAGCTTGATCGTGACGGATCAGCTTTGCCATTCTTTTGAACGACACTACTCGAGGACCCCCATTGGACATGCCTCTCAAAACTATCCTCTTTCCATCCGATTGGAACTTCAACTCCATAGTCTGCAGATTCAAAGAGATCTCTCCAAGAGATCGCAGCCATTGGATGCCTAGAACGGCATCAGTATCCCCAATGTGAACTACATAGAAGTCATCCTTGACTTCGTAGTTGCCCAACTGCATGGTCATGTTAGATATTTTCTTGGTGCAAGTAATATGAAATCCATCGGCAACCATGACCTTGAATCCTTCGAACTCCTCTGTTTGCAGCCCCTTCTTGGCTACCACAACTTCGTCAATGAAGTTATGAGTTGCTCCAGTATCGATCAAAGCAACGATTCGCTGCCCTTTGACCATCCCACGAACCTTGAATGATTCGTTTCTTTGAAAACTAGAAAGTTGAGCTAAAACTCCACCACTTTCCTTCTCATCTCCGGATTCTTCTGGAGCTCTATTTTCTTCATTTTCTTCAAAATCAGATTGCTGGTCGGAAAAATCAGAACTACTTTCCCCAGCAGAATAGTACTCAATCTGATTGAACTTGACCCCTTTAGGACAAACATGGTCTTGAGACCATTTTTCCTGACACCGGAAACACAACCCTTTTCTTCTGAGTTCATTTAGGGTTTCTTGATCCAACCTGGTGACATGGGGATTGCGATTCTTGAACTCCTTGTTCTGAGGTCTCAAATGATTTTTATGCTGAGGCCTTTTTCCTTTATCCCTTTTCTGAAAAGGGGAGTTTGACTGAAATTTTGCTTTAGGAGCAGCCCACTCCATGTTTCTCGCCTTTTTCATGGCCTCTTGCAGGGTTGGTGGATCAAAGGCTTTAATCCAACCTTTGAGTGGTTCTGTCAAACCCTCACTGAAAAGAATCACCAACCTTCGCTCCGTGATTCCAGTCACCATGACTGAAAGTCTCTGAAACTCCGCAATGTAGGCATCCACTGTGCCATACTGTCTCAATTGAGCGAGCTCTCTGAAATGGATCTCAGGATCTTTTTTCTCAAACCTTTCGATGAGCCTAGTGGTGAACTCATCATAAGTTGTGATAGACCGATGACCCAGAGTAACGAGGCCATGGTACCACCACTCGTGCGCCACCCCATCAAGGTGTAGCGTAGCGAACTTGATCGCTTCTTCTTCCGCCATTGGTCTGAGAGCTAGATAGTTATCCAGCTTTTGAATCCAAGCTCGGGCTGAACTTGTATCACTCCCATCAAAATGAGGAAGTATAACTTTGTTGACAGCTTGGTACAAATCTCCTTGATTTGATGGTCTTCTTTGATCAAAGTTTCTTCCTTGCCCTTTGTTCTTCCTCTTATGATCCATGAAATCATTGAAGGACATGTCCATCCTGATGTCGACAGGTAGAGAGTCATACTCTGTACGGCCAAGCCTCAACTGCTCCACGAATGAAGCATTCTCTTCAGGATCTGGCTGAGTGACTACAAGAGCCACAAAGGTGGGTTTGAATGGCCTGGTGGAAATGTAAGTGTTGTTTGACACCGTCCGAGCTGCATGCTCATCATGCTGGTTTGAAGCACTATGCTCCCCTCTATGCCCTGAGTTATTCTGTGGAGTGGGGTTCTGACCCACTTTCCCCATCATGAGAGATACCATGTCCATCAAGGCATCCATCTTTCTTTCAAATCTCTTTCCGGGACTCAAGGATCTTTCTCTTCCTTTCCCACTGTCATCTCTGTTGTTGGTAATCCTCTCGTTACCCCCAACTGATCTCTCACCTTCTGCCATGTCTGTTTCCTGAGAAGACTCCCAAGCGAGCCCTCAAGATTTCTGAAGCTGTCTGCCCCTCTGGAGGCTGATAAAGCTGGAACTGTTTTCCAACCTTCTTGTCTTCCCTGGCAATGTACCTCTTTTCTCTGTCACTCATAGACAGAATGAACACAGGATGGCAAGATCTTGGCTCTGATACCACTGAAATATTCCGAGCCAAATTTTTTCGTTTTTCAATTAACAGATTACGACATTACAAGCAAGTGCACCCGTTAAGGTTAGATGGATAAACCAAAACGTGCAAGAAAGTAACTCTAACCAGAATGGCGCCGATGATGGCGAGCATTGGTCAGAGGATCTCTACTCTAAATACAGAAAGGAACTCAACGTCAAGTATGTGCTACCCAATCCAAGGCGGAGTGAGGGGCGACCATATGACGGAGTGATTACAGAATTAAATGCTTGAAATGAATGCTGAAACTAGAAATACTCGACACCCAGAATGTGCTTGCTGACCCAAGATGGGAAAGTAGCGACCATAGGGCGGAGATCTATCTATTACAAACTTCAAATGAGATTGAGCATTACAAATTCAAATTAACAAGCTTTAAGAATAACTGCCAGTACTACTGGTCAGTTTACAATTTAATATCAGACGCCTGTCAAGAGGTTAGAACTGGAAATATTAATCAATGCAATACAATAAGATCTCTCTTGGCTTAATTCAAGAAGCCACATCAAATCATCATCAAGATAGGAATTAATATTTCTGTTTTTCTGTTTTTTCTCAAATCTGCACTTTCGTAATTAAAACCAGCACCCTCTGAAATGATTCAAATGCTTGATTCTCACTTATAACTCACCCAAAAAGCCTAAAAACTGATGCATAAGACTATTATAATGATGGCGATCAAGCTAGGAACTTAACACAGCCTCAAGATGCAACTAACAATTAAATGCACAAAACCCAATGCAAGAAAAGGTACGGCCCAGCTGAAGAATTCGACTTGGCTTTAAAAATTGAATACACCACAATAAAATCTAAGATTTGAGACAAAGAATCGCCTCTCCTAAACAATGATATAAATGCAATACCCAGAACTATCTTTTTTGTCTTTTTTGAGATATGAGTAAAACATGAAATCTGCTGTCTAGAAACAATGCAAAAAGCTGAAAACTACAAAATACCACTTCGACTCTAACTATGCAATGAGCTGAGAACAACACAAACTAAATGCAACTCACAGTACAATGATTCACCACTAGATGTTGTCTTCCAAACACGAAGTGATGCCCAAGCTAGGAGGCCTTCATTCCTCGAAGCAGTCCCAGAGCCAATCCGGCAGCATAACAGTATAGTCGTCCAAAGATCCCGAAATGATGCTCAACTCCTTCCTTTTATAATTTCCATTTGACTTCTCGTAACCCTAAAGTCACTTTCAAGCCAAAACCCTAATCTCCTCAAGATGGCGTACTTTCTCCTTCAAGGTTTAATAAATGATATTTTAATTAAATGCCATGCTTGAAAAATGCGCCCAACATAAGCTTGTTTGACTTTGGCAATAATTAAATTAATCTTTTAATGAGGGCGCCACCCTCAAAGACCCCTTTTTAAAAACATCTTTAAGTCATTAATCTAGGCCCATGGTCAACGTTAAAATATAATATTTAAACGTGACTTTTTAATTAAATGACTTAGCTTATCCCTCCGAAGGTGCCCTGAAGCCAATACTGAGCCAAACATCTGACCAAACTGAAGCAGGAAGTCAACCGAGCTGAACTCATCTGGAAAGCTGCCAAAAATAGAATTTACTAAAAATAGTAAATTCCAAAAAGTGCTCTGAATGCCGAGATGAACATACCACTGCGAAGCCCTCTGAAAACCCAGAAGGAATCCGCCATTGAATCCACCATCTCTGAGCAATGACCTCCTCAAAAATAGGAAACCCTAATTTTACCTTCCGACTAGCCTTCGGGTTTCCAGAAAAAAGGCCAACGGTCACATGAACGATCAGGTTTGAGAAGGGGACATTACAAATAATCTCATTGGGTCTTTGCCACACTTCCAGTCCTAGAAAGTAATGCATAAGACTTAGATCCTTCATTTCAAACTCAGAGGCTAACTCTTTCTTGCATTTGACAATGAGATATTCTGCTCCAGTAAGAAATAAATCATCAACATAAAGAACCAATATTAAAGCCTCACCATCAACTACCTTGAAGTAAAGATTGGAGTTTACATCATTTTTGGAGAATCCCAAGCTCATCAAATATCGATCAATCCTTTCATACCAAGCACGAGGTGCCTGCTTAAGGTCGTACAATGCCTTCTTCAATCTGCATACATGAGACTCCTTCCCATGAATCACAAAGCCATTTGGTTGCTCAATGTACATTTCTTCAATCACACCATTAAGAAATGTAGTCTTTACATCCATTTGATGTAGCTTCCAGCCTTTAGCAGAAGCAATAGCAATAATAGTCCTGATAGATGTATATCGAGCAACAGGAGCAAATGTCTCCTCATAATCTATTCCCTCCTTCTAAGAGAATCCTCTTGCCACAAATCTAGCTTTGTACTTCTCAATGCTCCCATCAGCTACATGCTTGATCTTGAAGAGCCACTTGGAAGACACAACTGATTTCCCTTCAGGTCTTGGTACAACATCCCAAACATCATTCTTGATGATAGACTGATATTCTTCTATCATAGCATCTTTCCAAACCTGCTGATTTGATGCATCCTCAAAACTGGAAGGCTCAGACTCAATGATGTGACTCATCAACGCCACATAGCCTGGAAACTTCTATGGTCTCTTGTTTTCTTTGAATGTGCCTCGAGGAGCTGCATACTTCTCTGCCTCTTGCATAGTTTGTCTAGCCCATAGAGGTCTCTTTCGACCTATAGCGATGTCTCTCAAACCATCAGTAGGTTCTATGGGATCAACTGGATCACTCGACTCTTCAGGTTCAGTAGACTCCCTCTAAATCTCTGGAGTATGATCAAGAGAAATGTCCATATCCTGAGGTGTCTCTTGCTCTTCACTGTCTATCTCCATATAAGACCCTTTAGATCTTTTGAAAGCTACTTCCTCTTCGAAAGAGACATCCCTGTTGATCTCAATTTCTTTCTGTCTTGGAGTGTAGATCCTGTAGGCCTTTGAAGACTCACTGTAACCCACAAATATTCCTTTTTTTCCTAATGGTTCTAACTTAGACCTTTTATCCTTAGGCACATGAATATAAGCAGAACAACCAAAAAATTCTTAAATGACTGACCTCAAGTTTCACACCTATGAAGGCTTCTTCAGGAGTCATGTTTTCCAATATTCGATGAAGGCTATGCTTCTGAACATACACTGCAATTCTGGAAGCTTCTGCCCAAAGGAAGGTTTGTAGATCTTGATCATGAATCATAGCTTTGGCTATCTCAACTATGGATCTATTCTTTCTTTCTACAACTCCGTTTTGCTGAGGATTGTACGAAACACAAAACTCCCTCTTGATCCCTGCCTCAATGCAGAAATTACGGAAACCTCCAGAAGTGTGTTCTCCATTATCAAATCTCAAAACCTTGATCCTCTTTCTGAACATATTTTCAACTTGAGCCTTGAATTCTTTGAATCTATCAAGTACTTCTTCAGACTCCTTAGACTTCAAAAAGTAAATCCAGGTCTTTCGAGAATAGTCATCAATAAAAATCACATAATACCAAAAACCACTCAAAGATGCCACAGACATTGGACCACATAAATCAAAATGAACAAGATCTAGAATTCCTTTTGATCTACTTTCACTACAATGAAAAGGACCCTTAGTATTCTTACCCATTGCACATCCTCTGCAAATGCCATCATGCTCCTGACTGAGCTTCAATAGACCAGTAACCATATTCTCCATAGATGGAAGAGCTCTGAAGTGTAGGTGAGCAAGTCTCCTATGTCATAGCTCACTCAAATTGGTAGAGTCATGCAACAATGCTTGAACTGGACGAATAGAAAGTCTGTATAGGCTCTCTTGACAGACACCAATCACACGGGTTGTTTTGATGCTAGAGTTCTTCGGCCAAGCAAGAACTTTTCCTTCAAAAAATGTAATTTGATACCCTTTGTCCTGCAATGCTGAAATTGATACAAGGTTTCTCTTGATTCCTGGTACAAACAAGACATCACTCAAATGAAGAGGGATGCCAGAATCTAGATGAAGAGAGGTGGCTCTAGCACCTTTCACTGAATAACAAGCATCATCTCCGATTATCACTTGCAAGTTGGTTTCTCTTTCTACCAAATCTAAAAGGTGCTCTCGATATCCTGTAATGTGTCGTGAGGCACCACTATCAATCAACCAAGTGCTTCTGTCAGTTGGAACATTGCTTGAAAGAGCGAAGATGAATAGAAATCCTCCTGAGTTGTCTCTAGATTCCTTTTGAGGTGACACATCATCAACATCCGCAGTAGAAACGCGTTGCTTTGGTCTTGTTGCACGATCTCGAGCATAGTGACCATACTTGTCACATCTGAAACATTGAATGTGAGAGAGATCCTTCTTCTTTGGCTCAGGAGCATAATCTGATTTTCTATCTCTATTCCTCTTAAAATTGCCTTTTCTCCCTTCTCTTCCTTTCCTTCTGGAAGTTTGAGCAGCAAGGACATGATTGTCTTCATTATGAGAGCTTCGACCATTCCCTCTTGTTGCCAACTTGGATTCTTCTTGAATGCAATCAGCTCTAAGACGATCAAACTTGGGTAATTTAGATCTTCCACTAATGCCTTGGATAAAGGGCTCCCAAGATTGAGGAAGACCATTTAGTGCCAACATAACTAGATCTCTATCTTCAACTATATCTCCAATGGCATATAGCTGATCTTTCAACTCAGTAATCTTCATGAAGAAGGAGATGACTGAATCTCCTTTAGCCATTTTTATATGATGGAGTTGTTGTCTCAAGGCAAGAGCTCTGCTGGTGTTGTTGATCTCATACAAGCCTTGAAGAGTCTCGAACATGACTTTGGCTGTCTTCATCTTGGATATTATTGGCACAAGATGATCCTTCACGGAATCTATCAAGATCTTCCTAGCCTTAGTGCCATTCTTCTTCCATTGAGTTTTCCCAGCCTCATCGGATGGCTCAGGCACATCAGTCTCCACGAAATCGAGAAGATCATTCTCTTCCAATGCAATAAGAACTTTGAATTTCCAAGAGGTGAAGTTCGATGCACCATCAAGCCTATCTTCAACCTTGAGTCCGTTCGCCATTTTTGATGCTTAGATAGACTCCCTTAGATAAGAAGAAGAGAAGAATACTTTGCTGCTTAAACAAATCTGATCTTGATTTTGCTTAAACCCGCTTTGATACCATGTTAATTTTTAGGATCAGAAATGAATTAAGCAGAAATACAACAATAATGAACAATAGACAAAGCAAATACCTTGGGAAAACCCTCCTTCTCAAGGGAGAAAAACCCAGCCAAAGATATATCTCTTATATATGAATGCAAAGAGTAGAAATCTGCCTTACAACTTGGCCGAACACTAGGCCGATCTGAAGCAATTATAATAGCACCTCACTAGATGCGAATTTACAAGCAATAATGACTTCTTCACAATATCGATCTCCTTGAAGCAAGATAGTGATCTGCTGAAGAAAACGAACTCCTCCCTGAAGTAAGAAAACTTGACTTGAATTGAATATGAATACCAAATGAAGTGAATTGCCCTTGAATATATACAAGATGAGGTGACTTTTCATGAAGGGTTGGCCTCTTCACAAAGTGAGATGACTTTACAAGAAGGTGGCAACTTTTATTAAGTCGGCTTCAATGAAATAAAAACTATAAATTATTATTTTTGAAATGAGACGTCACATCTCATGAGTCGGCCTCATTCAATTGTTTATTTAATTATTTCGAATTTTATAGGAGAAAGAAATCTCCCGCCGCTACTTACATCAACAGTAAGGATATTTCTTGTTTGGATGGGTGAAATATGCTAACCAATTTTTTCGATAGTTTTACACAATATAGACCAGCACTAGCCAACTTGATTAGCGTTAGCATCAAAAACTGAAATCCAAGCTTGAAAGAACTCACGCCAAGAATGCACACTCAATCCCAAGGAAGGATAGGTGTTGTCATATGGCGGAGAAGCTAAAGAACAGTACTTGAAATGAAACAAACTCAACATCAAGAATGTGCACTCAAGATCCCACTGAGGGCGAGGTGCTAGCATATGACAGAGTGATTAATTGAAAACTGAAACTAATAGGCGGATAACCAGCCATGAAGCTACAACAATCTAATTCATCCGCTGCGGCGGGCATCCACTGAATAGTGGGAATTCACCACTTGAGAGTGGGTACAAAGAGATAACAAGTTCGTTCTCCACACTAGCGGTAAACCATCCAAGGGTAATTAATAAGAAATTAAACTAGTAGTTGCAGCAATAACATTGGTTGGATTAGTACTACTATATCACAACCTTACAATTCAAAAAGATTGCAAATACAAGTATTACAATGATAGAGAAATAAGTCAAGAAGAGAAGAATGAATACTAATGATGTTCCTTTACTCTTCCAATGATAGAATTAAGACCAAAACAGAAATTGTTACATCCCGATTGTATAGCTACTAGGCTATTAGAGTTGAATAAGGTTTATGTGTTTGTAAAGACAATTTTATGAATAAATAAAGATGTGAATCACCTTGTTGTCCGTATCAGTTTCATACATTAATGATTGTCTCGTTCTTATGTTATTTATTTGATGTTAATCATGGTGAAAAACGTGCATAATGAGATTTATATGTGATGTTTTTATATGTTATGAAATTTATATGTATTGCTAATTTTGTGAGCAATTGACTACTGTGAGTTTATAATTATGGATGCAGATATGAGAACCAGTCCTCCAGACAGAGGGGAAATATCACTTGGGAGAGGGGTATTGGTCGTTTAACCGGTAAAGTTAATCAGTTGAGCATGCACACACATTGTGAACGATACATAGGAACCAGGTTGTTGTACCCAAACCAAATTTTTTGCTTCATCAAGGCATTTTGTATTTAAAAGTCTAAATCTTGTTAAAATGTTGTAGAATACAGTCTTGGGCAATATCAAGCATGGAGTTTTGTCAGTAGTTTGTCAGTCAAAGTCAGTTTTATTGAACAAAACCTAAAGCAGAGACTCAAAATAAAGATCTTCACGATGGAGGAGCATTTCATGACGACATTTCATATTGCAGACGGTCATTTCAATGATCGAAACAGAGTTTTTAAAGATCAAATCATGGAGATTTCTCAGAGAAAAGCCCAAAAGTGCAAGTATAGCTCAGGGGCGCCCAACTTATTGAAGGTCAAGATTCTGGTTAAAATGTTCAAGCATCCAGTCAATCTCTTCAGAATCAGTCTGGCTATCCGTCGAGCTATCCAGCGAGGCGTTCTGAGAACCACAGCTCCGGCAAATCGCGACAGAAGTTAAAATCCCTAAATTTTAGGAGATGAGAAATTTGTCTTTTCCAGGCAAAAGCGCGCCTCTAGCTTGAGGGCGCCCATCTTAAAGCAGGGGTAAATCTCGATAGTTTCGATGCCGGATGCAGTCAATTTGTTCACGACTAGTCTGCTTATCCAACGAGATATCAAGCGTAGTCATCCGATTCTCAGAGTTCAGGCGGCAGTCGTCCAAAGATCAGCTTAAAATGGAGTTTTCACGTTTCTGAGCTTCTCCGTTTATGCCCAGTGCAAGTACAGCTCAGGGGCGCTGGTTTAAAGGACCCTCTAGATGGCAATATTTGCAGACAGAGTCTTCGTGACATTAGTAGTATTCTAGCCTAGCTCCGCGATGCATCATTCAGCTTGTCGATCCGACGTTCCTGGTGGTCGTGGCGGAGATTCTACTAAGCACGTAATTTTACGGGCGGAACCAACAAATGGTTTTCAGTGCATTTTCATAGTCTTAAGGCACCTAGCCTTTAGGCTGGTCAGATGAGCCCGTTCGCGTTCGAAGTCTTCACGACTATTGACTATTGTTTTAAATTCACTCGTCTTTCCTTAACGAAAGCATACTGGGCCACTTTCAAAAGATTTGGCAGTTGTCATGCTATGCAGCTCTTTGCGTAATATTACAGCGAAGATGTCCAAAAACGCCAGGTAAAATGGCTAAACCGAGCCGTAAACATAAATAAAATAATGACCGGAGTTTTTGAGGTCTTAGAAGTAGTTTTTGCCTCGGCTACCCGCTGACTTCTCTTAAGGGCCCTCCTGGTTGTCCGTTAAAACAGATAATGCCTGAATCGGGTCATCCCAGCTCCAGATATCAACTGTCAAAGTAGGGTGTTTTTGATGACGTTTGATTTTCATCAAAATGACAAAAGTGCAACCTTGAGCCAGGGGCGCTTTTCTTTTTGAGGCCCTTAACACAGCTTTTAGCTGTCGTGCATACAGTCATCAGATGCAGAATATCTCCAGTCATGCAGTGAGCTTCGTTTCGTATCAGCAGGGTTCACCGTTCGCTGTCGGCAGCCGTTTGAAGTGTCAGATGGCAGTTTAGGAAAATGGCTAAGTCTGGAACCCGTAAAGCAATTTAATCAAGTGCGCCTAATTTTTCAAGGGATTAAACGATGGATTTTGCAGTAGTGTCTCCTAGCAGACATTTCTTCCTTGTTCAGTAGGCTTTCCGATGGATTCTCCAGATCAGTCTCAGCATCACCCGGTCATCCGGAAATCAGTGACGAAGTTGGCCAGTCGTAACAGTGCAGTCAGCTATAAAATAGGGAGTTAGTAAAAAGTGAAGTATCTTGAGCAAATGGACGCCTATGAGCTCAAGAGTTGACTTTTCGGAATCGGTAAAGCTCAACGATGAATCTCAAAGCTTCAACAAAATTGTCAACTGAAGTTTAAAATATGCATAAGATGGCGATTTTCTATTTTTGGCGCTCTTGCATGATAATAAATATTTTATTATTATTTGAACTTCCAGTCAGTGGCAGTGGAACTGAAAGGCAACCAATCAGAGGTCTTCTATTTTCAGCTGAGGTTTTAAATCTTGCAGTTGTCAGATTGGTGCGAATTTCATCTTCTTTAAGCATGGCGCCATCTTCATTTATTATTCACAAAGCTAAAGAGAAATTCGTTTTTCTTAAGAGAAATTCATATTTTTGAAGCAAAATTCGTTTTTCTTCATTCACAAGGCGTATTTTTCAAGCAAAATTCATATTTCTTCAAGGCAAAGGCGTATCTTCAAGGCAAATTCGTTTTTTCAACCAAAAGGCGAATTTTAGCAAACCAAAGGCGAATTCTTCATCAACAATCATTGGCGAAGACATCAAAACATTTTATTTGCAGGTACAAGTCAGAATTATCAGCAGACTTCAGACAAGATGGCGATTTTAGCAGAAGCAGAGCACTAAAAACTTCTTTCTTCTGTCTTAAATTCTTCTATTTCTCGCCTTAAATTCTTTCGCATGTTTGAAGAATTAGCGCTTTTGGCAAAACAAATCATCCTGGTTGATTCAGAATAGCTTCCTCGAGAAAACCCATGTGCCAGAATTTTTCAGAAAATTTACTCCAGAGCATCACTCGAAGTTTCTAATTTTCTCAACTGAAAATTCCTTGCATGGTCGAGTAGAAGTCAAATTTTCGCAAATATGACATTCCGGGTTGTCTTAGAATCTTCTTCTGGACAAAACCCATATCTCAGATTTTTCGCTGAAAATTGACTTTCGATAGGCTATTTTTAGCCTCAGCAGGCTATTTTTAGTTTTCCTAGTTGTGAATATAGCCGTGTTCACAGTCAACAAGCGAGTTTTTCAGAGTACAGTACACACATGAATTCAAGACCAAATCGGTCTTAATTCATGATTTCGTTAGAAAAGCTGAGACCTATTTGTATTAAGCTGCAGATGAGATAATGGCCATCACTTCAGTCACGGAGCCGCCAAAGCTATAAGTTAGTGAAATGCTAGTTTGAGTGTGCGAAGATTGCCAAGATTGCTCAAATTGCTGACATTCAGATGTTGATGCAGTTGGCAGCCTCGTTGAGGGATTGCTTGTTCGAGATCACGACCAGTAGACTTCAGTTTCCACCTCTCAGGATAGACATTACACACACGAGTTGAACTTGGTGTTACCCTTTCAAGTTAACTCGATGTTGTCATCACATGCATATCTATTCTGAGATCGCTTTCACACTTGGAGTTTTTTTAGGGTTTTTCGTTAACTGATGGTAGTCTTCCAGTTAACTGCTTTCAATAAGGACGTGCATGCTCGCACAATTGTCCATTTTTAGATTAGATGTTTCAGCTTAAACCGGGGGCGCTTTCCCACTGATCAGATAGTTTACTTAATTAGGTTTGGGCGATAGCTTGCATGCATTATGAGAATCAGATGACACAAGGTGATTTTAGGTTTCCCTACACCTTGATGTATATAAATAAGAGCTTATGCTCATTTGTAAATAACTGCTTGAGAGAGAAATATATGCGCGCCTACCTTGCCCTCAATATTGCTCTTTTGGTATTTGTTCATGTGTCTTCGCTATTACGATTAATTGTTATGCCACATAGGGTTTCAAGAGATTGTAATGGTGAATTCTTTCGTCTTGTGAATCTTTTATCATTTCAATCAAGTGTTATGCCACATAGGGTTTCGTGAGATTGTGATGATAAAATCGTTTTGTGAAGTCTTTACTACTTTGATCAAGTGTTATGCCACATAGGGTTCCATAAGATTGGCGTGGTAAATTCCTCCCATAGTTAGATAAATCTGTTTGAACATCTTTACCATTGAGGTCAATTGTTATGCCACATAGGGTTTCAAGAGATTGAGATGATAAATCTGTTTTATGTCTATTTACCATTGTGATCAATCGTTATGCCACATAGGGTTTCGAGAAATTACGGTGATAAATCTGTTTTGTGAAGACTTTACTATTTCGATCAAGTGTTATGCCACACAGGGTTCCATAAGATTGTCTTGGTAAATTCTTAAATCTGTTTTGTGCCCAATAAACTTGTTTAGATTGAGATGATAGTTGCGCCACCTTGCCTTCAAGTAGAGAGTCTAAACTCGTTTATCGTCCGATAGTCAATCCCTGCTCCATTTCCTCATGCTCTGTTTTCTTGAGGAAATTGGATAGATTTAAAGTAGTTAGCTTAGTTGTAGTTAATGATCTGCGAAACCAGAAAATCCTTAGCTGCAACGTTCTTGGTTTTCTTAACCTTGTGCCTCTTCCAAAAGAACAAAAAGATAGGACTTAGCTTACTTTTCTTTTTCATGCATTCCAGCACAACGAGGGAGCTTCCCCTCCTAATTTGAAGAGCACTCATTGCGTAGTGTACATAGCTGTCCGTACAAACCTGCACTCCAGAGGTGTTAGATTTTACGCCAACACAGGTCAGATAAGTTAGTCTTGATAAGTCGTCCATAGGCTTAGGAGTTTGATTTACTTCCTTACGCTTTATGTGATGTGATTGTTAAAATATCAGTCTGACTAAACTGTGACTCCCTGTGTATGAACGAAATAGTTGATATATGATAAAGGTCAAGTGGGTACGTATACACATACATATATTGTGTAGACATATCAATACGTACGTACGTTAAGCAGATGGATATGCTTGTACGCATGTGTCGACATATATATACGCATACATACGTATACACAAGAAGTATATATAGGCATGTATATATGTACACAGCTTGTCTTAATATCTTGGATATAAATAATATTTCATATAATGTTGTCTAGGAGATTTACGAATGTCTTTATGTGTAAATATATATATTAATAAAGTGATTATTAATATATATATCTATACATAAGGAATACATAAATAATAATATATTTTTATATATAAATACGTTTATGTATAAAGAAATATTAATGTTTAATAAAATACATTTATAAATAAAATATACAAATATATAAAATTTAAATTTAAATAAAGGAAAATAATTTCAAATGTTTAAAAGAGTAAGCATTATTCTTTGAAGGATAAAATCGCAATATATATATATATATATATATATATATTGTGGAAGTAAAAATTCGAAAATGTAGCCACATGAAATATTTAACTCATTGAAATACATTTCAAATGAAGTGAACTTCACAAAGGAATATTTGAAAAGTTTAAACTTTAGAAAAAACGAATGGAAAACAAATTTGGACATTCCCGTGAAAATACGGAAGCTCCTGCGCAACAGAAAATGCAGGGAGAAGTATTCAAACTGAAGAATAGGGAAATGGCGATGGATTTCAGTGTTGTAACAAGCAGAATGTTGACCTTAAAACGCAGCAATAAAACCATTTCGAATTTATACAACTGGCAACAAAACGTGTACCTGTAGGTGGCGTTTTTGTTTGTTGAGTTGAAAAAATCTTCAACTGTTGGCTCCATGAGGTCAAATCATCTTTGGAAATCATGACTAAGGGTTTGATAACATGACAAGTGACGATTTGACCAAGTAAACATGTCAGTCTGTTATTTTACATGCCCAGAAATGGGGAATCTGTTGTTATTTCGGCTTATAAATACTTCTCTATACTCCATTCGAATGCACTCATTGTTTTCTCAACTTAGGCGTTTTTAGAGAGTTCCTATATTGCAATTGTGAGCTTCTATTGTGAGTTAGAGTTACTGTTTTGCATCATAGTGATTTAGTGAAGGAAATTAGAGTTTTCTTCATCTGTAATTCTTAGACTGTGAAGTATTAGTTAGCAATTTTCTAGTGGAAAGTTTTTGTTTGAGAAAGTGTTTTGGAAGAGTTTTCTACTCAGGAGGAAGAAGGGAAACTTCATTCTGTCATCATCAATTTAAGGCTGCTGTCAGAAGTGCATTGGAAAGGAGCTTAAAAGTATATACAGGCATGTTTCTTAATTGGGATTTATAGCTTAAGCTGTCTTCTTATTTTTTTAGAATTGCTGGTTGCATTTGATATGAAATAAGTAAACTATCCTTAGCAATCAAGTTTCGTTTGATAGGTTGTTAATGCATAATGATTCAAGGGATTTCATCTTAAGTAAGGGGTAAAAGTTTAGGGAATAACAATGTAGCTAAAGGAGAAAGCTTGAGCAATTCAATATATTTAATTGATGGATTAAGGAAGATTTAAAAGGAATTGGGGTTTTAAAAGAAGGGATTCAATTTGATTAAAGGGTTTAAAATCAACTTAGCTTTATATGCATTGTAATAAAAGGTTGTCTCTTGTGTGTGTGATGATTGATTAATAGTGCTAAAAGTTTATGCATTTATTTGGAGTTACAAAATTGTATGATCTTCGTATATGGAGAGTACGTAGAGTAAGTATTAACTTCTAGGAATGAAATGACGTCAAAACTAAGTGTAATCCTAGCTTGTGTTATTAGGTTAACATTAGTAAGTTTCGCTCCTAGGATAAAGATTTCCGGAAATAGGAGATAGGATAGTAAACACTTGTTTAAAGACTCATTTCCAGTAAACTGTTTGAGGTAGGAAGTCTGGGGTAAACTGAACCCATTGAAGGACATGGCCTACGCATAGAGTAAGGTAGCCCAAAGGCAAATCGGCCCTGAGTAGTGTAAGTGATAGATGACTTACTCAGTCGTTTACTGAACCAAAATACTATGGCCATAGTAATGTAATGTACCTACATCCTCTTAGCTTAGGGAGATGATTACATTGTCAGTTCACAGTGATCCAAAACGTACATACTAGGTTGGGATTGTAAGATACAAGAATCTAGTAATGTAGGACACAACACTATGCTCAGTTGGTTAACGGAATCGGTTACTCAACCAATCTCTTCGACGAAGGGAGGGCCATTCATTGAAAAATGAATGTGCGGAGGACCGCATTATTAGTCTGTGGTTGGCGGAAAAGCACCCGAGTGATGTTTCTCCTCCACAACCTGACAACCGAAGAACCAAGATTTGAAAGGGAAGAACCTAGACCGTCTTACTTCTATTTGTGCAAAAGTTGTTTAAGCTATGTATGTATTTTTATACTTTCGAACTCTGTTATTCATTGGAAATAGTTAAAGTTATTTATTTGGGAAAAGCTTTGAAATCATATTTATATGTTGTACTTTATTTTGAAAAGGATAGAAAAATGTTGTCACTATGTTATTTACTCGTTTACTTTGGTTAAAAGTTATAAAAATTAGAAATTTTTATTTTACGTAGATGTCGGGTCGTTACAGAAATCATATGAATCTGATATAAAAACAGAGTTTCTGGAATTCTGATCAGCAAACTGTAACATCATAAAATGTTCATAACTTCATCAAATTACCTCCGATTTATGTGAAATGAAGACCAATGTGTTACTGGAGGATAGGCGCCCAAGTTCTGATGAAGAAACAGCAAATAAAACTCAGCATTTAATTTCCTTTGCACAAATCTCAATGTCCAGAATGGTACGGCCTTGAGCTAGGGCGATTTTGCAAGTAAAAATCAGAAACTCAAAATTAAAATCTGAAACTCTCCAAAGATGGTCGCCTTGGGTGTAGAAATGAAGTGGAAAAGTACCCACAACAAATTAAATTCACTCCAAAAGCTGTATGGAAAAACGACCTTCAGCTGTGACTGTATCAGCAACTTCAAAACTGGATATTTCATCAAAAATCTTCATCTGTTGAGCTCAATTTGCTAGTCTGATATGAGAAGCAGCAAAAGGCCAATTAGGTGTTGTATTTCAAACACGAAATTGGTAATTGGCTAGGAGGTAGCATCCTCGAAGCAAAACATCACTTGTCATTTTGACAGCATAACAGTATAATAGGCAAAATTGGATGTCAAAGCTAGAGCAAAACCTTTATTTTATAGAAGCTCATAAAACTCTTCAAATTCTTTAGAAGGCACACCAAAGACACAAGAGTCTTTCCAAATTCCAAAAATCAATTAATTCTTCAAAATGGCGTCCCTTTTGCAAGCTAATAAATTTCACTTTATTTAAAAATATATCTTCTTAAAAGTGGCGTCCACTTTTCCCAAGGCATTAGACACAAATTAAAATATAATAACACCTCATGAAGGCGTCCCCCTTCCAAGTCCCTCTTTTAAACACAACTTAAAGTTGTTCTCCTAGGCCAAGGGGTCAACTGCAAATTAAATCATTAATGCCCTAATTCACCAAAATAAATCCTTTAGAAGCCAGACTTGAATTGCATTAAATGCTCCAACTGAAAATGAAGACCTTGAAGACTAATAACTGCATACTGCCCAAAAATAGAATTTACTATAAATAGTAAACTCCCTGAAAAGCCATAGAACCTCAAACATGGAAACCCTAATTTTACCTCAAACGAGCCTATAGGCTTCCGGAATAGGCTGATGAGTGTCAGAACAGATCACTGATGAGAAGGGGACATTACAATGGGCTAGAATAGATGGAATCAAGAAGAAGGAAAAGAGGATGATGAAGAGAAGATGAAGGATACAAATACATGTACATTTGCTTTAAGGAAGGAATATTTAATCCTTCAATTTTATGGATGTATCCAAAAGAAAAATTTTATTATTTTTGTAAATGTTAGTAGCAAGTATAATTTCATTAGTAGATTATTAGCCAAGAAACTACAAGTACAAGCAAGACAAATCAAGGACAATGAAATAGCAGGTAAGGATATTCAAATTTTTGAAGATTTGAAGCTCTATTTTGATAAATATGTTTTGCATTCAAAATCTTATGCTTTAAATATAAATGGGTTGGATATTGTTCTTGGTTATCATTGGTTAAAATCTTTGGGAACAATAAACGTTAATGTGCAAAAGAAGTCCCTGAAGCTTTTAATATAGGAGGAAAAATTTACATTATAGGATATTACACATAATGAAGTCCAAAGGAAAGTCAAGGAAGAGCAAGTCCAAGAATCTACAAAAGATTGCACCAATGTATTAGAAGACAAACAAGAGGAGCAACATGTAGAGAAAAAAGAAAGGAAAAGTAATTATTTTTATTAAGCCAACAAAAAAAGTGAAAAAAGAATGGTAAAGAATCAGAGAATGTTCTAGGGATAGAAAATGATGCACTATATATGTAATATCCCCTGTCCTACTTTTCCCTAGAATTCGCTTATGTATTAGGGTTAGAGTTTTTCACCTTGTCAATTGGATAACTCTTCAATGATGTATTCCTAGCTGAAATCTGCATTCACCATATGAACAATATTTCCACACATACACATGTATTAGCATTAGCATCATGGCATCCAATTATGGAATCATCACAAATGCAACTATTATGACTTAGGAAGAGCAACATGGATGGATCCACTCGAAGCCCTTTGCCAAGCCTAAGAGGTTGTATACCACAACTCTCCCTGCTAGCGACTTGTACCTTCTTTTCTCACCCATGTCACAACCTCGGAATACACTTCACCTACTAGGGGAAGCCAACGGAGCTTACAAGTGGTCTAGGCCTTCCACCCCTCCATGGCCCATCCCTTTCTTGGTCCAGGCGGACTTGAGTGGGACCTCCACCCATCCATGGCCCATCCCTCCCTTTGGACTGGGCGGATCTTAAGTGGAATTTCCATTCATCCATGGCCCATCCTTGCCTTAGGATTGGGCGGATCTTAAGTGGGGTCTCTAGGCACGCACCACTTTCTCAGGCCCTTCCTCTCGAGCAAGTTTTCAAACAAACAGCTTATCTTTAGGCATAAAATATAATAGCATCTATACATATCATTGTTTCTTCAAGACACATCAAGATCCACTCCTAGAATGATAATAATAATACTATGAAGTTCATCTTACTTATAATCAGATACGACAGTAGCTGATTTGTACGTACATTCAGACTGAAAAGATAAAGAAACATTTACATATGCACATTATAGCCTGATTACAATCCCTCACTACTGGTAATCAGATGACACAAGTTTGAAATGCATTTACTGGTAAGAAAATGACAATGAACAGATAGATAGATTCACTGAATGCAATCAAGCAAGTTCAGTGTGCAGAATTAGAAATAATCAGATTGCATCTAAATGAATATACTTGTATATCAGATTGTTTGCCATCAAATAACTGTAAATGATGCCTACATATTTTAGTTTGTATTTATATCATATCGAATCATACAAGGGTCAGACCACAGATTTATAAGCTATCAAATTGAATATATTTTCTAGACAATTCAAATATCAGATTTGTACAGTGAAGACAGTCAGTTTGCACATATACTATTTAAGCGATTTATTGGTTAGAGCAGATAGCATTATGCAGACAGAATGAACTCATGAATGCTCATAGGAACCAGCAATTACATAATTCAGATGAAATATTCCGAGCCAAATTTTTTTCGTTTTTTCAATAACAGTTTACAAACAATATGCACCCGTTAAGGTTAGATTAAAACCAAAACGATGCTGAAGCAACTCTAACCAGAATGTACACCAGGATCCCGATGTGGGCAAGGTGTGAGCATTGGTCAGAGGATCTGAGAGCTGAAACAGAACTGGAAGGAACTCTAACCAAGAATGGCGCCGGTGATGGCGAGCATGTGGTCAGAGGATCTTCTACACTACGAAAACTGAAAGGAACTCAACGCCAAGTATGTGCTACCCAATCCAAAATGGAATTGAGGCGACCATATGGTGGAGTGCTAAGAATTACAATGCTTTGAAGGGAAATCAACTAGAATGCTGAAAGAACTCGACACCCAGAATGTGCTTTCTAACCCGGAGTGGGAAAGGAGCTACCATAGGGCGGAGATGTAAGCAATTACAGAATGGTAAAAATTGAACATTACAAATTGATAAAGCAAGATTCTGAACTACTGTCAGTACTACTGCCAACTTACAATATATTAGATAATGCCTTTCTATCAGTGTGAATCAAGAGATAAATAAAGTTGCAACAATACATATGGAGTTTCCTTCACTGAATGATAAAGTTTAGGACAAAAACTCAATCATTAGAGCCAACCTGACAATCTGATTTTTCACAGTCCCATATTCCATGTACACGAACAGCAGCCCTGAAACTCACAATTTCATTCACAAACTGCTCCAAACTTAATCAAATCTCATGAGACGAATTGCATAATGATCCTAGTATGATGGCGACCAAATTAGAACATTGAAAGCTGATCAAAACCCTCTATTTAATTTATACACGAAAATCAATGCAAGGACACATGGTACGGCCCAGCAAGAAGTTCAACCTCTCTTTAAAAATCCAAAGCTTTACTAAAAATTCTACAAACTGGAGAAAAGGGTCGCCCCTACCAAACAGAGAGAAGTAGATAGTACCCAGAAGGATCTTTTTGGTATTTTTTGACTTATGAATAAAAAGGACAATCTGCTGTACTAAAATGCAATTTCCAGAATTCTCTAACATGCATAAATTTGAACTAGAAAGCTACAAGCTGATTACAATACACAAATCCCAATGCAAACTCACAAACTACACTATTTCACCACTAGTTGCTATCTTTCAAGTGAGAAGCAATGCCAAGCTAGGAGGCATACATTCCTCGAAGCAATCCCAAAGCCAAACTGGTAGCATAACATTCCTGTAGACAAAAGATGATGAAAAGAGAACCAAAGGCTTCCTTTATAATTTCCCGTTGAACTTCTCGAAACCCTAATCTTCTTTTCAGAGTCAAACCCTAATCCCTTCAAAATATGGCGTCCCTTTCTTCAAAGCTCAATTTTTGACTTTTTAAATAAATTCAACACTTTAATAATGGCGTCCAAGATTAAGGCTTAATTTAACCTTAATAATTATAAAATCAACTTAATGATGGCGCCACCCTTAATGACCACCTTTTAAAACATCATTAAGTTAAGAGACTAGGCCAAGGGGTCATTTAACATTAAAATATAATGTCATTTAAGTGAAATGAACTTATCTCTCCGAAACTACATCCCGAAGCCAGAATCTGAATAAACCAATTGAGCCAATTGAAGAGAAAGGTCAACTGTGCCGATACCAAAAGGACCACTGCCAGAAATAGAATTTACTAAAAATAGTAAATTCCTGAAGATGCTCAGAATGCCAAGAAGAACATATCACTGCAAAGCTCTCTGAAAACCCAGAAAGAATCCGCCATTGAATCAACCAACCTCAAGCAAGAGCATCCCTCAAAACAAGAAACCCTAATTTTACCTTCCGAGTAGCCTACGGGTCTCCGGAATAGGCCAACGGTCACTGGAAAGATCATGCTCGAGAAGGGGACATTACAGTCCGCCCTCCCCAAGATTGCTTGTCCTCGAGCAATTGCAAACCTGGATGCTGCAGAATCTCATCATTCTCCCAAGTTGCATCCTCCATAGGCAAATTCTTCCACTTCACCAAATATTCTCTGATTGTTCTTTTCCTCAAAGAACGTTCTCTGGAATCAAGTATCTCCTCTGGAATTAGAACCAATTGTCCTTCTTCATCCAAAGGTGGCAACTGTGATGAAGCAACCACATTATGTCCCAGTGCCTTCTTGAGGCGAGACACGATGAAGACATTGTGTACTCTGCTATCAGAAGGTAGCTCCAACTCATAAGCTACTGCTCCAACCTTTCTGATAACCCTGAATGGCCCATAGAAGCGAGGTTTGAGCTTCTCAGCTCCACTCTTCTTGAGAGTAGACTGTCTGTAAGGCTGTAATCGGAGATAAACCATATCCCCAACCTCGAAAGAACGCTCAACACGCCTCTGATCAGCATACATCTTCTGCTGATTCTGTGCAATCTGCAGATTGTTCTTCAATGATTTCATGATGTCTTGACTCTGCTGCAATAAGTCCTTGGCTTGAGGAGCTTTGCTATCGCCAAACACCAAATCAGCAAAGTTAGGTGCTTCATAACCATAGAGAGCCAAGAAAGGTGACATCTTGATTGACATATGAAAGGAAGAATTATAACAGTACTCGCCAATGTGAAGCCACTTAACCCATGCTCTTTGCTGCTCCGAAACATAGTTTCTCAAGTAGCCTTCCAACCACTTGTTCACTATTTCAGTTTGTCCATCTGTTTGGGGGTGATAACTAGTGCTTGGAGTAAGCACAGTACCACTCATTCTGAAGACCTCTTGCCAAAAAGTGCTTAGGAACTTGCTGTCCCTATCACTCACAATGTTTTTTGGCAGCCCATGTAACCTAAACACCTCATGAGAAAACAGATCTGCAACTTGAGCTGCTGAAAAAGAGCTGGTAATGGCGAAGAAGTGAGCAAATTTTGTTAGTCTATCCACTACCACATAGATACAATCCTTCCCTTGGGCCTTGGGCAACCCTGTGATGAAGTCCATCGATATACTTTCCCATTTTTGATTGAGAATAGGAAGAGGTTGCAGCAAACCAGCTGGTAGAGTATGCTCATTCTTGTTCATTTGACAAACGGGACACTCCTGAATGTAGCGTTGAACTTCTCCTTTCAACCCTTTCCAAGAAAATCTTTCCCAGATCTGCCTATATGTCTTAAAGAATCCTTGGTGACCAGCAAGCGGAATGTCATGAAATGTCAACAAAATCTTCTTCCTGAGCTTAGAATCAGCCACCAGAAAGATTCTACCCTTATAGTGTATCAACCCCTCGATCACCTTGTACCTTTCGTCATGAAAAGTACCCTCAATGATGCTGGTTGCAAACTGATTTTTGGCATAATCAGCAAGCAACATGTCCTTCCAATTAGTGGTAAGCTCACACAATGAGCTCAAATGGGGTCTCCTAGACAGAGCATCAGCCACAACGTTATTTTTCCCTTTGACATACTCAATGTCAAATTCGTAAGCTTGAAGCTTACTCACCCACTTTTGTTTCCTCTCGTTCAGATCTTTCTGATGCATGAAGTGTTTAAGACTATTGTGATCAGTCTTAACCACGAACTTGTTTCCCACCAAGTACTGTCTGAACTTAGCTAATGCATGCATAATGGCAAGCATTTCCTTGTCATAAATGGAGTAGGTTCTATCAACACCTCTCAGCTTCCTACTTTCGAACACTATTGGATGTTTGTTTTGCATCAAAATAGCCCCAACTCCTTCGCCGGATGCATCACACTGTAGCTCGAAAGGCTTGGAGAAATCTGGAATAGCCAAAACCGGACAAGAGCTCATGATCCTCTTAAACTTATCAAAAGTAGTTTGAGCTTTTTCTGTCCAACAAAAGGCTCCCTTTTTCGTGAGATCAGTAAGAGGAACAGCATTCTGTGAGTAGCCTTTCACAAATCTATGATAAAATCCACACAGACCCAGAAACCCTTTCAACTGAGTCAAGTTCTCAGGGGGAGGCCAATCAACAACTGCTTTGATCTTTTTAGGATCAACCTTTACTCCCTCAGCACTGATTATGTGGCCAAGGTAAAGTAACTCCTTCATTCCAAATTCACATTTAGACTCCTTGGCAAACAGGCTCTCAGATTCTAAGATGCTAAGCACTTCCTCCAAGTGCTTGAGATGTTCTTCCCAAGTCTTGCTGTAAATCAAAATGTCATCGAAAAATATCAACACAAACCTCCTTAACTGCTTTTGAAAAACTCTGTTCATACAAGACTGGAAGGTAGCAGAAGCATTAGTCAACCCAAATGGCATGACTAGAAACTTGAAGTGGCCATAGTGACATCTGAAAGCTGTTTTCTCGACATCTGATCCTCTCATTCAAATCTGGTGGTAGCCCGATCTCAAATCGATCTTCGAGAAAAACTTGGCCCCATGTAGCTCATCAATGAGCTCATCTATCCTTGGAATGGGGTATCGGTTTTTGATGGTGCTTTGATTCAAAGCACGATAGTCCACACACATGCGCATGGTACCATCCTTCTTCTTCACAAGAACCACTGCAGATGCGAAAGGGCTCTTGCTTGGACGAATGAAACCCATCTCCAATAGTTCCTGAATTTTTTTCTCAATATCATCCTTCTGCTTCTTAGGATACCGATAGGGAGTTGTAATAACAGGTTTAGCTCCTTCCTTGAGCTCTATGATATGCTCTGAACCCCGTTCAGGTGGTGGTCCAAGAGGTAAATCAGCAAAGACCTTGCTCTTCTTTGTGAGTAGGGACTGAACATCAGGAGGATAGTCTCTCTTAGTGTCAACCGAACTAGCAGGAAGAATCATACATTCTGCAACCCACTCAACTTGGTCATGACGAACCATCCTTGCCATTCTCTTGAATGACACAACCCGAGGGCCCCCATTGGACATTCCTCTTAGTACTACCCTCTTCCCATCGAATTGAAACTTGAGCTCCATAGTTTGCAGATTTAAGGAGATCTCTCCAAGGGAACGCAGCCATTGAATGCCTAGAATAGCATCTGTATCTCCAATGTTGACTACATAGAAGTCGTCCTTGACTTCATAGTTTCCCAACTGCATAGTCATGTTTGAGATCTTCTTGGTACATGAAATATGGAATCCATCAGCAACCATGACCTTGAAACCTTCAAACTCTTCTGTTTGCAGCCCCTTCTTTGCCACCACAACTTCATCAATGAAGTTATGTGTTGCCCCAGTGTCAATCAGAGCAACTATTCGCTGCCCCTTAATCATCCCTCGAACCTTGAAGGATTCATTTCTTTGGAAACTTGAAAGCTGAGCCAAAATTCCTCCGCTTTCCTTTTCATCTTCAGACTCTTCCGGGCCTCTTTCCATTTCACTATCTTCAAAATCAGATTGCTGGTCTTCAAAATCAGAATTACTTTCACCAGCTGAATAGTACTCAATCTGATTAAATTTAACTCCTCTTGGGCAAACATGATCTTGAGACCATTTTTCCCTACACCGGAAACATAATCCCTTTCTTCTGAGCTCGTTCAGCGTCTCAGGATCTAATCTTGTGACATGAGGATTATGATGTTTGAACTCCTTATGCTGAGGTCTCAAAGGAGGTCTTTGATAGGTCTTTTCCCTTTATCCCCTTTGTGAAAGGATGGCCTGGGTTGAAACTTTGCCTTAGGAGCTGCCCACTCCATGTTTCTTGCCTTCTTCATGGCCTCCTGTAGGGAGGGTGGATCAAAAGCTTTAATCCATCCCTCTAGTGGTTCCGTCAATCCTTCACTGAAAAGGATCACCAACCGTCTCTCCGTGATTCCAGTGACCATGACTGAGAGTCTCTGGAACTCAGCTATGTAGGCATCTACTGTGCCATACTGCCTCAACTGTGCCAATTCTCTGAAATGAATTTCAGGATCTTTCTTCTCAAATCTCTCGATGAGCCTATTGGTGAACTCATCATAGGTTGTGATAGACCGATGACCCAAGGTGACTAGGCCATGGTACCACCACTCATGCGCCACTCCATCTAGGTGTAGCGTAGCGAACTTAATCGCTTCCCCTTCCGCCATGGGTCTGAGAGCTAGATAGTTATCCAACTTCTGAATCCAAGCTCGGGCTGAGCTGTTATCACTCCCGTCATAGTGTGGAAGTATAACCTTGTTGACAGCTTGATACAAGTCACCTTGCACTGCTGGTCTTTTGTGCTCATGATGTCTCCCTTGTCCCTTATTCTTTCTTTTATGATCCATAAAATCATTATAGGACATATCCATCTTGATGTCATCAGAAAGTGAATCATACTCTGCACGGCCAAGTCTCAACTTGTAATGTCCCCTTCTCGAGCATGATCTTTCCAATGACCGTTGGCCTATTCCGGAGACCCGTAGGCTACTCGGAAGGTAAAATTAGGGTTTCTTGTTTTGAAGGATGCTCTTGCTCGAGGTTGGTTGATTCAATGGCGGATTCTTTCTGGGTTTTCAGAGAGCTTCGCAGTGATATGTTCTTCTTGGCATTCTGAGCATCTTCAGGAATTTACTATTTTTAGTAAATTCTATTTCTGGCAGTGTTCCTGTTGGTTTCGGCATGGTTGACTTTCTACTTCAGACTGATCAGTTGGCTTGCTCATTTATGGCTTCGGGGCACAATTGGAGAGATAAGTCGAATTATTTAATTAAAGTCATGTTTTAATGTTATATTTTAACATTGACCCCCTTGGCCTAGCTCGTCACTTTAAGTTGTTTTAAAAGATGTCTTTATGGGTGGGCGCCTCATTGAAAGAAATTAATTATATTTCTTATAAAGTAAAGATTAACCCAAGCTCAAATTGGACGCCAATTTCAAGAAGGAAATAAAGTATTATTAAAAGTCAAAGTTTGCTTGGAAAAGTGGGACGCCTTCTATTGGAGGATTAGGGTTTGGTTCGAAAAGGAAGTTTAGGGTTTCGAGAAAGATCATCTGAAAATTATAAAAGGAGGCCATTGGTTATCATTGAGATTATCTTTTGTCTACAGGAATGTTATGCTGCCAGATTGGCTTTGGGATTGCTTCGAGGAATGAAGGCCTCCTAGCTTGGCTCTTCTTCTTGCTTGAAAGACAGCAACTAGTTGAGAGGTTTGAGTGTTATTGATTTGTCTTTTCAGTTATAGTTGGTTTCCTATCCTTCGTAGTTGAGTTTTATCATTTCCTGTCAATTCAGAGTTGCTGGTCATGACTGCTGAATGTATATTTCTGCTCACAAGTCTCAAATCTTAAACATTCTCATTCTGGGTATTGTCTCATTGTGTTTCCCTGTTGGAGGCGCCCCTTCATGAATATTTGCAGATTTTAATACGAAGTTTATGATTTTATAATGCAAATTCGTCATTCCTTGAAGGCCGTACTTTCTGGAGTGCCTTGGGATTCGTGTCAGTAATTAATAACCATTTTTAGATGCCATTTCTTATTACTAAGTTAGGCGCCATCATTTTGAGGGTCTATTGCATCAGATTTGAGACAATTTGAGTGAGAGTTGAGGGAGTTTTGAGCTATTCATTGAATTTCTGTGTTGCTGGTTATTTATTTTAAGTGCAGGTCTGTCATAACCAGATTTAAGAAATCTGCATTTTCTTCCTTGGATCGGAGTTAAGAAATCATTAAAGGCTTTGTAAAAGGTTCCTTGTTGTTGCAACAATTTTGAAGAGCTCTAATATTGATCTTGCAGGGATTCATAATTATTGTAAGCTGGCAGTAGTACTGACAGCAGTTCTTTAATCCTGCTTTTTCATGATTTGTAACACTCATGCTTTACATTCTGTAATTGCTTTGTAATATCTTACATCTCCGCCCTATGGTAGCTCCTTTCCCCCTCCGGGTTAGAAAGCACATTCTGGGTGTCGAGTTACTTCAGCATTCTAGCTTATTTCCCTTCAAAGCATTGTAATTCTTAGCACTCCGCCATATGGTCGCCTCAACTCCATACTGGATTGGGTAGCACATACTTGGTGTTGAGTTCCCTTTCAGTACTTGTAGTGGTAGAAGATCCTCTGACCATATGCTCGCCATCATCGGCGCCATTCTTGGTTAGAGTTCCTTCCAGTTCTGTTTTTGCATTCAGATCCTCTGACCAATGCTCACACCTTGCCCTCATCGGGATCCTGGTGTACATTTTGGTTAGAGTTGTTTCAGTATCGTTCTGATTTAGAGCTAACCCTAACGACTGTGGATTGCTCTGCTTGTTGCAATTGAAAATTTGAAAAAAATTTGGCTCGGAATATTTCACAACTGCTCCACGAATGAAGCATTCTCTTCGGGATCAGGCTGAGTGTTTGTGGGCACCAAGAAGGTGGGTTTGAAAGGCCTGGCTGAGATGTAAGTGTTGTTTGAACTAGGCTGAGCTACCTGTCCATCATGCTGGTTGGAGGCACTGTGTTCTCCTCTATGTCCAGGATTACTTTGTGGAGTTGTGTTCTGGCCTACCTTCCCCATCATGAGAGATACCATGTCCATCAAGGCATCCATCTTCTTTTCAAATCTCTTTCTGGGACTTATAGATCTCTCTCTTCCCTTTCCACTATCATCTCTGTTGCTGGTAAACCTCTCGTTACCCCCAACTGATCTCTCACCTTCTGCCATGTCGGTTTCCTGAGAAGACTCCCAATGAGCCCTCAAAACCTCTGAAGCTGTCTGACCTTCTGGAGCTTGATAGGGCTGGAATTGTTTTCCAACTTTCTTGTCTTCCCTTGCAATGTATCTCTTTTCTTTGTCACTCATAGACGGCTTGTTCACAGGATGGCAAGATCTTGGCTCTGATACCACTGAAATATTCCGAGCCAAATTTTTTCGTTTTTTCAATAACAGTTTACAAACAATATGCACCCGTTAAGGTTAGATTAAAACCAAAACGATGTTGAAGCAACTCTAACCAGAATGTACACTAGGATCCCGATGTGGGCAAGATGTGAGCATTGGTCAAAGGATCTGAGAGCTGAAACAGAACTGGAAGGAACTCTAACCAAGAATGGCGCCGGTGATGGCAAGCATGTGGTTAGAGGATCTTCTACACTACGAAAACTGAAAGGAACTCAACGCCAAGTATGTGCTACCCAATCCATAATGGAATTGAGGCGACCATATGGTGGAGTGCTAAGAATTACAATGCTTTGAAGGGAAATCAACTAGAATGCTGAAAGAACTCGACACCCAGAATGTGCTTTCTAACCCGGAGTGGGAAATGAGCTACCATAGGGCGGAGATGTAAGCAATTACAGAATGGTAAAGATTGAACATTACAAATTGATAAAGCAAGATTCTGAACTACTGTCAGTACTACTGCCAACTTACAATATATTAGATAATGCCTTGCTATCAGTGTGAATCAAGAGATAAATAAAGTTGCAACAATACATATGGAGTTTCCTTCACTGAATGATAAAGTTTAGTACAAAAACTCAATCATTAGAGCCAACCTGACAATCTGATTTTTCACAGTCCCGTATTCCATGTGCACGAACAGCAGCCCTGAAACTCACAATTTCATTCACAAACTGCTCCAAACTTAATCAAATCTCATGAGACGAATTGCATAATGATCCTAGTATGATGGCGACCAAATTAGAACATTGAAAGTTGATCAAAACCCTCTATTTAATTTATGCACGAAAATCAATGCAAGGACAGATGGTACGGCCCAGCAAGAAGTTCGACCTCTCTTTAAAAATCCAAAGCTTTACTAAAAATTCTACAAACTGGAGAAAAGGGTCACCCCTACCAAACAGAGAGAAGTAGACAGTACCCAGAAAGATCTTTTTGGTATTTTTTGACTTATGAATAAAAAGGACAATCTGCTGTACTAAAATGCAATTTCCAGAATTCTCTAACATGCATAAATCTAAACTAGAAAGCTACAAGCTGATTACAATGCACAAATCCCAATGCAAACTCACAAACTACACTATTTCACCACTAGTCGCTATTTTTCAAGCGAGAAGCAATGCCAAGCTAGGAGGCATACATTCCTCGAAGCAATCCCAAAGCCAAACCGGCAGCATAACATTCCTGTAGACAAAAGATGATTAAAAGAGAACCAAAGGTTTCCTTTTATAATTTCCCGTTGAACTTCTCGAAACCCTAATCTTCTTTTCAGAGTCAAACCCTAATCCCTTCAAAATATGGCGTCCCTTTCTTCAAACCTCAATTTTTGACTTTTTAAATAAATTCAACACTTTAATAATGGCATCCAAGATTAAGGCTTAATTTAACCTTAATAATTATAAAATCAACTTAGTGATGGCGCCACCCTTAATGACCACCTTTTAAAACATCATTAAGTTAAGAGACTAGGCCAAGGGGTCATTTAACATTAAAATATAATGTCATTTAAGTGAAATGAACTTATCTCTCCGAAACTGCATCCCGAAGCCAGAATCTGAATAAACCAATAGAGCCAACTGAAGAGAAAGGTCAACTATGCCGATATCAAAAGGACCACTGCCAAAAATAGAATTTACTAAAAATAGTAAATTTCTGAAGATGCTCAGAATGCCAAGAAGAACATATCACTGCGAAGCTCTCTGAAAACCCAGAAAGAGTCCGCCATTGAATCAACCAACCTCGAGCAAGAGCATCCCTCAAAACAAGAAACCCTAATTTTACCTTCCGAGTAGCCTACGGGTCTCCGGAATAGGCCAACGGTCACTGGAAAGATCATGCTCGAGAAGGGGACATTATAGAACAACTATTGCTTTACTGATTAATGATCCTAAACTCAGAAACCAAAATGTTAATGGCTAAGTGAATGTTTCACCTGAAATCGTGGCTTGGTTATCTTCTTCCTCTCAATGCCAGCATTAGTTTCTCTCCCTTTTCCCACGATCCTTAGGTTTGATTTCCTTCCGCTATATCTATGTTCATGAAAGATTGCATCCATCTATTGTAAGCTACGTCTTTTGTTTGGAGGCACCTCTTCACCTTTAACACAAGTGATTTACTTTAAAGGATGCTTAACGTCATTTTCTTAAATGGGAGCGATCAAAAGTAAAGACAATTAACATGTTGTCTTTACTTTATCGATTAACTATTCTTGTGATGCCTTTTAATAATAATAATAATGTTTTATATATCTTATACATATTTAAATGTATATAACATGAAATTTTTAATTCTTTAAATTTTTGTTTATTTTATTTATTTATTTCTTAATGTCATTTCGGGGACATGACAATATAGGTATTCACATCATTGTGATAGACGAGAATCATGGAGGCATGATAATAGATGGAATCACAAATCCAATCACTATGGACCTACATGGAATAAAAGGAACAGTTACAACAATTGGTGGTATCGTAGAAGTTATGGTTATTCATGGAAGCAAAGGACTTACTAGGATAAGGAATGGAATCAAATGGGTGCATCAAGATATGGATCAAGGATGAATCTAGGTATGGTTAAGCTAAAACTACTATGAAGATCAACAAAGGATGGTTGGATGATTGTTCATGGTATCATTTTTGTAATGACTTAACGACAATCATACTTTTTCTTCTCATGTTTTTGGGACGAAACATATCAAAGAGGGGTGGCATGTTAGGTACCTAGAGATATAATATTATAATGTATCTAGGTGGATGGAGATGCCAACATGTGGCACACATCCCTTAAGTTAGTTATATTGGATCATGTGGACAACTTGTGTAATTAATTATATCAAGTGGTGAGTAGGCCTTCATTGGGATTGCCACTCCACTATATTATTTGGAGAAGTTCTATATAAAGGAGGTGATTATCATTGTAAGGATATTTGTTGAGTATGAGATTGTATTTGGGATAGGTCTTGGAGATACTGCATGGAGTGGTTTCTTCCATAAGGACTATTGTATCATGTTACACTACCTCAAGGGTTTATTCTATTTCTGCATATATTGGATATTAGGGCATCTTGACCCACAAACATCTCTTTTGTGGTGTGTGATCTTTGTTCTATATTACATTATTGCAAGGATTAGTTTTTGTAGATCTTAATACAAGCTCGGGCCTTTGAACATTCAACAAACCCTATAGCTCATAGACAATATTCTTGAACCTTGATCATTGATGGGCTTCTGCAGCTCTTTTTCTTCAACATCAAATATGTCATTATTTTGATCTCACCTCCACACAACTTGTAGCAAAGTCTGTGGTTATGTCGTTGTAATCAATCCATGATCGCTAAAGGAATTTTATAGATAGGGGGGCCCACAGAAACCCCTTCATTCAAGACAAGCCTTTTAAGATTTGGCCCAAATCTCCCAAACTCAGATTAGCTCCAATCATGAGATAGGGTAGTACACTCAAACTTTTTTCTACCACCTTAGCTTGAAAGGATGTTGTAGTAGGTATTCTAATTCTTTGTTCCCTTCCCTCCCACTCCCCCTTTGTTTGATATTGGGTATGCAAATTCCCCAATCCCCAATTCTCCCTCATTTCCATTTGTATGCCTTTGGGCCTTTCCATCTCCTCCCTAAAGCACATTGTGTACCTAGTAGTCTTGAAAATTTACCCCTATTGATCCACTCATACATTCTCCTTAGGCATCTAGGATTCATGTTCACTCTCCACACTTATTCCCTTGGTAGCAAATATTCCTTTTCCCCGATCCTTGCTCCCCCATCTCGCTTTCCTCTTTTGGACCTCAAAGATTCTTAATGCCAACATGCCTAAAGCTAATTGTCACATGGAACCCCAAATCCCTAAATCTTGTTCTCAATTCATTTTATTTCCCTAGGCCCTCGGATTTTTCTCTCCTCCATTCACTTGGAATGCTTTTATCTTGGCCCTCAACCCTTAGGTCTCCTTAGCATCTATGCATATTGGCACACAATTTCTTAGAATCCTAATTGTTAGGCTTGCAAAGCATTTTTCACTTGTATGCACTATTCAAGCATGTATTTTTGTGGACCCCCATTCCTCAAATAGGAGATTCCACCTACCTCCATGCATGGCCTCAAGACACCATTAATGACCACAAATCAATGTGGTAGGCATGACCATTCATCCAAATCTTGCCAAAATATATTGAGCCCATCAAAGGCATGGATCCATGCATAAGGCCATGTTGAGGCATTGAAATGTGGGCACTTGAATGCCATAAATAAAACCCTAGTTGGTGCAGGTCTAGAAATAGGTACTAGGCTACTCTTAAAGTGCGAGAGGAATGCTTCAATTGTTCTAGGTCATCCTACACTAGATCCAAGGCAGATTTCTTCTACAAGTGGATGTGCTAGAGCATTTAATATTTTGACTAGCAGAGAAATCTTGCAACCCTTGATGAGGCAACCATATGCATTCTAATTGAAAATCTATAAATACAATAGTGAAAGATATAACAAGGGCTGATCATTTTGTGCTTCAAGGGTTGAGTGTCTAAGAGTAAACTAATTTTCAACTTTTGTAAGTCTAGTTTGTAAATTTGGAAAGCAATTTTTTGTGAATCATAGAAATGGTTTTCAAAATAGAAAATATTTGTATAACTGAATGTCTCCATGGTAATCTATAAATCTTTGTTGTACCCCAAAATTAAAATTTTTGTTACACTTAGACATTTTGAAGAAATGAGTAAAAGTCTTGTTAAATCAGTTAAAAAGGTCAAAATTTGGGTGTGCATGTCTTGCATGAGGGGTTAAAACGCAAAATTTTCAAAAGTGATGATTTGGGTGCTGGGAGCAACAACCTACAAAACCCAGATCTTAGTTTTTCATCCCTACTTTTTAGGAAAACTGCTATTTTTAGAAAATTTCTAAAAATAGAACTTTTTCTAGGTTTTTCTGGGTTTCTTTTTAAGCAGATACTGGCAAAACTTTCTAAAAATAGAAAGTTGGTCCGTTAAGGTCCAAACTGATTTTGATTGGCTCAAAATACGTCCATATCAGGCTGGTGCTTTCAGAATCTCAAAATAATTAGTTTTTCCCTAGTGGGTCTATTCTGCTTTTTCAGAAGCATATCAGGAGTTTTGAGGTCATCAATGGAGGTCAATCAGCTGCCAGGCGTCAGATTCAACATTCAGGGGTTCAATAGAAGGCGAGTTGGTGAGCAAGCACGAAGAACGGGGAAGAAGGTTTAAATTGTGAAAAAATTCTAACACTGGTTAACTTGGGCGCCCCAAGTGAGAATAGGCGCCCATCTTTTTAGGGCATTAAATGATGAAATTAGGGTTTATGCTTCCAATCAAAGTTGCTCAGTTCTCTGCCAGCTCCGCAACAAATCCAACGGTGTAGTCATCAGATTATCCAGTCCTCCAGGATTCGAAGCCGAACAAGGAAGAGCCACACAGAAGTCAAAATGAAAGAACATGAAAATTATCAAAAATTGACTAAGTGTGGGAACTTTGGGCGCCCCTGGTGAAGAAGGGCGCCTAGCTTTTTGGAGTACCTAACTCAGCAATTAGGGTTTGAGCATATGCTCAATCTCTTCAGTATTCAGACAGCTTCGCCACGCCTATCTCCGTCAGATCATCCGACTGTCCAATCTCTAGTAGATTCAGATCAAAGTGGAACATACAGAATGAAGGTTTCAAACTTGAAGATGAAAATCAGATGAAAATGACTAAGTCTGGAAGGTTTGGGCACCACAGGAGAGAAGAGGCGCCCAAGATTTCAAGGGGTAAAACATATGAATCTGGAGAAGTAGCTCTAACATGATCTCTTCACAGTTGATCCAACTCTCCAACAAAATATTCAGCACGTCAATAGGAGGTTGCAGTCACCAGATACGAGAAGCTGAACAGAGGGTTTGATGAGAGCTAAAATCTGAAATTCAGAAGCAAGTAGCAGAAAGTGAAAAATATTCTAACTCCAGTGAGTTTGGGCGCCCCCAACCAAGAAGGGCGCCCAAGATTTTGAAGGTTCAAAACTCATTGTTTGACAAAGTAACTCCCAGAAGACCCTTGATAATATCTTCTCAGCTTCGCAACGAACATAACCGTTAGTCAATCTGATGCATGGATCACCAAATTCGACAAGATCATCTGTGGAAGAACAGTTAATAAAGAAATTGAAGATCAAGAAAATGGCTAACTCTGGACAAAATGGGCGCCCCTGGAAGAGAAAGGCTCTCATGAATTCGAAGGTCGAAATGAAGTTTTTAGCCGAAGAGGCCTCAAGAACAATCTTCTCAGAACGGGTTTGGCTCTGCAATGAATCATTCAGCTCATTCATCAGATTAGTCTGCAAGTCGGAAATCGAAGGCGAAGTAGGGGGTCAAAATGGTGAAAAGTTGAAAATATCAAAAAAATGACTAACACTGCTTGAAGTGGGTGCCCCTAGCCAAGAAGTGCGCCCAACTTCTCATGCCTTAGAGAAATTTGCAAAGTTTTCAAAGTTTCAAAATTGCAAAGAGAAAGAAGGTGTCCAAGTTCAATGAGCTGAGATTTTTAGGGTTTTGAAAATAAAAGCAAAAGAAAGCAAACCTATTTCAAAACCCTAAGTCTATTTAACACCTTTCTTTCATGTAATTTTCATTATTTTTGCAGGTAGCATCAAAGGAGAAAGTTGGAGCAACAAGTTTGAAGAAATTTTCAAGATTCAAGAGCTCAGTTTGCTGGTTATTCATCAAATTTTTTCAGACCAGCAACATAAACCCTTGCTTTTTCATGCTTTTTCATCCAGAAGATCAAATTTTTCAAGGAGAAGGCCAAGGTTTTCAAATTTTCAGCCATCTGGGTCTTTTCACTTCATTCTTCTGAAGAAATTTTCAAGAACTTCATCAAGTTGCAGCAGCTGCTTTTTATTTGCATGTCAGTGAAATCCTCAGTGCATTCGTTTTCAACCATCTAGGTCCTCTCAAATCAGTCTTCTAAGAAAACCCATATCACAACTTTTTTCAAGAAAGTTTTCTAGGGTTGGCTGCTTTTTCGATCAGCCATCAGCTGCAAATCAAGATTTTTTACTTTTTCCAAATTGCAGTTACAACATTCAGAGAACCGGAGTTAGATTGCAAAGCAACTCTAACCAGAATGGCACCGATGATGGTGAGCATTGGTCAGAGGATCTAGAATAAATTGCTTATGCTGGAAAAGGAACTCAACGCCAAGTATGTGCTACCCAATCCAAAGCGGAGTGAGGGGCGACCATATGACGGAGTGAATACAAAATTATGCTTGAAAGAAATATTGCTGAAAGAGGAAACTTCTCGACACCCAGAATGTGCTTGCTCATCCAGAATGGACAGTAGCGACCATAGGGCGGAGTTATCACTATTTTACTCTAAAACTGAAAGCATGAAGAGTATTACAAATAATGACAAAGCAACATTGAGAATACTGGTCAGTACTACTGCCAGTTTACATTTAACAATTATTGCCTGCAATGTCCAGATATCAACACTTTGCAAAGAATACTTTCAATTATAAATCTGCTACAAGCATTAAGTAAACCTTAATGCCAAAACCCAAATCATAAATGCAGATTTCTGTGTACTGTTCTTGACAGATCTGTACTTTAAACTCTTGGAAACAGCAATATAAGAATTCACTAAATAGTTCGTAACTCCCTCGATGTTCACCCAAATGGCCTAATCTTATATGCAAACTGCTGGTAATGAAGAGGCGCCTAAATCAAATGCAAGAAACAGCTTTGAAAAGCTAACAATTACTTTGCACGGAAATCAATGCAATCAGCAATGGTACGGCCTGCTGGAAAGTTCGACTTGTCTTTAAAAATTAAATACCACACATTAAAATCTGAGATTGGAGACAAATATTCGCCCTTCCTAGACACTACTATCAATGCAATACCCAGAACTAACTCTTTTGTATTTTTTGAGATATGATTAAAACTTCAAATCTGCTGTCTACAATAATGCAAGATGCTGAAACATGAATATGCCAAATCTAATCTAAGTTTACAATAAACTGAACATACAATGAATGAACTAAAGATGCACTCACACATAGACTGAAATTCACCACTAGATGTTGTTTCTCAAACACGAAGTGATGCCCAAATGCTAGGAGGTCTTCATCCCTCGAAGTGATCCAGAGTCAATCCGGCAGCATAACGGTGTATTTTCCAAGATGCCTCAAATGATGCACCAAGACTCCTCTTTATAACTTTTCAATTGACTTCGCAAAACCCTAAAATCTGCTTTTAGGTCAAACCCAATCTCCTCAAGGTTGGCGTACTTTCTCCTTCAAGACTTAATAAATGATATTTTAATTAAAACATCATACTTTGATAAATGCGCCCTTCATAATCCCTGCTTTGACTTTGCAATAATTAAAATATTCTTTTAATGAGGGCGCCACCCTTAATGACCACTTTTTAAACACAACATTAAGTCATTAACTCTAGGCCAAGGTCAACGTTAAAATATAATAATTAAAACGTGACTTTAATTTGAATGACTTAACTTATTTCTCCGAAAGTGCCCTGAAGCCAATACTGATGAAGTCAACTGATCAATCTGAAACCGGAAGTCAACCAACCTGAGCTCATCTGGAAAGCTGCCAAAAATAGAATTTACTAAAAATAGTAAATTCCAAAAAGTACTCTGAATGCTGAGACGAACATACCACTGCGAAGCCCTTGAAAACCCGAAGGAATCCGCCATTAAAACTCATCTCAGAGCAATGACCTCCTCAAAATTAGGAAACCCTAATTTTAACTTCCGACTAGCCTTCGGGTTCCCAAGGAAAGGCTAACGGTCACTGGAAATGTCAGGCTTGGAAAGGGGACATTACATGGGTTCATTTCTAATCATATTTTGAACAAAACCCAGGTGCCAGCTTTTTTCGGGAAAATTGAAGAGCAAAGTCAACTTAATTACGTAGTTGCATACGGCAAGCGTTTGGATGAGTGGGAGGAGGAGTTCGTTGCTAGAGGCCGTGCTATGCTTACAGAGTTATATCAGTTGCGATATAATGCACGAGAGCTCCGTATTCGTCTCCAGGATGAGGAGCGAGATATGGCGATTAATAAACCCCGGGATGAGATTATGATTGCTCACCTGAGTGTGGCATATGATGCAGTCACAGATGTAGAGGATAGGGAAGCTATCTACTCTTGGAAAACACAGTTGGTTTTCAAGGTAAAGATAGAGGACACTTTGGCGTCAGAGTTGGCTGAGAGTAGAGAGCACGTTACTAGTGCACTCCGATCTGTGAGAACCTTAGTTTCTCGCTTACCATGCCGATATCAGATTGAGGGTGGTGCCTATGTTGAGCTTACCAATGTTCAGTCAGAGCTCCAAGCACTCATTCATACCATTTTCAATGGGGGGACCGTTGACTGTAAGGTTACTCAGCTTACAGTCATGTCAGCATTGTTCGATGAGGCAACAAGCAGAGGTGAACTTCAGTCTCAAATCACAGCTGGTGAGGATATGCTGCACCGACATAGCATTCTTCGACAGAGTCTCATAGCTCCAGATAGTGATGCAGTTAACAATCTCGTCGAGGGATTGGTTGCTCGAGATCACGAACCGTAAACTTCAGTTCCCACCTCTCAGGATAGACATTACACACAAGAGTTAAACTTGGCGTTACCTTCTCAAGTTAACTTGCTGTCTCATCTCATGCATATCTATTCTGAGATTAGCTTTACTCACTTGGAGTTTCATTTAGGGTTTTACGTTAGCTGATGATAGTCTTCCAGTTAACTCGCTTTCAATAAGTCGTGCACAATTGTCCATTTTAGATTAGATGTTTCGGTTAAGCTGATGGTAGTTTTCTAGTTAACTGTATAAGGCTTAGCAATAAATCTTGCATGCATTGCAAGGTATGTAGTTGACTCAAGGTGATTTTAGGGTTCCCTACACCTTGATGTATATAAATAAGAGCTTTTGCTCATTTGTAAATAACTTTTGCTTGAGAGAGAAATATATGTTGTGCCTACCTTGCCCTCAATATTGCTCTTTTGGTATTTGTTCATGCGTCTTTACTATTATGATTAATTGTTATGCCACATAGGGTTTCATGCAATTGTAATGGTGAATTCTTTCCATAGTTTGATAAAATCTGTTTTGTGTTCAATAAACTTGTTCAGATTGAGATGATAGTTGTGCCACCTTGCCTTCAAGTAGAGAATCTACACTTGGTTATCGTGTATTGTTGTGAATAATAAACTTATTCGGATTGAGCTGATAGTCGTGCCACCTTGCCTTCAAGTTGAGAATCCATATACAGTTTATCGTGTGTTGTTACCAATAAGCGTGTTTAGATTGAGCTGATAGATGTGCCACCTTGCCTTCAAGTTGAGAATCTACACTCGTTTATCGTCTGATAGTCAAACCTTGCTCCGTTTCCTCATGCTCTGTTTTTCTTGAGGAAACTGGATAGAATTTAAGCAATTAAGTTTAGTTGTAGTTAGTAAATCTGCAAAACCAGAAAATACTCAACTGCAACGTATATAGTTTTCGAGAAAGCCTTGTACCTCTATAGCTGAAACAAAAAGACAGGATATAGTTTAGTTTATTTCCATTTGCAAGTACTTTTGTCAAGCACAACGAGGGAGCTTCCCCTCCTAATTTGAAGAGCACTCATTGCGTAGTGTGCATAGCTGTCCGTACCAACTCTTACTCCAGAGGTGCTAGTTGTTACGCCAACAGCTCATGAAAAGAAAAAACAAGTTGTCAGACATTACCAACAGCACAGCTTCCTCTAGCTACCCAACATCAGCAACCAACATTGGCAAGAAAGCAACAACCAATACAAAAACATCAAATGCCACATGAGCTGCCCCAAAAACCCTGCAAGCAAACAAAGCCTCTACAGGGGAAAAACCCCCCTCATCGCAAACATCAAACAACTCCAACAATACCAAAGAAAATGTTGCACCCTCCCAATCAACAACTCCAACGCCTGTAGACAACACCTCAACAACACAGGAAAACCAATTGTAAACCTTCAACAACAACACATTCGCAACCACACCACGTGGCTCACCATAAACAAACCCACAAACTTTCTAGCCGCCGAAAATAAGAACAGTCGTAAGCCGAGCAACCGCCATTGAAACAAGCAAATCCCCATCTGCGACCTCTGCAAACCCACAAACATTCTAGCCGTTGAAAATAAGCACAACCATAAACCGAGCAATTGCCACTGAAACAAGCAGTTCCCATCCGCATCCTATGCAAACCCACAAATGTTCCAACCGCCAAAAATAAGTACAGCCGTTAGCCAAGAAAATGCTACTGAAACAAGCAGCTCCCCATCCACGTCCTTTGAATCCCCTTGTCCATCATCATCCTCCTCTGAAGATTTGAAACAGACGTTCCAACCGCCGAAAATAAGCATAGTCGTAAGCCGAGCAATTGCCACTAAAACAAGCAACTTCCCATCAGCGACCTCTGCAAACCCACAAATGTTCCAGCTACTAAAAATAATCACAGTCGTAAGCCAAGAAACTGCCATTGAAACAAGCAGTTGCCCATCTGTATCCTCTGCAAACCCACAAACGTTCCAACCGCTGAAAATAAGCACAATCGTAAGCCGAGCAAATGTCGCTGAAACAAGCAGCTCCCCATTTGCATCCTCTGAATCCCCTTCTCCATCATCCTCCTTTGAAGATTTGAAACTTGTACCTCCTCTCCCATTCCTGCCGCTCGCAATCATCAACATTAAAATTAAAATTGTATGATATTAAGGGTATGAGCCTTTGGTATTTGGCTCTACAGGAAAGAAGCCCCTTATTCAATACCAGTTGACTAGGAGAGAGTGCCAGTGGTGCTTCATGTTGCTTCTTATAGACTGATGATTTTCTTCCATCAATTATATTCTTGCATTTAATTGTTTAGAGATTAGACATTTTTCTATTTCTGCATCTATTTTATTCAAATTATTTTCCATCTCTTTATGCTGGCCTTTAATCTCTTTTCAATCTAGGGGCATTCTCTAGATGACATCTTAGAATCCCTTGTGGACTCTCTTCAACTTGAGTAATCTAATTGATCCTTCTTCTTCTATTGTAGGATCATTAATAATAGGATGCACTCTTTTAGTTGGCTACTCTAGCACATTCTTCCATGTTGTGGGTGAACACATTTCTGCCTTCTTATAGTTTTTCTTTTTAAACAGCTCATTGGAGATTTCATTGAGTGTTCTTTTTGGCTATTCTAAGATACCTATACTTTTATACTTCCACTGACATTGATGTATTCACTTCATGCTTAATCATTATGATATATTGTCTTTTATTGGCATTCTTCATAATGTCCTTGCTTTTGGATGGAGCAAGCATTGCTTACCTCAACTCTTTGTGTAAAAGATGACGAGGGAAGATGCTCTAAAAGGGTTCTAAAAAATTCCTTCTAGTCGGCCAGTTGGAGATATTCTAAATGTGAACTTTTCCTGTGATCATTCTAATTGTGTGGTACAGCTATTTTCTTTGTCATTACAGTTCATTATATATAGTTACATTGTCTTGAGAGTGATGAGTAGTACATTATCAATTTTAAACCAAACTATGTGATAAAATCATAAAAACTATCTAGTTGATTAAATTTAATTGCTTCATAACTAAATCATCTGAATTTAAATCTCTTATATGGTTAATAGGTTTACTCCATTTCAGATGGGCTCCAACTCCGCTCTACAAAATTGGGAGGTTTACCACTGTCTTCTCTAGCTTTGGCTAAAAGCACGGATGCATATCCTGTATGTTCTACGTAGACCTCTTGGCTAAGTATATCTAGATTATCAGCTCTTGTTAGAATATTCTTACCAATGATATTTTATATCTTCAAATTATTGAATTATGTTTAATATCCATCTAGTAATTTATATTTTCATATAGGTTGTCCTTGCAGGATCTTTTGACAATTGTGTTTATGCTTACTCAGTGGACTATGGCCGTGCACTTGGAAAGGTAAGCTTGTGCAACATTTTTTTTTTGTTTCTATGCATTAGGATTGTATACAGTATATGCATTACTTCAGTCAACTATTAATTATTTTGATTTTATGCATTATAATTTTTATACATTGTTTCTATTGGCTTATAAGGTACACTGATGGAATTTTTTTAATGTGACAATGCTACAATGATTATTTTTTGGTTTCTTTTAAATTACAAGATTTACCCAAATACTCTATTGGTAAAATATGTCATTTATTGATGCATATAGAAAGTTTCTTCAATATAACTGTTGTACCCCAAAATTAAAATTTTTGGTTACACTTAGACATTTTGAAGAAATGAGTAAAAGCCTTGTTAAATCTGTCAAAAAGGTCAAAATTTGGGTGTGCATGTATTGCATGAGGGGTAAAAACTCAAAATTTCCAAAATCTAACGATCAGGGTCTGCTCAGAGCAACCTAATCTACAAAACCCAGATCTCAGTTTTTCATCCCTACTTTTTAGGAAAACTGCTATTTTTAGAAATTTTCTAAAATAGTAACTTTTTCTGGGTTTTTCTGGGTTTCTTTCAAAATGGATACTGGCAAAATTTTCTAAAAATAGAAAGTTTGTCCGCCAAGGTCCAAACTGATTTTGATTGGCTCAAAATACTTCCATATCAGGCCAGCGCAGTCAGAATCTCAAAAAGATCAGTTTTACCCTAGTGGGTCTATTTTTCTTTTTCAAAAGCATTTCAGGAGCTTCGAAGTCATCAATGGAGGTTAGTCAACTGCCAGGTGTCAGATTCAACACTCAAGCACTGAGTAGAAGGAGAGATGATTGGCGTGCACGATGAACGAGAAAAAAGGTAAAAACTGCGAAAATATTCTAACACTGCTTGTCATGGGCGCCCCAAGAGGAGACAGGCGCCCATCTTTTTAGGACATCAAACAATGAAATTAGGGTTTGAGCTCTTAGTCAAAGTTGCTCAGTTTCCTTCTAGCTCTGCAATGAATCCGGCAGTGCAGTCAACGGATCATCCAGTCACCCGGAATTCGAGGTCAAATAGGGAAGTTTCAAATAGAAGATAGAATGAAAATCATGAAAATGTTTGAGAAGTTTCTAAGTCTGGGAACTTTCAGTGCCCCTGGAGAGAAAGGGCGCCTAGCTTTTTGAGGGGCCTAACTCAGCTGTAAGGATTTGCAAATATGCTCAGTCTCTTCAAAATTCAATCAGCTTCACAACGGCTATCTTCGTCAGAGCATCTGACTTATCGTTCTCCGGCAAATCCAGATCGAGTTGAAAGTATGGAATAACCGTTCAAATGTGAAGGTGAAAATCAGGTAAAATATTCGAAGTCTGAAGCAAATGGGCGCCCCTAGAAGAGAAAGGCACTAATGATTTCGAGAGCCCAAACGAATGATTTTTCCAGTGAAGCCTTCAAGATCACTTCCTCAGAACTGATCAGGCTTTCCAACGAGACCTTTAGCACGTTGAACAGAGTTGGCAACCACTAGATGTAGCAGGTGGAACAGAGGGTCTGACAAGGGTCAAAAGTCAGAAGCAAGAAGAAAATACGGAAAAATGGCTAACTCTGGTGAAGTTGGGTGCCCAAGCTTTTGAAGCCTCAAATCCAACTTTCTAACAAAGTTACTCCCAAGAGACTCCTCTTGATATCTTCTCAACTCCGCAATGAATCCAGCCATCAGTCAATCAGACGCCTGGATCGTCAAATCTGACATGTCCATCCGGAGAAGAGTTGATGAAGAAATGTTGAAAAAGTTTCTAAGTCTGGTGAAGATGGGCGCCCCTGGAGAGAAATGGCGCCCAAGGTTTTGAAGCATGAAATGTTAGAATTTGCAGATGCAGTCTCCAAGATCACCTCGTCAGATTCAATCGAGCTACCCAACGAAGCTGACGGTCAGTCAATCGGATCAGTGTAGCTCCCGGAATCAAGATTGAAGAGCACAAAAGATTTATTGAGAGGGGGGGGGTGAATCAGTAAATCAATCACAAACTTTTATTTCTTAATCTTTTTCAAACTTATTACAATCAACCTTTTTGATATGAATCAATTTCCCCAAGTTGACACAACTTTATTGAAATAATATTTTTCAAAGTAGGCACCAACCTACAGATTAACAACAAGATGATTTAGTAGAATGTAGCCTACAAGGAACACCTAGACCTTTACAAATTTAGTAGGCACCTACCTACAAGGAGCACCTACCCCTAGTGCAAAGTATCAAACCTTGACTTGATGGATGTAAGACTGCCTTCAATCTGATCTTTACAATCCCAGCTCTCCAATCTGCCCTATGTGATAAATGATATCACCCTAAGCCCACACAAAGAGATGGGACACTTGACTGATCTGCAAATCCTCAAAACAACCACACTTCTCACTACCACTACCTTCCACATTTAATATTATTCCAAAGAATATGTCTTCATCGAATGGTTGTATCTCTTACCAAAAGAGATGTCTTTGCAAGGATTCGCACCACTTCTTAAATTGATCACAACCCTTTTTTTTAATAACTTAACCACACTCTTAACTTCTTTTCAACGTACCATCTCATGTATTCAATAAATAAGACTCTTGTCTCATTGTATAGAGATCACTGCTTTTATTAATTTGAATCGTATCTTCTTCAAGATAAATCTCTGCCTTTATTAATGATTTACTAATCATTTATTAATAAAGTGAAATTGCTTCTCTTCATAGATCGCATCATTTGAAATCTGTTTTTACTCTAACAGGTAATCGCACCATATGCTGAAGTCACACCTCTTTTATTAATTCGAACCTCCCTTAATTTGAAAGACACATAACCCAAAACTTGTTTCTTTTAATCGTGCCTTCTTTTATTTACTTGTATTTGTTAAAGGAAAGACATCTTTTCATAAATTAACTCGTATCTTTTTAGATTTTAATATTTCTTAACACATTCGTTCTCTTGCAGCCGCCTGTAGGAATACATCTTTTAGTTTTAGTAATTTCCACCAGTAAGAAGAGACATACTCAATAAATTTTGACGTACACGTCTCTTTGATCTGCATCTGCATTCGCTTCAAAGCGCGACCTTTCAAGATTCTTACGATATCTGGGATCCACATCTACTTACGTCATTTAGTTGTTCAAAGACATTTGTTTAAGCATAACAAATCACCAATCAAAAAATAGTTCATCCTCTACGTATTTTGATCTGAATATATTATTTATTCAATCTGTAGATAAATCTTGAACTTTTACTTTAATCCGTATCTGATATTCATTTCAATTTTCATTCGATTTAGATCATATCCATTTGATTTTTTGCTTTGTACATGTTTTCGATCTGTAGAAGATATTAAGTTGAGTTTCAAATCTTTTGAAACTGTATTGCTCTATTTGTAGCACACTTTTTCTCTAATAGGATCGAACCTATGACAATTGAATGCTTTCCACATAAATTTATTTGATTTCAATAATCTGATCAAATGATGACTTCAACAACCTGCTTTATCAGTTTGATTAAACCAACACAGATATATTCTTTGCCTTGACCTTAATGACAATACTTGAAAAGTCTTCAATTCCTTCTATGTTTAATCTGAAGATTGTATTTATGACATAGATTTGTGTAATGATAGACCTTCAACTTGTCATCTACAATATGATATCTTCAGTCATGCCTTTGCAATATGTTATCTTTAGTCATGCTCATCTTGATATCAACTACTCCATCCTTTTCGTTTTGACATCAATGACAAAATTTCCAACAAAGATTTCATTAGAAGATCAAAGGGAAATGAAGAAATTGAAAATCATGTAAAAATGGCTAACACTGTGAAAGTTCAGAGCCCCTGGAGAAAATAGGCTCCCATGAATTTGAAGGTCAAATCGAAGTTTTTAGCCAGAAGTGCCTCTAGGGTGATCTCCTCAGAATCAGACAAGCTCCACGATGAATTATTCAGCTCATCCATTGGATCAACCTAGAAGTCGGAGATCGAAAATCAAACAGGGTTGAAAATTGAGGAAAAGTTGAAAACTTAAGAAAAATGGTTAAGTCTGGTGAACATGGGTGCCCCAGGTAGCCAGGGGCGCCCAAGCTTTTGGAGGTTAAGATGAAGTCTTTAGCCAAAGTTGTCTCCAGATGATCTCTTCAGAAACAATCAGGCTCCGTGACAGATCATTCTACCGGATCACAGCGTTCACCGAGCTCTTGAAAATCAAGATTGAACAGAGGATGAAACTCAAGCAAAAAAAATTGAAAATAGTGAAGAAAATGGCTAAGTATGGTGAAGAAAAGTGCCCCAAGAGGAGATTGACACCCAAGAAGCCATGCCTTAGCCAAATTTTTAAAATGTCAAAATTTCATAGAGAAGGAAAATGTCTAAATTCAATGCGCAAGCTGAGGCTAGGATTTGAAGGATTGAAAGCAAAAGAAAGCAGATTTTCTCATCCTCAAACTTATTTAAGGCATTCTTGTCCTTCATTCTTGACAATTTCTTGCAGGTGGCGAAGAGGAGCAACAAACAAAGTTTTTCTTTTCAAGATTTGAGAGCCATAGCTTGCTGATTTTTCAAAAGTTCTTCATCAATTTTCAAATCAGCAACATAAGACCTTGCTTTTTTATCCAAAACATCGAATTCTTGAAAAAGAAGGTCAAGGGTTTCAATTTTCAGCTATCTGGGTTTCTTCATCTCATTCTTCTGAAGAATTTTTGAGGAAATTTATCAAGTTGCAGCAGCTGCTTTTTCCTTGCATGTCAGTGAAATCTTCAGAGTTTGCAAATTTTGATCATTTGGGTCCTCTCAAAAGAGTCTTCTAAAGAAAACCCATATCACAGCTTTTTCAAAAAAAATTCAAATTCTAGGGTTGGTTGTTTTTTTCAATCAGCCATCAATGTTTTTCAAATCTGATCAACTAGGTCCATTTCTAATTGTATTCTGAACAAAACCCAGGTGCCAGCTTTTTCGGTGAAAAATTGAAGAAATTAGGGTTTGCTGCTTTTTTAATCTAAATTCAAAATTTTCAAAAATGGACGTTTTGGGTTGTATTGCAACGAAATTCTAAGCAAAACCCATATCTCAGAAAAATTTCCAAAATTTGTCCGTTTGAGGCCGAAAAACCAGCATTCTTAAAATAGAAAGTTACTCAAAACTTGTCTAAATATAGGCGAGTTTATAGTCATTCTTCAAGGTTTTCAATATGGAGTACACTCCCCTGGAGTTTAAGACCAAATCAGCACTATGTCAAAACTTCATCATCTCAGCTGAAGAACGAGAGAAGGTGTGATATGAGAAAAAGGAAAGGTGTCGGAAAAGAGTTGTGCAATACTCTTCTATTGGAAATCAAGAGAAGTGTCAGAAGCATAAAGTTGCAGAGCCGCCAAGTTATCAATTAGTGAGTCATCTTTTCGGGCAGCGATGTTTTTCAAGAATAGAACTCATAAAGCAGTTGAAAAAGTGAAAGATTCTCTAAGAAGGCGAGGAGATCTTGGAAGATCGGAATATTGCCTTAGTGAAATATTCCGAGCCAAATTTTTTTGTTTTTTCAATTAACAATTTCCAATTACAAACAGTGCACCCGTTAAGGTTAGATGGATAAACCAAAACGTGCAAGAAAGCAACTCTAACCAGAATGGCGCCGATGATGGCGAGCATTGGTCAAAGGGTCTTCTACTCTAAATACAGAAAGGAACTCGACGTCAAGTATGTGCTACCCAATCCAATGCGGAGTGAGGGGCGACCATATGACGGAGTGATTACAGAAAGCAAAGCTTGAAAATGAAATGCTGAATACTGAAACTACTCAACACCCAGAATGTGCTTGCTCACCCAGAATGGGAAGTAGCTACCATAGGGCGGAGTTATACTATTTCAAACTAATATTGAAAGCAAGAGCGAGTATTACAAATAATGACAAAGCAATATTAAGAACACTGGTCAGTACTACTGCCAGTTTACAAAATATAATTATTGCCTGCAATGTCAAGATATCAGATGCTTTTCAAATAGAACATTCAACAATGAATCTGCTACAATCTTTAAGTAAATCACAGTGCCAAAACCAAATCAGATGATGTAGATTTCTGTAGACAGTTTGACAGATCTGCACTTTTCACTTTCTAACCAGCAGCATACAGATTCACTAATTGATTCACAAATCACTCATTCCTTACCCAAATAACCTATTCTTAGATGCAAAACAAAGCTAATGAGAAGGCGCCTAGAATGGATGCAAGAAACAGACCTAAAATGCCAATATTAAATATTGCACGAAATTCAATGCTAGACTAAATGGTACGGCCCAGCAAGAAGTTCGACTTCTTCTCATAAATTCAATACTCCTTTAAAAATTCTAAGAACTGGAGAATATTGGCGCCCTTTACAAACTCAACTATTGATGCAATACCCAGAACTATATTTTTTGTCCTTTTTGAGATATGAGTAAAACATGAAATCTGCTGTCACTAAAATGCAACTTTAAAAATACCACTAATATGCAGAATCAGAAACTAAAGGATTACAATGACGTTTACAATGCACAATATTCAATAACTCACAAACTAGACTAAGAATCACCACTTGATGTTGTCTTGCAAACACGAAGCGATGCCCGAGCTAGGAGGCCTTCATTCCTCGAAGCGATTCCAGAGCCAATCCGGCAGCATAACAGTATAGTCGTCCAAAGATGAAGAAATGATGCACCAAGACTCCCCTTTATAATTCTTCCGTTGACTTCGCAAAACCCTAAAATCTGCTTTTAGGTCAAAACCCAATCTCCTCAAGGATGGGCGTACTTTTCCTTCAAAGCTTTAGATTTGACATTTTAATTAAATATCATACTTTGAAATATGCGCCCCTCATAACCTTGCTTTGACTTAGGGAATAATTAAATCATCTCTTAATGAGGGCGCCACCCTCAAGGACCCACTTTTAAAAACAACATTAAGTCATTAAGTCTAAGCCAAGGGGTCAACGTTAAAATATAACATTTAAACATGACCCTTTTAATTAAATGACTTAATTTATCCTTCTGAATGTGCCCTGAAGCCAAAACTGAGCAAGACATCTGACCCAACTGAAACTGGAAGTCAACCGAGCTGAACTCAACTGGAAAGCTGCCAAAAATAGAATTTACTAAAAATAGTAAATTCCAAAAAGTGCTCTGAATGCTGAGATGATCATACCACTGCGAAGCTCTCTGAAAACCCAGAAAGAATCCGCCATTGAATCCTCCATCTCTGAGCAATGACCTCCTCAAAATTAGGAAACCCTAATTTTATCTTCCGACTAGCCTTCAGGTTTCCAGAAAAAAGGCCAACGGTCACATGAATGATCAGGTTTGAGACGGGGACATTACACTTAGATAGTATCAATGCACCTAACTAGGACCCAGTTTCCTGCTTTTTAGCGGATCTGATTGAGATTTAAAGCGACATTCATCTAGAAGCTTTCTTTCCGTTTTCTTTCTATTCTTGGGGCAATTCTTATCCATTCTTCAAAGAAGAGAAAGAAGATAAATGTAATAGTTGGCGTTACCTGTTTTTCTTGCTTTCTTAGGTGTTAGATGTTATCTTCTTTCTAGATTTAGAAATAAAGTTTGCTTGCTGAGCAAGCCCTAGATTGTGAAAGCAAGGAGATTTTAGGGTTCCCTACTCCTCTGCTTGCCTATAAATAAGAGCCTTTGCTCATTAGTTTTCTTTAACGGTTATTGTGATAGCAAATTGCTGAGTCTCTTTTAGCCAGCAAGCTGTTATTCAGTGTCAGTTCACTTTGTGTTAGAACCATGCTAGTGATAACAAAACGCTGAGCCTATTGTGCCTTCTATTTGTTATTCAAGTGTTGTTCAATTGTTTTATGATAGCTAATTGTTGAGTCTCTTTTAGCCAACAAGGAGTTATTGTAATTGTTGTTCGTATTGTGTAAGAACAAGATTGCAAGCCTCTTTAGCTGCAATTTCTTGTTCCAGGCATGTTAGAAGTAAGTTTTGTTCCAGAAGTTTGAGTAATAAAATCATGAGCCTCCTTTGCCTTGATATAACATCTCAGATTTCTGTTATTTGTGTTCTGCTTTTATGATCTTGATTTTAGCTTACATTGAAGTGTGTAGATGTCCGTTGAGAAAGAGTTTATTGAAGCATTTTGTCAGAGAAATCAACCTTGTTCATTTCTAGTTTCTCTTGCTCTGCTTATTACTTGAGAAGTTAGAAACGTCTTTAGTTTAAGTTAGTTGTAGTTGAAGTTCTTAAATCGGAAAATCTCAGCTGTGGCGTTTGTGTTTAATAAACCTTGTGCTCTAGCTGATCAAAAAGATAGGCAACTTAGTTTTTAGTTTACTTTCTTTCAACACCATCAACAAGAGGGAGCTTCCCCTCCTAATTTGAAGAGCAGTTTTATTGTGCATAGCTGTCCGTTTCAAATACGCATTCCAAAGGTGCGAATTTAAACGCCAACAATAACTATAGAAGATAACAATTTAATCAAAGCACAAAAGATAAGCAAATTTTGAATTTTCTTAGCTATAATCACAAAGATATTGAAAAATTCAATATTGAATAGGATAAGGCAAAATGCAAGCAAAGAAACCTAGCAAGATCTATATTGACACAATAAAGTAAGATGTGTGAAGGATAGGCTTTAATGTTAAATTAATCAAACTAGGGTTTGAATCAGGGTTTCAAGGTTTGAGATGTAGGATTCCAACCAAAGAAGGCCATTCCAGTAATTATATTTGCAATAATGAAAATAAATGCAACATATGTCAACAAAATCAAAACCCTAGTTTGATCTAGAATACAAACTAGCTGATTATTTTCTTCATATTCTTTCAGTAATAAAAAGATGGGGTTAGATGATGCAACATTTGATTTCCTAAATCCTGAATGGTTATACAATGAATGCAATTTTTTTGAATTCATAAAAAACCCAGATGTAGTATTAAAGGAACACAATTAATTATCAAGCCTCATCAATGTGAAACAAAAATGAAGGAGATATGCTTAAGTTCTTGAAGAAGATAGACTACAATAGCTTGAAGTTTTTCTTACGTCAACATGTCTTGCATGATCATCAACAAAAATGGGTGAGTAATCTCCAATTTTGTGCCTTTGAAGTAGTCTTTGATGTTGTTTCTAGAATATCCACTCTTGGATCTATTTTTGTCATTTATGGTGATTGGAAGATTTATATCATGGAAAAATATGCGGAGAATACATTTGTTGTTAACATCTTAGATGGAAATGTGAAGGATGTCAAGCATATGATAATAGATGGTCACATTTTATTTAAGGAGAAAATCCTATCAATGTCTAAGTTTAAGATGAAACAGGAGATTTTGAAAGCATTGCATATAATAGTCATGTTAGGGCAGCCCAGATCCTTCCAGAATTGTAGGCAAATAGAGAGATTCTCCTAGGAAAATTTTAAGGAGAATGATCTCAAACACAACAATGAGTACAACACTTACTAATAGAATGAAGGAGATCATGGCTTTCTTGCAAGTTTGTTTCAGCCATTGCTTACCCCTAAGCAAGATTGGGAGAGTGTGTTCATGGACTTCATCATGAGAATGCCCAAGGTACATGGTAAAGCTTACAGTCATGTTGTGGATAAGCTAAAAGAGTATAGTAGATCTCTCAGCTCTTTTTGGTAGAAATTGTTTTGCTTGACTACTAATAAGCTCACTTCCAACTCTAGTTATTGTACACCAACAAGTGGATAGGTATTGTCTATGAATTTGTGGATGGAAAGAGGCTTGAGAAACTATGCCAAATGCTAGCAAGTAGCATGGACCAAATGGATGTACCTTAGAGATTGTGACTACATTGGCACTTGTCATGTGTTCATTGGTGTGTTTCCACTTATGGCATTGTATCTTTATGACGCACTAACCTTTATTGATTTAGTGTTCACGGTTAGTAGAGTGCTAGTCACACGAGTATCAAATACCATAGGTGTTACAAGGGTGAAGTCAAGAGATAGGGCCATCATAAAGTATTTAGTCCATTGGAAGAACTTGCCTATAGAGGATATCATTTATGAAGAATTAGAAAACTTGGAGTAGCTGACTTTGCAATTACATGAGGACAAGCACTTTTGGGAAAGGCAGACTCGTAATGTTCCCTTTTTGAATTATTGAAGTTTGAGAGTGTGTGGGTCACTTTCCTACTTTGGGTGGGATTTCAAACTCTCTAATACTATCATGCATTGCTTTCATTCCTTGTGCCTCCACCTCCCACTTCCTTCTCTTGTGGGCCTTCAAACTTTTGCCTTTCCATTCACATAGCACCCCAATTCCTTGACCACCACTTCTCAAACCATATATTTCTCTTCGAATCTTTGGGCCTTTTGATGACAACTTACCTTTGTAAAAGAGCCAATGGGGTATCCTAATCCTCAAACCCCTAGATCCCGGTTGTCTTGCATCCTAACACCCGAGAATCCCATCCCCTGAACCCTTGATGTTGGACCTTGGGAGAATTTGCTTGTCCTTAAAGCATACATTTCCTTGGATCCCCACACTCAAGCATGCACTTTCACAAAACCTCACCGTTTGAATGGACTCCACCCATGACCTTGACTAACCAAGAATGCCATTAATGAGCCCAAATTTGAATGTGATAAAATGGAAAGAAACTTTGGACCCATGCTAGGCCTTCAACCTCTATATAAGGCATACAACTTCATTAGTTTGGATCATCTTTGGACATCATCTCAACAAATCCAAAATTACAAAGTCGGACGCTTGTGTTCACTTGTTGAATCTGAGGACAAAAACCCTTAGGTTATGGAGATTTGTGGACGAAACCCCATTGGTTTCCTAGAGTTTGGAGGACGAAACCTGTTTGGATTTGTGAGGGAAATTTCACACAAAGGTTGCATCTGTATGTCAAGCATAGTGGATTTCAGCATTTAGGCATTTCAGCATTCCAAAATTTTTTCTAAATTTTTTTCTGATAATTGTAATCTTGGTTATGAGCAAACAATTGAAGCAACAAAACTTGTAATCATGAAGTGAGTTATTTGAATTAAATACTCTATTCCAGCCAGTTTATATGTGTAGATCTGTTTATTATATGTGAATGTTTTAGATCTAAATATCTTGTATGAATGTTTTGGCTGATTTTCATTGCATTATTCCAGATCTAAGCAATTTATATGAGTAATTTAGTTAGGGATCATTACATTTATCATTGAGCCTATGGTCAAATGTTCTCATCCTATGACATAAGTCTTGAATTGCTTTAATCAGTTCTGACAAGTCAGACTTAAAATCAGTGACCAATAACAGCCCGATAAACTTTATCTTCACATTCTGCGGATACCTGTAAAGCATTTCATTAATGGGATGGCATTATATTAACAAATAAGAACAGATTCTTCTGTTTAACCAATTCCTTCCAGACTCTCTTCACAAAGATAACCAAACCAAATGCTAAAGTCCTTGATAAATCCTCACTTTTTCATGCACAGAGAACATAAGTTGTTGAGAGATGCAGCAGATCCTCAGGTCTACTAAAAGCTTTCTTAGACCCATACATAAAATGTTCCAAAGTTGATATGGACTGAGGTGGTAGAAAATAAAAGTCTTGAAAAGGCCAATTGTGTTTAAATAATTTACTCCTTTGGATACAAAAATCGATCAGCTTTCATTGAGAAAAAAATTCTATGTGCATATCCCTTCCTGGTTCAGAGATTGAGAATGAATTTTACCTAAACAATATTTAGTCTCTCTACTGTTACACCTTATTTATGTTCACTTATCACTTACTCACAGGGAAAGAAATAGTGTTTGTGGTGTAGACTTTTGATGGTTGCCATGACCTCTTGTCTGGGGAGGGTGCAGCTCTGCCATTCATTCAGACAGCCAGATGTATGTTTGTTGCCAATATCAAATAAAACCTGCAGCCGGGGTCTGCTAGTGTAGGGAGAAGCAATGCATGAACTTTTCTTTTTGAATTGGACTGAATGTGATTAGGAGAGGCCCTGACAGGGTTGTATCAGAGCCCAAGAAAGAGATATGTTGAGGAAGAAAATAAAGAAATTATAGTGAAAATGTGCATTAGAATGTCTCATTTTATTTATAGAAGAAAGTACAGTGCACAACAATCAAGCAAAAGCTAGAATCCATCTATGAAATAAATTACTTACTGTCAAAACTGACCTTCAGATTAAAGAAGAATTTAAGAAGCGATATTTTCATAGAACTTCTTCAAATGTATTTAAATTACTGTACAAGGAACATAAAATATTAGAGATGCACTTTCCAAGCAATGTTGTTTTCCTATTGGTTTATGTAAAACATAATTATTGTGGGGATTCTACTTAAGATTCAATTAATCAAGGAAATCAGAAATGTTTTGGAGTTTTGTTCTACCAATGCAATTTTTTTCTATACTAGCCATTATGGAGAAGCAGGTTATACAAATTTTCTTTGTGCAAAATACATTGTGATTATTATTTGTTTAAATGTTAAGTCAATTTTTCTTGCATTTTATTTTCTAAAAGAATCCATATTTAGATGGTGTTGCAGTCAGATAAAAATCTTTTTTGCACAGAGCTCACAACTTTTAATAGTATTCTTTGCCTAAATTTCCAGGTCAGAGTGCATGATGATGCCGTTTCATGCCTGCAAATAATTGAATCTTCTAGTCAGCAAATGGTCACAGCATCTTGGGACGCAACGATTAAAATATGGAACATTGATGAAGGCAGAGGTAGTTGGGCAACAGCTTTTGGTTCATCTAAGAAGACACAAAGTGCCAGTAAGTATATGAAGAATGGTCATATGATATATTATTTGTATTCATATGGGAGTCTAGCCATTTTAATTTTTTGAAAAAGGTGAATTTATGTTATATAAAACAATTGATGGTTACAAATGGACCACCAAATTTACTGAGGCATGGGAAAGTTGACAAAGAAGAAAATCAGACAGTGTAGGGTTAATCATATGAGTATTCAGCTTCTTATTTCACCAAATACAAAAGAACAGAACACAAAGATATGAGCTGTTTTGCACAACATACAGCAACCAAAGATTGACTGTCTCTACTATGAACTTAGATAAGCGAAGGATCATTGATGAATATATAAATAAGCAGAGATCACAGCTTGTAATGGAACTAGCAAGGTGAGAAAAGTCCACTTCCCTCTTCTAGATTGTTGATGTGCCATACAGTGGAAGAAGAGGCCTGAGGTTTACATCAAGTTTTTGTCATTGTTCCATGAGCATTCAACTTCTTTGAGGTCCCTGTCTATGTGGATATCCTTTTTGCAGCAAGGGGAAATGTCAGCATCATCCTAAATAATTTCAGAAATCTTCCTTTCTGCAGACTTGGAAGGAGGCACACCATTGATGGTTTCAAGGGATTTCTCGTGTTGTTTCAGAACCTTTGCTTAGTTTTACCATCAAAGTGTTCATTGGTTAAAGTTTTCAGACTGTTTGAGAGCACAATGAAAGAATCTTAACAAAACACTCTCAAAAGAAGGATTATACTTCCTCTTCTTCTCCACCGTTTGCACAGCACCTTCAGTTCTTTGGAGATGCACCCAGTGGAGTTAAGAATGAGTTATTGGTGGAGTTGGGAGGTGGAGGAGCAGTAACATACTGTGGAGTATAAGCTTTTGGCTTATTTTCTAGGCAGTGGGGGAGGGTGAAGGGTAGCAAGAGAGTATCTGATTATGAGGGTACATTGGAGTAAGACCATGGATGGGGAAGGCAAAATAGAGCTGTTTGGGTACATTCCAATATGAGGAACTGACACCAAATCTGGTTAGTGTGGGGAGCAGGGAAGGTGGGATTCTTCCACTGTTTAAACACAAATCAGCCCCAGTGATGATATGTGGAGAGGGTTGTGGCCTGGAGGGAGCATGGAAGGAAGAAGTCTTCTGCTTGGAATTAACTGTGGGAGTGTTTATTATTATAGGTAAAACAGATTTTGAAGGACCGTGGGAGTGTTTCTCATTAACTGGGTGAGATTTAATTCTTGACTTTGAATCTGACCTTTATTGTAAGTGGTATTGAAATGTGGCCTGCGGCAGCTTACCTTTATTGTAAGTGGTATGTCATGTCCCCTTCTCAGTGACATCTCTCAGACGACAGGATTGGCCTATCATACGACCCTCGTAGGCTGATGGATTGGATAGGGGGTCATTTCGGAGCTTGGCTCAGCTTCAGTCAGCAGGGATTGATCAGTTGTCTTTCGTTCTGGCTCGATCGGAGGTCATTTGCAGAATTGCTATTTTTAGCAGTTCTTGGCAGGCAGTGTGGGACCACTGCTATTTTTAGCAGTTTGGCTGTGGCGGCATCAGGAATCACTTCAGAGTCTGTCAGCATCAGACGGATCAGTAAACGGGTTAGAAATAAGGGAGATATTAATATTTGATCGTATTGATTAAATATTAATTAATTAACGTTTATAATATAAAGTTATAATTTAATATTATAACTTAAGTGGTTTCTTGAAGGGTGCGCCCAACATCAGAAGGGGCCAAAAGTCATGATTAAAAGTAATTGAAATATTCAGTGATGGACTATTGAAATATTAAAATATTAAAACGTGAATATTTCATTAAAACCCTATTTTCAAGGGAATCGCACTTTTCAGTGTATTTGAGGGTTTGCCTTGGGAATTGAGCCGATTATGAGATTATTGAGTTTGATATTGATCAATTGTTGGTCTGAGCCTGAGACTTAGGGTTTCACGTTCGATTCCTTGGAGAACGAGCCATCTCCAGCGGAAAGCAATTCAGAGAGTGTGCAATATCACTCGATCTATTGCCTACAGAGGTTTTCTTACTCAGAGGAAACTACAGAGCTTCAGAGAAATTCACATCTTCAGTTGTTGTCAGTTGATTGCATTCAGAGTCCATCAAATAACATGGCGTACCAGTTGCAGAGCACCAGACAGTGATTTGGAAGAGGCCGTACCATATTTATTTCTGATTTCTGTCACACTTCTGTCATAAAGTCGACTTCATCAAATAAAATCAACGCCTCTGTCATAGGGTTCCAGCTTGCTCTGAAGGAGGCGCCCATACCAGTTGATCAACCTATGCACGCCAGAAGGAAGGAAAGAGATCACATTTATTTCTGCTGTATGGATTTGTACCTTCAGCCGTACCAGAAAACCAGGTTCTTTTCCCAATAAAAATTCTTCTTTTATTCATTGCTTCTTCTGGGTATCATTGTAATCACTTGAAAAGTTGAATAAAGGTTACTGGTGTTGTTAGTATTGTATTTCCAGAGCTATTTGATTTTTAGAGAATTTATTAGCATTTATTGTCAAAATCGTACCTTCTCATTATTGCTTCAAAAACACAAAAAAATCTCAAAAACCTAAAAACGTCAGAAAAACTTGAAATATCAGCCAGAGCAGTAACAGGGGGAAACCAGGGGTTTCTACAGTGGTATCAGAGCTTGATTCTGCCATCCTAGGGTTTGGCCATCACATGCAACCAGAGGAAATTGATACATACAGGTACTACACTCGCAGACGTGCCTTGCTTGAAAGGCAACGCAGTTTGAGCAGGCAGCCGGAAATCATGGCTGACAGGAATGATAGGGCTGAGAGAACAGATATACCTCGGACAGATGTCCCTCATAACAACCGAGATCAGGATGATGCTGAGGTCTTACTCACACTCAGAGATCTTCGTGCAGGACAACGTCGATCTGACGATGTATTACAGCAGGTAGCACAGGCACTGCAGAGATTAGGGACTTCGAGGAGACCGTCACCACATCGTGACGATGACAGGAGTGATGCTGGGTCACGGAGAGCACCTAGGACAGTGTCACGGACAGCTGATAGGCCTACAAGGCCTACGTTCACGAGACAGGAGCCCGATGAGGCTATGCCAGAGGAGGATCGGGATGATTTGTTTGCTGATAACCTTATGGCAGCAAACGAGGAGTGGGAGTTGATACCTCCTGCAGTCAGAGAACGGATCACTTTTGACCGTTTTATCACACAGAGGCGTGAACACAATAGGGCTCGTCAGGATTGGAGACCCCGACAGCAGAATAATGACCTCAAACATGCAACGAACAGGTTGAATCTGGTAATGTTTGACGGCAGTGGGAAGATGACAGCCCAAGCTTGGATTAGCAAGCTTGATACATTCCTTACCTTGCGTCCGATGGCTGAGAGAGACGCTATCCGTTACGCTACACTGCACCTCGAGGGAGTAGCTTATGACTGGTGGCATCACGGTATGGTGACGCTACATCATGATAGGATCACTTCATATCAGGAGTTCGTAGACAGGCTGGTTGAGAGATTTGATAGGAAGGATCCGGAGACTTACTTCAGAGATTTGGCACAGTTGAGGCAGAGTGGCAATCTCGAGACATACATCAGCGACTTTCAGAGACTTTCCGTCATGGTTCCGAGCATATCTGAGAGGCGGTTGGTAGTTCTCTTTATGGAGGGTTTGACAGAACCACTTAAAGGCTGGATAAAAGCCTTTGATCCTCCATCACTACAGGAGGCGATGAGGAAGGCACGTAACATGGAGTTCGCAGCCCCGGCAAATAAATTTAACTCCAGAGGTTCTTCATCGTTCCGAGACAACAAGGGCTTTAATAAAAACAATGACAAATCTGATTATAACAAAAACAAATCAGATTATAGAAACGATTCGAAGGGTAAATCAGCCTTCCCACCTTTGGATCGTGAGGCCCTGAATGACCTTCGCAGGAAAAAGTTATGCTTTTACTGCAAGGGACCGTATGATGCCAATCACGATTGCCCTCTAAGACCTAAGGGCAAGGCGAATCGTGTTATGTGGGCATACTATGAAGACTCCGAATCAGAAAATTCAGAGCAGCCTGAGCATTCAGATGAGTCAGAGACAGAGACTCCAGAGCATAGAGTGGAGGTAGAGCCCGAGCTTCAGATACAGGAGGGCAGATTGTCTAGCATTCAGCAGGAGGGTTCTTTCCGGCTCCGTGGTGTATTAGCAGGTCAGAGGGTCATTACCCTATTGGATACAGGAGCTACGCATAATTTTATTGATGCTAGGTTCGTTGAGAAACGAGGGCTTATCACAGAGGAGTTTGAGGGCATCAGAGTCAAAGTGGCGGATGGGTACACTTTGAGATGCGAACGCATGATTAGAGATCTTCCATTACGCTTGAACAACTATGAGTTCAAGGCAGATTACTATGTTGTCAATATGGGAGACATCGATTTAGTATTGGGAATGAAGTGGTTGCACTCACTGGAGGAGGTCACACTTCGTCTCAAGGATATGGAAATACGTTTTGAGGTCGACGGGAAGACTCACATTCTTAAGGCAATACGGGACAGCGACCTTAAAACAATTTCCTTTCGCCGAATGGAGCGGCTCATGCGTCATGACATGGTAGAGTGGGCTGCCGAGTGTCATTTAGCACCTTTACAGGAGGGACAGCAGAAGACAAAGTATCATCCGGACATTCAGAAGATCAGAGTCAAGCATGATAAGGTGTTCAGTGATATTCCGCCAGGTAGACCTCCAGACAGAGGGATAGAGCATATTATTGAGCTCGAGGAGGGTGCAAAACCCATCATGATAACTCCTTACAGGCATCCGAAAAGATTGAAGGATGAGATCGAGAAAACTATAAAGGAGTTATTGGCTATGGGTCACATTAGACCTAGTAAGTCGCCGTTCGCTTCTTCTGTTGTGTTGGTGAAGAAGAAGGATGGAACGTTGCGCATGTGCATTGATTACAGGGTCCTGAATAAGAGGACAATCAAAAACAGATACCCGATACCGAGGATAGATGAGTTGATTGATGAGCTTCATGGGGCATGTTATTTCACGAAGATTGATTTACGGTCGGGTTATCACCAGATTAGAGTCCGTGAGCAGGACATAGAGAAGACAGCCTTCAGATGTCATTGTGGGCACTTCGAGTTCGTAGTGATGCCATTTGGGCTCACTAATGCGCCTACCTTCAGCCTACTATGAACGTGGTATTTCATTCCTTGGTCGAGGAGGTTTGTGTTGGTTTTCTTCGATGACATTCTGATATACCGGACTTGGCAGAGCACCTGCTCATTTGGAGACCGATTGAGCATCTTGGAGAGGGAGTCCCAGTGTACGCCGGAATCCGGGCGCGATTTGGGGATGACCGAATTGCTATATCTTGGTCATATTATCAGTGCAGATGGAGTGCGATGGATCCGAAGATCCGCGCCATTGTTGATTGGCCCACACCGCTAACCTCGACACAGTTGAGAGGGTTTCCTTTGTGTGGATTCTATCAGGATTCGCGGAATGGTTATTCACCTACATGCAGCCCCGGCGACGCATTTGATGAAGAAGGGGCTTTGTTTGACCGGAGCACGTGAGTGTTTTGAGAAGTTCAAGGAGTTGATGACCACTTGCCCTGTTTTGGCACTGCCGGACTTTACGAAGCCGTTTGAGCTTCAGTGTGATGCCTCAGGTGAGGGCATTGGTGCGGTGCTTATGCAGGACAAGCACCCGATATTTTATGAGAGCCGCAAGCTCAGAGGACCCGAGAGGTTGTATAGCATATACGACAAAGAGATGCTCGCGATTATGCATGCCTTAGCTAAATTCAGGCAATATCTTGTTGGCAGCAAGTTTTGCATCAAGACTGATCATAACAGTCTTAGACACTTTTAGGGCAGCGAGATCTCAACGACAGACAGCAGAAGTGGGTCAGCAAGCTGCAGGCTTATGACTTTGATATTTCATATATCAAAGGTACTCAGAACGTAGTGGCAGATGCATTATCACGGAGACCGTATTTAGGCACTATGGTTCAGATTGCAGAGGATTGGAGGCATTTGATAGTGGCAGAGTATGCCAAGGACAGTTGGGCCTCCAGCATTGTCGAGGGATCAGCAGTAGATACCAGGTACACACTTGTAAATGATTTGATCATTTACAAGCACAGGATATTTTTGATTCCCGGTTCTGAGGTGAAGAACATGGTTATGAGGGCCTTTCATGATATTCCCACAGCAGGACATCCCGGTTACTTCAAGACTTACAGGCAGATACGGGAGAGGTTCACGTGGAAAGGTCTCAAGAGAGATGTTCTTCAGTATGTGCGTGAGTGCCCTGTTTGTCAGCAGAACAAGCAGGAGAACACTCACCCGGCAGGTCTACTACAGCCACTTCCGATCCCTGACAGGAAGTGGGAATGCCTGTCGATGGATTTTATCACGGGCTTGCCTAAAGCCCAAGGGCGTGATTGTATATACGTGGTTGTGGATCGGCTTACGAAGTATGCCCACTTCTTTCCGATCACCACGACTTACACAGCTACACAGGTGGCAGAGGTGTTCTTTCGAGAGATATTCAGACTTCATGGGTTGCCTCGGAGCATCGTCAGTGATAGAGATAGCCGGTTCCTGAGTAACTTCTGGCAGGAGGTCTTCAGGCTTCGCGGGACCGAGCTTACGCCGAGCACCAGTTACCATCCACAGACAGATGGGCAGACAGAGATAGTAAATAAGTGGGTGGAGGGATATCTCAGAACTACATAGCAGGGCAGCAGAAGGCGTGGGTCAAATGGATACATTTGTGAGTATTGCTACAACTCGACATTCCATATGACCATTCAGATGTCACCCTTCATGGCGCTATATGGGTATGAGGCGCCGAGTTTCCTTGATCTGTTATTGAGCGACAGTAGAGTGCCGAGTGCAGGAGGTTGGTTGCAGGAGAGTCAGGACACTATGAGGGCTCTCAAGGAGAATATTGCAAAGGCACAAAATCAGCAGAAGCAATACGCAGATCAGAAGAGGACGGAGAGGCATTTCGAGGTTGGTGATATGGTTTACCTCATGCTTCAGCCCTACCGTCAGTCCACTCTTAGGAAGAGTGGGTCAGAGAAGCTTAAGTCAGCTTATTACGGTCCTTCGTGATCCCTGCGAGAGTTGGCTTTTAGGTGGCTTACGAGCTTGAGCCTAAAATGAGCAGTAAGTACACAATGCCTATGTCACCAAGAAGGCTGGTCATCGTGGTTGTACCATCCGGCAGTTGTTACCACCCTAGATGATGAGGTGTTGATTCTAGTACCCGAGTCCATCCCCGAGCAGGGAGAGACAGCTAAGGCCGATGACCATCGTGAAATATCTTAGTGAAATGGAGAGATTTTACCGTTGAGGATGCATTACGGGAGAGTGAGGAGATTCCGCAAAGATCCGGCATTGAGATCGTTTCTTGAGGACAAGCAATTTCGTGAGGGCGGATCAGTCATGTCCCCTTCTCGACATCTCCTCGCATCTACGTGATTGGCTCATCATAACACCCTCGTAGGTCATGTATTAGGGGGTCATTTCTATTTTGGCTCAGCCTTCACGCCAGGATTGATCGTCTTCGCCTGCTCGACGGAGGTCATTTGCAGAATTGCTATTTTAGCAGCTCTTGGCAGGTGCTATTTTTAGCAGTTTGGCTGTGGCGGCATCAGGAATCACTTCAGAGTCTGTCAGCATCAGACGGATCAGTAAACGGGTTAGAAATAAGGGAGATATTAATATTTGATCGTATTGATTAAATATTAATTAATTAACGTTTATAATATAAAGTTATAATTTAATATTATAACTTAAGTGGTTTTTTCTTGAAGGGTGCGCCCAACATCAGAAGGGGCCAAAAGTCATGATTAAAAGTAATTGAAATATTCAGTGATGGACTATTGAAATATTAAAATATTAAAACGTGAATATTTCATTAAAACCCTATTTTCAAGGGAATCGCACTTTTTCAGTGTATTTGAGGGTTTGCCTTGGGAATTGAGCCGATTATGAGATTATTGAGTTTGATATTGATCAATTGTTGGTCTGAGCCTGAGACTTAGGGTTTCACGTTCGATTCCTTGGAGAACGAGCCATCTCCAGCGGAAAGCAATTCAGAGAGTGTGCAATATCACTCGATCTATTGCCTACAGAGGTTTTCTTACTCAGAGGAAACTACAGAGCTTCAGAGAAATTCACATCTTCAGTTGTTGTCAGTTGATTGCATTCAGAGTCCATCAAATAACATGGCGTACCAGTTGCAGAGCACCAGACAGTGATTTGGAAGAGGCCGTACCATATTTATTTCTGATTTCTGACAGGCCGTACCTCTGTCAGGGCCGTACTTCTGTCATAAAGTCGACTTCATCAAATAAAATCAACGCCTCTGTCATAGGGTTCCAGCTTGCTCTGAAGGAGGCGCCCATACCAGTTGATCAACCTATGCACGCCAGAAGGAAGGAAAGAGATCACATTTATTTCTGCTGTATGGATTTGTACCTTCAGCCGTACCAGAAAACCAGGTTCTTTTCCCAATAAAAATTCTTCTTTTATTCATTGCTTCTTCTGGGTATCATTGTAATCACTTGAAAAGTTGAATAAAGGTTACTGGTGTTGTTAGTATTGTATTTCCAGAGCTATTTGATTTTTAGAGAATTTATTAGCATTTATTGTCAAAATCGTACCTTCTCATTATTGCTTCAAAAACACAAAAAATCTCAAAAACCTAAAAACGTCAGAAAAACTTGAAATATCAGCCAGAGCAGTAACAGGGGGAAACCAGGGGTTTCTACATGGTATCGAATGGTGGTCTTTGAGGCTGCCACATCTTCTTCCAATTTGATGAGTTGTGACTATCACATGCCACCCAGAACTACTTTTAATGTTGAACATACAGTTTGGAATTACTTGCTGATTTTCTTTTTCGCCTCCTAGCATGCACTTGTAGACCAATTTTTGCTATAAGGTTTGGGGTCATTCTGCTTGTACAAATAAGTCTTTTCTTGTGTCTGTTTTGAATCTCCAATGTCTTGATTGCTGAAGTTTTTTATTTTCAAGGACATTTTGATATTGGAACGGTTGTGTTGATCCCAACATTCCTGTCTTTGTTTCCAGTATTTAATCCTGATGTCTGATGGTGAGTGTAGGTGGATTCCTTGGTTTTCTTTGCATGGTCACAGACTTTGTTTTCATTTTATTGCACCCAGATTTTGAATTTTTTTAGGCTTTTAATATTTACTCACTTCCAATTAAAGCCAATTTTCAGCTACTGAATCCAACTATGCCATGAGTTGTTTGAGAAATGAGGTATATAATTTATTGGGCCATTTACACACCAATCAACAAACTGGCATTGTAAATATCCATTGTTGACAAAAATGTACTTACCAAAAATGTACAACAAATTTCTTATATTACCACATTATAACCAGATTGTAATGCCCTATGAGTATACTAAGTGACAGGGGGACACACTTTATAAACAAGGTGATTTGAGAAATGCTGGAAATTTTGAAGATAAGGCATAGTAATTCAATTACTCATTATCCAAAAGCATGTGGCCAAGAAAATTCTTCAATAAATCAACTTTTGCCAACATTCATAAGACCTGTGGTATTGAAAAACAAGATTGTACTAAGAAACTATTGGCTGCACTTTTGGTTTATAGGAATATATTTTAAAATTGTAATGAAGCTTACCATATTTCAGCTTATGTATGGACAAGAAGCTGTCCTACCAATCCTAAGAAACACACTACACATGCAAAAAGTTTTGTTACAGCTACAACCAGAGAACCTGAATAGCTATCCCATTCACAAGCCTCAAGCTTGAACCCCACTTCACACCCCATGGAAGGAACCAGCTAATGAAACTAAATACTCTTGGACATATTCAATGTATTATCAGAAAAAATTTCTTGTGGACGAAATATTGCATACATATATGGGACTCTTCTCAAGAGCAAGGCTCAATAATTGAAGGAAAGAATCTCTTACATCATATAACTAGTACTATAAATAGGATTAGGAGTATAGTAAATTTATATGTATATAGTTTTTTAACACCTTGTGCTTTGTTGGGTTTATTTTGATTTATTTTGATCATCTATTTTCTGGGCTGCAATGTAAATTTTTATCCTCGGATGTGATGAAGCACCCTTTATATTTGCAAAACCATGGCATGGGAAAATGGAAGGGTGACTATCATGATGCCCGTACTAGGGAGTTAAAGAATGATTTATTCACAGAGGCAGCCAATCATGAGCAATACAGTGATCAATTTTTTCCCAAACAGAGCAATCGGCATTTTAGCACTTGGGATCCGGGTCTGAAGGCCCCTACATATGATGAGGATTTCATTTGGGATGTTTGTACTTTTGACCATAGTGCTGTCCTAACTTTATCTCCACTGGCATGCATGAGGAATGGCATTTTTGACATTGATGGTACTGTTATTAACCTTGAAAACAAATCTGATTTGGTATTGCATGATGCTGATTATAAATCAGAAAATTTGTATGAGGTTGATAGGTCTCAGGGGTCCCATCATTTAGTGGAGCAATTGAAGGTAAATGAGGACCAAATTATTGCAGCCATAAATCAGTTTGATGATATGCATAAGTTGATGGAAAAATGTTGTTGGAGGTCTTCAAGTATACATATGGACCTTGATGGAGAACTTTCCCTTTTAGATTCTCAAGCACTTAGGGAAGCATTAGTGGTAAAGAAGTCAAATTACCTACAGCTACTCTTCAATAGAGATCACCTTCTCAAGCTTGGTGAGATCTATTTTGATGTAGTGAAAGGGAAAGAAGAGGAAGTTGACAAGCTTTTCTATGAGCTTGAGGTTACCAAGGATTCTTTGAAGAGCACTCAAATGGCCCTTCAAGAATCAAAAATTTAGATTGATGAGCTCTGTGAGGAATTGAGCTTGGCTCAATCATCATCATCCACAGCAGAAATTCGATCTACTATGGCAGCCATAGCACGTGAGGATGATAGTGGTACTCATGGATTGAGGGGAGAACCTCCTATGAGGAGCTTTTAGATTTGCATGGGTTTGAGGATAGGTATGATTCAGAAATTTCTGATTATACACATAGCTTGCATCATGGAGATCATGACAGATTTGAAAGAGGTAGTTGTGCATACACCTTGTGGACCAGCCAACAGTGAAGAGCATGCATCCACTAGTGACAGGGGCACAAGTCTCTATATTGGCGATGTAGAGATTTCCATTGGTGCGTCTTGTGATGAGGAGGAAGATTCTTATAAGGCTAGTGTGTTGGATCATAACGTTGTTCCATTCATTTTACATGAGGATTGCAAGGCATTGTTTAGTGGGAGCATGTCTCCTGCACTTGTAAGCAAATCAAGAAATGTTTTTGTTGAGGTTGATTGTAATCCTAAGCCTAGTGAGTCACGAGAACTAAAGGGATAGCTAAAAGTCACTGAAGATAAGGTTGTCCAAACCTCAACTTGCTTTGATAGCATGCACAAGTTCATTGCATAACTCCTTTGGTCAGCTCAATTGGAAGAAAGGCATAAAGGGGTGGTAGTTGGAACTTCTATACCAAGTCTGCAAACTATCAAACATGCCCTAGAGGGAATGAAATCAGACTACCTCCATTTTCTCTCAGATAGGGACTTAGCCATCAAGTTTGCAGAGAGGAATTATGGAGCCAATACAAAATCTGCCCATCATAATCTGAGATATGAACCACCTCCTGATTCGTGCGATGAGAATGATGAGACGTGGAATCCCAGTGACTATTAAGGTCTTCCATTGGCGCAAGCGGGTGAATTCCACCTTGACTACATAGTAAGGAGTGCTCATCATTTTTCTTTCAGCCTGCACATGGATGATTTGATGATGCATAAATGTGGTTTGGCTCATGGATTATATAGTCCACTCTGGTATGACGTGTTTCCATCTCCAGAAGATAAAACCAAATCCTGCGGGTCTCCTACTCTATTTCCCCCAAAGGGTTGCATACAAGTACAGGGATTAGAGTCTCATCATGTAGAGGCATCTTGGGTAGAGTTTGCAGCTTCTTTACTTCAGGGATTTTCAAGGGAGGCACTTACCCTTGTGTGGCATACACTTGGAGGAATGAAGACTCAGTGGAGCTATGATCCTAGTGAGCATGATGGCATTGGTGTTCCAGTCCTCAATGACGGAGTCTCACTCCGCAATTGGATAGGGGATGGCTGTCCTACTTCATGGAACATGGATTTCTTTCATAACTTTCGGAGGACAGCAGTTGTTCGAGAGTTTGGAGGAGAGTTGCATTATCTCCTCATCATTGGAGAGCGGCATAAGGTTGACACTTGACACTCTTATCATCCTATGACCTTGGTGGTATTATTTGCACCCCCATAGATCGGATTTTTCAGTCTTGAGGGTGCTGATCTGTTCTATATCAGCAACCTAGGAGGAGTTGCTATACATTTTCTAGCATCTATGATGGGTATTCTTCACATCCATGAGAGATCTACAATATTTGGAGTGGTTTTGTGTTGCTAGCACTTTGACATGCTTCCATCTTCTCATGTTTGACGGATGTAGGGATGTGGCGGTTGGGGATCCAAGTGGTGACAAGCTTGGCACATTCGTTTGGATCCAGATGAGTTGCTTCACCACTTTCAGCATGGTAATGATTATATCAGAGTGGCGTAGTCTAAGTCAGCAAGTATTGAGAATGGTGGACTTCCAGTTTGGCTGTGGGATTCAAGAATTTCAATGTTTGGTAGATTGCTTTACACTAGGATAGTGGTTGACAGAACTGTTGAGTTTGACTTTATCCAATTGATGCAAAGGACATACAATGGGGCATTCTACAGGTTTATCTGGGATCCCGATATTTAGGTGACAATCCAGGATGTGCAAGTGTGGATTGCTTGGGGACAACAATATTGGGGAAGGCAGACTGTAATGTCCACTTTTCCTAGGTAGTCATTAGTTGTTGAGGTTAGTCTATTGCTTGGTTCCTATGGACTAACAGGATGGTTAGGGAGCCCCTCTGAGGGCGTTTATGGCTTGTCATTCAACCATTTGTGCTTAATTGGTGTTTCCCAGCTCAATGTATTCCAAGTTCTTCACTATGTACTTCGAAAGCATTATCTGGACACTTTGTCCATACTATTTTTAGAAGTCATAGGGTGGTCAGTGTCCTGGTCAGTTGGCAATTTTCCTATATCAAAAATGTTGGCAGATTCTCACCATGGATTTATCTTCACATTTATCATGGTCCTGTGTATTAAGTTTAAATAACGTTAATAATAAAGTTAAATTAATATATTTAACTTTATGTGTTATTTATATATTTTAATGACTTTATGATAAAAGCGATATAAGGGGTTTCCAAAAAAAGATGATTTTATATCATAAGTTGGCGCCAACTTAAAGGAGATAAGGTGGGAAAAAAATTAAATAAAATAAATTGAAAATGCCAACTTGGGCATGGAAATTGGAGGGAGATATAAGAGCCATTTTGAGAGCTCTTTTGCACATTCATGTTTTGGAGAAAATTGGAATAGAGTTTGCTGGTTGGACTAAAAATTCTTGGCTTCTTGAGGACAAAAACCCTCATGAGGAACAGTAGCTACAAGAGTGAAAGATCTCCCAAGGCTGCTTGCTGATAACTCTATACAGCGGTTATGCATTGCACATTAATGTATTCAAGAGAAGCTTCATTTAAGGGTTTGAAGGATTTATCAGGATCTTGCAGATATATTGATCAGAATTTTAGAGCAAGTGATATCTATTATTATTATTATATTGGTTTACTTTGTATGGTGCGAGCTGGGCGATTTGTATGATTGAATCATTCACATTGCTGGTTGCAGGATATGAAGGTGTTTAACATATTGTTGTTGAATGTGTTAAGCCCATACTGGATTGGGTGTGGGATTTGAAGAGGTTTATTGTTGCATTTGGGAGCTGGGCAAATGCATTTGCATTCATACCTGGTTGGGACGTGACTGTTTCTGAAGTTTATGACTGCCATCACTCCTGCATGACCTTTATCCTAGCATAGGGAAGGCAGAATATCATTATTTGAGGGCGTTGTTGCATTCGGGAGCTGGGTGAATGCATTTACATTCATACCTGGTTGGGATGTGGCTGTTTCTGAAGTTTATGACTGCCATCACTCCTGTGTGACCTTTTATCCTAGCATAGGGAAGGCAGAATATCATTATTTGAGGGCATGGACTTGTTCACATATACCTCGCTATTGTTATTGCTGTCATTTTCTGCTGAGCTGGGCGTGTATATTGGTATTGGGTGTGTCATTGTGTACTGAGTGCTTCTGTCTGCAAGGGGCGACTATCATTCCAGCTGCCATTACTCTTCTCCAGCCATGGCACCTTCCTACCAGGCGTGGTCATACATAAGGAGTCATAGGAGTCACCAAATTGGTATTTATATGCTCAGAATTGTTACCCTGAATGTCTGATTGTAATTTCCAGTTATTACTGTTGAACAGAAATTGTATTGCTGTTAGTTGTATTTCCCCTTTTGGTGCCTTGGATGAATGTATAAACTGAAGTAATGCAGCATATGGGCAGTTATACTATTGTGTAATAATCTTTGAAGATTTATGGTGAATTTACTTGCATACATCTCTACAATTCCATAGACAACTGTTGTTATTTGCATTTGTTGTGTATGTGAAATGTTTGAGAAAATGTCTCATATGTCAAACTGAGAAAAATCGCAAAAAGATTTGTCCCAACTGGGGTGGGACATTACAAAGATTTAGCTTGTACATATTGTTGAAAGTAGAGGTCATTCTCTTATGTTCTAAGGTTGGGTTTAGTTTTTAGTTACAAGGGAGCTTCCCCTTCAAGTTCAAAGAAAGGTTTATCCTTATACAATGTTCTATTTTGTGTTGTCGTAAAAGGGACATATTCAAATGCTAACAAGATAACAAATTCCAACTCATATGTAATAATGATCTCCTTGGCTAACTAGTACTTAAAATGAAGGAAAGAGGAGCTGATGTTCCTCTTCTACAGAAGTGTATCTTATGTTGCTACACTGCATCCAATGGTAGAAAGAAAATCAAGTCCTCCAAAACTTAATGGGGCAGTAGATGGAATTCGAAATTCCTTATTTTGTTGGGGCTCAATTATCAAAAAATTTAAAACATTCTCAATGAAGGAAGCCACAGGAAAAATGCTCATGGAAGAAAAAAATAAAAGGAAACTTGCTGTAACAATTGAGCAGAAAGCCAATCAGGGAGCTCCGAAAAGGCACAATATGGCTTGCAGCCCTTCTATTTATCATAGCAATCTACACTTCCACAAGGAAAGAATTCATAACAGCATTCCCTCGACTAATCAAATGTACTGGAACCACCAGCCACATCAGCAAGAAGGATCAGAAAGTATGCCTTTTCTTCTGGGAAAGTCTTCTAATTAGCCTAGCCATGTTTTCTTTGCATTCTATCATCATTTGGCTTTGATGCATCAATGAATATTCTGCTGTTTCATTATTATTATCTCTGATAATATAATTCTATATATGTACTGCACGAATATTCTTAATAGCACTTCTTCGTTAAACCTTTGTCCTTCTTAGTTTAACTACTTGATAGCAAGCTAAGTGGGCTTGTTCTTGTGGAAAACTATATGGTTAAGTGTGCTTGAGTCAGAGCAGTACTGGGATGGTTGACCTTCCAGGAAGTCGCAATGCTTCACCCTGGTAAGCATCACCTACATTCAATGAGTGCTAAGTGAACCATTCATGCTCATGAGAGATGGGTTTCTGTAAACTGCTACTCATAAAATATGGGTCAATGAGTTTGACTTAAAAACTAAGCAGTTAAATCCTGATAAACAATCATAATTATTTGATAGCAGTTATTATACCGTTACCATTTGGCCACTATGGCTTGTAAAAGGTGTTGTAATTTTTTAATATTTACTCTTATTATAAATTTAACTTCCTCTTTAGCAAAAAAATGTCTCTCTTTATATTGAATGACTGAGTAATCCTTGGGTTTTCTAGGTATGGAGTTTGTTGAACATGAAGGAGCTGTACTTTGCTTGGATGTGGGGTATGAAAATAACATTCTTGTATCAGGATCTGAGGATGGTAAGATCTTCTACTGCTATTTTATCTTGGTTTCCTTTTTATATTAGCTTTTTTGCTAGAGACAGTAAAATGAGTGCAAGGCAACATTAAAGTTGCTGAACAAAACTAGAGTACATTGTTTATATGAATGGAAATTCATCTCTTCATGACACCAATTACAAAGAGCTATTATTTTAACGCTGGATTTATCAAACTATATTCTATTCTGATTACAGTACCCCTTAATTCTAGATGTTAATTGACAAATAATGTAAGTTTAAGGAGTCCAATCAATGAAGAGTACAAAAAAGGGATGCAATCAACTGTGAGCCCTGGCCTGCATCATCATTATCAGCTTAATATACCCACAGAACTTGCTAGATTCTCATCAATATGGTCTTTTAAATCATTTATGTAATATTATAAATTTATAAGGTATTTGGCCTTTGCCCTCAACCAACCTATTAGAAAACGCAAACACTAACGTAGTTTGTGGAAGGTTCATAGTCACTTGAAACCTCAACCACATTCCATTTCAGAAGGTTTAATTGACAAGAATATTACTTCTCTGAGTTCCATGGGCCATATTTAGAAAATCTTGTTTTCAAGGTGTGGCCAGGTCCTCCATTCATGTTTCTTTATTTCTCTTGCTTTCCACTTCTATTTTCTACAACTATCTATCATATGTCACTGCTTCCTGATTCTGTTTCCTTTCTTTCTTATTCCAGTTTTCATTCACTCTACCAATTACTTGTAACTCACATTGATCTATAAAGCTCATGGACAGTCCATTGGAAGAATTGCTAATATGAATCATTTATTCATATGAATGTTGTACATTGGTTCTATGCATTATTTGCACTATATAGAAGGGTTACATCAATGAAGATAGCCATATTGACATTATCCATATCCATTTGTGTCTTAGTTGTCTGCAACTTGCAAGAACATGTCATGAAGCAAGTAAAAGAAACCAACACAAGAGATTTACCATATGTGATGTCCCCACTCTAGTCAGTCACCTGATGCAGTGTGTTAGCCCTTTTCTTGGACCCTTGTGGGCTAACTGGATTGGTTAGAGGGTCAACGGTACCTTCTGGAGAGTTCGGTCGATTTCATTTTTTGAGATTATGGATTGGCTCATTGCAGGCTTTGGCAGTACAGGAGTTTGTTTGCTTCTGACGGCACCGAATTATGTGGAGAATTGAGGGAGATAGGCTTACTTAAATGATTTAAGTTATATTTTAACTTAAAGTCTTTTTATAAAGTCAAATTGACTTTATAATTTTTATATCACTTAAATAAGTCTAAAGTGAGTGTTTTAAAGTATTTCATTTAATCACTTAAAGGAGGCGCCAAAAATCAAAGTTAGAACTATGGAAAGTAACTTGAGTTTATTTCCAAAAATTTAAATGATCTAAAACCCTAAAATGTACAGCCTCCTTGAGTTTTCACCTCCTTTGCTATAAGGGTTGAGGGCAATGAGAAACTCATCTATTTTGAATATTTCAACTTTGCCTTGGAGGTTTTCCCTTTGCTTTCATCCTGTGATCAAGTTTGCAGCAATCCACCATTGGAGAACGAAATCTCTTCAGTGTGAGCACTTGTGAGGCTGTGAGAGATCAGCTGAATTGGTGCAAATTGAGAGAGCTTCATTCAGAAGTTCTGCAGTGCTTTAACAGATTTTTGTAAGTGTTCTTCATCAGAAATAGAGGGTTTGAATGGATGATGTTCTTCCTTCTTCATGGCAGGCATCATAGCTACTTGGGCGCACCTTCTAAGATGGTTTTTTGGTCTTTTTGCTTGAGGGGCGTTGGATTTTGAGCTAGGGCGCACTTGCTGGTTGAAGAAACGCCTATCTTCTTGTGGGTTTCTCTTCACTATCTTCAGCACTTGGCATCCCCTCTTCTTTTGCTCTAGTTACATAGTTAGATTCAGACTTTGTATCATCCTATTCTGAATATTGTCAGATTTTCATGTATAGACTGGCAACCTGGCTTCGTTTCTTAATTAAATAAACTGGAGGCTTACGGGTATGTTTGTATGTTTTAAATCCATTGTTGATGCTAATAAACACCTTCTACAATTTCAGTTTGATTAGATTTGCTCAAGTTTTCATTCTGTGAGCTTTATATGATGCGCACCTTCTCTTCTGTCTACAAAATTTCTCTAAAAAACTAACAAACACAAATAGACTTAAGAAAAAGACAGGGGTTTGAGCAGTGAGCTAGCAAGGCTCATCACACCATAGAGAAACTCTAGCACAAGAATCAAATTATCAAAATTAGTTCAGTACAAGTGTCATGCCTAAAATTCTCGTTTAAAAACACAACCAATTTTTTTTTTTTTTAAAAAAACATTAATTGTACAAGCTTACTCCCTTCAAGGGCATTTTAAGAAAGTGTCCTTTCTAGCATTCCCTCCCTTTCACCTAATTTAGTGAAGTCTAATGTGGCTACATAAAATCACACAATCCTCAACAAATATGAGGACCAAATTTCTTCTTTTAATTGCCAATAACCCTAAGAGAAGAACAGTTGGAATGCAACTTTCTCAAGAGAATTACATCTTTCCAATCCTTCCTTGCATTCGCAAGAAGGGAGAGTTTTTATTAAGGAAGAATCAAGAATTAACTAGTACATACGCCAATGGGTTTATTTATACCAAAGAATGAGTACATTAGTAACCAAGAGGAATTGTAACTATTTCAATTCCAAGGGTAAGTCTTCAATTATGTTTTTTTGCCGTATATGGGATGAGTTTTTCCATAGGTGAACATGTTGCACTAGCTCAATTGTGGTCAAAATTGTCACCTACAAACATTTCTTCCACTTTTAACTCATTTCCATCCGACTTTTCCGCAAGAATCCCTGCCAACATGATTGATCTCTCAATCACCTGACTATGAGTATTTATTCAATAATTTTTGGATCACACCTTCCCAATTAGAAGGCTTTAGGTCGCTAAAAGCTTGTAAAACAACCAAACCAGAAAAACAAGGCTATGAAACTCTATTTTGAGAAATTGGGTTGCCAAATTTTCTGCTCTTTTGAAGTCTTCAAATTATATCAACTACAAGCATTATTTCCAAAACATCCTCAAATCCAAAATGCTGCAAATTCACAGCTCTAGGACAACCCAAGGTAAGAACTAAAGACTATTAAACAGGCCTCCAACCATGCTCGAAAGCATGCATGCAAAATTGCAGTTGTCTCTCATTTGGGAAACCTTCAAGAATTATGCTTCAAATAACATTCTTCCATAGATCTACAAAAAGAAACACAAATTTAAACAAAATAATATGTAAAGCACACATCCATTAAAATGAATGCCTTGCATGTAGGAACAAGCCACACACAAATGCCATGCTGATCTAAATCTGTTGAAACATATCTGAAACACACAAATTTGTAACCATCAAATTCACATTTCAAATGGAAAACTATCACAAATCTACAACATGCAGATCCAAACCACCATGAACCTCCAACATGCAAGACATGCATCTATTGTATCCATCCATGCAAATCCAAAACAATGATGAATTTGCAACATGCAAGAACATGCATCCGAAAAGGGCCAAAAGGCTAAACATCTAGTGCTTTCTCATGCAACCAATGGCTAAAACCAAGCACCTAACATAAGCACTTTAAACAATAGCTAATACAACCAGTTCTTTCAAGTGTGACTAAGGAGCTAAAAAAGCACCCAACTTAAGCACTTTACAGTTGTGTAAGACCACAGGATGAAAGCTCCGCACAACCTCCACATGACCAAGGGAAAGTCCTATACCATCAAATGTGAGCTTCTGAACAAAGTCATCGCAATACCAACTCCAAGATCTTTCACCTTGAGCTTCCAAATTTCAAGACCAATTCCATTAAACCTTTCTACCTCTATTCTAAAAGTGTTTTCCACATAGTTGTTGGGAGACATAGGGTACTGGTACCGATATGGGGATGGGGACGCCAATCAAATTAGGGTACGTGAGTTAAATGAATAAGGAGACGGCTATTTTATATGTAAATGATTCACCGGAAATTTTGGGTATGGGGACTGGTACGTTGTCTATGTTCCCATAATGGAGAATCCCGGCAACTATAGTTTTCCATGACTGTCCCTAAAACAAGATAACTGCAAAACTTCCACTCAAGCAGGGATTAATACCACAAGAAGGCCTCCTCTCTTGCAACCAATACTTGGCTCTAATACCAAATGAAAGGAAGTATCCCCACAAATTCTCTATGACCAAAACTCATAACTAAGTTCAAATACTGAATAAAAGAAATATGTTGATACTTCCTACATTAACCTTGTGAGGAGAGAGTTACAAGTTATCTGATCTAAGAAAATTTCAGAAGCATTAAGACATGTAAAACAACACTTAGAACAAGAATATAGGAAACAAAGAGTGGCATAGATATACTCTAGGAAAACCTTGCAAAGGGAAAAACCTAGTCTCTGAAACACATACCCAATGTATTGTCAGCAACAATGTGTTACAATAAAATATCAGAGCCCTCATGCTTCAACCAAATCAACACTCTACAGTCTGGACGAGTTCTGACAACACAAACATGCATAAATAAGTGCCTGAATACCTCTAACCCAAGCATCCAATATATAGGCATAGGCAATTTAGAAAAGCATCAATGGTTTCCAATACCATGGGTGATAACCATGAGCCCAATTTGGGCAGGCAAATTCATGGTTAAGATTGTAATGTAACCCTTATGATGAGTCCACCTTCTAGGAATAGAATGTAACTTCTAAGGTCAATATTCCACTTACCAAACTTGGTTGCTCAATTTTAGTCCACTCAAATCTTTTTTCGAAGGTGTTCTTATGTGTCATAAACCAGTCAAAGGTCTTCTATGAATTTACTAGTCTACGTTGTAACTTCCTCTTACATCCTCTTACACATCATAGACTCTCCTATGCATCTTACAATGTAACAGATGCTCTTACACATCTTACATGCATTATAATACAATTGATAAGTGGCGGAGAACACCACCATGGAATCTCAAGATTCCATCCAAGATGAATGCATTTTTCCATGTGGACACATTATTTACAATATTACAAGTATTAAATAATTCTAAGTAGACCTGGGACTTGCAAGGTGTACAACAAACCTAATCGCCTAGTCGTAAGGTTCTCCCTCTTGTATACATTGCAATATTGCACCATCTAAACTTATCTGTGCTCATAGGTTTCACCAAAACAACTGAAACATCCAAACCTACGCATCAGCGTGCTCCAACTTTACATGAAAAGTAAAATCTAAACACATTTCTTGAAATCAAATCTCCTCCAAAACTGGCCTAGAGTATCTGCCATATACTTGTAATTGAAAGAGTAACCACAGCTTGTCCATTATTCATCCAACCAACCACACCACAAAATAGGGTAACCACATACTTGTAGGTAGACCTCCTGATATTCATATCTCCTGCCCACAAAGTCCATGAATCTCTGTGTATCCACTATCTTGCTCAAGGTCTATCATCCCTAGCAGCAATTTGAATACTCAAATGTGTTTTCAAGATACTTGAAAACCCTCTACACCGCAGTCCAATACTCCTTGTCTAACATGGGCACATGTACCTTCTTAGGACTCTCATTGCTTGAGCAATGTCCAGTCTAGTGCAAACCATAGCAAACTACCAATTGCGCTCACATAAAAAACATGGCTCACTATTCTTGCTTTCACTTGATATAAAAGAACACTCCAGGCCTTGCCCCTCTTCCAACACCAATCATGTGTTAAAACTATGAACCATAGACCTCCAAATCTCCATACAAAAGTGCCATGTCAACATCTAACTGTTCAACCACAAGATCAAACACAACAGCAAATACTCACCAATACTCACAAAGTCTACATTTTTTGTAGAAAATACTTGCCAAAGTCTGCAAATGCTCAACGAGTATGCCAACTATGGATCATACCAAACGCCCATTCCCACATCTAGGGAGTAAGCCCAAAGCCACTAATATGCCCTCTACTTCTCAAATGTGTCCTCAGAATTGACTCCACAACTCAAGACTCATAAGAAAACAAAGCAAAACAAAAATCATGTCCTATAATTATCAAACTAGTCCTTAGAACTTACATCTCATAGCACAAGATTCATTCACTTAAGAATGCAAAGCATAACAAGAATGCATCTAAAAACCAAGTGGGCTATACTTATCATATTACATTATCTGCCAAGTGAAACTCCTAGACAGTGGGGTATGAAATTGTTCCACCTCCCGCAATGCTTTAAATTGCTATGACACTCTCCAAACAGTCTCCTCACCAAGTACATGTTGAACTCACATTCAACTCCAAGTGTAGGCTCCTCAATCTTTTTGTTGAAGCCATGTCAAGAGACTCAATATTACAACAGGTGATATCTAATACCCAAATTATATCTGGCCTCGCCAAATCTATCCATCAATAATAGTTACATATCTAATCACCTCATTCTTAATTCCAACTGCAACATTGCAATATCAAGAGATTCTCTATCCTAGGCAAAATGATCATTGTACTCATCCAGTGAATTATCTCCAAATCATAGCCAATGCTACCACTGTGTACAAGAAAAATGCAAATTCCACGAATTTCCTATGCGTCCATGATTTGCATCTTTACATCAAAAGATCATCTATCTCCAACCTTCAATTCCTCTCATAAGCAACAATATCATGCCAAGACTCCCAGTCAAGATCTAGGATCTACCATTGCACAATAGTACACGTCCTCAATATCAAAGGACTGTATGCCTACAAACAACAAATCGACATCATGGACAAACTCCCACAAAAAATGACCTAGAGCTTCCCAAGGCATTATGATGAACATTCTTATGACAGATTCACGATCACAACCACATCATGCCAAAACTCCTACTACAAGCTCCAGAGCTTTCCATGGCCTCATGGCCCTCACCTTCAATTGAGAAGACAAGTTGTCACAACCAACTATGTTGTAATAACCACCCCTAATTTTTTTTGAAATTTTTTGCCAATGGAAAAACTCAACATAAACATGCAAACTAAGAGACTTTGCTGTCATAAAGTTTTGATATGATATGTCAGTTTGCAAATCACTGTTGTTACAAGTTTTCTTGAAGGATAAACACTTAATATCAAAGGTTTATTACATAAATTAATAAACAACTGTAACCCAACATGAAATACCTCAAAATAAGGATTAAGGAGGAGGTTGCAGGTCTGATGTTACAGTTTGCAGGACTGCTGTTACAAATTACAGGTTCTGGTAGCCATTAAAACACCTCCAAATACCTGTTCAATCAACGAGAATCACCTCTCAGCAATTACCAACAACAATTTATTCACCCAGCTCTTCAAATCAGCCTCAGAAAATGCAAGTGGATATCATAATTAGGTCTGATAATAACTGGCAAACCAACCCAGCAGGACTGTGGCGATGTAAAATAGGGGTGATCAGCAAATATTAATCTCAGACCTAATCATATATGTGTTTGTGCATCACCCAAAGGATTGGAAATGAAAATTATGCCCTGAACGCCTTCAACCAACATCAAATAACACCAAAAAATGCAGTGCTTGTGCAAGTAATGTCTCATGCCCAACTCCTAGAAGCTTGTACAGCCTGGCAATGGTAAGGCCTCTTCCAATAATTCAAAACAGCAGCAAAAACCCTCAAAAACACACTTGATCTTATTATCCCAGCCATGAGAAAAATTGCCCTAACAAGCTCAGACCCCTTTTCACCACCTCACAAGCAATAAAGAGGGTACGATTTCGCTAGGGCATCGCCTAGAAACTCATTGATACGGCCAGTAATGGGAGTCTCAGCAACACCTTAAAAAATGCAATAAAAGGCTTTGAAATATTCACCAAAAAACAATTCCAAACATCTGCAATCAAAATACTTTGAATATCTTAAATCTGCAACAATGTGAAAACAATTGTGACTCTTGTGTAAAATCACTCAAACCAGCTAGGGACCATCTCTCAAATCCGAAACCAGTAATCAAATGAGTGTTTTCGTTCTCAATCAATCCTTGAAAGAACTCTCCGATTCAATCCAACAACATCCTGTTATGTGTACTCTTTTGCAAATGAGAAATGAGAGCCCCAAACCTCCTTCTATAGCATTTTAGTTGCTTTTTCGAAAAAAGCGCTTTTTTGTTTTTTGAAAAAATGTTTTTTGCTTTTTCATTGCTTTTTTGAAAAAGCAGTTTTTTGCTTTTTCATCTTTTATTTTTTGAAAAATACTTTGTTTTTTTCGAAAAAAACATTTGTTTTCTTTTTCAAGTGTTACTTGCAAAAGTCACTTTAATAAAATATAACACTTAGCAAATATTTTAACATTTAACATTATAAGCTTAAGTGTATATTTTAAATACTCCACCCGAGTTGCGAAAAGCACTGCCAAAGCTTTGAATCCAATTTTGATAATGTCAAGATGTAATTGAAGTTGAGGGATGATGATAGGTGCCAACTCAAACACTTACTAAAAATAGACTTGCTCTCCAAGATGTTTGGAGAACACCCTAGGAGGCCAAAAACATTTCTGAAACTGTCACTGCAATTCATAACACCCACTGAGCTCAATGCCAACAGTGAAAACCAAGAAAGGTTGAACCTGTTCTCTCCAAGAACTTTGGAGTTCTCCCTAGCTCACCTAAAAGCTTACAAGAAAACTTGAAAACTGGCCAAAAGCTCACGAAACCATACAACTAAAAATTGGGACATTACATATGTTCTCACACGAATCTCTCACTAACCATTATCCAAACCCTCACACGATAGCATAATTGGCATACTCAAAACCCTAAAGACTAACACCATAAAATCATGCCCAAAATCTCATGTTTATTCCTACATGACCTTCAAAAGGCCTTCTTTATCGTTCATCTCCTTGCCTTTTTGCTACTCAACATGTCAATGCTCCACAAATGCCAAAGGCCAACAAAGCAAGCTTTGCAACCCTATGGCATCCAAACAATCTAGAGCAAATAGCAGAGATGCTTAAAAGACTAGCAACTCACCACCACCACTATGATGGTGGATCTCTTTGTTGTACACACATGACACCATCGACACTCCATGAATTCTCTCTTAGGTTCTTCATGCAACATGCAAGTAGACAAACATGACATATCCAAAATCATCATAAATCCACAACATATAAGAACGTGCATCTCAAGCACTAAAGGGCAAGGAGGCTAAACATCTAATGCTTTCTCATGCAAACAAAGGCTAAAACCAAGCTCCCAACATAAGCACTTTAGCTTTGTAAGCCCATAAAATGAAAACTCTCTACAACCTCCATATGACCAAAGGTAAGTCCCATACCACAAAACATGAGTTCTAGATCAAAGTCGCTACATGACTAACTCCAAGATCCCCCATCTTGGACTTCTATATCTCAATGTTGGTTCCATTAAACCTCTCCACTTCCATTCTAGAAGTGTTTTCCATTATTATCCCTAAAGCAAGTTCAATTGCATAACTTCTACTCAAGCAAGGATTAATATCACAAAGCATCCCTTGCTACAACCAATGCCAAGCTCTAGTACCAAATGAAAGGAAATATGCCCATAAACTCACTAGTAGCAAGACTCAAAACTAAGTTTAGATACTAAATGAAAGAAATATCCAAATATTTACAACATTAACCTATGAGGAGAGAGTTACAAGTTATATGATCTAAGGAAATTTCAACAACATTTCAATATGTAAAATAGCTCTTAGAAAGAAAAAGAATAAAGGAAATTCAAATAATGAGAAGAAAGGAACAACGACAAAGCAAGAGTGACATAGATAAATCTTGGGAAAACTCTAGAAAGGAAAAGCCCTAGCCTCCAAAGCATGGACCCAATGTTTTATCAATAACAATATGTTACAATACAAGAGCCTTTGTACTTCGATGAGATCAACACTATACAGTCTAGAAGAATTCTACCAACATAACCCTACATAAACAAGTGCCTCAATAACTCTAAGCCAAGTATCTAATATATAGTCAAAGGCAATTCAAGAAAACGCCAATTGTTTCCAATACTATGGGCCAAAACCATGAGCCCAATTTGGGTACCTGAATCCATGGTCAAGATTCCAACTCCACCCTCATGATGAGTCCATGTTTCATGAATAGCATGTAACTCCCAAGGTCAAATATTCCACTCACCAAACTTGGGTGCTCTATTTTGGTCCATTCAATCCTTTTCAAAGACGCTTTTTTGCATCAATCTTAATCATCTTAAACTGGTCAAAGGTCTTATATGACTTTCTTAGTTCATTTGTAACTCTCTTACATGTTCATATGTGCATAAATTCAATTGCACATCTTACAATATCATGGATTCTCTTATACATGTTATAATACAATTGAGAAGCATCAGAGAATGCTACTATGGAAACTAGAAACTCAAGATTCCATCCAAGTGGGACACACTTTTTCATGTGGGCACATTATTTACAATATTACAAATATTAAATGATTCCAACTAGAGCTAGGACTTGCAAGGTGTACAACACACGGAATCCCCTAGTCCTAATACATGAAACGTCATCTTGTTAAGGCTGAAATATTCCGAGTCAAATTTTTTTCAACTTTTCAATTACAATAAGCAGAGCAAGACACAGTCGTTAGGGTTAGCTCTAAACCAAGACGAGGCTGAAGCAACTCTAACCAGAATGTACACCAGGATCCCAAGGTGGGCAAGGTGTGAGCATTGGTCAGAGGATCTTAAAGAAATGCTAATACAAAGAACTCTAACCAAGAATGCGCCGGTGAACGACGAGCATGTGGTCAGAGGATCCCTACCAACTAATAAGCTGAAATAACTCAACGTCAAGAATGTGCTTTCCAATCCGAGATGGAATGGGAGCTACCATATGACGGAGATGCTAATAATTATAATGCAATTAAGGAAAATAAGCGAGAATGCTGAAAGTAAACTCGACATCAAGAATGTGCTTTCCAACCCGAGACGGAATGGGAGCTACCATATGACGGAGATATAAAGAAATACAATAGCGTATACAGAAAGTAAAGTAAGACTGAGAGAAATGCTGGCAGTACTACTGTTCAGCTTACAATGAATATTTAAATGCCTGCAAGATCAAGTATTAGAGCTCTTCAAATTGCTGCAACAACAAGGAATCTTTTACAAAGCCTTTAACGCTTTCCTAACACCAATCCAAGAAGGAGAATGCAGATTTCTCAAATCAGATTATGACAGACCTGCACTTTAAAATATATAACCAGCAACACAGATCCTTGTCAAAATGCTCATAACTCTCTCATTTCCCACCCAAATGATCTCAAATTTGATGCAAAGGACCCTCAAGAAGATGGCGCCTAGTTTAGTAATAAGAAATGGCATCTAAAAGTGGTTATTAATTACTGACACGAATCCCAAGGCACTCCAGAAAGTACGGCCTTCAAGGAATGACGAATTTGCATTATAAAATCATAAACTTCGTATTAAAATCTGCAAATATTCATGAAGGGGCGCCTCTAACAGGGAAACACAATGAGACAATACCCAGAATGAGAATGTTTAAGATTTGAGACTTGTGAGCAGAAATATACATTCAGCAGTCATGACCAGCAACTCTAGAATTGACAGGAAATGATAAAACTCAACTACGAAGGATAGGAAACCAACTATAACTGAAAAAACAAATCAATAACACTCAAACCTCTCAACTAGTTGCTGTTTTTCAAGCAAGAAGAAGAGCCAAGCTAGGAGGCCTTCATTCCTCGAAGCAATCCCAAAGCCAATCTGGCAGCATAACATTCCTGTAGACAAAAGATACCTCCAAGAAGAGAAGGAACCTTCTTTATAGAAAGAAGAGAAGACTCTGGAGCCTTCTAGAAGGTGCGCCCTAATCCCAAGCTGCTTTTAGGTTTAAACTTTGACCCAAACACTTTCTTCCCAATGGCGTACTTTCCTTGTGAAATATTAATCACTTCTCTTTTTTTAAATAAAATATAATCTTCTTCAAAAAGGCGTCCATTTTCCCTTTGAGCAATTATAAACTTTAGAAATATTAAAATATTTCCTTCATGAGAAAATACCCCTCAAAGTCCCCTTCTTTAAAACAACTGTTAAGTTATAACACTAGGCCAAAGGGGTATTTTAAAAATAAAACATTTTGACTTAAAATAACTTATATCTTCGAAATGAACCCCTTAAGCCAAAAATGAGAATTACCCAATGAACTGCCAGAAGAGGAAAGTTGACTGAATTGATGCCGACGGGACCACTGCTAAAATTAGAATTTACTAAAAATAGTAAATTCTTGAAGATGCTCAGAATGCCAAGAAAAACATACCACTGCGAAGCCCTCTGAAAACCCAGAAGGAATCCAGAATCCAAACACCCAAACTCCAACAAGCAAAACTCTGAATCTTCAAGAGAACCCATCAAACAGCTGGAAACCCTAATTCTGCCACTGACTAGCCGACAACACACTGGGAATAGGCTACCAATCACTGAAAGGTGAAGGGCTAAAAACGGGGACATTACAAAGGAATTTTTTCAAACAATCCCTTTGTTCTTGAGTATTTATAAGCCAAGACAAAATACAAAGATTTTAGCTTCCCTACTTCCAAGTCAAGTGTATCATTCAAATGCCCAAGTTCTTGCAAAATGCATAACAATGTTTAAATCATAGCATAACAATAGTTTGTGTGCCATTGTAGCACATGAGGATTTCTTTTGCCAAAAATGTTCTAGATAATAAATAGAACTGCCATAGCAAGCAAGCATAAATTTCCCATAATCTTGGTGTTCAAAATGACTTTGAAACCCATAATAGATATCTAGAAATCCCCTTGAGCCTAAACAAATGAACCATGATCTATAAACTTATGTTTGGCCAGATAATAAATAAAACCTCTATGCAATGGCCCAATTTTTTTTTTTTGAAACTTATGCAAATGTTTGATAGAATGCATAAACCCTCACATTTTTTGATCACCCAGATCCCAATATGGACAAGGTGAGAGCATACGGTGATTAAGACACTATCTTTTTGGTGCACAATTTTACAATGCATGCAATAACTGGAATTGAGGTCACAACTAAATTCTTAGCAACATAGTCATCGAGATTGACAATTTTATTCTAACTAGTAGACATCATCTAGTTTACAACAAATTATTACAATGATAGAAGCAACTCTTAAAAAAATATCACAAGGTATACTCAAAATCATAGTTTGCAAACTCGGACTCGCCGCGGACTCGGCAGCCCAAAAATATGACTCGGACTCAGGACTCGAGACGGACTCGGGAAAAGACTCGGCTAGGACTCGGCAAAAAAAAAACCGTAGTTTTACAAAAAAACAAGAACAAATTAATGCATTTAGAGAACATAAGAACCTAATTTGATTATCAAATACTCATAATTCAAAGATTACACATGTCATATGATCATCAAACACTCAATAATTGAAATTTCATCATTCATAGTCATCAAATACTCATAGTTTCAATGTATAACAGCATCATAAGTTTATAAATGTTTACATATAATCATGTCAAAAAGAGGAAAACATTAACAACCACATGTAATCTACATCTTCCTCTTTCCCCTCCCAATGGTACTCAATTTTGGAGGCCTAGAACTAGAAGGTGCCCGTGCTATAGTATCCGAACGAGGACTAGGAGATCGAGCAGGGGAAACATGATATTCAAATGTGTCTTCGTCGTCCTCCATGGCATCCAATCTTGCTGCTTCTTCTTCTGCTGCTCTCTCTAATTCAGCAAGATCCTCATCAGTAAGGAAGACATCAGCCTCATCATTTTGTTCATCAATAGTCCATTCACCATATGGATCAATGTCATCCAAGTCGATGGACTCGTGTGAAACACCCTCCACCTTTCTAGTTTGAAGGCGAAGGTTGTACCAAACAAAAACTAAATCATTTAGGCACTATTGAGTCAACCTGTTTCTCTTCTTTGTGTGAATGTTCTCAAATAAACTCCAATTGCGTTCACACCCAGAAGCACTGCATGGCTGCGACAAGACACGTATGGCTAGCTTTTGAAGATTTGGTGTGCTAGCACCATAGTTCTCCCACCATAGATCTACAAAAACATGTTTAAAAAATATAAGTATTAAGAAATAAGAATAAAGTAAAAAATCTATATGTAAGAATCAAGTTTCTAATTTCATTTTTTACCTGGTTGTTTTCCTCTCCTTTCAATTGCTTGTTGGGAGGAAAAGAGTCTCCCCTCTGCACCCTTGTAGACCTTGAATAGATAAAAGAAAAAGTAAATCAAATATAGAAAATTCATAGATAGTCAAGGCTCAACATTGCAAATTCATAAATAAGATGTAACAAATCTCACCTCCAACTCATCAAGCACCTTATCTCTCAGCTCACGATCAGGCACCATCCTATCAATGCATGTGACAAGACCTTCCATGACCTCCTCATCCGCCTTAAATGTGTCCGAGAAGTAGAACTTCGGATTCAAGAAGTAGGAAAAGGCATGAATCGGCTGGTGGAGTTGGTGTGTCCATCTTCGATCAATGATGCGCCATATGATTTCATATTTCCTTTTGTTGCCACCATAGTAACGTGATATGGCCTCTTTGGCCCTATCCATGGCCTCATAGATGAAACCCATTGGCATGCCATCTCCATCCACCATACGAAGAACCCTCACCAAAGGTTCTGTCACCTAAAAAAATGAAAACAAATGTTAAATTATAACAAAATTAACCCCTCAAAAAAAAAAACAGCAAATAGATTATCATGTATAATTTTTTTTTGTGTGATTTCTACTTACCCCATCAACTCCTCTCCATTTTTGATGAATGTCTCATCAAAAACTATGGCAACAATCCTCTCCCCTTCAAGTCTATTGGAAAATGAGGACTCCTTCCAAGCATCAGACACGAACATTTGTTTGAGATGACCAATGGCACCAAGAATGCTTTGCAATGTGAGGAAGTGGCTAGCAAATCGTGTCATTCCAGGTCGCACAAGGTCCTTGCCATTTGTGAATTTTCTCATCAAAGAAAGCACCCAAGTATGGTTGTAGATAAATTTTGTAACACTTTTTGCATCTTCAACCACTCTTTTGACCCATGAAATCTTCCCAATGTCCTCTAGCAACAGGTCCAAGCAATGTGCAGCACACGGAGACCATGCAATTGTGGGATACCTCTCCATAAGTAGCCTACCTGCAGCTACATATGCAGCTGCATTGTCCGTGATAATTTGGACAACATTATTAACTCCAACCTCTTGGACCACCCCATCTAATAGATTGCATAAAGTCTCAGCATTTTTGACTTCATGGGAGGCATCTATTGATTTTAGGAACACCAATCCACTATTAGAGGCCACTAAAAATTTTAGGAGAGTTCCATTTCGTCCATCTGTCCACCCATTAGATAAAATGCTACAACCTTTTCTTCGCCAAAATTTCTTTTGCTCATCAACCACAAGCCGTGTATTCTTTACGGCTTCCTCTAGCAATGGCCCACTCAAATCTCTAGATGATGGGGTCTTAAACCCCTTTCCTGCAACTGTAAGGGCGTTCACCAAACCTTCCCAATATGGGATGTTTGCAACATTGAAAGGTAGATTATTGTAGTACCAAAAGTTTGCAGCAGCCATCCTAGCTTCATGATGCTTTTCCTTATTCCAACCGGTACCTTCAAGTGAAGATTGTGCTCCTAGAACATTACGTGGAATAAAAAAATTTGGTCCTGATGAAGGACCCTGGCTAGCACTAGCAATAGAAAAGGAACCGTCAGGACTCTCACCAAAAGATGAATGTGGAGAACGGATGCTTGGACTTGCAGCACCATGGGGCATAGATGGTGTAGAATGGGATCCACTCATCGCTGCTGCTAGGGAATCCTTTGTTTTTTTCCTTTCATCTTTTTTTACCTCATATTCAGCAAGAAGGACCTTCATCTCTCTTATAATCTCAGGAGTAGTCTTAAGGCATCCCTCCACATTTTGCCCAGGTATTCTTGCAAGGTGGTATTTTAATCTATTTATTCCTCCTGTCATCCATTTCTTGCATTCAGTACATGTCACTTCACCTTTTTTTTTTAATGGTATTCCATACTTCCATGCAGGGTATTTTTTCATTCCCTTTGGATTTGAAGACAACATTGTTGTTTCAAGTTCAACATGGAAAAGAAAAAATCAGCTAGGGTTTGCTAAAAAATCAACAAATAAATGTGATTCAAAGTTTCAAACATTTGCAAAAAAAAAAAAGAATGCAAAACCAAGTTAGAAATAGTAGGAATTAGGCTATTAAAGAAAATAGAAAAAAAATTGGCAGCATTTCCCCTTATTTTTCTTGATTTTTTTGATTTTGAATGCAAGAAAACAAAAAAAGAAAAATTGTTAGATCACTTACCTAGCTCTATTTTGATGTTTTTAGCTCGTTCTCCTAGCTTCAATCAACCCCAAATCAATTTGCAGACCTGTATTTCACAAATGAGAATGTTAAAATGAAACAAAAAGCAAAAAAAAATGGGTTTTTAACCCATTTTAAGTCCCAACCGTGCAGGAGAGTCCTGGGTCGGGACTCCTGAGTCCAACCTCAAGACTCGGCCAAGTCCTGAGGTCGGACTCGCGAGTCCCGACCTAGGACTCTCCTAGACTTGACTCCCGAGTCCGTGGCAAGTCGACTCGGCTGGCCAACAGACTCCTGAGTCTGCAGCGAGTTCACCGAGTCCAGTAGAGTTTGCAAACTATGCTCAAAATAATGAAAATACTTGATTTATATAACCAGCTACAAGAAACAAATCAATATTAATTAGTGTTCCACGGGGACGCTTCCCCTCGAAAAAAACACCCGCACTCGAGACGAGGACGTTTTCGAGACAAGGAGACACCTAAGAAACGTCCCTCCGTCGTCCCCCCACTGTCTCCAAGTTTCTCCGCTGTTTCCTAGAAGTCTCCTGGAGGGAAACGTTTCCTGGCCGTTCTACCAGGGAAACTTTTGGGAGACTTCCAGACGTCCCCTTGAAAAAGCATTGATTTTAGTTAAAAAAATTAAAAAACAAATTAAAGTTTAAATTTTATGTTTAATTAAATTAATTTTTTAAAATCGTTGTCCTCAATAAAGTCAAATGATGTTTTTAATTTTTATTGAATGCCAATGTTTCATTCGTAAACATTATCCTCCTTCGTTATCGTGCAAGCTGAAGAGCTGAAGTTGTGAACTATTAAGATTGGTGCATGGGCTGGACATCAAATCTCCATTCTCTAGGGCGATTTGAGGATTCAGGGGCGCCAAGTGTGTAGATTTTTAATATTTTATTTTATTTGTATTTTAATTTTTGTTTTATTTTTTTATTTACCCTAGGCTTTGTGCGGCTCCAGTGATTTACACTGTACAGTATGCAAAATGTGGAAGCAGTAGCAAGGCACGTGAGCTGTGTTGTACCCAAAACCAAAATTTTTGCTTCATCAAGGCATTTTGTTTAAAGAGTATTAATCTTGCTAAAATGATGTCAAGTACAGTTTTTGGGCAGTATCAAGCATGGAGTTTGTGTCAATATTTTGTCAGTTTAAGGCAGTTTTATTGATCAGAACCTGATGTTGAGACTCAGAATGGAGCATTTCACGATGGAGGATCGTCTCACGACAGCATTTCACATTACACATGGTCATTTCAGTGATCGAGATGATGATTTTAGTGATTAAATTATGAGGATTTCTCAGAGGAAAAGCAAAAGCGCAACTGTAGCCCAAGGGCGCCCTTCTTTTTGAAGGTCAAGATCTTGTTGAAAATGCTCATGCATACAGTCAAACTCTTCAGAATTGGTCTGGTTATCCGATAAGCTATCCAGCGAAGCTTTCCGAGACCCACAGCTCCGGCAACTGGCAACAGAAGTTGAAATTTCCAAAGTTCCAGATATGAGAAATTTGTCCTTTTCAGGCAAAAGCGCAACTATAGCTTGAGGGCGCCCATCTTAAAGAGGGGGTAGATCTTGGCACTTTTAGTAGCTGATACAGTCAATTTGTTCTCAACTAGTCTGCTTATCCAACGAGATATCAAACACAGTCGTCCGAGTCCCAGAGCTCCGGCAGCCGACATCTGAAGATGAGCTTATAATGGAGATTTCACGTTTCAGAGCTTCCTCCTTGCATTTCCAGCGCAAGTATAGCTCACGGGCGCTGGTTAAAATGACCCTTGAGATGATCAAATTTGCAGATAAATTCTTCCTGACATCAGTGCTACTCTAGTCCAGCTCCGCAGTGCATCATCCTGCTTGTCAATCCAACGTTCCAGGTGATCGTGGCAGAGGTTCTACCAAGCACGTAATTTCACGGGCGGACCAACATAAAATTTTCATTGTATTTCTACAGGCCAGAGGCGCCTAGCCTTTAGGCCTGTCAGATGAGGTCGTTCGCTTTCGAAGTCTTCACGGGATTCAAGCGTAATTACTTTATCTATCCAACGAGCCCAGCCATCAGCTTCCAGGATTTGGCAGTCGCTCGTACGTGCGAGGTCTTTGGCGAGTATTGAAAAGTGAAGATAACTCGTGAAATGGCTAAGTGTTGGTCGTTTATTCCATCTTGGGATGGGCGCCCTTCTATTTGAGGTCTTAGAAGCAGTTTTCTTGCTTCGTCACCTCTAGAAACTTCTCTTGTCAATCCTTCTGGCTATCCGTTAAAACAAATGTGGCTTGAATCTGATCATCTCAGCTCCAGATATCGAAGGTCAAAGTAAGGAATCTGGTTGAGAGTTCAACTTTCGTCAAATGGTGTCAATGCAACTGAAGGCCAGGGGCGCTTTTACTTTTGAGGCCCTTAATCCAATTTCCAGATGTCGTGTGTATATCCGTTGGATGCAGAATGTCTCCAGGCATGCAGTGAGCTTGGTTTCCAGTCAGCAGGGTTCACCGTTCACCGTCAGCAACCGTTTGAAGTGTCTTTTGGCAGTTTAGGAAAATGGTTTAAGTCTAGAACCCGTAAATGAATTTAATCAAGGGCGCCTAATTTTTCAGGGTGTTAAATGATGGATTTTGCAGTAGTGTCTCCCAGCAGACATTTCTTCCTTGTTCAGCAGGCTTTCCGATGAATTCTCCAGCTCAGTCTCAGCATCTCCCGGTCACTCGGAAATCAGTATTGAAGTTGGCCAGTCGTGACTTTGTTGTCAGCTATAAAATAGGAAGTTAATAAAAAGTGGAATAACTTGAGCAAATGGACGCCTATGAGCTCAAGAGATGACTTTTCGGAATTGGTGAAGTCTAACGGTGAATCCTAAAGCTTCATTCGAATTGTCAACTGAAGGTCAAAATATTTAATATTTATTTTGCAATTTTAGCATTAAATGGCGATTTTCTATTTTTGGCGCCTTTGCTATTTGCATAATAAATATTTTATTATTTATTTAAATTCGAACTTCCAGTCAGTGGCAGTGGAACTGAAAGGGGTCCAATCAGAGGTCTTCTTTTCCAATCAGGGTTTTGAATCTTGCAGTTGCTAAGTTGATGCGAATTTCTTCTTATTTAAAGCATGGCGCCTTCATCTATTATTCACAAAGCTTTGAGAAGTTCGTATTTCTTAAGAAAAATTCAGTTTTCAAGAGAAGTTCGTATTTTTCAAAAGAGATTCATATTTTGAAGAGCAAAATCGTAATCCTCAATTTCCAAAGGCGAATTTTCAGTTTTCAAAGCAAATTCATAGCTTCAAAAGAAATTTGCAATTCTTCAAGAAACAAAGGCTTGAAGTAAATTTAATCCTTCCAGATCAAAGGCGTATTCTTAAGACAAATTCGCAAATCCTTCAGTGAGCAAAGGCGAATTCTCAAACTTCATAGAAATTCGTATTTTCTCAAGTCAACTTCATAGAAATTCGAATTTCCTCAAGAACAAAGGCGCAAATTTCAAGATAAATTTGTGGTTTTCAAGCAAAGGCGAATCCTTCCAGATCAAAGGCGAATTCCTCATCAATTTCCAAAGGCGATTTTATCTAACATATCTTTTTGCAGGTTAAAAGTTCACAATTATCAGCAATCTGAAGATTTCAAGGGCGATTTTCAGTAAAGAAGAACACACAAAAACGTCTTTTTCCTCCTTGAATCTCAGATTTCTCTCAAATTCCAGTTCGCATGTTCCTGAAATTGGCAAATTAGACAAGTTCAAACATCTGGATCATTTCTATATAATTTCCTCGAGTTAAAATTGTGCGCTTGATTTTTCAAGAATTTTTAACTTCAGAACATTCGTTCTCGAGTTACTAATTTTCTCAACTGAAAAGTCTTTGCATGATCGAGTAGAAGTCATATTTTCGCATATCTGACGTTCTGGGTTGTCTTAGAATCCTTTTCTGGACAAAACCCATATCTCAGATTTTTCGCTGAAAATAACTCTTCGAAAGGCTATTTTTAACTCTCGCGGGCTTTTTTTTGGCTTTCCAGAAATCTTGTCAGAACATAGTCAAGTTCACAGTCAACAGGCGAATTTTCCAAAACGCAGTTCACTCAGCTTGAATACAGGACCAAAACAGTCCTTACTCATGACTTCCTCAGGTTGGTTGAGACAGATCTTCACAAAGTGTTGCCAGAAGCAGTTCTAGATCCGGTCAAGATCAGAAGTTCGATTATTCAAAATATTGAGCAGTCTGGCTTATTAGAGGCCGCTTCCATACCTATCTCCGTTCATTGTATTGAATTCGTGATGGCTTGTATTAAGCATTACAATTCTACTACTCGTGAGATAGTGTCAGTTGACGGACGAGTCATTTGCAGTCTCAAGCCTCTAGACATTGAAAGAAGTTTTGGCATTCCTCAACACCCGAACAGTCTGGTTATTTCCATGGAGCAGTGTGAGCAGGCGTTTGATGCTGATGTGGACAAATGTTAGAAGAAGATGGCAGAAAGATGGTTAAAACAAGCAAAGAACAGATTGCCAAACAATGTGGGTCGTGGTGAGTACAAGGATGAGTACGCGATTCTAATCACACTCCTGAATCGTGTCTTAGGTCAAGCACATGCGAATGTTTTCCAGCCTTGGATGTATTACATTATTGGTCGCATCATTTCTGGGCAGGAGCATTATGACTGGGCATTCTTCATCAGCGATATTCTCCACAGGCAATTACCGGTTTCCTAGTTGCCCATGAGTTTCACATGTGTTCGTATCTCGTGTACTTGATCGCTTATCGGGTCTCCGAGGACTAAACACCGTGGGCATTCTCTCGTTCAAAGTCTATCAAGATATGATCAGCTTGAGTTCACCAAGGCTGAACGTCATTTCAAGCGTGTTCATGAGGCTTTTCTGACTTATACAGTGAGGAATTTGGACCGGGAATTGCACGTTCGTATCTCGGCAGTTGCTAGGGCAGCGATGGATGGATGGGCAGATTGGTTTATTCAGTTCCCGACATACACCTACATCCGAGTATACGGATTTACAGGAAATCCAGCTATGCTTCCACGTTATCCTTCATATAAGACAATCTTTCAGGAGTTCCTGAGACAGATGCATGATGTTCATCGTCTTTTACGCCGCAGGCATAGACCATCTATCAATTTTCCTTTCCAGTTTGGAATGTATTGGTGCAAGTCGGCAATTGATGCTAAAGTTGCAGGGCAAGAGCTTGAGAAGTATCATCTTAAGTATCTTGTTGAAGCACGTGCCTATGATCTTTCAGGTCATTACACAACTCGCCTTGCTGGAGGTATATTTCATGAACCTTCTATGGAGGATTACTGGGCAAATTGCGCAGATGACTTCGAGGTTCGCAGACGTAGTTGCGGCCGCTTCTCTCTCTCACAGATTTCTGTTTTCTTGTCAGAAGATGTGGGAGGTTTATCAGATGATGAGGGAGAGGTTCTTCCTCAGTTTTTCAGAGAGCAGGTTGATACACAACCGTTGCCAGCAGTTGATTGGTACGCCAAGGAATACGCAACGGTTAAGGAGAGCTCAAGTAGAGTTATTCAGAACAGTATACTTTACCTCGATAGCAAGAAGACCGGGAGGGTAAGTGTGCCCAGAGCAGAGCCGCCAATAGTGGTGAATCCTTCGCTACCTTCTCGTCAAAACCCAAACAAAAGAAAAGGAGTAACCCTCCTAAGAAAGGTCAAGCGCCAAATAATTGAAAGGGAAAAGCGCTCGCCACTGTTACACACACAGAGCCTGACAGACAACCGGTCACAGAGACAGTTCAGAGACCAGTTCAGAGATCATCAGTGCCTGAGGTTCAGCCTCAAGTTCCTACACCAGTTCCAGAGCAGTCGCCAGTCCCAATTCACATTGAATTGGATCTAGACTCTCCACCTCGCAGTGGGTCCTCTACACATTCACTTTCATCGCAACCTCCTGTTGCTAGTACCGATCCTTCTAATAGCATTAGCCAAGACCAATCTTGGATCGAAGCTCAGCTAGGAAGGAAGAGGAGGCAGCCATCCTATGTTCTCAATCATTCCAATTTTGATGAGGTTTATCAAGATGCGCCAGACAAGAGGGTCAAGAACATGGTTCACGTAGAGAGGAACACTAACATGGAGATTGTCGTTGAGACTACAGTACCTCCACAGGGAAAGAGCTTGGCTGAGTTGGAATCTCAGGACTTCGAGGTTATCACAGTTAACCTTGGTCGTAGCACACGTCAGACTCAGGTTGATCTACTACAAGTTGCTACAGACAGTGCCACGGATAGAATACTGAAGGACGGAGAAGATAAGGCAGCCCTCAAGGCTGAAATCGGACAGCTTCGTCAGTATATTTCTAGCCTTGTACATAGACCAGATGTCATCGCCACACTCCTGCCGATGCTTGAGCCTCCAGCAGAGCAAAGTCAACTTAATCACTTAGTTGCATACGGAAAGCGTTTGGATGAGTGGGAGGAAGAGTTCGTTGCTAGAGGCCGTGCTATGCTTACAGAGTTGTATCAGTTGCGGTATAATGCACGAGAGCTCCGTATTCGTCTCCAGGATGAGGAGCGAGATATGGCGATTGTTAAACCCCGGGATGAGATTATGATTGCTCACTTGAGTATGGCATATGATGCAGTCACAGATGCAGAGGATAGGGAAGCTATCTACTCTTGGAAAACACAGTTGATTTTCAAGGTAAAGATAGAAGACACTTTGGCGTCAGAGTTGGCTGAGAGTAGAGAGCACGTCACTAGTGCACTTCGGTTTGTGAGGACTCTAGTATCTCGCTTACCGTGCCGATATCAGATCGAGGGTGGTGCCTACATTGAGCTTACCGATGTTCAGTCAGAGCTCCAGGCACTCATTCATACCATTTTCAATGGGGAGACCGTTGGCTGTAAGATTACTCAACTTACAGTCATGTCAGCATTGTTCGATGAGGCAACGAGGAGCAGAGGTGAACTTCAGTCTCAGATCACAGCTGGTGAGGATATACTGCATCGACATAGCATTCTTCGACAGAGTCTCATAGCTCCAGATAGTGATGCAGTTAACAATCTCGTCGAGGGATTGGTTGCTCGAGATCACGGACAGTAAACTTCAGTTCCCACCTCTCGATAGACATTACACACAGGAGTTAACTTGGCGTTACTTTTCAAGTTAACTCGCTGCTTGTCTCATGCATATCTATTCTGAGATTAGCTTTACACACTTGGAGTTTCTTTTAGGGTTTTTCGTTAACTGATGATAGTCTTCCAGTTAACTCGCTTTCAATAAGGACGCATGCTTGCACAATTGTCCATTTTTAGATTAGATGTTTCGTTAACGATGGTAGTTTTCCGTTAATCAGATAAGGGCTTAGCAATAAATCTTGCATGCATTGCAAGATCAGAGTTGACTCAAGGTGATTTTAGGGTTCCCTACACCTTGATGTATATAAATAAGAGCTTTTGCTCATTTGTAAATAACTTTTGCTTGAGAGAGAAATATATGCTGTGCCTACCTTGCCCTCAATATTGCTCTTTTGGTATTTGTTCATGCGTCTTTACTATTATGATTAATTGTTATGCCACATAGGGTTTCATGCAATCGTAATGGTGAATTCTTTCCATAGTTTAGATAAATCTGTTTTGTGTTCAATAAACTTGTTTAGATTGAGATGATTTGTGCCCACCTTGCCTTCAAGTAGAGAATCTGCACTTGTTTATCGTGTGTTGTTGTGAACAATAAACTTATTCGGATTGAGATAATAGTTGTGCCACCTTGCCTTCAAGTAGAGAATCCGTATTAAGTTTATCGTGTGATGTCGTTACCAATAAGCGTGTTTAGATTGAGCTGATAGATGTGCCACCTTGCCTTCAAGTTGAGAATCTAAACTCGTTTATCGTCTGATAGTCAAAACCTTGCTCCGTTTCCTCATGCTTTGTTTTCTTGAGGAGACTGGATAGAATTTAAGTAATTAAGTTTAGTTGTAGTTAGTAGATCTGCAAAACCAGAAAATACTCAGCTGCAACGTATATAGTTTTCGAGAAAGCCTTGTACCTCTACAGCTAAAACAAAAAGACAAGATTTAGTTTAGTTTATTTCCATTTGCAAGTACTTTTGTAAAGCACAATGAGGGAGCTTCCCCTCCTAATTTGAAGAGCACTCATTGCGTAGTGTGCATAGTTGTCCGTACCAACTCTTACTCTAGAGGTGCTAGTTGTTACGCCAACAAGCTGCCTAATTGAATGCCTCAAAGAGTCGTCATCTCATGGAATGCAATGACGTGGGCAATGACTCAATTCCCATGTAGAGTGGAGACAATTAGCATATTTGGTTTGTAAACCAAGTGTTTGGACAGAATTGTACCCAGACTATATGCTTCAATATTTGGGATATCTTTCCAATCCAAATATCTTGCATATATCCTCCAACATCAAACATACATCTTGTAGGAACCTAATTTGGTCTTACATAGACGTTAAAAACTAAAAACCAATGTTAATCTATTATCTTAAAAAACATCATAACATATATTTGAAATCAAGAATACTTCTAGATGCAACTTAGGCTTCTACAGTTATACAATTATATTGTTATACATCTTTTTATAACTAATTTTTCAAGTACTATATGTATTTCAGCACCGCACCCCGCCACCCCCCCCGCCACCCCTCCGCCGCCGCCCCCCTGTCGTCCCCCTACTACCCCCAAGCTTAGGCCCCTTGTCTCCCATCCCCGAAACGCATCCCCCACCGTCCTCCTGTTCCTATCCCTAAAACTCCATGGAACACTGATATTAATCCTCTGAATGACAAATCATTGTTGAAACATGCAATTGTTGAAACTACCAAGCAATTGTGATAATCAGTGTCACAAGACTCGAACTCGGCAAGCTGATTTTTGACCTAGACTTAGACTTGGCAAAAACTCAGAAAATTGAAAAAACCATGAAATATAGATTTTTAAGGATTAAAAACTTGTTTCATGCACCCTTTAATAAATAAACTTTAAAGATACAATAAACTAATCAAATAGAAGCTATTTTGATCACATACACAAGTATAGATCAATCATGAGTATAAAAGCGAAATTTAGTTGAATGAAACATTGTTAGATCTTTAAAAATGTATAAAAATCTCGTGGATTATGAAATCCATGGCATCAAAACAAATATCAAAACTATAAGTATAAGTCTATGGCTTAGAGGAGCCTATATCACTCGGACCGGCATCACGGAAAGTCATGCGTTGGCATCTAAGATAGGTCTTCAATGATAATTCAACCATGATATTTGCTTGTGTCTCAGTGACACCAACATCCAAAGGTTTTGTTCGTTCTCTATCCTCCTCTGCCATAGTTATTGCCTCTATCTCTTGACCCACCCGATCAACCCATGAAAGGTCTTCATTGTTGAATATGGGATTCTCAACCTCAATGATCCAATCTAGTTCTAGATCAACCTTTTGTAGAGTGATGGGAGATAAGTCTATGCTCAAGATTTGTGTAATGTCCCCTTTTTAGCGAGCATCGAAGTTTGGAGGATTAGCCTATCACCAGGTCCTCGTAGGCTAATAATGGTGATTAGAGGGCCTCTTGTGGGAGTTAATGGGTTCTTTAGGTGGCAGTTGATGGTTTTTTCTCCTCCAGTTCGATGGTATTTTCAGAGGTGATCGTCTCCATGGGTTCCTGGCTTCATTTATAGACACTTACTATTTTTAGTAAGTCAGTGGGTTGTTAGAGGCCAACCTTACTATTTATAGTAAGGCATCCTAGAGAGCAGAGGAATCAGTGGGCTATCTTTTGGCGTTGTCGGAATTGGTTAATGATGTTTAATGATGGAGTTATGCTGTTTAATTGTTATTAAAATGATACTTTAATAATAATTAATTAATTATAAAAGTGCATATAATAATGACTTGTATTGACTTTATAATAAAGGTCCATTTAATGAAATGAAGTCAAAAGCATTTAAGTCATGATATGGGCGACCAAATGAAGATATTAATAAAGCCACAAAAGCAAATATATTATATTATATTTAATGATTAAATATGCATTGGAAATCGTGCCATTTGGGAAGGAGTATAAAAGACACTCAAAAAAGCAAATTCATTATTCATTGTTGATTCAATGTAGGAACCCTAGTTTCCCCAAAATCTCCGTTTCTGACTGTTTTTAGGTTTTTCTGAAGGTTTTGATTTTTTTGCAATTTTTTTGGTTTTTGAGCAATAAATGAATGGTACGATTTTGCTTGGAAAATAATAATAAATTCAAATTAAATACTTCTACTCTGATAACAAGAGTATTTGATGCCAGTACAAATGCCAATCTATTATTTATTCTTCTGGGACAGTTACATAAATGATCTACTGACATGCAATGATAAAATAATAATTTTTATTGTAAAAACCTGGTAGACCAGCAACAGCTGAAGGTACAGATTTGGTACGGCTGCACTGATGATCTTCTTCTCCTTCTGTCTGGTAATCCCCAAACCCTTCTGGAACCCCAGCGCCCTTATTGATGCAATCTGGAAGTCAAATTGGAAGGCGTCTCTCTTGCTTTGAAAAGTACGGCCCCTTCAAATGGTACGGCCTGCTGTACAGAGGTACGGCTGACAGTAAACAGCATTAAATAAAAGTACGGCCTCCAAAACAATCGTCTAAACCTCCTGATATGGTGCGCCTTGAAGAATGGATGACTTCTGGATGGCAAACTCTGATAAATCTCTGAAAATAGACAATCTCTGAAGCTCTGTAGTTTCCTCTGGATGAAGAAACCTCTGCTGCAATAAATCAAGTGCTATTTCACACCCTCTAAATTGCTTCCAGTGGAGATGGCTCGTTCCCCAAGGAATTCGAACTTGAAACCCTAAAGTCTCTTGCTCAAATCAAAGTTGATCAGTTCTCAAATTCAATAATCTCATAATGGCTCAATTCCCAATGCAATTGCATAATAACCCTCAAAAGTGCGATTTCCTTAAAGATAGGGTTTTCATTAAAAATTCGCACTTTTATTATTTTATTACTTTTTCCATAGTCCTCAGCCAAATTTTATAATAAAATATAATCACAAATTTGGCCCCCTTCCTGATGATGGCGCACCCCTCAAGGAGAATCACTTAAGTTATAATTTAACATTATAACTTTATATTATAATCATTAAATAATTAATATTTAATTAATGCAATTAAATATTAATATTTCTCTCGTTACTCATCCGATGACTGTTCCGTCTGAAGCTGACGAACACTGAAGTGATTCTGAACGCTGCCAATCTCATACTGCTAAAAATAGCAGGGGTCCCACGCTGCCTGCCAGGAACTGCTAAAAATAGCAATTCTGCAAAAAAGTCTCCGATCGAGCCCAAATGAAAGACTACTGATCAAACTCTGCTAACTGAAGCTGAGCCAAGCTCCGAAGTGACCCTCTATCCAGTATATCGGCCTACGAGGGTCGTGTGATAGGCCAATCCTGTACTCCGAGAGATGTCACTAAGAAGGGGACATGACATTCAACACTTATGAAAATTGTGAAGCTTTGGCTGTGAGGAGAACACGAGGGTTTCTTCTTCAATCTGATCATGGAGAACATTCATTCTCTCTGATTTGAGCAACCTTCAGCTGTGAGATACCATCCAAGGGTTGTGTTTCAGGTGGCTTTAAATTCAGAAGTCACATTTGTGCTCCATTGGAGAGATTTTCTCAAAGGATATTGAAGGGTTTGTAATGGCAGATCAGAAATCTAAATCTTACATAGCAAGTATTATTGGCTACATTCATTGCTGTTTGCACCATTCATAATCAGCATGTCGGATTCTATGAGCAAGCTACAGTACCTACGCAGGAAAGAGATTACTTCTGAAGGTCCAAAACCACTTTAAGACAGCTGCTATTACCTCAGATAAGGTCGCTAGGGCTTAGTATTGAAGGACGTGGGTCTGTGGGTTCATTCTGGGTGGCTACATTCATCTCACAAGCCTGCTACAGATTTCTGTGTGCTATTTCCAGGTCTGAAACCATCTACTTCTGCACTCTTTATTACTGATGCTAGTTGATGGTTATTAGGGGTCTGTTAGCAAACTTTAATGTTATAAACTGGGCTGCAAATGCTTATATAAACTCAGAACTGTTGTAAACTCTTTCTGAGCGTTGAACTCATGTAAATCAGACCTTTGAAATGTTCATTTCATCCTATGTAAGCTACAGTAGGGTCTGAGCTATATCTGCTGTTAGCAATCAGTTTACCACCATTGTTATATATGGCTGTTGTAACTTTCCGGGATAGCCATAGCATCATATTAGCTTCATAGTAATGCTCAGAATGTAAGGTCGAACTGCAGTTTGTTTACATGAAGAACACTATGTTTCAGACATTATACAGTTAATTTCAGTATTTCTGTTATTTCCATTTGTAATTCTGTGTGATCACAGTACCATACAAGTTTCAAAAAAATACATTGTTGGGTTCTGAGCATGTTTGATATCAAACTGCTGCAAAAGTAATAGTGGATTACCAGGCTTTGCTTATGGACATGTGTTAGTAATCAACTCAGATTTATATCAGAATTTCACTTGATTATCTTTTACCTTATATGCAAAGAATATCGCTCTGAGTTTGATAAGATAAAATATCTAACAAACTGAAAATAATCGAGCCAAAATTGCAAATTAAATATCCTATTGGGGGGAGATATATCAATTTATTTGTGACAGAAGTGAAGGTTGTAATAAATATACACAAGATCATTCAACCTTTGCACTAACAATCTATTATGCTTCTTGAAATGTATGTGCTCAAACATACTCTAATTGCACTCACATCCTAAAGCACTACATGGTTAGCTCAAGACATGAGTTGCAATTCTCTGAGAATTTGGCACCTTAGCACCAAACTTTTCCCACCATACATTTGAAATGAGAAGAAGAAAAAATAATCTCATTGTCTAACATTGAGTTTCAATATTAATGTAAAAAATGGAAAAATTTAAATTTTTAAATTTAAATTATGCCTTCAATAGATATTTATGGGATTGCAATGTTGTTTGAGTTGCCTTGCATATCTCTCGTGCAAAGAGGCCTCCTTGTGCAAGTTTGAATATTTTTTATCTCAATAATTATATATGCTTCAACCAAAGGATCAAGTGCTATCTACTCTATGAATATGTAGAGCCCTCTCAAGACCTCATCAACCTTGAAATCTAGGTGAATTTGGAATGTCAGACTGAGGAAATAGGTAGTCGCATGTAAGGGCTTATAAAGTTGGTGTCATTGTCGATCAATGATGTCCCATATGGGACAATACTTATCATAAACTCAAGCATAAATGGATTTAATAGCCTCCTCCCTATCCATGCCCTCATAAATGTAGCCCATTGCAAGCTTCTCCCCACAAGCAACTTAAAGGAGAACAACTAAAGGCTCTATGAACTACAATCATTGTGAAACATCAACATAAGTGTGAACAAAAATAGTAAATATCAACAATAATATAATGGAAATTTACCTCTACAATTTCTTTGATCGGTTGCCAAAAATTGTGCTTATTGAAGATCTAATCAATCATGTCAACACTTGCATTGGACAATGTAGACCACTCCTCACTAACAAACACGTGCCTTAAAGCGACCTTTGGTTGAAGCAAGGATTGCAATGTAATAAAATTGGATGCAAAGCAAGTTATTGTAGAATGAGACAACTCTTTCTTGTTTGTGAATTTCCTCATCAAGTTGAGAACCCAAGCATTTTGTATGATGATCTAGACCACTCCTCGCTAACAAACATGTGCCTCAAAGTGGCCTTTGATTGAAACAAGGATTGCAACGTATTGAAATTGGATTTAAAGCAAATTATTCAAGAACGAGCCAACTTTTTCTTGTTCATGAATTTCTTCATTAGCTTAAGAACCCAAGTATGATTATATATGTATTTACAAATATTTTAAGCATACTCTACACATGTTTTGATCCATGGAATCTTGCCAAGATCCTCCAATATGAGGTCAAGGTAATAAGCAACACAAGGAATCTAAAACAAGGATGGGTACCTATCATGAGAAGTCTACCTACAACAACATAATTTGTTGCATTGTCTATAACTATTAGCACTACATTCTCCTCACCCACCTTAGCCAAAACTCTCTCCAAAGCTTCAAGAACAAATTTAGTATTTTTTGTGTTTCTTGAAGCATCAATTGACTTCAAGAACACGGTGCCACTTGAGAAAGAAACAAAATCAACAATTTAGTAAATTAGAAATTATAAATCTTAATCGCTTAATCAATGGATTTCAAGAAGTACAATTACCTAAGGAAGAAATGAGAAAATTCAACAATGTTCTATTTCTCCTATCTATCCAACCATCAATTATGATGGTGCAACAATGTTTACTCTTCCATATGTCATGCTATTCATCATTTTTGGTATTCACATCAAACACCTTCTCACTCAAAATGGAGTCCCTTATCTCCTCACCATTGGGGGCTTTGAACCATACCCCACAAACGATAATGGCATCGTGTAATGTCCACTTTTGGTGCTTAGCCAATTTGTGCACATTTAGCCAGTTTCCAAGTCTTCTGGAGGCTAACTGGTTAGTTAGGGAGAACTCCAACATTCTTGGAGAAGCATTTGATCAATCTTGCAGAGCAATTGTTTTTGGGTTTGAATTCAGTTGGTTAGTTGGGGCTCTTTGATGCTTTTGGAATTGATTTCCTAGCTTTTGGGTGCTCTCCAAACTTCTTGGAGGAGCAAGCTATTTTTAGAAAGTCACCAAGTTGATTTCAATCATATTCCTACTGCTTCAATTTCATCATGGTGTGGTCATGATTGGATTTTGATGACATCGCAGTACTTCCCGCAACTTGGGTGAGTCATTAAGTTATTTAATTAATATTTCACTAATGTTGTCTAATGTTGAGAAATAATTAAAGGACAACTTAGTGTAATAGCTCATTGGAAAGCTGATTAAATATTTGAACATAATGAATTTATTTAATTCAAAGAAAAAAAAGTTTTTTTGGGAAAAAAATGGAAAAAGTAAAAAGCGTTTTTTTAAAAAGCAACTAAAAACACTTTTTTGAAAAAGCAGCGAAAAAAGAAAAAAAACCTTTTTCGAAAAAGCAACAAAAAAACTATAAAAGGAGGTGTTGGGGGCTCATTTGGATATGTTGAAGATTAGACATATTGTTATGCTGCCGGATTGAACCTGCAAGTTCTTTCAAAAATTGTTTGAGGACAAAAACCCTCATTTGATTCCTGGTTTCAGATTTGAAAGATAATCCCTAGCTAGTGGAGTGGTTATATTTAAGAGTCACATTGTGCTAAAATGGAGTTCCAGTTCCAAGGTTTCAAAAAGAAGATAGTTCAAAGTATTTTGATTGCAGATTTTGGGATTTATGTTTTGGTGAATGTTTGCAAAGATTTTGGACACGGTTAGGAGGTGATCTGTGGTGGTTTGGAAGGAGTTTAATGATTCATCATGGCTGTTTTGACCTACAGCAGTTGTATATCAGACCTCTTTCAGACTTGCACCAGCCATCTATCTGTCAATCTTTGAACTTGCATTCATTGTGGATGCGTGTGGGAATGATTTGGTGAAATTTTTTGAGTTTATATCTCGCTTTCCAGACTATAACAGCAAGGATGCAGACCTCTTTCAGACCTGCACCAACCATCTAATTGCCAATCTTTGAGGTATATTTGTTAATTTCATGATGGGTGGTTAGTTCTTTGATGTTGTGATACATGTGGGGATGTTCTATCAATTTCTTTCATGACCATACTCGTAACAGCAAATGCATATCTTGAATTTAGAGGTTTTCAAATGAGCTAACATTGTAACATTGAGTGGTAGTACCATCAGTGAGCTACTATTGGTATTTTGTTGGTATGCACCCCACTAAATAAGTGGCTTATTGGTTCTCACTCACCGCTAAAAAGCGGAAGAGTTGCTCTAGTTTATCGTATTCACTCACCACTGAAAAGTGGGAGAGTTGCTCTTTCTTGTTATATTCGCTCACCACTGAAAAGTGGAAGAGCTTGCTTGCATTTTCACTATTGTATAAGCTTTCCCACTGAAAAGTGGAAGTGTTGGCTAACCCCACTAAATAAGTGGATACTACTTTCAACTTCTTATTTTCAAAAGAATTCTTAATCTCGTACATTGTATGCTCTCACCTCACCCACACTGGGAACTTGGTGATCAGAAAGTAGAAAGGAAGTGCTTGGCATATCATTCTATTTTGAGCTAACAATTTTTTCAAAACAAAAATTTAAGGGTGATTATTACACATCAATCATGTTTTGCTAATAAAGAGACCTAAAACAAAGAAAATAAGTATTTTAAATTGAGAGTTTAACTTTAAAATCTACAGACCAAAAAGAAATGATATGGTACCCACCTCAGATGGTGTGGTCTGCAATGGAAAGATTATTTTTTTTTAAATTGTTGCACCAAGCAGTGACTCCTATCAGAGTTGGCCTTCAATACGAATTCACTTTTAAATATTGGTGGTGAAATGCATCCTTCATAAAATATTAACTGAAACATGCTACGACTTGGGAACAAGGAGTGGCATAAATCAGTGAGTGATATAATCGACTCCCTCAAGTCATTACAAACAAAATACCAAGAGTATGTAAACAAGGCAGACAAGGATCCTAGGTGCAAGGGGTTGTTCCCTTAAAAGTAGCGAAGTATGGAAACAAGGCAGACAAGGATCCTAGGTGCAAGGGCTTGTTCCCTTAAAAGTAGCGACGTATGGAAACAAGGCAGACAAGGATCCTAGGTGCAAGAGCTTGTTCCCTTAAAAGTAGCAAACTATCAAACTCAAACAGCATCTATCTTATAGGGAGTTTGATAACCTCTAAATCTGCAATTCCTCCACAAGAGCACAACGCCAAATAGATAAAGCTATGGACCAGAAAATATAGATTAACATTGCCTTAACAGCACACAAAATACAATCAAAGAGGACACGATATTCCTCATCAGACTTGGTTGTCAGATTTTGTCCCCCTACAGCAGCCTTCAACAAAATTTCCAAACTGCTACCACTCATTTTTGAAACCTTGTGATTCCTCTAAGCATGCAATAGCTAATAGTATGGCAACTATTCAATCATTAAATAAGAGGACGGCCAGAAAATAAAGCATTCAGTGCCTCAAAAAGTATGGCGTCTCTCTTTTTTATTATTATAATATTACTACCAGCCAAACATATCATATGGAAAAAGTACGGCTGGTTCATAAAAAGAAATATAAGAAATACTGCCTTAAAATGGCACTGCCAGCAATGGCCTGAAATAATTAATTTTTGAGCACCAGCCAACAAATATTACTTTCACCAAAATATATGTAATACTCTAAAAATCATACAATGATTCTGAATGTGAAATAAACTCACTGACTATCTTAGAATCACCAAATTGAAAACAATTGAATCCAGAAGTTCTTCAATCTTCAGCACAACTTCGGAAATCTTCAATATGCTCCTAAAATAATCCATGTGCACATATGTAATCCCTAGATGGAATTGCCTCTAGTGTAGATGAGGGTTTTTGTCCCCAAATCCAATCTTTATAGCACACTGGTAATCCTTGGACAGAATTGCTCAGATGAATAGGAGGGTTTTCATCTTTGAATCCATTTTGCCAGAGGGTTTTCAAGTAATGCCCTCACCCAAAACTCTAAGACTCTCAACTTATTTCTGTGGGCCTTGAAAAGATAATAATTGCTAATCATATATTATAAAAGATAGGCAGCGACAGATCCAAGTATAATATTTATAAGGTAGCAAAGGACAGTAGGGTTGTGGGTTTCGTCATACACCTTTTCCCAAATAAAAGATTAAATAATAATTAACAAAACCAAAAGGCTTTTGAAGGGTTATGACTATTGAAGAAAAAGGGGTATATGAAAGGATAATTCAAGAAGAAGAGAGCATCAAATTATGAAGATATTTTATATTATTATTTTCCCTTGTGGAATATGAATCAAGTCTCTAACAGCCTAAGAATTGAACCTCTCGAGGCTTGAAATTAAGGACAAAATCCTTTAATTCCTATAACTGAGTTAGTGGACAAAATCCCCTAACTTAGGTAGACTTTCGAGACATTTTTGGCATTTTATTGAAGATAAATCATTGCAGATCAGAGGAAGATTTACAGCAGAACTAAAAGGATAAGTTCTACATTTTCTAAAATATACTCCAAGCATTAAATATAAAATTTTAATAAGTTATTAAGTTGTAATTTCTAAGTTAAATTTATACTTATAATTAATTATGCAACTCTTTTTGAGCTAGGGTTTGTTATACTTCAAGAAATTAAGGCAAATTTTAAAACAGGACATTACATTACATCCTAGGGCAAAATGATGAACACAAGGGTTCAATCTCAAAAGATTTGTTCACAAACAATGCATGTTTTCCTCAAGCCCAGCTCCTTTTACAGTCACCTGTTTGCTATTTTTCTCAAGAATTCTCTAGAAATTATATTTCTTTTTAATTTAATATTTCTACTTGCAACACTATTATCATCATCATAGGCCCTCCTTTAGAAACACTTTGTAATTTAATAATAAAACATAAATTGTTTTTTATTTTTTAATAAAGTTGCTCTTTGGGCAACTTAACTTGAATTGTTTAATTATTTTCTTGTTCAAAAAGAAGACATGACACGCTATAAGTATTAAGTTCAGTGTAATGTCCCCTTCCAGTTGACATCTCTCAGTGCTTGAGATTAGCCTATTATGCGACCCTCGTAGGCTGATAGGATGGATAGAGGATCTTGTTGGAGCTTGGCTTAGCTTCGGTTGTCAAAATCTACCAGTTTGGCTTTCGTTCGGAGTCGTTCGGACATCATTTGCTTGACTTGCTATTTTTAGTAAGTAAAGTCACTCAGCAGAGCACCCCTGCTATTTTTAGCAGTATGGTTTGGTCGTATGCAAATTCAATCACTTATTCTCCAGCTTCAAACAGTTTGTTAATCGGACTTATTTTGAGGAAGATATTAATATTTATCTGTCAAATTAAATATTAATTATTTTGAAGCTTATATTATAAAGTTATAATATTTTTTAATATTATAACTTAAGTGATTTTTAAAGGGGTCGACCATCATTGAGAAGGGGACCATTTTTAATTAATCATTTTAATTAAAAAGAGGCGTCCAACTATGGGATTATTAAAAGTGAATTTTCAACTTAATTTAAATGATGCTTTTTTGCTGAGGAAGTCGACCCTCTTGAGAATATAAGGATTTTTCATTGTGAAGAGAGATCATTATGTTATGAAATCGACTTTGATTAAATATTCTTCCAGAGAACGGAGCCAAGGGTTTCAGTTGTCTTTTTGGCATTGGAGAACGAGCCATCTTCAGTGTTGCAGTTCAGAGGCTGTGAAATATCAGCTGATTTATTGCTTATCAGAGAGGTAGCTTCATTCAGAGGTTATCACAGAACTTATTCAGAGATTTATCTTCAGGGTTTGAATCCGGAAGTTATCAGACAGGGAGATATTCTGGGGCGCCTATCTTTGCCAAGGCCGTACAGATTTCTCATTGCTATTACAGATCCGTACTTTGCTGCTGCTAGGGCCGTACCTGCAAGTACAGGCCGTACTTTTCATACAAGGTTAAACGCCTTTCCTTTTGGCAATCTATCTTCACCAACAGGGGCGCAGTTTCTTCTGGATCCATTTGCAAACAACAGACGGAAGGGGAAGTTGATTTACATGAAGGCCGTACCATTTCAAGGGCATTTTAGTTTGCTGCAATAATCAGGTTTTTCACATAAAAGTTGTTGCTTTTTAGTTTGCATGTTATCAGATCTCAGATGTAATAAGCCTAGAAGATCAATAAACATTTTGGCGTCTATAGATCAAGTAGTTTCCATCATTATTAGACTTGTAATATTTTATTTAATTTTTACAAGCAATTTCTTTCAAAAATCGCATTCTATATTTGCAAGCAAAAACACAAAAAAAATCAAAAACGAACCAAAAACAATTCAGTTTCCGGAACAGTGAGACCAGGGGTTTCTACAGTGGTATCAGAGCTAAATCCTGCCATCCTGAGGGTTTAGCATTCATATGCAGTCACAGGAGGTTAGGCCTCACAGATATTATACTCGCAGGAGAGCTTTGATTGACAAGGAACAGGGATTGATCAGGCAGCCGGGTACCATGGCTGACAGAACAGAGATTCCTCAAAACCCTAGGGATAATGATGATGCAGAGGTCCTACATACTCTTAGAGATTTACGGACAGGTCAACAGCAGGTAACTGATGTACTACAGCAGTTGACAATGGCGATACAAAGGATAGGTACGCCAAGGAGACCATCACCTCGTCGTGACGAGAACAGGAGTGATGCAGGTTCACGGAGGGCACCTAGGACTGTTTCACGGACAGCAGACAGGCCAACCAGGCCTACTTTTGTGAGACAGGAGCCTGATGAGGCTATTGCAGGTGAGGAGCTTGAGGGAATGTTCGCTGACACACTTATGGCAGCGAACGATGAGTGGGAGTTACTGACACCGGAGGTCAGAGAGAGGATTACCTTTGACAGATTTATCACACAGAGGAGAGAACATCACAGGAATCGACAAGATTGGAGGCCTAGATATAATAATACTGATTTGAAGCATGCCACAAACAGACTCACCCTAGCTATGTTTGACGGTAGTGGCAAGGTTACAGCCCAGGCCTGGATCAGTAAGCTGGATACTTTCCTCACATTGCGTCCCATGGCTGAGGAGGACGCTATTAGGTATGCTACTTTACATCTTGAGGGAGCAGCTTATGACTGGTGGCATCACGGGATGGTGACACTCCAGCATGATTGTATCACCACATACCAGGAGTTCGTAGACAGGTTGGTGGAACGATTCGACAAGAAGGATCCTAAATCTTATTTCAGAGATTTGGCCCAGTTGCGACAGAGTGGTAGTTTGGAGTCCTACATAGGAGACTTCCAGCGATTGTCAGTTATGGTTCCTAATATATCAGAGAGGCGTCTCGTTGTACTTTTCATGGAGGGACTGTTGGAACCATTGAGAGGTTGGATCAAAGCATTTGATCCTTCTTCGTTACAGGAATCTATGAAGAAGGCACGCAGTATGGAATTTGCAGCACCATCCAGCAAATTCAACTCCAAAAATACTTCTTCATTTAGGGACAATAAGGGATTCAATAAAAATAAGGAGAAATCTGATTTTAAGAGTGACTCAAAGGGAAAATCAGCAGCACCCTTGGATCGTGAGACTCTTAATGATTTGCGCAGGAAGAAGCTTTGCTTCTACTGCAAGGGTCCCTATGATGCTAACCATGATTGTCCTTTGCAGCCTAAGGGTAAGGCCAATAGAGTTATGTGGGCCTATTATGAGGATTCGGAATCTGAGAATTCCGAACAGCAGGAGAGTTCTGGGGAGTCAGAATCAGAGGCTTCAGAGCTTAAGGCAGAGGTAGAATCAGAGCTCCAAATCCAGGAGGCACGGTTGTCAAGTATTCAGCAGGAGGGATCTTTCAGACTTTGTGGAGTTTTGGCGGGTCAAAAGGTTATCACCCTTCTAGACACAGGAGCCACCCACAATTTCATTGATGCTAGATTTGTGGAGAAGCGTGGACTCATAACCGAGGAGTTTGAGGGCATTCGGGTTAAGGTAGCTGATGGTTACACTCTCAGGTGTGATCGTATGATCAAGGATCTTCCTTTGTGCCTAAATAATTATGAATTCAAGGCTGATTACTATGTAGTGAATATGGGAGATATTGACTTAGTTTTGGGCATGAAGTGGCTTCATTCCCTTGAGGAAGTTACACTTCGCCTCAAAGACATGGAGATCCGGTTTGAGGTGAATGGGAAGACTCATATACTGAAGGCCATCCGGGACAGTAACGTCAGGACTATTTCCTTCCGACGGATGGAGAGACTTATGCGACATGACGTGGTTGAGTGGGCTGCCGAGTGCACTTTGACACCTGTACAGGAGGGACAGCATAAGACCGAGTATCATCCTGACATTCAGCAGTTGAGAGTTAAGCATGAGAAGGTTTTCAGTGACATTCCACCAGGGAGACCTCCAGACAAGGGTATTGAGTACATTATAGAGCTTGAGGAGGGTGCTAATCCCATCATGATTACTCCTTACAGGCATCCAAAGCGGCTTAAGGATGAGATAGAGAAGACTATCAAGGAGCTGCTTGCTATGGGTCACATTCGACCAAGTAAATCACCATTTGCTTCTTCAGTTGTCCTAGTGAAGAAGAAAGATGGTACACTACGTATGTGCATCGATTACAAAGTCCTGAATAAGAGGACCATCAAGAACAGGTACCCCATACCTCGTATAAATGAGCTTATTGACGAGCTCCATGGTGCCTGTTATTTCACGAAGATAGACTTGAGATCGGGATATCACCAGATTAGAGTCTGTGAGCAGGATGTGGAGAAGACTGCTTTCCGTTGTCATTGTGAACACTTCGAGTTTGTGGTGATGCCATTTGGGCTGACCAACGCTCCAGCGACATTCCAGTCCACCATGAACAGGGTCTTCCACTCACATCTGAGGAGATATGTACTTGTCTTCTTTGATGATATTCTGATTTACAGCAAGACTTGGCAGGAGCATTTGGCTCATCTGGATACAGTACTCAGCATTTTGGAGAGGGAGTCCTTGTACGCCAAGGAGTCCAAGTGTGATTTAGGGATGACTGAGTTGTTATACTTAGGCCATATCATCAGTGCAGAGGGAGTGCGGATGGATCCTGAGAAGATCTGTGCTATCGTAGATTGGCCTACTCCAGCGAACCTTACACAACTGCGAGGATTCCTTGGATTGTGCGGTTTCTATCGCAGATTTGTGAATGGTTATTCACGCCATGCAGCACCTATGACGGATTTGTTGAAAAAAGGTGCATTCTGTTGGACTCCTGAGGCACAGGAGTGTTTTGTGAGGTTCAAGGAGCTGATGACTACGTGTCCAATGTTAGCACTGCCAGATTTTACGAAGCCTTTTGAGCTTCAATGTGATGCTTCTGGTGAGGGCATTGGAGCGGTGCTTATGCAGGACAAGCACCCGATTGTTTATGAGAGCAGAAAACTCAGAGGACCAGAGAGGCTTTACAGTATTTATGATAAGGAGATGCTGGCCATAATGCATGCCTTGGCCAAATTTAGGCAATATCTCGTGGGCAGTAAGTTTTGTATTAAAACTGATCACAATAGCTTGAGGCATTTCCTGGGGCAGCGAGATTTAAATGACCGACAGCAGAAGTGGGTGAGTAAGTTACAGGCATATGACTTTGATATCACCTACATCAAAGGTACCCAGAATGTTGTGGCTGATGCTCTCTCACGCCAACCTTATCTGAGTTCTATAGTACATATTGCAAAGGACTGGAGGCATTTGATTGTGGCAAAATATGCCAAGGACACTTGGGCATCGGGTATTGTTGAGGGATCGATGGGAGACACCAGGTACACACTTGTGAATGACTTGATAATTTACAAGAACAGGATTTTCTTGATCCAAGGATCTGAGATGAAGAACACTATTATGCGAGCCTTTCATGATGTACCCACAGCAGGGCATCCCGGGTACTTCAAAACATACAGACAGATTCGGGAAAGGTTTACATGGAAGGGTCTTAAAGCAGATGTTCTTCAATATGTGCGTGAGTGCCCTGTTTGTCAGCAGAACAAGCAGGAGAACACGTATCCAGCAGGATTTTTGCAGCCACTTCCGATTCTTGATAGGAAGTGGGAATGCCTGTCGATGGATTTTATTAAAAGCCCAGGGACGGGATTGTATATATGTAGTTGTGGATCGGCTGACGAAGTATGCCCACTTCTTTCCAATCACCACCACTTACACAGCTACACAGGTAGCAGAGGTCTTCTTCCGTGAGGTTTTCAGATTACATGGGTTGCCTCGGAGCATAGTTAGCTACAGGGATAGTCGGTTCCTGAGTCACTTCTGGCAGGAGGTGTTCAGACTTTGTGGGACCGAGCTTACACCGAGCACCAGTTACCACCCGCAGACCGATGGTCAGACGGAAATAGTGAACAAATGGGTGGAAGGCTACCTCAGGAACTACATTGCAGGGCAGCAAAAGGCATGGGTCAAGTGAGTATATTTGTGCGAGTATTGCTACAATACTACCTTTCACATGACCATTCAAATGTCCCCCTTCATGGTGTTGTACGGTTATGAGGCGCCTAGTTTTCTGGATTTGCTACTGAGTGACAGTAGAGTGCCGAGTGCTGGAGATTTATTGCAGGAGAGTCAGGACACTATGAGGGCTCTCAAGGAAAATATTGCTAAGGCACAAATCAGCAGAAGCAGTACGCAGATCAGAAGAGGACAGAGAGATCTTTTGAGGTGGGAGACATGGTATATCTCATGCTGCAGCCCTACCGTCAGTCTACTCTTAGGAAGAGTGGTTCAGAGAAGCTTAAGCCACGGTAGTATGGTCCTTTCAAGATTATGAGGCGTGTTGGTGTAGAAACCCTTGTTTCCCTTAAACTCTGAATCTGAATGTTTTGTTTGTTTTTGCATTTTTTTGACTGTTTTTGGTGTTTTGCATAAATAATAAAGAATGCGATTTTGGAAATAAATGGATATAAAATTGCATATAAATTCCAAGAGCTCAGATCTAACACAAATAGGCTCAGGAAACAATGTCTATTGCTTTCATTATTTTTGCCAAAGCTATTACAATAAAATCTCTGAAAATACGGGCAAGATCTGGCTAATATTATTTAAAAAGAACCTGATTGCAGCAAGCTAAAGATGGTTGAAAGACTGGTACAGCTGCTATGGAAATCCACTTGTCCCTCCGTCAAATGCCAAAAGATTGATCCTAAGATGCATGCGCGAACTGGGTAGAAGTCAGATGGCCAAAGTAGAAGGCGTTTTCTCCTGAACAAGGAAGTACGGCTTTCTTGAATGGTACGGCCAAGTACAGAAAGGTACGGCCTGAACTCAGCAGCAATAAATAGATAAAAAGTACGGCTTCCTCTGAAGGTCTCCAGATGTGAAGAAATAGGCGCCTCACTGTATAAACCCCTGCTGGATCAATTGCTAATCAAAACCCCTGAATATTTATTATCTGTAATGCTCTGTAATTTCTTCTGAATGAAGAAATCCCTCTGCTTGGCAATAAATCGGATGATATCTCACACCCTCTGAATCGCTCTCACTGGAGATGGCTCGTTCCCCAATGTTTCGAGACTGAAACCCTAGGCTTCTGTGCTCTGCTCAAGACTTGATCAATTTTCAATTCACAATAATCATTATGGCTCGATTCCCAATGTAAAATGCCTTATACACTGAAAAGTGCGATTTCCTTAATAATAGGGAAGCATTAAAAAGTTTGAACTTTTTATTTTAATATTTCAATAGTCTCAGCTCAAATTTTTATAATAAAATATAATCATCAAAATGGCCCCTTTTCCATGATGGGCGACCCCTTCACTGAAATCACTTAAGTTATAATAAAATATTATAACTTTATATTATAATGCTTCCACAATTAATATTTAATTAAATCAATTAAATATTAATATCTCTCTCAATATTCACCCGATGCTCGAGCCGTCTGAAGCTGATGAACAATGAAGTGATTCTGCACGTGATCCATCCATACTGCTAAAAATAGCAGGGGTCCCCGCTGAGCCAGATACTGCTAAAAATAGCAACTCAGGCTAGAAGTGTCCGAATGAGCCCGAACGAAAGCCAACTGATCAAATACTGATAATCTGAAGCTGAGCCAAGCTCCATCAAGACCCTCTACCCAATCTATCAGCCTACGAGGGTCGCATAATAGGCTAATCCTGTGCTCGGAAAGATGTCAACTAGAAGGGGACATGACAGTTGGAGAGGTGGCTTATGAGCTAGAGCTTCCGGCGGATAGTAAGGTCCACAATGTTTTTCATGTGTCACGTCTCAAGAAGGCATTAGGACATCGTGTGGTACCTTCAGCAGTATTACCTCCCTTAGATGATGAGGGAAAGTTGATCTTAGTTCCCGAGTCGATCCTGGAATACAGAGAGAGACAGTTGTGTAGGAGGACTATCAGGGAATATTTGGTGAAATGGAGAGATTTACCAGTGGAGGATGCTACGTGGGAGAGCAAGGATATTTTGCAGCATCCGGAGTTGAGATTGCTTGAGGACAAGCAATTTTAGGAGGGGCGGACTGTAATGTCCCCTTCCAGTTGACATCTCTCAGTGCTTGAGATTAGCCTATTATGCGACCCTCGTAGGCTGATAGGATGGATAGAGGATCTTGTTGGAGCTTGGCTTAGCTTCGGTTGTCAGAATCTACCAGTTTGGCTTTCGTTCGGGGTCGTTCGGACATCATTTGCTTGACTTGCTATTTTTAGTAAGTAAAGTCACTCAGCGGAGCACCCCTGCTATTTTTAGCAGTATGGTCTGGTCGTATGCAAATTCAATCACTTATTCTCCAGCTTCAGACGGTTCGTTAATCGGACTTATTTTGAGGAAGATATTAATATTTATCTGTCAAATTAAATATCAATTATTTTGAAGCTTATATTATAAAGTTATAATATTTTTTAATATTATAACTTAAGTGATTTTTAAAGGGGTCGACCATCATTGAGAAGGGGACCATTTTTAATTAATCATTTTAATTAAAAAGAGGCTTCCAACTATGGGATTATTAAAAGTGAATTTTCAACTTAATTTAAATGATGTTTTTTTGCTGAGGAAGTCGACCCTCTTGAGAATATAAGGATTTTTCATTGTGAAGAGAGATCATTATGTTATGAAATCGACTTTGATCAAATATTCTTCCAGAGAACGGAACCAAGGGTTTCAGTTGTCTTTTTGGCATTGGAGAACGAGCCATCTTCAGTGTTGCAATTCAGAGGCTATGAAATATCAGCTAATTTATTGCTTATCAGAGAGGTAGCTTCATTCAGAGGTTATCAGAGAACTTATTCAGAGATTTATCTTCAGGGTTTGAATCCGGAAGTCATCAGGTAGGGAGATATTCTGGGGCGCCTATCTGTGCTTCACATCTGGCATCTTTGCCAAGGCCGTACAGATTTCTCATTGCTGTTACAGATCCGTACTTTGCTGCTGCTAGGGCCGTACTTTTCATACAAGGTTAAACGCCTTTCCTTTTGGCAGTCTATCTTCACCAATAGGGGCGCAGTTTCTTCTGGATCCATTTGCAAACAACAGACAGAAGGGGAAGTTGATTTACATGAAGGCCGTACCATTTCAAGGGCATTTCAGTTTGCTGCAATAATCAGGTTTTTCACATAAAAGTTGTTGCTTTTTAGTTTGCATGTTATCAGATCTCAAATGTAATAAGCCTAGAAGATCAATAAACATTTTGGCGTCTATAGATCAACTAGTTTCCATCATTATTAGACTTGTAATATTTTATTTAATTTTTACAAGCAATTTCTTTCAAAAATCGCATTCTATATTTGCAAGCAAAAACACAAAAAAAATCAAAAACGAACCAAAAACAATTCAGTTTCCGGAACAGTGAGACCAGGGGTTTCTACATTCAGTCATTCTTGCAAACCATAAATGGAAGAGTTTTCAGATAAAAATTCGATGAGAGTTCCATTATTAATTATATGTAAAACATCAAAAATACAACCAATGCCGTACCCTCCAAGAAAAACAAATCATTAAGATTTAGAAAACGTAATCTAAAAGCTCACATGCTGCAGCTCTGTGGATACAGGGTACGCAGCAGTTAGGGGTTTTCAATCCTCCAATGCCAGTCATCTCGAATTATTACTACAAGCCATTATAAATGATAAAAAGAAAAGAAAAACCATGCTAACAGAAGAAAGAGTAGGTGGAAGGAAAGATGGTGAAAAAATAAGTTTATGAAGTAATGTGATAGGCTGAATGAGATTACAACATAATTTACTGGTTAATTGTTTGTGGCAATTAGACTTATTTTCAGGGGATTATCCGATGAACAAACAGATTTAAAAAGTTAGATTTAAAATGGAAAAATAATATAATATAAAATTAGAAACTTTTTTAAAACATTATTGTCCAGAAATTTAAACAAATGTAATTGGTAGATGAAAGTGAAAGTATTGAAGAAAGATGGATGCATTAGTTAACTTGCAACAGCAGGAACTGTAAAGTAACTTCCTTTTCTGTTCAGAATCAGTTCTCTGAGTGAAAAGTTGCATTTTGCATTCCTATTTTGGTAATTGTTTGAAATTTGAAATAATGTTTGCTGGCTTTTGGTGGAACTAAGGTATTTCAGAAAACTTCTGTTATAATTGTGAAGATCGATTAAAGTTGACCATAAGTTGTAAAAGCTATTGTAATTAATTTGTCGGTGTTTCCAAACCTGCATTGCAGGATCAATAATAGCCTGGGACACAAGAACTCCTACGTCCATTTGGCATCAAGGCCATGGAAATAAAGGTTCTCCAGCTGGATTGAGGCTGAAACCTGATTCACAAGAGGTGCTAGTAGCATTTGGAGACGGCAGCTTTCATATCTTAGATGTAAGCTAAGTAAAAATCGTCCTTCACATGCCTTTCTTGAGGAAATTTTTTCTCTAATTACAAGGAATGAATTAGAGCTAAACCTTTTTGATACTTAAGTTTTGGTTTCCAAATTCCAATTCTAAATCATTGTTCACCCTTCCAGGTGCGAAAAGGTGGAACTTTACTGACAAGCCACCACTGTGAAACCCCTCTCAGGTGTTGCGAAATAGCTGGTCCGTTAATTTTAGCTGGAAGGTAGTACATTATATATAGTAGAGTGCGCTGCTTCTTGTTTATGTTCAGCTTTGAGTAGCTTTCAGGTTTTGCAATGTTAGTTGTTAATCTATTCCTTGATTCTCCTTTTTAGTTTCACAATGCTATGTAATGTAGCGTGCATGTGCTTTCATGTTTCTCTACTCAATAAGCTAGCTATAAAGGATGAATGGTGGATAAAAAATACTTATTTTAATTATTTTGATATGCTTGAACAGTGCAACTGGAGCTTTGCATGTCTGGCCGTTGGACATAGATCTGGTGAATGGACATGCTACTGGAAAGGATCTCAAATGTGCTCCTGTTGATGACCATAATGATGCAATTAACTGCATCTCAGTTTCTCACAAACCTTCAGATATGTTGATGCATGTTGCAACTGCATCTGAGAATGGCATTGTACGAGTATATAATGTTTCCACTAGCAGTTAACCACATCTTTCCGTTAAGAAACTAAGTTTCTTGTTTACTATGTGGATATGTTTCTGCAATCTTTATTCAACTCCTTGTGCTTATCAGCAGCATATTGCTGCTCAAGCCTTTCTCTTCTTTACATGCAACAGTCCAAATAACATTTCCTACAACTTAATTGTAGGAAATGTTATTTGGACTGTTTCTGAATTGTACAAAATTAATCTTTATTATGGTGAATGGCATATTTGTTAAATGATTAAACTGTATATTAGATTTAGTATGTGTATATTTTGTAGTTTTCATCTTTGATCTGCAAGTCTAGTCACATACATCTAGCAGATTATAAAAAATCAATACCAAAAACAAAACATTTCCCAGAATACAGAAGTTGTGTATACATGTGTTGGTGGAGATATATTTGTCCAATTTGTCTATGTCAGCTCTCGTATAACTGAGTTATGATATTCATTCTCAATAATATTATGCCTCGAAGTCAGACAATTTTTATAATAAGCTTTGAATTCATCGCATACCAAGTGCGGAGGTTTTGTTCAACACTCGTGTGGGTAGTTGTCTTTTGTTGCATGATGTTGGCATACCTCGTATGTCAAATATTTGATAACATTGAATCTAAAATTTACGAAGCTATTGCAAAACATTGTACTTGTGTTTAAGCTTTGATTTTACCAGAAGAAACGAAAGTAGTAGCACAACTTTGCAGAACTCGAATAACTTTGTGTATGGAAATCATTTGAAAAAGTATTTGATACTAATAATGTGTTCGAGAATCTTGTTGACTACTCCTAACCAAATAGAGAAAAATGGCACCAATAATGTGTTCAAGAATCTTGTTAACTATTCCTAACAAAATAGAGAAAAATGGCACCAGTAAGTAAATTATGGAGGATTTGTGTGGTACATTTTTAAATTCTGTTATTAATATATCAACTATTAGCATGTTTGAAAATTAGTTTACTTGATTGTGTGTCAAGATGAGAAATTTCATATTGCATATTGTTGATGTTTGACTATAGATGGTCAATAAGTGGTTGCAAAGGGCTATTTTTGTTTTATATTAGGAAATATACAAGGGCTAATTTTTTACATTACGAAGTATATGTTATGGAAAGGGCTATTTTTTTTGTGCATTAGGAAGCATAGGTTATTGCTATTCATATAAATTTCCAGGACTTTGATTGTGGAAATCATAGTCTTCCCTTAGAAAAGTTCCAAAAATGAAACTAAAAATGTTGTCTTTTCTTGTATCCATAGAAATTTCGAATTGATTGGTTTTGTGTAGACTAGGCAACTACAAACACTTAGTTAGTCAACAACATAAGCACTCATCTGAGGCATAAAGATAACATCAAGGGCTTGTCGGATGAAGTTTAGATTAGCATATGCAAAATTAACATGATGTATAAAAAGAATGAAGTGTTTCACTAATACACATTTTCATCTTTATTAGTGATATTTTTTTGGAAAGAAGCCACACCTGAATTGACAATGGGTTGGCCAAAGAGGGGCTAGTAACTTGATAGAGCGCTCTAGTAGTAAATGGAAGATCTTAGGTTTGAGTCCTAGTTGGTCCATATGAATTGTAGTTCAACATGAGGTATCAAAGTCAGGCTAGGAGACCCAAGCATCTATAATATGGCTTAATGGAGAAGTTGGAAATAAGTCACACTTGAATTGACAATGGGCTGGCCTAAGAGGGCTCAGTGGCTCAGTTGGTAGAGCACTCCAACAACAAATAGAATGTCTTAAGTTCAAGTCCCAGCTGGTCCATATGAGTTGCAACTCAATAGTAATTTGCATTACATCTGCTTAGAAAGATACAAGCTTTCTAACCTCACACAAAAGACCTATGCCATTATATCATAAGCACTAATAATGATAGTAGATACGTTTCCACTTCCCTTTGCTTTTTTGAATGGTCGTCCACATGTCTACTATCAACATCCTTTTTCTCTAGCGCTTTGTGTAGTGAAGTTGTCTTTAGTGTCTAAAATTTAGGTATGCAAAAGGTCATTGAATTTGATGAGTGTATTTCAATTTATTGTGGAGAACTTTGGTATTGATAGTGACCAGTCATTGAAATGAGAGAAACAAATAGAATGAGCAAGGAAAATGAAGTGTTAATCGCCTTAAACTTATTAATTGTTAGCACTAACTCAACCATAGGAATTTCACTAATGAGAGTTGAAAATTAAAAATAGAAATAAATTTGCAATAAGAACTTTATTTCTCCTAAAGATTTAGCCAGTCACAATCCAAAGATTTAGTTACCATATTTGTATATTCACATTAGAAGAACAAATATTAATATTGGTTTAAAAAATTGGATTTGATTGTCAAAAGGCACCATTATTAATTATCAGTTAAATCCTTTTGAAATATCAATTTCCATAACTTGCCATGGCAAAGACTAAAAAATACATGTAAATTGTTGGAACTCATATTTTTCCTTCACTAATAACTGATCTGTGAAATTCCAAGTGGATCATTTTGCTTTGCGTTGTTCTTTTGGCCCCCATGTTCAAGACTATACAAAATCCCAAGTTGTAGAATCCAAATTCGACAAAGTGTAAGTCGACCTTTCAGGACATTGGCCTCTTCTTTGCCTCTATCCTCCTTTTCACATGCCTCCCTCCATCTTTTTTAACCTAGGATCTTTCTAAATTATTCCAAGTCCTCCGGGGGTCGGACTTTTAGTGTTCCTTTTCCCCTCACCCCTTCTTGGCATGCAATGTGCCTATTGCTCAATGCCCGATAAACAATGTCTCAACAGGGCATCAAGGGTAGGTGTGATCTTCCTAGCGCGCTAGCGTGTTGAGGGCCCAATGTCTAACAACAAGGGATTTTTCGAGGTTTCGAGATTTTTAACGATAAATCAAATAAAGGGCATCGACAAACTGTTTGAAGTGATTTTCATGGGCACGTGATGATGAGCTTTCTTTCACCTGCTCCGCCCACGCACACTAATGGCATCATTTTCTCAATTGCCCAAAGTTATCGTAGACATCCTTTCATTTGCATTGCCCATTTTGGGCGGGATTGAACCTAGACTATGCATTTTGAGTTGCTGTAGTGCAAAGCAATTAGGGTTACACCTTGCCTTTGAAATAGCCATGATTTTTCCATTTTGAAAGGAGATTGATTGTTGTGTGGTTTTGTAAATGCATGTGTGGCCACCAAAGCTTTCTAGAGCACAAACTTTGTCAATCCAGACCATTTTAAGCGGATTTTGTATTCTTCAAAGGACTTACATAAATGTTTTATTATGGCATGTATATGTGAATGTCTACATAAATGCATGTAGATCTTTAGGGGACTTTGGTCAACTAAGTTTCTTTTATCACATTTGCTAATACAATTGTAATATGAAATTAGTGAATGTAACAACATTCTAAATATTACAAGACTTGTAATGGCTTCTTCTTTTTCTTTTTCTTTTTCTTTTTTTTTTCATGTTTCAAATGGATTTGTGCAAAGTGTTTATGGATGACTAAGTATGTTTTGTACATTCTGGTGCATATGAATGAATAGTTGTCTTTATGTTTCCAATTTGTTGTTCAGTTTGATATTTGTGACTCTACACCCATGAATAGGCATCAGTCTAGGAACCTGATCAATCTCAAATCATTAAACAAAACAAATGAGTAGTATAGGAGTATGAGTAGTTTTTGTGCATTCATAACCTTAAAATATAACTAGAGATTTATCTTCAATGAGCTTCAAAGGAATCTATCTCATGTGGGTTATGCTTGCACATTTATATTTGTTATATAAAGGTTTAAAGATAGCTTGTTTTATTTGGTTCAATGATAATCTTTGGAGCTAAGTAGGCAAAGTTGGATTTGGCTATCATTTTATTCATTAATATTCATATATGTAATTTCAGTACTTGTTAAGGTATACCCTTGGGAATACCCTCCTAAGTCTAAGCTGAATTTGAAGTATAAAGATATAACCCACTCTCGTAGAGTTAGTTCAGAGTCCATTATTTTGTTGATGACCTCATTTCACTTGCATGATGACAACCTTGGCCTTGTGAGTGAGATTTGGTTTTAGGAAGTGGACCAATAATTTTAAGACCTGACAACATGGTGTTGTTGGCGGGAATAGACTTGTTAGTGTAAGTTGGTGGGTTTCCAATTCAAGAAGACGGCTAGTGAGTTGATGTTAATTGAAGACTTTGTTGTGTTAGAATAATAGGTTGTTTACTTAATTAATTTAATCATGTTGATTAATTAATTAAGTCGTCTTTACTTTATTTCACTTAAACTAAACTTAGGAATCTTTATTTATGCATTATTAAATTAGTCATGTTGTCTCATTCATTATGATCTTAACACTTGTCACATGCTAATTTAATCCTCATCCTAGGGTTCTCACTTTAGGATTTTTGATCTCCTTTCTTAAGGATTGATCTCTTTATAATTATTTAATCTTCTCGAGTAATGCATTTATGCTTCATATTTGTAGAGCACCATTCTTGTGTCTCTTGATCTTCTTTGGTGATAGGTTATTTGCTTGCAGGTGTTCATTGGGATCTATGAGGTTGGATTATCAACTTCTACAAGGTATCAGAGTTCCAAATCTGCAAGCTTCTTATTCTTTTTTTGTGAGATCTTTCCTTGAAGTAGTTTTTCAATGCATCCAAGGTCAAATCAGACCTCTCCATTGAATCCAGAGCTGTGGGAATAGTCAAGATTGACTTTTGTTTTGTTTAAATTGGCTTCCATTTGTAAGATCTGTGAGGGTTTGAAGAAAGGGTTTTTTTGATAGATCCAAGGGGTGCCTAATTTTTTGAAACTTTTTGAGCCCAAATAGACTTCACCATTATGCTCAAAAGACCCAAAAACCTCTATTTCCATATATAATTTGTCACTTTTGGAGTAGGTCACCCCAGGGCAAAAAAAATTAACTGGCAGGGGTCGTACGGCCTCCTGCACGCATCACAAGGTAAAAAAAAAATTGTCAAAATATATATATATATATTCTAAAAAAAAAAAAATTGCAATTTTTATTTTAATAAACTTTTTTAGTTTTAACGCTTTAATTTTTTTTAAAAAAAACTTTTATAAAAAAAAAATTAAAAAACAAATCAAACAAAGGTATGCAAGTACGTACTTACGCAGGGTACTTGCGTACCATGGGAGTGGTGGGGTGGCCCACGTGCCCCCCACCAATAAATTTTTTTAAAAAAATTATTACAAAAAAAAATTCATTGTAATTTTTTTTTATGTTTTTTTTTTTAAAAACATTTTTTTCCAAAATAAGGCCAAGTTGTAAAAATGCATCAACGGCCATTTGGCCGTCAAATTTAGGCTCGCAATTTTGTTGCAACGGTCATATGGTCATCAAATTTAATGTCGCAGACTGTGTTTTTTGCACTTTGGGAGCTATTTTTTTCTTCAAAGGCCATAACTTTTGCCCACTGGGTCAAAATCGAGCAAACGAGATATCATCAGAAAGAGGATTCAGAGTACTTTCCAATGGTGCAGGTATTTTTTGGAGATTTTTTTCTCAGGTTCCTGTTATTTCCAGTCAAAGTCAGATCTTCTTTTCTAGAGTTGTCTTCAGTGTTTTCGACATAACTTTTACATACGATGTCGAAAATGGGAAAACGAGATATCATTGGAAAGCTATTTCCGAGATCTTCGCAGTGGTGTAGGTGGTTTCCATATTTGATTTTTGGTTTTTTCCAAAAATCTTTATTCTCAGTTGTTATCATGTTTGGACCTTATGGGCTCACATTGCATGTATTTATCATTTGTAAATGCACTGAAATAAAGTGTCTCAACATTGTATGTGTAGTATTGGGATTCTTGCACATCACTTTGTGCCTTGTTGTACTCGCACTATAATATAAAGTGTCATGGGGGTTGATGTTTGTCTTTGTTTGCCTTCATACCTTTCTCATGTGTATGTAACTTTTGTTTTCACATCCTTTCTATCTGCTTGTACTTTCATGATTTCACTTTCAGATGTTCTTGGTTCCTCTTCATGCACTAGTTTCAGGCATTTAGTTTCAGTGTACCTATCACGCCTCTCCCTTTTTAGCATTATGGGGGGATTTCTACTATTGGTGTTAATGCTTCTTTGGTTTCGCGTTGGAGTGAGCTATGTATACAGTATTTGTTCCTATGTACTAGGCGGATGTAGCGGCTAGTTACCCATGCATTTTGATGAGATGGAGCACTTACCATATGGACACTCTTGCATTCCTTCTTTTAGCATTTCAACAATCATTCTACGACAGTGTTTGCAGCTTCTTCATGCTTCAATGGTGTTTTCCATATTCATCCTTTGTTCCTATCTTTTGGGGCAATTTCTTCTTGATTGGAGGCTTCTTCGTCCTTCACTCTTGTTTGGAGGCTTCTTAGTCCTTCACTTGTATTTCTCTCTTTTGGAGAGGAGATTTTTCTACGAGGTTTTCTCCTTTTCTCCTATGTGAGAGATCTTTTACATTTGTACATGGGTACCTCATCTGGATTTGTTTGTCAGGACTCATCTTTGCTTTCATGCATTTGTCCTTAGTTTTTTAGCTTCTCCCTAAGTTCATCTTAAGGGGGGGTGTTAGAGTAATAGGTTGTTTACTTAATTAATTTAATCATGTTGATTAATTAATTAAGTCACCTTTACTTTATTTCATTTAAGCTAAACCTATGAATCTTTATTTATGCATTATTAAATTAGTCATGTTGTCTTGTTCATTATGATCTTGACACTTGTCACATGCTAATTTAATCCTCATCCTAGGGTTCTCACTTTAGGGTTTTTGATCTCCTTTCTTAAGGATTGATCTCTTTGTAATTATTTAATCTTCTCAGGTAATGCATTTATGTTTCATGTTTGCATAGCACCATTCTTGTGTCTCTTGATCTTCTTTGGTGATAGGTTATTTGCTTGCAAGTGTTCATTGGGATCTGTGAGGTTGGATTATCAACTTGTATATGTTGGTGGTTGCAACCCAAAAATAAGTTTGTGCTTTGGAGATTCGTGTACTTCAAGGATTTTCTCACTTTTGTCAGGTGGCAACTTTGTATTCCAAGAACAAAGTTTTTGTTGTTGATATTCATGTTTCATGAACATGTATCAAGTGATCATAGTTGAGGATAAGGTGCCCTATGCTTCCAGAATTAGAAGCATGATTTTTTTCTTGGTAAAGAAACAAATTATTTGTTTTTTCTCTTTTCTACCGTACATAATTAATTGTAACCAATTATGGTTAGCTAGAACATATGCATATATCCTAGCGATACATCATCAAATATAATATATAATTCAAACCCTAGGGAGTATGAAAGGATGCATGTCTAGAAATATTATGAGGATGAATGACCATGTTGTTTATACAACCTAGCACAAGGAAAAAGTTCACATTTAAGCATACAAGCATCCATACTTGAAAATAGGTTGAGGATGGACATGCTTTTTGAGTTTGAAATGGAATGTGAAGAGAGATTTGTGGTTCTACAATCACAAAGACACCATGTTGTTACGTAAAAACAAGTTTCTCAGTCCCTTGTTCCACTTTATCCCATTTACATGCAACTTGACCTTTCTTGGGTCAATCGTTAAAGAAAAACAAGGAGATCTTCAATCTACAGATTGGTGCCAAGGTTCACTGGATATGATAGTGGTTAAGGCGGTGTTTCAAACTTTATGGAGAAATATCACTTTGAATATGAGGATGAGTGGATGAGATTTTTTGTTAGGTCATTGATGGGAAAGGAAAAGAATTGGTATGATGGTTTCCCATAGCATTCCTTTGCCTTTTGGAATCATATCGTGGTTGTATTTGAAGAGAAAACCACTTTAGACCTTGTTGCTCTTGTTGAAAAACTAGAAGACATCAAATGCCAAAAGGCAGAGTTTAGCATGGAGTTCAGTTATAGGTTCATTGTTGCTCTTTTCAAGATCCCAAAAACTTGCAAATCTAACATAATTGTTTGTATTGACATGTTTCTTGGATCTTATGATGTTTCTCTAGGTTTTGATTCAATATGGGAAGATTTTAATTTGTGTGACATGCAACAAGCATAGAGGTGCCTTGATTTCATTGATGATTTGAGAAAATATATGATTGCAAAATATTTATCCTCAAGAACATAAGTTGGTGGTGAAGAAGCTATTGATGATAGTGATTGTATAGAAGTAGCATCAGGTAGAAGCACTGAAGAGCACAAAGATATAATCAGAGGGGGAGGTGGGGTGAATCAGTATATCAACAAACTTTTACCCTTTACAACCTTTATCAACTTCGTACTCTAACACAACTCAACTATGCAAGAATATCACAATACGAACAAGTTGACACCAACAATTGTACTTTATAAATTATGTAAGCTTTTACAATGAATGTAGGCACCAACCTACTTGAATCACCAAATATGTAGTTTAGTAGGCACCAACCTACAAGGAGCACCAACCCCTACTTGCCAAGCACCAACTTAGCAAAGATTATAATTTGAATGATAATGTTCCACCTTCAATTGTTGCTTCCTCAACAGATGATGGACAAATCTGCTCAAACAATCTTCTTACAAATTTGATGTATATGTTTTGTCTTCAATACTTGTTTTTTTTTTTATAGATGAGTGCTACCAAATAAGGGGGTAGCTCCTGCATTACATTGGTAATTTTGGGCAGTTTAGTGCCATAAGCAGGACTAGAGAGTAAACACCAAACAATGCAATGCTTAGGCAAACATAGTCCGATGAACAATTGCCATACAGTTCCCCAGCCGAACGAGCTTGTTGAGACTATTCGTCCCTTCCCAGTAGTCTCGGAGTCCATGAATCTTACGAATGCCGCCAAATCACCATTCCTGACTCCCATTCTAAACACCTCCCAAGCGTTGGACATGAAGTTGAGAAGAGCTTCGTGCTTATTTGCATCCGCCACACTGCTATTACCTTCATCGTCACTCAAAGTAGCAGGATCAAAGTATACCCTTAGTAGGCTGACCCACCCAACAGGCCGTAGCTCCATGGTAGCTGAGGCAACCGCATGAATGAATATTAGCGGCACAAGTCTGTCGAGTCGTGCCACCACCACTTCCCTAGACTCGTTGATGTCCACCAGGATGCTTATCACAACTTCGTACAGTTTCTCGTCACACTAGTGTCGGTTTGCAGTCAGGAGGGTGGAGAGCAGATCAACAATAGCGTTCAAGATTCCTTGGTTTTGGACTGCAAAAAGTCTCCTACACTGGACTGGGAGGGCTTCATTTGCACATTGGCAGAGGACTCCGAATAGAAACACCATTTTTGTGGCACACTTCCACCCCACGAAACGTTCATTTGCAGCAAAAAAAACCATGGAACTTACAATAAATAGGCGTGGCCAGTTAGCTTGATGAATCAAGGAAAACAAATACCCAGAGGACACCAAAGAAGCCCGAATCATCCAGGATCTAGGTCCACCAGTACTTCGCTGCAACACTTCGCATTCCAAGGGCCATTTGGGCACGGATCTATTCAGTAGGTGGGGCACGGCAGCCAAGCGAGTCATTTAAAATAATTTCTTGCAATCCCAGCCATGGTACAGACGTGGAACCAACAACTACTTTTTTGGCTTGCCTTACACCCGAATTTTCCAGGAGATCAGTAGCGCGATTTGCTTCTCTGTACACGTGTGTTATTGTGTAATTTGAGAGCAATCCTAATGATTCCTTTATTAGTCTGATCCAATCAAGCATTTTCCAATTTTGTGATTTCCCTAAAATGATAGCATTCACGCATAGCAATGAGTCACCTTCTATCTTAACCTCCATAATGCCCTTCTCAATACAAATTTGAAGCCCAAGCCATAATGCTTCCATTTCGGCCATATTGTTTGTGCTTGTTTCGAGATTTTTTGAAGCAGCCCACACACATTCGCCTTGGGGATTTTGAATTATGCATCCCACCCCCGCATCCCCGGGTTGCCTTTTGCCGCCCCATCGAAGTTCATTTTCCATTTTAGCCGAGCCGGGAGGGTCCAGAAAATCTCTTTCCTGTTCACTTTTGGTTTATGTGGCCAGCAGAGCGCCGATATCCTGAGCCCATGCCATTTCTTCATAATTTCCTCATCCCACCTTGAGAACTTTGACTTGGTACCCACATATAACCTGTGGTTTGCAGTTTCTGTGATTGCCAATTGGATTTTCTCGACAAGGCATTCCCGCGTCAATGCAGCACCTTTAAAAATACGTCTATTTCTTTCTTTCCAAATATGCCAGACTATTAATGAGGGCGCAAGGCCCCAAATTCCCTTCCAATACCCGAATTTGCACATTACCGGCCAGCTTTCCAGAAAATCCCATAGTTTATAGTGTCTTGCTCCAATAAAATTTAAGTCTAACTGCAATCTATCCCAACAGAATGCAGCGTACGGGCATGATAAAAGCAAATGATCAACATCTTCTCCTGCTTGTTTGCACAATGTACACCTGGATGGGCCAAGGATTCCAAGTCTCTTCAGGCGTTCACTTGTTAGGAATCTTTTATGAAGAGCCGTCCATAGGAAGGCCCCGGCCTTCGGCAAAATCTCCTTTTTCCAGCAAAGTCTTGCCATCTAGGACTTGTCTTTGCTTTGCTTTAGCTGTATTTGATACCCTAATTTGGCGGAGTACTCTCCAGAAGATGCCCCACACCAAAAAATTGAATCTTCCCGATCAAAAAGTCTTATTTGTCGGTTGTCGAGCTCCTTACTAATTTCATCCGCCAAAGGTTTAGGGATTTGTAAGGATGAGATTTTAATCCAAGAGTACTTACCGTAATTTGAGTTGTCATCTATACATACATAGTCTGCCACCTTTGTGCCAAAGGTGGATTGAAGATGGTCTATATACTGGTCAAGGTCGAACATTTTTACCAGGCTTTGATGGCCATTCCAAGAATCTAGCCAGAATAACGCTTTTTTCCCATCTCCAATTTGCCAAGATAGGTGGGTAGTTATTAGGTGCCTGCAGCTTGATATAAATTTCCAAGTAGTTGATCCACCATTTATGTTTCCAACCGTTAGAATTCTAGCCGGGTCTTCATTGTCAAGATATTTTTTTTGTAAGATCTTACACCACGGTTTGTCAGGCCTTTTGTACATTTTCCAAATCAGTTTTGCACCTAGGGCGTTATTTTGCAGCCTCATTTTTCGCAGGCCAGCTCCGCCTTCCTCCTTTGATTTACAGACTGACTCCCAACCGATTAAGGGGATTTTTTTTTCTCCTTTTCAGCCTTCCCATAGGAACTTTTTCATAATACCTTCCAAAGCTTTTTATGTTTTGGCCGGTGCTTCTAAGCAAGACATTGTGAAAATGGGGACCGCCGCTAGCACCGTTTTGGTCATGTTGATCCTTCCTGCCAGGGTAAGCCAGTTGTTTCTCCATGCCAACGCCTTGTTTCAGCATCTTTCCACTACCTCATTCCAGTGAATGGCTTTACACGAACCTTCAAAAATTTGTACCCCAAGGAACTTTGATGGTAATTGGCCCACGCTAATTTTCAAAATTGACGTAATCACTTGCTGCAACTGATCACTTGTGTTGAAGAAGAAGACGCATGATTTGTCTCTGTTCATTCTTTGCCCTGATTTTCATACTCTGTAACCACCTTACTTATACTTCTGGCTTCTTTAATGCTCGCTTCCCCTAAGAGGGATGTGTCATCCGCAAATTGAACATGGGTGATTGGTTCAGTATTAGGAGCGATGCTTATGTCGCGCCAATGTCCCTGCATTCTACAATTTTTAATAGCGTAGCTAAATGACTCTGCCATGATGACAAAGAGGAAGGGTGAGAGCGGGTCGCCTTGTCTGAGCCCGTTAGTTGCTTTGAAGAAACCTTGAAGTGATCCGTTTGTTGCTATGGAAAATCTCACCGTGGAAATGCATTGAAAGATTAGTCTGCACCATTGATTACAGAACCCAATTTTTTTCATGACACTCATCAGGAACGGCCAGCTTACCTTGTCGTATGCTTTGCTCACATCAAGCTTTATGATCATTCTCGCCTTTTTGCTAAAGCGTAGTGTGTGTACTGCCTCCGAGATGATGAGAATGTTGTCTAAGATTTCTCTACCAGGAACGAAACCATTTTGCTCAGCCGATATGATCTTCTCCAGAATAGGTTTTAATCTGTCAGCAAGTACCTTGGCCACAATCTTATATAATGTATTGCACAAAGAAATCGGTCTGAATTCGTCAAATGATGTGCATTTTTGCTTCTTGGGGATTAAAGCAATAATCGAATTATTTATATCCTTAACAAAACGTCCTATTTTGCGAAATTCCTCAATAAACTTCCATAACTCGTTGCCCATGAAGCTCCAGCACTTCTGAAAGAAGCCAGTGGGGAAGCCATCCGGCCCTGGGGCCTTGTCAGGATGCATTTGAAACAAGGCCTTATGCACTTCTTCCATTGATATTTGTGCACACAAACTGTTGTTATCTTCATCGCTGATTAGGGGCCTAACATGGTCCAGGAACCCGATATTACTCTCTTGGTTGTGAGCTCCCCCAAGCAGATTTGTGAAGAACTCACACGCAACCAGTCCAACCGCCTCTCCCCCACTAATAGCTCTACCTTCACAGTTATGTATTTCTTCAATCTTATTTTTCGCCCTCTTGGCCAGAACAGAAGTGTGAAAAAAATTTGAGTTGGAATCCCCTTCGCTTAGCCAGACTTCCCATGATTTGTCTCTCCAGTACAACTCCTCCCTTCTTAGTAGTTCCCCCAGGCATTCCTTCAGTTGCTTTTCTTTTATGTATTCTTCATTTGTCATGCCCTTCTTTATTATTAGTTCGCTGAGAGCTTCCAGTTCCAACTCCAATTTCGCCTTCTCCAAAAAAGGGTTTCAGAACTGATTCTTGTTCCAATCTTTCAATTTATGCTTGATGAATTTCAATTTTTTAACTAGTATAAAGCTGATCGAACCACCAACCTTCAATTCTTTCCACCATTGCTCCAAAAGTAGAATGAGATTCGAATCCCACCACCACATGTTTTGGAATTTGAAATTTTCTTTCTCTGTTTCCCTCCCGACTGTTATTGATAATTCAACAGGGAAGTGGTCAGAAATTGAAATGGGAAATATATTGGCTGCCAGATTTTCCCCTGATTCAGACCAGCAGGGTGATAACAAGAAATGGTCCAACCTTTCTGAAATAGCCGTGAAATCCTTACGACGGTTAGTCCATGTAAATGTTCCATTACCCGTAGGGTAGTCCATCAGCCCACACTTCCCAACAAAAGCCCTGAAATCCAGGATAGATTGCGGTACTTTCCTTAATCTGCCACTCTTCTCGGATAAATCCAGGATGGCATTAAAATCCCCTCCAATGATCAGTACGGTTTCAGGACTGGAAAGAACGAAATCTGACACCGTGCACCAGAGTTCAGCTTTATCAATTGTTTTTGTCGGGCCATACACATTTATAATCAGAAAATGTTTGTTCAAATTCAAGTGATACACCTTTGCCGCCATCCAATTCATAGAGGCGAACAGCACCTCCACAGAGACTTCCGCCTCCTTCCATAAAATACCTAAACCGCCTGCGGCTCCCACCGAGTTTTGGAAAGAACCCTCCCAGTACCAACAATATTTAAGAAATTTTACACACTCCTCATCCGCTAGTTTTGTTTCTTGCAATAGCACTAAACTACTTATGCTTTTCTGTAGTTGACACCTAACCAGGCGTCATTTGTCAGGGGTCCTTAGGCCCCTGACATTCCATGTCGTGACCCTCATTGCTTCCCAAGGGAGGCAGGTCCTCCCTTGGTACTCAAAAATTTGGTGATGTTAGTATACTTCTTGGCCGTCGCTTCTTCTTCCCTAAGTTGTTTTAGAGATTTCCTCCCTCTCTGGTTTCCCGAATTGCCGATTTTGCCCAAACCCATGTGCTTGATTGCCGATTGGGAAATACACCTCTCATCTATGATGTCCAGGGCATCCTCATCACAGGCGTTTGAATCCAGATTGTTTTTTTCGCTTTCTGCATCTGCCACAGCACTCGTGACAAGTGGATTTTCTTTTCCTGAAGCGGGCAACTGAGTATGTGGTGCCATACCCAGATTTCTTTTTTCAGAGTCAGTGGGGGTTTGGGTGTCATTTGTCTGACCTCTTCCTTTGATTTGGTAGCTTCCATTGATTTTGTATTTTGTTTTAAAGGGACTGGTTTGGTTGCAATACCCCAGGATGGCCTATCGCTTGTTTGTTGTTCATTCCATACCTTCACATTTTTTGTGTATTTTTCGTTATTATGCCTCCTGTCGCCGCAGTCTAAACAATAGAAGCGTTTTTCTTCAATTTCCACATTTTGTAGCCATATTTCCCCATTAACCATGAGACAGATTTTATGTGGTAAGGGTTCAATTGCCGCGATACGGAGCCTAGAAAACTTGTACATGTCGCCTTCCAAGATACTTGAATCCACTTCCAGTAAGATTCCCATAGATCGACCGATCTTTTCAAGACAATCCCCTACCCAATATTCTATTGGTAAATTATACAACCGAATCCATATCGGAGTATCATATGGCTGTTTTTTAATTGGATCAAAATTCATACACCATGGTTGCATGTAGAGTGGCATTCCCTTCATGAACCACGGGTCACCTTCTGTTATTCGTTGCTTTGTTTGCTCGTCTGCAAACACCACCACAAAAAACCCCTTCGGCATGAATCGTATTAAAACTTCTGTATTCCATTCTTCTGTTAACCAGTTTTTGATCTCTATACGGCTTGGTGAGCCCCCGATGAAGCGACAGATACAGGAAAATTCATTCAAGAGGGCCGCATCTTCTTTGATTTCATCAGTTACATTGATCTCCATTGGGGGTTCATCCTCTCTTTTTTTGCTATCTATCAATGTCCTTCCTGGTGGTTCTTTTAGTGTTTTCGGTTCAGGGCCTTCATTTTTTCCTGATTGATGGTTGTGGGTTCTTTTCCTCCATTTAGTTCTTACTATGGCATTCCATCCTTGGTCGTCTCTTTTCTCTAGTTGGTGGTATCGCCCTACAATTGGCCCTCGGTTTGTCGTAGGGGTTTCAGGGGTATCATGTCGCCGCCTGGGTTGGTTGCCGCACTTATCGATCCTTTCCTGTGACAGGGCTAGTGCACATTTGTCTATCCATTCGCCATCCATGAACACCCACTGTGGTGTGTGCATCTTCGCGCCTTCCTTGACTCCATCTTCCTGTGGTTCGTCGCCCCACCGCCTTTTGCTCTCCCCTTCTGCCGTGCCTTCTGCGGCATCCTTCCTGCCTACCAGTTTTGCACTGCTCTGCTCCATGATATTGTAATTTTTAATATTGTCTTCAATACTTGTTATTATAAACAAAATCTGCTTTTATTCCACTTCAGTCTACTTTACAAAATCTGCATATATTCTTCACAAGAATCTACACATATTCTTCACAAAAAAAATCTGCTATAGATATATTCAATTCGCTTTAGTCCTTCACAATTCTACTTAAGTATGCTTTATTACAGATCTGCCATAATTCTTCTCATAAATCTGCCTTTTAACTTTTCACACATGTTGAATGTATGTTTCAGAATAAGTCTGAAATATACTTCATTAAACTCTTCCCTTCATTGTATTTTTGAATATATATCCTTTAATTCTTACTCCAACACTCTCCAATCACAGATGATACATTATTTTCTTCTAATATCTTGAGTTCATATGATATCACTTTTATTCCACTCACAACAACTACTACAACCAATTGTAACTCAAGAATAAAACATTTACTTCACTCTCAATACTCTTCAGATAATATACATTTTACACACACTTTCACATACAAATCTGTATCTTACTTTTCTTCATACAAATCTGCATAAGATAAGCTTCTTAAAGCTTCATGTATTCCTCCTATGATGAATGATTTCTTCTTTTATTTCACACAATACTCACAGCTACAAAATACAACCTTGATTCTTACTTCATATATGTATATTGAACAAACATAGTGACTTTTGGCTGAAGCAACATGTCATTTTGAATTTGCTCTTTCAAGACAGATTGTACCCTTTTGTATCTGCCTTTTTGTTTTTAGTAACACATCATAACAAATCTTATTTTATAATCGAATTTCCTTTCACAAATCTGAAGTATGTCTCTTCACTTCATTGTATTAGACTTAATTATTTTCTTCAGATTCTAAAAACCCATTCTTCTTTTGTAGATAAACGTCTTTTAGAAAGGAACGCCGCTTATGAAGCCACGTCTTTTTGACATATGAACGGAAATTTTTTAATAAATCACCTTTGTTTTACTTAAATATTTGTCTTGATAAGATCGCACCTCTTCCTCAACCAAGAATAAGACAAAATAGCACCTTTTTGATGACTTGTAAATAAGACAAATTTTGTCTTATATAGAGGATTCGCAACACTTTAATTGGAGTTATTAAACTATTAAATAGGACAATTAATATATGATTTCCTTCATTGAATTAATCACAGCCTTTAATAGGTTACCTTTTCTTTTTTTTTGTCTTTTCCTTGTTTGTCTTATATGCCTCTTTTGTCTTATGTGTTGCACTTGGAGATTTAATCGCTGCTTCATATTCTCTTAGAATGATTGTTGTCACTAAAAACTTTATCACTGTCCCTTGAGAAATAAATCTGATTTAGTTTGACTTAATCAAATTTCATGGTTTTTGTTTTTCTTTTTAATATTTTTGCACCATGTTTAATTATTAAACCTGTTCTATTACTTTGGAGATTAGATGTATCTTCAATTTGAACATTAATAAATCTGAATGTTCTGAACATTAATAAATTTGAATGTATTCTAAACCAGCAACCTTGAACTTTATGATGAAGCCACTCTGATCTGACTATTGATGATCTGAATGTGTTCAGAACCAACAACTTTGAACTTTATGGTGATCTGTTTAAGTCTTGCATTCTGAAACCTATGTGATCTTTTTAGGTCTTTACATAATGAAAATTATGATGCTCTAATATGATTCATATGTTCCAACAGTGATTTTACCTTGACATCAATGACGACATTTGTCTTCATATTTGACATCAATGACAACATCTCCAACAATCTCCCCCTTTGTCATTGATGGCAACCTATCTTTTTGTCATTTCTTCTAACTCTCCCCCATTCTACTTCTCTCCCCCTTTGACATCAATGGTAAAGGGTCTTTCAACAAAGTCTTGTTTTCCTTTTTCTATTGCATGGAGCTACAAGATACTGTGTATAGCTCCCCCTGAATGTATGCTCCCATTTACTAATACTCATCTTTCTCTTTCTAAAATAATTTTGCTTCATCTGCAAGAAAGCTTCTTCATTTTGACATCAATACAATTTCCAACAATTCATCATCTTCATAAGTAGATTTCTCTTCAACATTTGAGATACTTCACTTTTCAGTCATCTCCTCCAAGGGACTGAAAAATAATGTTCAACATAGCTCCCCCTAAATTCATGCTTCCTCTTAGAAAAGGCATATTGAATTTGTATTGGATTCTTCATTTCTTGTTTCTATCTTCTTTCTCCAAACTTTTTTAAGCTCTCTCTCCTTTTCCATGGTGTTCTTCATATCTTGTAAAGATGATTCCATAAAACCAAATCTACAAAAACGTGTTATGTGTCCAAAGTTGTTACACTTGAAACACATAATGTTATGACTAAATGAATTATAGCCTCCCCTAGTGAAGCTTGAACCATTTCTTGCTTGAAATCTGCAATTTATTGCTTTGTGTCCAAAGTAGTTGCATGAATAGCAATATCCATAGAAAGAATAAAACTGCCTAGAGTTAAATCTTCTTTCATTTTCCTTGAAACTTGTAACATTCTCATCACACTTTGTACATTTCTCCTTTGGCTTATTCAGTTCATTTTTCAGCATGACAACTTCTTGTTCCAACTTGTCACAATCTCTCTCTTTTGCTCTTAACTTGTTCTTCAATTCATTTTCAACTTGTTCAGCTTCTACAAATTGAGCCCTCAAATCTTCAATTATTTTGTTTAATTCCTCCAAACTTTTTGCCAATTCCTTAGTTTTCAGTTTATGCTTGTTGACTTTCTTCTTCAATTCTTCATTTTTCTTGTATGCATAATGAAGCTCTTCCTCAAGATCAGTTTCTTCTTCTTCATTGCATTTTTCTTCTTCACATTCTTGATCAGCATTTTGTTCTTCATATTCAGCCATGAACAATATCTCTTCATCATCATTGCTTTGACTATCATCACTTTGTTCTTCTAAAGAGCTAGATTCTTTCTTTGAGTAAAAGCTCTTTCAGTGTTTTTGGAATCTCTTCTTTCCTTTTTTCTTGATGTAGGTTTATTTTTCACTTTCACTTGAGTTACTATCACTATAAGGACATTTAGAAGCATAATGTCCAACTTCTCCACAATTGAAGCATTTAAAAGGGAATTTTCCTTTATATTTCCCTCTTCCTTTCTTGAGTTTTCCCATGAAGTAAGCTTCTGCTTCATCACTTGATTTGTCACTTTGTTCTTCATGCTTGCTCTTGCCCTTTTTAGATGCTTTAAATGAGACTTCCTTTTGTGGTGATCTTCCTTCAATCCTCATCTCATAGGCAGCAAGGATCCCATGTAATTCATCCTTCGATAGCTGATCCAAGTTTGTTAATTCTTCCAATGCTGCAACCTTGGCCTCAAACTTTGTAGAAAGAGATCTTAGAATTTTGTCAACAATGAAGGCATCATTAATCTCTTCACCAAGTCCTCTCATGATGTTCACCGTTTCATCAACACAAAGAAAATATGAAGCAATATCTTCATCCTCCTCCATCTTAAGAGTTTCTAACTTCCTTCTATGAGTTTGCAACTTTTCCTTCTTTACTTTTGCATCTCTTTCATAGATGTTTTGAAGTTTATTCCAAATTTCTTTTCCTGACTTACACCTCATGACCTTTGTAAATTTAGAATTTGTTAGGCTGCAAAGAAGAGCATGCTTAGCTTTTGCATTGTTCTCACTTCTCTTTTTCCCTGCTTGATCCGTTGGAGGAGTAGTTGGAGGTGTATACCCATCAACAACAGATTGCCACACATCAAACCCAAGTGCATTCAAATATGCTTCCATCTTAATACTCCAAAATGCATAATTAGTCCCATCAAAGATGGGTGCTTTCACTGTGTTGTTATGATCTGCCATGAGTGCTCTTAAGGATCTCCTTCAAGCGGTTAGGCTTTCAAGAAGGACCTTGCTCTGATACCAATTGAAGAGCACAAAGATATACTGAGAGGGGGGGGGTGAATCAGTATATCAACAAACTTTTACCCTTTACAACCTTTATCAACTTCATACTCTAACACAACTCAACTATGCAAGAATATCACAATACGAACAAGTTGACACCAACAATTGTACTTTATAAATTATGTAAGCTTTTACAATGAATGTAGGCACCAACCTACTTGAATCACCAAATATGTAGTTTAGTAGGCACCACCCTACAAAGAGCACCAACCCTTAATCCTATTTTAGTAGGCACCAACCTACAAGGAGCATCAACCCCTAATTAAGATTTAGTAGGCACCAACCTACAAGGAGCACCAACCCCTACTTGCCAAGCACCAACTTAGCAAAGATTATAATTTGAATGATAATGTTCCACCTTCAATTGTTGCTTCCTCAACAGATGATGGAAAAATCTACTCAAACAATCTTCTTACAAATTTGATGTATATGTTTTGTCTTCAATACTTGTTATTATAAAAAAAATCTGCTTTTATTCCACTTCAGTCTGCTTTACAAAATCTGCATATATTCTTCACAAGAATCTGCACATATTCTTCACAAAAAAAATCTGCTATAGATATATTCAATTCACTTTAGTCCACTTTACAATTCTACTTAAGTATGCTTTATTACAGATCTGCCATAATTCTTCTCATAAATCTACCTTTTAACTTTTCACACGTGCTGAATGTATGTTTCAGAATAAGTCTGAAATATACTTCATTAAACTCTACCCTTCATTGTATTTTTGAATATATGTCCTTTAATTCTTACTCCAACACTCTCCAATCACGGATGATACATTCTTTTCTTCCAATATCTTGAGTTCATATGATATCACTTTTATTCCACTGACGACAACTACTACAACCAATTGTAACTCAAGAATAAAACATTTACTTCACTCTCAATACTCTTCAGATAATATACATTTTACACACTTTCACATACAAATTTGTATCTTACTTTTCTTCATACAAATCTGCATAAGATAAACTTCTTAAAGCTTCATGTATTCCTCCTATGATGAATGATTTCTTCTTTTATTTCACATAATACTCACAGCTACAAAATACAACCTTGATTCTTACTTCATATATGTATATTGAACAAACATAGTGACTTTTGGCTGAAGCAACATGTCATTTTGAATCTACTCTTTCAAGATAGATTGTACCCTTTTGTATCTACCTTTTTGTTTTTAGTAACACATCATAACAAATCGTATTTTATAATTGAATTTCCTTTCACAAATCTGAAGTGTGTCTCTTCACTTCATTGTATTAGACTTAATTATTTTCTTCAGATTCTAAAAACCCGTTCTTCTTTTGTAGATAAACGTCTTTTAGAAAGGAACGCCACTTATGAAGCCATGTCTTTTTGACATATGAACGGACATTTTTTAATAAATCACCTTTGTTTTACTTAAATATTTGTCTTGATAAGATCGCATCTCTTCCTCAACCAAGAATTAGACAAAATAGCACCTTTTTGATGACTTGTAAATAAGACAAATTTTGTCTTATATAGAGGATTCACAACACTTTAATTGGAGTGATTAAACTATTAAATAAGATGATTAATATATGATTTCCTTCATTGAATTAATCACAGCCTTTAATAGGTTACCTTTTTTTCTTTTCTTTTTTGTCTTTTCCTTGTTTGTCTTATATGCCTCTTTTGTCTTATGTGTTGCACTTGGAGATTTAATCGCTGCTTCTCTTAGAATGGTTGTTGTCACTAAAAACTTTATCACTGTCCCTTGAGAAATAAATCTGATTTAGTTTGACTTAATCAAATTTCATGGTTTTTGTTTTGCTTTTTAATATTTCTGCACCATGTTTAATTATTAAACCTGTTCTATTACTTTGGAGATTAGATGTATCTTCAATTTGAACATTAATAAATCTGAATGTTCTGAACATTAATAAATTTGAATGTATTATGAACCAGAAACCTTGAACTTTATGATGAAGCCAATTTGATCTGACTATCGATGATCTGAATGTGTTCAGAACCAGCAACTTTGAACTTTATGGTGATCTATTTAAGTCTTTCATTCTGAAACCTATGTGATCTATTTAGGTCTTTACATAATGAAAATTATGATGCTCTAATATGATTCATATGTTCCAACAGTGATTTTACCTTGACATCAATGACGACATTTGTCTTCATATTTGACATCAATGACAACATCTCCAACAAGCACAATATCAAGTGATGACTACGTTTGCAAGTGAGTAGAAGAAGGTTTTGGTGCATTGTATGACAATTGTACAAATGAAGATGGCAATGTGTGCACCTACCTTTAGTTGGATCAGTCATTTGTGGTTGATAATAGTGAAGAAATCAATGATTTCCAATCTATGAATGAGGAGTATGACCCTACTATTTGTTGCAGCATTGAAGATATGTGTACAAATGAATCATTAGATGAATCAACTCTAGTAGTTAATTATACAATGCATGCATGTGTTGGTGATACAAATGGTGAACAAGAAGTCTTCTTGTTTAATCTCTTACCTTCTTTTTTCCCTTTTTCTAATTTTGAAGTTGCTACTAATTGTTTACTTAAGGATAGCATAGGTGCAATAGTACATAAAAATAAAAATGCAAAGATAAGTGTTTGTATGACTGATGATATTCATTGTGAAGAATTTTCACATGAATATTGTGAAGTGTGATTATATGGATGCATATGAGAGCCTTTTTTTTTGGTGTGCAACATGTTATCTTCCTCATACGCAATGCACTTCAAATGGGTCATATGAAAATGATGTCACAATGTTAAATGTGGAAGGAGAAGTGTGCCTCAAGTATGATTATAGCGACATGTGTCACAAGTTGATGGGAGAAGAAACAAAAAGACAATTTAAAGAGTGTAACATGTTATCTTCCTCATGTGCAATGCAATTCAAATGGGTCATATGAAAATGATGTCGCAATGTTAAATGTGGAATGAGAAGTGTGCCTCAAGTATGATTATAGCAGCATGTGTCACAACAAGTTGATGGGAGAAGAAACAAAAAGACAATTTAAAGAGTGTAACTCTTCACACAAAGTGTCTCATGATCTAAATTGTTGTGCTAATATATTTTGCATCAACATAAGTGATTCCAAAGTATGTTGTTTGTCTATTGTCCTTAAGGTAAGTGAAATTGAGTACGAAGCTTTCCTTTGTCATGAAGATGTAGCTTCTTGTAGTGTGGACAATAGTGTGCCTGAGTGTGAGTGTTGCACTTGGGTCCAACATGCATCTTGTGATAGTGTTGAGAAAAAACATGTTCTCAAGACTAATGATCAACTTGTTGCGCATGTTTTCTATATGCCCAAGCTTCAAATTTTTCAACGAGTTGTTAGAAGATGAGTTTTCTCCTTGGGTAGGTCAATTCAATGAAGAGGCATTTTTTCAATGAAATGTGAATTGGAGATTGCCTCAATTCACTCAAGGAGGTCAATGGGTATGAAAATACCATGATTTCTTTTGTTGATGACCTAAACTTTCAAATCTTGACTCCTACTGCTATAAAAATAAATTATAAGATGTATGGAAGTGTAGTGGCATATTTTTTGTAGTTTCCATATAACGGCAAGATAAACAATGGGGCTTTCCTTCACTCTTTTGATGTCAATCACAAGTTTATGCATATGAGAAAGAGGCCAATGTTGTTGCAGCTAGATGATAATAACAATTATGAGTTGAGGGGAATTATTTATTTCAATAGGATGGTGTTTGACAGAGGCAAGTAGTTTTATCCATCCTCTATAAGGCTAGCTTGCACTCTGTTAAAATTTTGTTTCACAACCTTTCTTTTGTTATTCTTATGTTGTCATTGCTAACTTCTTGTGAGCTTCCTTGTGTACATATGTTGTCCTTTATGAGTCATTCTCATTCTTTTGTTCCAAATTTTTTGTTTGCTCAGAGGTTTAGACTCTATTTTTTCCTAATAGAGGCACATGTCCCCAACTAGAGCCATTGTTGGGACTCAAATATGTTGTATCCATTATTCTTGAGTCCCTTCTATAAAACAGGAAAATTCATAGGTTAACCAATGCAATGCATAAACTCAAACTAAACCTACACTAACAACAAAGAACAATGGAATATAAAGCATAAATACAAGAACGATCTCACCAAACATCTATGTAATTCCATGGATGACCTTCATTGCACTTCTCCATTTCGTTGTTGTATGATACTTGCCCTCAAATTTTCAATAAGTATGCAAGTATAGCCTCGTGATAGTGTTAATAGCAAAACATCAAAGATTAAGAAAGTTGCTTCCAAAACTCATAAGATTTCGGGAGGAGTAATAATGATGAAGGTAAAGCCAAATTATAGAAAATATGATTTTCAAATGACATAATTAGATTAAAAGATAATTCGATGATTAAGATTGAAAGATGTGACATGCATAACGATTAGGGTCGAATTAGTGTGAGTGATAAAGCATGAAAGGTGGGGGATTAAATTAAATAATAATTTAATCTTTAGTGGAGACTAGTTGAGACACAGAAGAATAAAGATTGCATGTAAAGATAAAGATTGAAATAGATAGAAGAATGAGAATAAATTAATTAAATAATTAAATTTATTTAATTAATAGAGGTTTTCACGTAGAAGATAAGATCTAATCTAGATAGCAGACTGATTAACACAGAAAGTATGTTCGTTAAAGATAATCAGATATTATCTCACCAGATTACTAAATGATCTAATTAGATCTAGACTTAAGTGATAAATGACTAATTAGATAACAAAGAAATTATCTAATTATAGAGTTATATGCTATGAATAAATCTTTTTATGAATTAAACAATGATTTAATTCAACATTCAAGATTTTAGGCTTGAATTAAATAAATAAAGATTTATTTAATTAAATGGAGAAAAGGCTAAAAAATAATTAAATAATTTAAAATGATTATTTAATTATAGTTGAAAGTGTGATAGGAATTAATTAAATAATTCAAAATGATTATTTAATAGAGGATAGATTTAATTAGCAACGTAATTAAATAAATAATGTTTATTTAATTAATCAAGGAAGAATAAAGGTAAGAATGAATTAATTAAATAATTAAAGTTATTTAATTAATAAAGGACAAATGACTTTATAAAATAATTAAACAATTAACATTATTTAATTATGAAAATGAAGATTAGAAGTATGATGAAAATTAGAGTCGCAGGCCTAGGACAATTTTCAGTGTCTACAGTTTGCCCCTCTTTGATACAATGTTGTTTTATTGTGTCGGGTCAAAGAATAATAAATAGCATGCCCTAGTCATGCCCCAGTGTGAAATAGGTAAGGGTATTCCCCCCTTGGGAAAAACAACTTTTTGAAAAATTCAAAAAAAATTGGAAATTGTCTCGATTAAGTAATTGGATAGCCAGAAGTTCGATGGTGGTGATAGAAATCAGTTTCAACAAAGTTTGGTATGTGAAATGATCGTTGGAAGTCTGTAAATAGTGCGGACAGTACAAAAGGTTTGAAAGAAAACCCTAAAAAAATGTAGCTATAAATAGGATTTGGGTGAAAAATGAATTCATTTGCACCCCTCAAGTTTGAAAAACATTGATTTTGCTCTAGAGCCATCCAGTAGAATGTTGTTTGTTCCATACACCGAGCATCACAAATATTGCATCAGGACGTTCCTACGATCGGCCGACACAGGACCCTCGGTATGTACCCCAATACTGTCTTTTGACTTTTCAATTTTCACGCATTTCTAGGTCCTTAAAGTTTATGTTTCAAATGTGTCATTCCTTGTTCAACGCATATATGTTCGTATGCGACGCATTTTCTCGCGATATGACACATTTTGGAAAAAATGCCAGGGCTCATTTTTGCATCAAGTTGAGATCAACACATTTGTTTAATTTTGCATCGCATTTGTGCTAGCAAGTCGCATGTGATACGTACAGTGTCGTGTTTGTATCCATGCACCGCATTTGATAATCTTGTTACGCATATGCATGATTTGTTGCTTTTGTTTCTTTTTGTGACGCATGTTTAAAATTGTGACGCATTTGCAATGTTAAAAGACGCATTTGTATTGTGCAACGCATTGATAATAAAATGACGCATTTTCCTATCAAATTTTTTTTGAAATTTTATGGTGTAAAAAATTGGCTTTGTATTTCTGACACAAGGTATTTGCTATGCATTTGCAAGTTGTTTTGGATCTGATATATACCCGAGAGTCGAGGTCGGTGGCGTATGAGTTGCGTGACCAGTTGCGTAGTGCAGAGAAACGGTTGATATAGCATATTGGACTACATCATGTGACATTTATGCCCACCATTCGGGCAAACCAAGGGATGCTCACCGCACTTTATGAGCGATGACACTCAGAGACTTCCTCTTTTCATTTGCCCACAGGAGAGGCAACTGTTACATTAGAGGACGTCTACAGGATACTTCAATTACCGATCAGGGGCAAGACGGTTTGCTATGATACCTAGAGGGGTTTCAGCGAGATCACCCATTATTATGAGCACAAGGACGTCAAACAACTTAGTATCGAGCATTATGAGATCAGATGGCATGTTCTTGCGGATAGATATGTGTGGATTGATTGTTTGTTGTGTACGTTAATTGGTGGGATTGTACTACTAGACTGTCAAGGTCATGGGTTTCCTATTGGTTGGGGGGAGATGTTGGTAGGGATGTTGGAGAAGCAGGTTGTATATGCATGAGGCCCTTGTCTTCTAGTGATGTTATACTTCCACTTGCACGACATAGCTTACAGGGAGGCACAGTCCATGAGCTGTGGGACCACATTATTAATGATATGGGCATGGGAGCACATTGTTGTTTTCTTCCCACCAGTCATGTATGAGCTTGATGATTGATCTCCCTATGTATTTCGATATGCCAAGGCCATCACATAGACTCATGTTGGAGACATAGGATACTGGAGGCACGCGATTGATACCCTTGTTTAGTTTATATGAAGGTCATACATGGACTATGCATAGTGGCGGGACTAACATCGACACTTGCCTTTCTGTCAACAGACATGATATTTGATCGGGAGGACTGTTTCTAGAGTTCATATCATTAAGAGACACCTACCAGACAGAGTGCTCTGATAGTTTGGTGAGGTTCAAGATGTGTCGCGGGGCCGAGCTAAGTTTGCTTGATCTTCTATGGAGGTTCCTCTATGGGGTCCACAGATTCTTGTAGTGACAACAAAGGCATACATAGATGCACTGTAGCCAGTACAGTGGGGATGGAGGGGTGGAGCTGGGGATGTTGGGATGATAGATGCGTATGATGTCTGATGTGCACAACATAGACCTGTGTCATATACAAATCTCGATCAACGAATGCTTGTAGAGAGTTGAGGGAAAATCCCACAAGGTCGATGTTGTGGTAGGGGAGGTGGTAGAGGTGGAGGCAATGATGGGAGAGGAGGAGGTGGGAGGGGTGGTTGATGGGGTCGACAAGGTGGTAGAGGCCAAGGTAGAGATTTGTCACCCATCGGTGAGGGTGAGAGGGACGAAGAGGATGTCGCCATGTTGGAGGTGGGTGGAGGTGTGGAGGCCATCGTTGAGGAGGTTGTTGCAAAGGAGGCAGTTGGGGAGGAAGCCTTCAGTGAGGAAGCTGAGTTGGATGCCCTTGATCTATTATGGGCAAGATATCATGATGTAGATGATGATCCCGAGGAGGAGATGGGGGATCAGGAGAGAGAGCTCTAAGACCGGATTGTTGAGGAGTGGGATGTTGATGAGGGGGAGAGGCCATGGTGGGAGGAGGGTCGCATAGATCAACGGATGGTCAATTTGTAGGTCAAGGTAGAGGCCTTGGAGGAGCGGATTAGAGTTGTGACAATGGAGAGAGATGAGATACTGATGGAGAGGGATAGTGCCTACTTGGAGAGAGATCAGGCGGTAGCACAGAGGTAGGAGACTGAGTAGAGATTTGTGGAGTTTACAACTCTTTACATTGGACCAGCTGTAGCTATGGCTCGAGAGTTGGTTAGGGCTGGTGATTCAAAGAGATATTACAGAGATTTTTATGAGCAAGAGGAACCTCCTCAGAGACAGGCTCCTAGTGCTTCCAGGCCCTTAGCAGTAGATCATGGAGCAAGTCTTCCCACAGCGGATCCTAGAGCACTGGTGGTCTCATAGGACCTCACAGGTCAGGACCTTATGATAGGCCACCCTTCGCACAGTGATCATCAGCACCTCCCCTTCGGTCACCTCCTCATTCTCCCCATTAGAGTATTGGGAGTTTAGACTAGGGACATGTTATATATTTGTAGACATTGTATTTTGATTATAGAGCCTACGAGCTCCATTTTGGGAGATACATTCTGACATTGTAGTGTGACACTTTTTTTTAGCGATATATATATATATATATCATTTTTGACGACGATTATATGATATGCAGTTCTTTATATGATTATGCAGTCTTCTATTTATGCATCTATTATGGATTCCAATCACAACAACACAAAAGGAAATTAGCGTCGACTTTAGTGTCGGATTTTAGTGTATTTGAGTCTGTCATTTTGGAATCATCTGACGACACAAAAGTCGGCAAAAACCCATTTCTTCGGTTCATCGCTAGATTTTGCACTGAATGTTGTGCCAGATTTTGCGCCAGAATTTTGGTGTCGGCAATAGTGTCCCCTTTAACACTAGGAATAGCACCAAAAATTGGCATCGGAAATAGCGCCTAAATTGACACCCAAGTTGGTGTCTAGTTTTGCTTCCATGTCTACTCCCATTTTTGCTTCTAGTTTTGCTCCTAGTTTTGCTTCCAAGCTTGCTTCCGGTTTTGCTTCCGGTTTTGCTTCCACTTTTTCTTCCAATGTGACATCCAATAAAGCTTCCAATAAAGCTTCCAATTTTTCTTCCGGTTTTGCTTCCATTGCCGCTCCCATTTTTGCTTTCATTTATGCTCCCATTTTTGCTTCTAGTTTTGCTCCCAGTTTTGCTTCTAGTTTTGCTTCCAATTTTGTTTCTAATGATGCTTCCAATGTTGCTTCCAATTTTGCTTCCAGGTTTGCTTCCAGGTTTGCTTCCAGTTTTGCTTCCAGTTTTGCTTCCAATTTTGCCTCCAATTTTGCTTCTAGTTTTGCTTCCAGGTTTGCTTATAGTTTTGCTTCTGGATTTTCTTCCAAGTTTGCTTCCAATTTTGCTTCCAAATTTGCTTCCAATTTTGCTTCTTGTGTTCCTTCTAGTTTTGCTTCTAGTTTTGCTTCCCGTTTTGCTTCCAGTTTTGCTTCCAGGTTTGCTTTCGATTTTGCTTCCAGATTTGCTTCCAGATTTGCTTCTAGTTTTGCTTCCAAATTTGCTTCCAGGTTTTCTTCCAGTTTTGCTTCCAATTTTCCTTCCAGATTTGCTTCCAGTTTTGCTTCCAGTTTTGCTTCCAGTTTTGCTTCCGGTTTTTCTTCCAGGTTTGCTTCTGATTTTGCTTCCTACATTCCTTCCAGTTTTGCTTCCCATTTTGCTTCTAGGTTTGCTTCTACTTTTACTTTCAATTTTGCTTCCAATATTGCTTTTGGTTTGCTTCTAGTTTGGCTTCCATTGTTGCTTCCTTTTTTGCTTCTAAAAATGCTTATTGTTTTGCTTCCTTTTTGCTTCTAAAAAATGTTTCTTGGTTTGCTCTCGGTTTTACTTCCGATTTTGTTTCCAGGTTTGCTTCTGGTTTTGCTACCAATTTTGCTTCCAAGATTGCTTCTAGTTTGTTTCTAGCTTGGCTTCCATTGTTGCTTCATTTTTTGCTTCTAAAAATATTTCTTGTTTTGCTTCATTTATTAATTTAATATGTTTTAATTCAATTTAATTAGTTAAATATATGATGCCTCTTAAATAACTCATATGATTATAGAGTAAATAATTTAATTATTTAACTCATATGATTAAATAACAAGATAATTATTATAACATAATCATCACCTATAATTAAAACAAGTGAGTCAAATATCTATAATTTAATTGAATTTGACAACATCTATCATGAGCAGTAAAGTAAAATCATCATACGTAATAAATATCCATCCAAAAATCATCGACCACTTTTAATATATATAAATTGACAAGTCAATACTGATAAGATCATCATCATATATAACTAAAACAAGTGAAAGTCAAATATGCCAGTAGATCAATAACATGTGAAAATGATACATGTCCAACAGTCGACATAAGTCAAAATGATACATGTACAAATGATATAAGTAAAAATGATAAATTATTTAACTCAAATTGATACAAGTCAAGATGATACATGTCCAAATGATATAAGTGAAAATGATAAATTTCAATATGATACAACTCAATAATATGGTATTGTAGGCCATGAAAACGATATATATAATAGTAACAATGAAAAGAGGCATCATAACGATATATCAACAATGATCCATGATGTAGTCTATATGATCATGAATGTCACTGGGTACTACCAGCAACTACCTCATCATCATCATTGTGATCATCATCATCATAACGATATATCAGCAATGATCTATGACGCAGTCTATATGATCATGAATGTCGTTGGGTACTACCAGCAACTGCCTCATCATCATCGTCATCATTGTTGTCATCATCATCATTGTCATCAACCTCGGTATCTTTCATATATGCATCATCATCATCATCCTCTACCATGTGATCTATACCGGCAGAACCAATATTTTTTGGATCTATATCATGATGAGGATCATCTTGATCTTCTGGTAGACCCGTGTTCTGCAAAAAAAATAAAAAAAATTATTATTTATTTCATGCAATAATTTATTTTTTTGTTATATATCTAATATTGAAACATATGAGACGAAACCATAATCATATTACATCATATCAAAGTGAACATACCATAATTAAATTTCAAAAAATTTACAGATAATATGTGATTCCAATGATGTAAAACATGCAACAATTTTAATAAACATTAGTAAAGATCATAAAAAAAATTGTTATACAATTTAACTATCAACTGTAAATTCTATTACATAACCTTAAGTGCCAACCCTCTGCAAAAGAATGAGGAGACTGCAAGAAGATTGGCTGTAGGGGGCATTGGTACAGGAGATGGACATGGATCTTCCAAGCCATCCACTAAGATGGTTTCATACAAAAATGTGGAAGACATCCCCGTTTCTAGAGAGCTCATGATTCAGGTTGATAGAAAAAATGATGTTGTTATGGTACCCATATATGGCATCAGGGTTCCATTTCATTTAGCCACCATCAAGAGTGTTACAAGCCAACAAGATGGAGGGAATTCTTATATGAGGATAATTTTCAATGTTCTAGGTGTCGGCTTTAATGCCAACTACATGCCAACATTGAAATTCCCTAGCAATATTTATGTTAAGTAAATTTCCTTTATATCCAAGGATTCAAAGCACATCAACCATGTGGTACAACTAATTAAATACCACAAACGATTTGTAGCAATGAAAGATTCTAAAAAGGCAGAGAGAGCTACACTGGTGACTTGGGAGAAACTTCAACTTTCAAAAACAAAGGCAATTAGGTTGGTAGACTTGTTGATCAGGCCAGCATTTGGTGGAAGAGGAAGAAAGATGACTAGAACTCTGGAGGCCCACCATAATGGATTTTGGTATTCAACCATGAGAGAAAAAGAGAGAGCTGATATCATGTATCAAAACATTAAGCATGCATTCTTCCAGCCAGCAAAGAAGGAGATGATTACTTTGCTTCATTTCATTTGCATAACCATATCATGGCGTGGGAACCAAGAAGACCAAGGATGTCCAGTTTTATGTGGAGGTAATGGATGTGGTCCAAACTTTAGGAGGGGTGAGAAGGTTAATGTATGATCTTGATGAAATTAAGGAAGAATAGCAAGAGAGGGATAGGAAAAATAAAATCAATGCATAGCTTCAAGGATTTGTCAAGCGAGTAAGAGAGCTATGGGATTAGCCTCATCTAAAATATTTTAAACTAGAGTTTGATATACCATTTAGAGAGCTTGGTTTTCATGGAGTTCCTTTCAAATCCCCTGATTTTATTGTTCCTATGATAAACTGTTTGGTAGAGTTGATGGAATTACCTTTCTTAGTAATCACTATTAGTGAGATTGAGATTGTTAATCAATCAGGTGATAATTTCCTATAGCAATGAAAGAGTCTGAAAAGGTAGAGAGAGCTACACTAGTGACTCAACAAAAACTTCAACTTTCAAAAACAAAGGAAATTAGGCTGGCAGACTTGTGGATCAGGCCAACATTTGGTGGAAGAGGAAGAAAGATGACTGGAACTCTGGGGGCCCACCATAATGGATTTCGGTATTCAACCATCAGAGCAGAAGAGAGAGCTGATATCATGTATCAAAACAGTAAGCATGCATTCTTCTAGCCAGCGGAGGAGATGATTACTTTGCTTCATTTTCATTTGCATAACCATATCATGGCGTGGGAACCAAGAAGACCAAGGATGTCCATTTTTATGTGGAGGTAATGGATGTGTTCCAAAATATAGGAGGGGCAAGAATTTCAATGTATGATCCGGATAAAATTGAGGAAGAATAGAAAGAGAGGGACAAAAAAGATAAAATCAATGCAGAGTTTCAAGGATTTTTCAAGTGAGTAAGAGAGCTATGGGAGCAGCCTCATCTAAAATATTTTTAACTAGAGTTTGATATACCATTTAGAGAACTTGGTTTTCATGGAGTTCCTTTCAAAGCCCTTGGTTTTATTGTTCCTACGGTAAACTATTTGGTAGAGTTGGTGGAATTACCTTTCTTAGTAATAACTATTAGTGAGATTGAGATTGTTAACCTTGAGAGAGTAGGACTTGGGAAAAAGGAATTTGATATGGCTATTGTTTTCAAAGACTTCAAGTGGGATGTACTCCGCATTGACACCATTCCTCAATCTTTGCTTGATGGCATCAAGGAATGGTTGAACTCCATGGATATAAAATATTATGAAAGTAGAATGAACTTGAACTGGCAACCAATTTTGAAGACTATTACTGATGATCCAGACAAATTTATTGAAGATGGTGGCTGGGAATTTTTGAATATGGAAGCTAGTGATTCTAATTCTAATAATTCAGAAGATTCAGATCAAGGATATGAACCCTCTGATGTAGAGAGAGGAATCAGAAGATGAATCAGATGAAGAAGAAGAAGAAGAAGAAGAAGAAGAAGAAGAAGAAGAAGAAGAAGAAGAAGCTAGAAGAAGAAGAAGAAGAAGAAGAAGAAGAAGAAGAAGAAGAGGAGAGGAGGAGGAGGATGAGGAGGAGGAGCAGGAGGAGGAGGAGGAGGACGAGGAGGAGGAGGAGTGACCAGGAGGACTAGAGGACGAGGGAGGACGAGGGAGGAGGAGGACGAGGGAGGACTCCAGGACGCAGGAGGACTCCAGGGAGGACGGTGGAGGAGGAGGAGGAGGAGGGAGGAGTGACCAGGGAGGACGCAGGGACGCAGGGACGAGGGAGGACGCAGGACGGACGCAGGACGGACGCAGGGACTATGACCTATGACCTTATGTGACCTTATGAGTGATGACTATGACGATGACCTATGACGAGTGATGACGGAGGAATCTAATGGTGATGACCTATGAGAGGACGAGGGATGAGTGATGAGGAGGATGAGGAGGAGGACGAAGAAGAAGATGGCGGATCTAAGAAATAGGGAAGACCAAGACAAGACAAGAGGATGGACAAGAGGAAGGGATGGAAGATGGAAGAAGACGCAAGATGGAAGGGAAATGGAAGAGGGAGGATGATGGAAGAAGAAGAAGAAGAAGAAGAAGAAGAAGAAGAATGAAGAAATAATAAAATAAAGAAGAAGAAGAAGAAGAAGGAGAAGGAGTAATGAGAATGAGAAGGAGAAGAAGGAGAAGGAGAAAGGAAGAAGGAGAAGAAGGAGAAGAAGGAGAAGAAAAGAAGGAGAAGGAGAAGAAGAAGAGAAGGAGAAGGAGAAGAAGGAGAAGGAGGAAGGAGGAGAAGGAAGGAGGAAGAAGGGGAGGAAGAAGGAGAAGGAGGAGAAGGAGAAGGAGGAGAAGGAGAAGAAGGATGAACAACAATGAAAATAAAACAAATGATGAAATGAATGACAAACAATGAATGATGAAAATGAATGAAATGAATGACAACAGAATGAATGATGAATGAAGAATGACAATTATTGAATGATAATAAAATGATGAATGAATGATAATGACAGAATGATAAACAATGATACAATAGACGATTAAATGCAGAATGACAATGTTAAAACGATAAATGCTAATGAATGACATCAAACAGATATCATTAATGATAAATGACAATGACAATGAACAAAATAACAACAGAATAACAAATGAACACGATGACAATAACAACAGACGATGAATGCAATGATAATGACATCATCGATAATGATGAATGATGATAAATTGATTAACGGATAAATTTATGAAATGAAACGATAAAATAAACAGAATGATAAATAAATGATGTCGTTCGAAACAAATGAATGATGATTAAAATGTTGATATCATGAAATGATAAATGAATGATAAAACAAATGAATGAATGATAAATGAACAATGATAAAACAACGATAGAATGACGATAAATGTTAATAAATGACAATGATAATGATAACGATGAAACAGAAGGAGAAGATAATTCGATGAGAAGAAGAATGAGAAAATTAAAAAGCACGATTAAATGAAGATGTTCATCAAGAAAAGAGAAGAACAAAGAAGAAGAAGAAGAAGAAGAAGAAGGAGAAGAAGGAGGAGGAGAAGGAGGAGGAGGGGAGGAAGGTAAAACATGAGATGAATTAGAAGTCGAAGCTAGAAATGTAAATAAGGAAAAAGGAGATGATTTTGACAGTGAAGAGGAAAGGCAGCGACGAAAGGTAAAAGCTTCAGGAAAGTCTTAGGCACCTGATATTAGAGATTCAAGAGGAATGCCTACCAAGAGGCATAAAGCCAGATGAATTGAGTTCATTTAAATCCTTCTACTATTTATTCATGCACATAAATGGTTCAGTTGTTTATGAAAATGATGCATATATGTTAACTTGATCAGTGTTGTTACTTCAATAGTTTGACTTCTATGACAACTTGCCATTAGGCCATTCTGTGTGGGAGCACGTTTGTGTTTTTAGTTAGCTTTTTTGGATAGCTCTACTTGGTGTTAAGAACATTCCATTTATCTTTTGAATGTTAAGAAGTCTAGTATTACACATTTCTCTATGTTGATCATATCAGGTTGCAAGTTTTTTATTGTTGATTTCTTTATTTATGGAGTTTTTTTAACTTGGAAGATAGGAATTTACTACCTTTTTTAAATTAGATGGACAAATTAAGTGGTTGGTTAGCTACGCCAAGTGATGTAGACTAGAAGGATGTGTTAGATCTATAGGATGCCTACTAAGATGCATCAAAACATTATTACATGTTAAAAGAATGGCAGCATCGTGAGGAAGGATGGAAAAGATGCATGTGGATCACTTAGTAGAATGGCAATATGAATTCAAGGAAGCACTCCTTGAGATACCATGTTTGAGAGAAAAGAAGATAAATCAAATCAACATGGGACTGAGTTACTCAAATGATACAACTCATAACTTAAATGAGGACACTTAAGAGATATTAAAAGACAATGGTCATTAATTAAAAGATGCGATGAAAATAAGGCATGAATGTCACCCACTACCCTTTAAGGAAAATAATATTTTTTTCCTCAACATGAAATAATGGGACAATTGAGTGGGATCTAGGGCCAACAAAGAAGCACTTTAGAGCTCATCCTACACATCAATAAACAACTCAACACAAGAAATGAAAATTGACATATTAACACAACAATATCAAACTAAGTTATTGAAATTCAACTATTGATACCTCGTTCTCCATCCAGATTAAAAAATCAGCCCACTTTTTGCTTTGTAACTTTTCCTTTTCAAATTACTTTGGATGCCGGCCATATTACTCCTCATGTCAAAACATGGCACATGGACTAGTTAAACTAATTAATATGCAATCATTTACTTTTTCCTAAGGAATTAAAAAAGATGTCATTTAACATATTAAATATACTTACAAAATTACAGATCAAGGCCTGTAAAGCTTTCTGGCCACTGTGATGTGTGGCACGGAGTTTTTGAAGCCTAGACTTGGAGGCCTTGTCCTGAAACATATACTAATTCAATTTAACTATGCACAAATAAAATTTAAAAATTGTTTAATAAATTTGATATCATCTTATGAGCAAATTCAAATACCTGTGTACTCTCCTCACTGGACTTCCTTCGTGCTTTGGACTTCTAATATTCTTTTACAAGCTCTTTCCATACTTTGACACTTACAAAAATTGTCCTTTTTTTTAGCCTTAGCTTAGGAGGGATTTTTTTAATCTTCTTTGTTTGGTTGCACCGAAATCTCTTGCAATTTTGAGACATTCGTAGCTTGACCTTCTTCATAGACCAACCTGTGCCAAATTCAATCTCCATGTCATTGATAACTGCTTTTTGCAAGTATATGGGTATCTTTGAGAATGGAAAATGTAGATGGCCTTTGAACTGTTGAAGGCATGATTCCTTCAACCTATTCACAAACCCTTTTCCAGCATCTTTCATTCAAACTTCCCCTGAAACCACATCGTACTCTATCTTCTTATTGTAGGTACCAATGCAAGAATGAAAACTTGTCGTGGTGGAAGAAGTTTGTGTCCTAGGAGTGGGTGGGACAGTGGAAGCCTCTTCTCCATATTACTGATTTCCTCCTGGATCTTTTGCTCGATCCAGGATTGCTTGGGGAATCAATTGATTCCCTTTGACACGGTTGATTTCGTTGCAATGTTTGAGGGGCTTCACTAGATCGGTTTTCTATGTATCTAGCAAGAATTGTCCAATGCGCATCATCCAAATTGTTCATTGCATTTGCCCCCAATATGGAAGCCAATGCCTCTTTATCTTTGTCAGTGACGTTTCCCCATATATATAAAATAAATTTCTTCTTTTAAATTCAAAAATAAAAAACTAAAAAGTGAAAATGAAAGAAACAAGGGAAACATTTACAAATCTATAAATTGACAATGAATTACCTCATTGTGGCCAGAGTCTACTCCCTTTGTTCTCTTCCCTCTATCGCTTGACATTTTGAGGCGACCTAGGGAAAATTATTTTCGTCCAGTCTATGGAGGCAAACGAAGTACACACTGTCAGGTATGAAAAAATTTCATCCAGTTTGTGGTATGAAAGTTTTACCTTGAATGACTCTCTTTCTGGATTTAAACGCCTATGAATCAATTGCTTGCACACTTGTATAGAATATAAATATATTTGAAAGGATATAGATATATGCAAAATGAAACAAATGTATTGTAAAAAAATCAATGCTTGCGCACCTGTATAGAATGGTAATCTTTGGGGGATAAAAAGGGCGCAGAGTGTGGTTTTATTGAGAGTTAACACAGATAGGCCCATGCTTGAGTCACATCCACTGATTAGAAAGAAAATGAATGTGTGCACACAATCAATTTGAAACCATGAGCTCACTGTTCTATAAAAGAATAAGTGAAAATTAGTAATAGCTAATTTAAGCCTAAAGGTCTCACAAATTTGAGGAAATGATCTATTATTTAGTTGTCATCTCAAAATCCCTCTCTCCTCGTATTGTCTCAAGAAACCTTTGTTCCCATGGGACTTCGTTGTAGTGGGGCGGATGCAGTTTAACGACTTGTCTTGAAAGAACTCGACTACTTTTTATGGAAGGAAGGTCCGAGAAATCGAACTGGAAACTGAAAGCTTGGGATGGGAATGATAAGTGAACCGGGCATTGGGGTTTCAAAAAATGTTTTCATTGCTCTCAAATGCGGAGGAAATAATGCAATGTCTACAATTTTACCCTCCTCCTTTGCAACCCCATGAGACTTGAATGATTCGCATGTAAACAAAACAATATTCACAACCCTTTCTTCACAATCTCTCGATTTAATCCAAACAAAAATATTTGTGGGAATGAAAAAAAAATTGTAACCTTACCTATGGTGGTGCAAACTAAATCAAATTTTTTATCTACTTGCTTGTATCCTTCCTTCACGTCATTTTTCCCTTTTTTCTCCTCTCTTCCTTCACGTGGATTTTTTCTCCTCTCATCTCCTCCTTCTCGATGCGGGAAGTTTTAAATTTTTTTTCTTGATTCAGTAGTTGGTGCTATAGTCGGCGTAGCAAAGTGCACCTAATTTAGCATTGCCTTCCAGCCAAAAAAAGTTATATGTTTGGGATGCAAAGTGTGCCTAATTTAGCACTGCCTTCCAGCCAAAAAAATGTAATCTGTTTGGGATGCAAAAGATGACACAAAGTGTGCCTAATTTAGCACCTAGTAATGCAAAATGATGTATTTTTCTTGGAAGTTGATAAATAAATTGATCCTAAATTGACTTCATCTTCATATGTACCGAGGGAGAAATCATGGTTCCCTATTTTATCTATTCCTTATCCCATGTCAATTTTGTGGGTGCAAAACTAATAGAGGTTAGATTTGTGAACTTAGAAATGGCCCCTATACAACTAGATGAGTCATCTAAAGTGTGAAATATATGTCAAATATATGTCTAAAGTGAGGTTTTGTGTTGGAAAGCATATTCGTTGAAATGATATAATTGGTGTACTAAACATTATTTACTATGTTATGTATTATAGGGGCGAGATGAGGCCATGGCAACAAATCGTATCATGTCAAATGAAGACACAACGGTTGAAGCGGGACATCAAGTACTCAATTTTTTACTTAACTTAGGAAAAAATGATTTGATGGCATTTTGTGATACGTCCATCTTTTTTCACAGTATTATTGAAATTTATAATGTATTATCTCATCTTGACATAAATTAATGCATGTTGTTGATTATTTTAGATGGAGGTTGGAGCAAATACAGAGTCTGAGCGTTCAACTAGCAAAAGAGGGCATGGATGTGGACTTAAAATTGTTAAATCACGTAGAAAATAGTGGGTGTTTGAGGATATGACAGATCATGCAGAAACAACAAATGATTGCATTGAACAAGAGGTTGGCCAAGACTATAGTACATGGGATGAATACTTTGAGAAAATATATGACTAAAGTGAGGTTTTGTGTTGGATAGCATATTCGTTGAAATGATATAATTGGTGTAGTAAGCATTATTTACTATGTTGTGTATTATAGGGGTGAGACGAGGCCATGGAAACAAATCGTACCATATCAAATGAGGACAAAACAGATGAAGCGGGACATCAGGTACTCAAATTTTTATTTAACTTAGGAAAAAATGATTTGATGGTATTTTGTGATATATCCATCTTTTTTCACAGTATTATTGAAATTTATAATATATTATCCAATTTTGACATAAATTAATGCTTGTTGTTGATTATTTTAGATGGAGATTGGAGCAAATGTAGACCCTGAGCGTTCAACTACCAAAAGAAGAAGATATGTACTTGGACGTGGACCTAAAACTGTTAAATCACGTAGACGACAATGGGTGGAAGAGGATATGACAATGGATCATCCAGACACAACAGATGATTGCACTGAACAAGAAGTTGGTCAGGACTATAGTACATGGGATGAATACTTTGAGAAAATTATTGTTTGTGGTTGTTTTGTATGTCATAGAAAGAAACAATTCAAACGAGCAATTATATAGAGACATTACATATATTATGAGCTTCCAGTCGATAGTATGCCTCCTACAATCGATTCAAATCCAATAGGAATTGTGGTAAGGAATTTTCCAATTTGATATAAATAACATTTATACTTCATTTAAACATTGTTTTATATTATTTAAATAACTAATTTTTTTCTTAATGGATACTTGTAGGTTAAAGTTCTTGGTTTAAAGTTTTCTGGATCACCGACTTCCAGCCTAGAGGGCAATGATCATTTATCAGATGATACGTCTAACAAAAATATGTGCCAATATACCAGCTCGAAAGATGAGGAATTGATGAAAATAAGTCACAGAACAAGAACTGGTTTAAAGATGCATAATTTACTTCAAGACAAGGGGAAGGTGGACTACATACCCTATGAGAATGAATGTGATGGAGATGATGACTTGCCCCTGAGTTTGAGATCAATTTACAAAGAGAAATTTGATCGTCGACTATATTGTGCTTTGCCTAGTGAACAACAACTACCTAGATTGTACGAGGTGTTTCAATTTTGGGGATACAGCTACATGATACGATCCTCCAATATTCATGGAGTGAGTCTAGGCCTCTTTATTGTCAAAAATGTACATGTGGGATCTAAACATAGAAACAATTCAGAACAAACCACTAGGAGATTAATGAAATATTATGGTCCATCATATTACAGTGGTGAATGGAGAAGGCTAGCAAAATATAAGCCTAGCATGTCAACATATGGTCTAAATTTGAATATGTATACACATCGTCTCCAATTGGAAAGTGAAAAAGAAATTAATAGAGGTCATCTTATGTATATAGATGGACATGCATACACACACAAAAATATTGCGGGATTTATAAATAGTAGTAAGGGAAGGGACCCTAATGTAAGACCGAATTGTCAATTTGTTGAGGTCATAAATGATAAAGATGGAGATATGGAAAGAGAGTTTGATAGATTGATAATGGTTGAGGCTATTAAGGACCTTACCATTGGGGATGAGTTATTGATTGATTACCCCTTCTTAAAACGCATTCCTACGTGAAAGAAAAGGGAAGAACAAGGTCTCCCTAAGGATGTTCTTAAGGGCAGAAAACCAAAGAATAATAAATGAGTGTGGACTGATGTTTTATAAACTATGTTGTCAAAATTGGGTTTTATTTAAATTATTGTATAAACGGGTGGTCTATAAAATAATGTTCCATTATTCAATTAATGTATATATCTTCATACAATTTTTATTTTTATTTTTATTTTTTAATCCATATTTGATTATATTTCTTCGAAATTGATGCATTTATGATTTATCCAAATGTTGGAAAACATTAAATAATGCTTGTGTTTGTTGATAGATAAAAGATGTTGATGAAACACATACTAATACCCATGATCCAACTGGGTTATTAAGATTTGGACGAGATGATCCAAACCATCCTTTAAACAATACTAGGGTGAAAAGAGAAAGTTTGAAGAGATTTCTATCACCTGAAATTTTTGAAGAGCTGATGAGATATGCATACACTGTGTTGGGTGAAAATTATGTAATCAACTTTTCGATAGATTACACAACTAGGACTTTAGCCACGGCTATGTGAGATCTAAATCTCTCCTCTCAGAAAGGGGAGGTGCCCTTCTTACTATTGACAGAAGCTATAGTAAAACAAATAAAGTAATTACATAATGTACACAATACTTATGAAGTGGGGGGGTGTCACATTAATCCTTCTCTCTTGTTTCAGAGAAGATGTTTACAATGCTTCACTATTGGAAGTTCTTAATTCACAATAAACTTAAACGTTCAACGAACAGTAATTCCAATATCTCTATCTTGTCAAAGAAAAGCGTAGAGATACCAAAAGTGATAAACAATAAACAAATAAAAGAAAAGGGAAAGCTCACGAAGGCGCAAATTCTTGTAGATCATCCAACCAAAGTATCCAAAGAGCGTGAACAATTACAAGCACAAAGTCTTGTAGATCATTCAACAATAGTTAAACAAAACACAAATGTAAATCCAAATAAAGGATGTAACACAAATTTTACATGAATTACTTAGAGTTCTTCATAGATCACTTACTAATCACCACCAAATGAGATCAATTCACAAGACTATCGAATCGAACACAAAGTCTGGTTAGCAATATTCTTCTTTATTGATCATATTTCATTCACAAAGCATGAACACAAAGTTTCACAATTTTGCTTCAAAAAGGGCAGCACTTCGTTGCAAAAACTAAAGGATCCTAGTGATTTTTGAAGTGTTTCGGAACAAAATTGGGAAAAGTGTAAGGGCGTTGAAAATTAGTGCCCTTGCACTTGGGAGAAAATTACTTTGGTGCAGGGGCGTTGAAAAATAGCGCTCCTACACTTGGAGTGTTAGGAAAATCTTCATTATGTCAGGGCGCTAAAATTCAGCGCCCTTCCATTTTCTTCACAAAGGTTCAAAATGTAAGTGTAATAGCACTCTTTTTCATCGCTTCAGCATTGTGAAGGATGAAGTTTGTGCAAGGAAGGATAAAAAGTGTGCCATTGTTTAGGAGTAGAACTCAGTTGTAAAAATGAGTTTCTCATATGAAGAACCCATGTGCATCAAATTCTCCAAGGAAAGAGAAAGAGTAAGAGATAGAAGGGAGGAACGTACAAACCAAAACCCCTTGGTGATCACAAAGAAGAATCCGGCCAAAAGAAGAAAATGATGAGAAAAGACACAAACGCGTACCCAAAGAGGAGGAGGATTCAATACAAACAATGTAGGTCCATGTTTTGAAAAGCATGAAACGTTTTGAAAAGAACGAAACCCACGCGCATGGAAGAACGTGAGAGAAAATGCGTTTTGATTTAAAGAAATCAAGAGCATGACTTGGAAAATGCATTAACAAACCTAGCAAAACAAAACACAGAAACAAAGAGAAGTAAAGAAAAGAGAAACGAACAACATCATACCTGAAACAAGATCTCAAAACCCTAGCTCAACCAAGATAGAGATTCTTATAAAAATGCATTTTTGGAGGAGGTAGATGTGCGCCCAGCAAAGAGGAATGAAGTTTAGACCAAGAATGATGAAAATGAAACAATGAAATCATTTTTAAGTGATTGAGGAAATCCAAAAACCTAACTCAAGTCGCCCAATTAATTGAGGCATAAAAGATGGCACGAGAAGCGAAAAGTGAAAAAGACCTGAAAAAGTGCACTTTAAGCCAATTTTTGGCTAAGTCTAGAAAAAATGTGTAAAGGCGCACTTTTTCAGTGCTTATGCACATTTTAGAAATCACTTTCATGCAGGGGCGCTGATTTTCAGCGCCCCTGCACTTTTCAACACTTAGCCAATTTTTGGATGTGAGCAGGAGTGCACTTTTTGAGTGCAACTGCATATTTCACAATTTCACTAAGTATGAACAATGAGACTTCGTGAAGGAGCTCATTTCAAAGTTCTTCGCGAGACGAACATAAGGGGATGCTCAAACTAACTATTTGAGGCTTTGGAACGTATTTTTAGGTGGCTTGAAAATCACCTCTTTTTGCGTACTTGAACTTCACGAACCTAGGAAACGGACAAGTTTCATAGGGGGGTTATCCGTGGAACGAGCGCTACTAGATTCCGCAATAACAACTAGCTCCTACTAGGGATCTTCCTTCAACCGTTCTTCAAAATGAATGAAGGGAGAAGAATTCCATAATTCAAGTTCCTTTATCCATCCATTGGGCTTGGATTTAGGTGACAACGATGACGACGTAACTTTAAAACATAAAGACTCAAAGGACTTAAAAATAAAAAGTATTTACATACCAACGCCAATTACTTTATTGTGTAAAGTGCTTGAGATGTTCCCCGCTGTGAGGAAGGGAAAATGGCGTTCCATCTCTATATGCTAACAGGAAATTGTTCTCACCATGCAGCTAATGTATTTGGAAAGGTCTTGTCCACAGTGAGTCAAATTTTTCATGCATACCTTTTGGTTCTATTTGTTTGTCCCATAGGAGAACGAGGTCACCAATTTGAAATTCTCGAGACTTGGCCTTTTTGTCAAAAAGCTTATTTACTTGGTCTTGGTGTTTCGCGATACGGTCAGCCACTTGAACCCGGTTCTCTTCCAATTCAGAGAGATACATAATACGCTTATCAATAGAGTTGTCAAATGTCTCATCCTCGATGGTTTTAGCCAGTTTGAGGGTTGGTAGTTCCAAGGTTATAGGAATCTCAGCATTCAACCCGTACAAGAGTTAAAAAGGAGACATGTCAATTTCTCGCTTCAGAGTTATCATGTCTGCCCACAAAGCATAAAACAAGGCCTTGTGCCACAAACGTTGATTCTCATCTACCAGTTTACGGATGATAGTCACCATATTTTTGTTGCTAGATTTCACCTGACCATTACCTTGCAGATAATAGTCAGAAGAATGTAACAAAGTTATGTTGTGTAATCTCATTGGATGAGAAAGTAGAAGCATTGTTAGCAACAATCTTGTTCGGCACGCTGAACTTGGAAATTATGTTTTCCTTTAAGAAACTGCATACCACTTTTGAAGTAGCATGCTCGGTAGGAATTTCTTCCACCCACTTGGTGATATAATTAGTAGCGGTCAGGACGTAGATGTGTCCTGCACTTGGTGATGGATTAACTTCACCAATGAAGTCAATTCCCCACTGTTGGAAAGGTTCTTCAATCACCACAAGTTTTAATGGCAAGGCTGCCAACTTAGGCCTGCCAACGAACTGTTGACACAATTCACAGTTACGCACCCAAGAGTATGTATCTTGAAAAAGTGTGGGCTAGTAGTACTTAGCTCTTAGCATTTTGTGAGCGGTTATTGGCACTGAGAAGTGTCCTCCACATGTCAAGTCATGGTATGACTTCAAAAATCTTTATTGTTGTTCCTTATCAACATTGAAGAAAAGTCCCATCCATTGCACGCTTGCATAGGCCATTGTCCCACAAGATGAAGTTTGTTGATTTTAGCTTGATGGTTCTCTTTTCTTTTGAGGTCAAATGATCAGGACATTCCCCATATGTGAGGAAATGGGTGATGTTGGAATACCATTCGTCGGTGGCGCTGACAAACAGTACCATTGGAAGTTCACTTGGATCTACCTCTTCATCATTTGAAACTTCTTCATCTTCTGAAATTTCCTCATCTAGATTATTTTCAGTAATAAGTTGACAAAGCCCACGCCCTCATATCAACTTGGTGGGTTTTATTTCCATATAATATTCTTGAATCTTGGCAATCCAATTGCCTCTTTTCATTCCAAATTCTTGTTGTGTTAAGATAGACTTAATAGTTGAGTCTGGGACTAGAACTTTAACGTGGCTATTTAGAATATAGAATTGAAAATGCTTAACAACTTTGACTACAGTGAAAGCATGTTTTTCCATTTGAGAATATTTCAGTTCGTAATTCCTTAGAGGCTAGCTGTGATGTGCCACACTCCGGCGATCCACTCTGCTACCACTCTAGTGATATGCTCTTATACCACTGTGATGAACCACACTCCGGTGATCCACTCTGCTACCACTGTAGTGATATGCTCTGTTACCACTGTGATGATCTGACACTCTGCTGCGATGATTTTCGCGATGCTTGTAGGTCTGATTTGTGTGTTGGTGTTTGTCTTTCTTGTGTTACTCGTGTTTGATGATTAATACAATGATATACATAAATTTAACAAGCATGTGCATATAATGGGAACACAAGATATACTAAACTAATATGACAACTCAAATAATGACTTGATTTAATTGCCAAGACACTTTCTTCATACATAATAGATTGCATCCAAAATATAACTTTCATTAGGTTTCAACGGATACATCAAATAACATAGATTTTAACTTACAGCCAAAATCACTGTGAATAGTGACTGCTACAGTACCCGCGCCCATTAAAATGCTCATACAAAATTACATACATGTTTCTCCCACCGAATGTTTGAAGAAATAGCTTCTAATACTAAGGGCGCCCACTTTGGAAGAGATTGCAGCCTCTAAAGGGAGGCGTTTTAATTTCTTCTTGCTGTTCAAAACCCTCAAGTATGGCGGCTGGCTGTAGATGACGAAATCAGCTTCCAATCCTTCGTAAAATGCAAACAACGTCTTCTAAATGGCGGAAGGCAACTCTAGCAGCAAATACCCTTCCAGAAGATGCCTCCAACAACTTGTAATCAGCAAAATATGGCTCCAAATGCAGCAAACAGAAAATAACTAGCACTTTAGGGTGGTCTTTCACACCTTCAAGATGCCAAATCCTAACTACAAGCCCCAAACTAGGCTTACCCACTGCTGAAATTGAGAAACCCTAGTTTCTCTCTTCCACAAACTCCACACTTCAAAATTTCAATCAGCAAACATATCCAAGCATGAGAGGTCGAACTTTCCTTCTTCCTTTTATAATTTCTCATTGAAAACACTATTCATTAAAATGGCACTATTCACTTAAGTTGTTTCTTTTTTCACTTTATCAATGAATAGTAACTGAAAAATATAAAGTGACCCCTTTAAATAATAGACACATGATCCCTAAGCCTGAGAAGGTGAAATAAATGGTGAAGATCATAATTTTAAGCTCCAATAACACGCCAAACGCGCAAATTCACCATGCCACCAGACTCTGGATATCAATACTGCAAATTCACGACCAAGTGCCCATTCAAGTGACCCTCTATCCAGAACCATTAGCCTATGAGGGTTGATGTTATAGGCTAATCCACCATGTCTGATGCTTGCGAAAGAATGGGGACATTATAGTCCGCCCTCCCTGAAATTGCTTGTCCCCAAGCAATCATTACTGCGAAGAAACCTCACTCCTCGGAAGGCCTGAAAGAAGAACTGTGGAATGTCCCATGCATCGTCAACTACCTCCTAACACGCCAGCATAAACACACCTATGCAAAAATTCCCTGGGTCCCAAACCCATAATGGAAGTCTGCCATGTCTGATAACCTCTGACTTCCGCTGCGTAACTATGATCACAACTTCACCACGCTAAAAATGGTGAAGCAACCTGTCGGAACCCAACACAATATCTCTCTCCAGCCTCTCCAAAACACCCATGGAAGTGATAGCTAATAAACCCATCATGTCCGCTGACACTGTAATCACCTTGTAACCATGTATCTGTGTGAAATCCCTGTGGCATTAGAGTAACAAACCCTGTCGGATACCTATCAACATGATGGATAATAGACTGTTGTCCCTGCCAGTAATCCCCCGCAAGCAACTGAATCGGGTACTGGCAGCCTTTAGTCCCATCTTCTGAAGATGGCAACTCTGGACACAAAGAAGAGTTACTCCCCTTGACTACACCAAGAGAATCACCTTGTGCCCAAGAACTGTGCATCGAATTTGAATCATGTACAGGTGGATCAAAGGCATAACTATAAGCACTCCTCACCGTGTACACACTATTAAACTCCTCCATGAGCCCTGTTTGGAACCCCGATGCACGAGGACAATCCAAAACACTACGACTGTCACTCAACCTGGAACTAGTGTCAGGAGTATGATCGACTTCTAGCTCGAAGGGTGGATTTTCATAGATCAAACCACCATCAAACTCAATCAAGGGGTTATTCACAAACGGCGCGCTCACTCCCTGCTGGTCTGAACCATCCAACTCTGAGTCCCTGGAACAATACACTGAATTGTACTCCTGAATGGGCTCATCAAGCTGCCAACCATAGTCCACTGTATGGGATGAAATGGCGGATTTTCTCCCAGGAGAGGGAAACAAATCGACACAAGTACCAATCTCCCAAATGGATGTTGCTCTGCATATCTCCTGTGAAGATGATGGGGTAGCCTCGTCTACTAACACACAACTCTCTGGAGAATCCACCACTACGTCACAAGAGCTATTAGTAATCTGTCCCGCATCATCTATCATGGTACTAACCATAGGAGAACCCGATGCAACGAGTGGTTCTCTACTGCTCTCAACCAAAGTGCTCATCCCAATTGAAACTATTGCACCTATATCCATGATGGATGTAGTATCCACATCCTCGACCTGCTCACCACCACAATCTGTGGACATATGTTCTTCACCAACTGCTGCCATGGAAACCTGAACTGTATTGGAAGTTGGTGAAGACTGTGCCAAACTCGAGACCACGATAAGCTCCTCCAACCGTGAGTGTGACTCCTGAAGGGCCAATTGAGCACTCTCCAAAGAATCCATAGTCACCTTGAGCCCACAAGTGAGCTCGTCAACCTCCTCCTCTTTCCCCTTTAGTGCATCGTAGCAAGTGCACCCCCACTCAAGAAGATAATCCCTATCCGCTAGTAACTGTAAGAAATTTTGTTTCATTACCCTAATGGCTTCTCGTAGGGCATGGAATTCTGCAAGGGAAAGGCTACTATCACCGTGCTCATCTGACATAGGAGTACCCCAACCATACGTAGCTAACATCTGTCGAGCAACATCAAAATGCTCTAATGTTGTAGCAATCATGTTATCATTGACCTTAATTTGCCCAACCAAATGATGAGATCTCTGAAACTCAAGACTCCTATGCAAGTCCTCTGAAACAAAGTCTGCACTGTGATATGAGGCCGAATCATCATCGCTCACTAACTGATAAGCAGCATTGTGTGTGCTATCAATGTCGCCCACAACATCAACAAGGGTACTGCTGTGATGTACCTCATAGGATGGCTCAACAGATATTGTAGAGGCTATTGTTTTGGCAGTAGCTTCGCACACTTCTTCTTCCAAAGCAACTACATATCCGCCTGACTCGCGATCCTGAGATTCAATGCCCATAGATAAATTTTTTGATTGGTTTTCTACGGTCTGATATGGAAGGTCAGGCTTACTAGGGCATGAATCTTCACCACAATTTGCATCGTTAGTACCCAAATCTCGAGTACCCACTTGTGGCAACTCTGTTGAAACCTTATCTCTCGGTGAGATCTCTGTCCTCTCATGCTGATGCAAAGTTTCATCACTTTTGTCATGAAAGTCAGAGTTGTCATCAGTGCTGATAATAACTTCTTGAGCGATGTGACTATCATTCTGGAATTTCACCATACTATCTTCATGTTGCAAGATTTCCTTATCAACAACAACTTCATTTTCAATCTGATGCCCATCTGTAGACTGTAGGTAATTCTCTGCTGACTTATCACCTTTTAATCTAAGCACATCATGGAGACCTTCAGGTACTACACTAAGTCTCTCATTTTTGCTTCGTGGTAAGGATCATCCTGAAATGTAATCTTCATACTGCCGCAAACTACAGGCTAATCTCCGTTGTGAAGGCATGAGTTTTCGCTGTGTATTATTCAAGATGCCCTCAACACTGATCCTAACTCCACCATACCATAAGTGGTGAAGCAATACACTGAGACCCATCCAAATGGCCATGTTAACTCTGTCTCCACCTGGATCCCAAAATAAACCGAACTCACATCCATCCATCATGGGGAGGTAAGAATATCTGGGGACATCTGCTACGTCACACCTCTCCATAACCTCCACTAAACTCTCATGGGTGTGATGTCCACTGGTGCCATCATGCTTACTTTCATTATAATCTCTCTGTAACCCTGTGCCTACCAATAGCCTCTGAGGAAAAGAAGCAACAAACATTGTTGGATACACATTCGCATAATGAAAGACTAAATACCATTCCTGCAAGCACTCACTCGCCAACAACTGAGTCGAGCACTTGCAGCCACTAGTTCCATCTACTGAAGATGGTAACTCTCCATCCCAAAATGGATGATACACACTCTGAGCCGAACCACACTGATGCGTCAACAAATCCTCCAGGTGTGGTCTAAAAGAGAAGTGACGAGTACTCCTCACTATGCAGTCGCGGTAAGATGCTCCAACCTCTGTCATTGGCTCATCACCAACAACACTGGAATCATAAGATAGCTCGTTCCTGTGATCTTGTAAATCAAGCCTGTGTGATTCATGAACTGACAATCCTTGCTCATAAACTGAATTGGGATCATCAAAATGATCGAAAGTCTCGTCAACATTTTTTGATACAAAATTTTTAGGGAGCTCAAAACCCTCATTGGTTTCATATGGGCCCTTTTCTTCATGTGTATCTCTCTCAACACGATCCTTCAACTCAGAAATTTCAACATGAGGCTCACCCTTTTCTTCAAGAGGACTCAAGTGCTCTTCCTCTACAGCTGCTTTAGAGATTTCAACTCCATCATCCACGGGTAGATCTTCTAAGGTTTAATTTTTGCTCACCAATGGATCAGCTGTACGCTAGTCATTAACTGCTGAGAGTGCATCATGAAGGCTTCTCGCCACTGTAGTGACCTCATGTTCCTTCTTCTCTTTGTTCTGGGATGTAGACCTCTTAAACATGGAAGCTATATGCCGTGCTACTCTATCTAGTTTTGCAGGGTCCGTTTTCTTTGGTTCTGAATCCTCATAGGGAACCCACATTATTCTGTGCGCCTTGCCCTTAGGTCTCAAGGGACAATCATGGTTTAAATCGTACGGCTCTCTGCAATAAGAACACAACTTCTTCATCCCATTCCGACTTTCATCCAACCTTTTCAATCTTTGTTTAAGCTTCTCTATGTTCCTGTCCCACTGCTTCTGGGAAGTGGCCATGTTCACTGAAACCTCCGAACTGCAGTTGAAACCTACCCAACAGGATGGCAGGAAACCGCTCTGATACCACTGTGATGTGCCACACTCCGGCGATCCACTCTGCTACCACTCTAGTGATATGCTCTGATACCATTGTGATGAACCACACTCCGGTGATCCACTCTGCTACCACTGTAGTGATATGCTCTGTTACCACTGTGATGATCCGACACTCTGCTGCGATGATTTTTGCGATGCTTGTAGGTCTGATTTGTGTGTTGGTGTTTGTCTTTCTTGTGTTACTCGTGTTTGATGATTAATACAATGATATACATAAATTTAACAAGCATGTCCATATAATGGGAACACAAGATATACTAAACTAATATGACAACTCAAATAATGACTTGATTTAATTGCTAAGACACTTTCTTCATACATAATAGATTGCATCCAAAATATAACTTTCATTAGGTTTCAATGGATACATCAAATAACATAGATTTTAACTTACAGCCAAAATAACTGTGAATAGTGACTGCTACAGTACCCACGCCCATTAAAATGCTCATACAAAATTACATACATGTTTCTCCCACCGAATGTTTGAAGAAATAGCTTCTAATACTAAGGGCGCCCACTTTGGAAGAGATTGCAGCCTCTAAAGGGAGGCGTTTTAATTTCTTCTTGCTGTTCAAAACCCTCAAGTATGGCGGCTGGCTGTAGATGACGAAATCAGCTTCCAATCCTTCGTAAAATGCAAACGACGTCTTCTAAATGGCGGAAGGCAACTCTAGCAGCAAATACCCTTCCAGAAGATGCCTCCAACAACTTGTAATCAGCAAAATATGGCTCCAAATGCAGCAAACAGAAAATAACCAGCACTTTAGGGTGGTCTTTCACACCTTCAAGATGCCAAATCCTAACTACAAGCCCCAAACCAGGCTTACCCACTGCTGAAATTGAGAAACCCTAGTTTCTCTCTTCCACAAACTCCACACTTCAAAATTTCAATCAGCAAACATATCCAAGCATGAGAGGTCGAACTTTCCTTCTTCCTTTTATAATTTCTCATTGAAAACACTATTCATTAAAATGGCACTATTCACTTAAGTTGTTTCTTTTTTCACTTTATCAATGAATAGTAACTGAAAAATATAAAGTGACCCCTTTAAATAATAGACACATGGTCCCTAAGCCTGAGAAGGTGAAATAAATGGTGAAGATCATAATTTTAAGCTCCAATAACACGCCAAACGCGCAAATTCACCATGCCACCAGACTCCGGATATCAATACTGCAAATTCATGACCAAGTGCCCATTCAAGTGACCCTCTATCCAGAACCATTAGCCTACGAGGGTTGATGTTATAGGCTAATCCACCATGTCTGATGCTCACGAAAGAATGGGGACATTACACTAGCTCATGAATGCAATGGGAGATTCAAAGCCCTCACTGTTTTCTTGCACCAAAATCGCCAAAATTGTATATTCGGAAGCATAACTGTACATGATGAATTCTTTGGTGTAGTTGGGATAGACCAACATGGGCGCATGAGCAATGGCCTCTTTGATGTCATCGAATTTTTCTTTCCCTTCTGTCATCCAATGAAATGTAGTATTACCCTTCCATCATATTTACAATATGACAAGTTTTCTCTGCAAAGTCTGGGAGAAACCTTCTTAAGAAGTTTACCTTGCCAAAGAAGGAATGGACAACCTTCTTGCTTGATTGGAGGGTAAGAGATTTAATACCATTAACTCTTTCTGAGTCAATTTTGATTCCCTTTGTGGATACAAGGTGACCAAGGAGTTTACCTTATGTAACCCCAAAAATTGACTTTTTGGGGTTCAAGGAAATACCATGCTGATGACATCTCTCTAAGATTTTCCTTAGATGGTAGAAGTGTTCATGGCACTTTTTAGAGAACACTGTGAGATCATCAAGATACACCTCGATAAACTTACCCATCACATCACGAAAATCCAAGTCCATAGCATGTTGGAATGTGGCGCCAGCATTGATCAAACCAAAAGGAATCCTGCAATACGCAAAGGTACCCCATAGCGTTGTGAAGGTCGTTTTGAGTTGATCACTTGAATTAACATCAATTTGATTGTAACCGGACAATTCATCCAGCATGGAGAGCATTTCGAATCCAGTCACATTTTGTAGGACTTGGTCCATCACTGGAAGAGATAATTGTCTTTGAGTGACAACTGGTTTAGATTTCTAAAATCCACACAAATACGGATTTCGCCATTCTTCTTATGAACGGGAACAATATTTTCTATCCATGTTGAATGGTGGATAGGGAATATTATTCGAGCGTTGAGCATTTTTTGAACTTCCACAAGGATTGTTCCAGAAATATTTGGATTGTACTACCTTTGCTTTTGTTTGTAAGGCAAGGCTCCAACTTTGAGAGGAATAGTGTGTTGCACTTCTTTAGGCTGAAAAGATTTTAGATCTTCATATGAATATGCTAAGACATCCATATATTCTTGTAACAACTAGGAAAACTATTTCCTTTCTTTGGTCGTGCAACACTTACCGATGTTCACCATCTTAGGATTTGCTTCGGTTCCTAAATTGATATGTTCCACTTCATTAGATGAATTGGAATCTAAGAGTTTCTTCTTGATATAGCGATCATGCTTATCAAAAAGCTTCTCCAGAGATACTAATCCCTTGGAAATTTTATTTCCTCTGAGCTACAAGTATTCTTCACCCATAATGGGGTCCATATCAGACATAGATTCTCGATGTGGAGAATCACTTCCTTCAAAGTACAGTTCATCGAAATTCTCTGCTTTCTCCAAAAAGGCAACAATCTGATGACCATCGTTGAAAATCTGCTAGTTCTCTGAATTATCAAGGACACTTGGGCAGAAAACCAATTCAATGGTGTAGGTGGACCCTTGAAATTCTTTATGTGGTATCAACAGCATGGCTGAGACTGCTAAGGAATCGGCTCTGGTATTATATTCTCTTGGAACAACAGATATATCAAAAGCCTCAAATTCCTCAACAGAATCCCAAACCAGATTGCGATAATGCCTGAGTCTGTAATTTTTTATCTGATACAAATTTCTCACCTCACATACTATCAGCTCGGCATCACCTTGTGCATGGAGATTTTTTATACCCTTCTTTAGTGCAACTTGCATTCCTAATAACAGAGCCTCATATTCGCCAGTGTTATTAGTGTTATCAAATTGTAACTTAAAAGAGAAAGGGAAAAAAATTCCTGTAGGGGAAATAAAAACCATTCCCACTGCAATCAAACTCGAGTAACCAAACTCCATTTGGGTCACCAAGGTTGACAGTATCAAAGTCTGAAGATTCATCGTCTGATGAAGATTCATGATCAGAGATAGAAAAATCATCTAATGATGATTCATTTGAAATTGAGGAAGCATCATCATTCTCCAACTCATTTTTGGTCGAGGATTCACCAACCTCTTCTATTTGTAGATAGTAAGTTCCCACGCCTGAAGACTCAAACAACATCTGAGCTCTTGGGTCATTTGATTGGGTTATTGAAAACTTTGACTCCTTTTCAGGAATCAATTTTTGCATTACACCTTTGACCGGTATTGTGGCTTTAGACATGTCCATGCTTAGTTCTCCTCCAACATCTTTATAGAAATTGTGTCTGAGGAGGATTCTGTAAGACACTGGTACATCAACCACAAGGACTGTCATCTTTATCTTCTTCTTTGGATACGCAGCAAATGCATACTACGCGTCTTTGATCTGGACAATCAAGGGCACTTGTTTGTTCTCCATGGAGAAACAACGGCTGAAAGTTTTGGTTAGATCCAAACCTAAGGCAGTAGCTACCTTGGCAGGCATCACATTGTCAGATGCACCAGAATCTATAACACAGTTACTTAGTTTAAAACCATTGACAAGTAGGGAGATGAAAAATGGATCAATGCGTCCGGAGGTAGTTGGAGGACTGGACACAAGGTTAAAACCAGAATCTATAACACAATTACTTAGTTTAAAACCATTGACAAGTAGGGAGATGAAAAATGGATCAATGCGTCTGGAGGTAGTTGGAGGACTGGACACAAGGTTACTCTGTGGTGTTTTGGTCTTAGGAGCGACAGGAATGTCAAGAGGTGTATCCTGACTTGGGGTAATTCCTTTGTCATTGACGAACTTAACAAGCCTGTCAAATTGGTCAGGGTTGGCTTTGAGGTACTCAACCTCAAACATCTGGACCTTGGTTTTCTTGGCATGGTCGATAGTGTCAAAAGCTTGGAAAGAATTTTGTAAGATGGAAGTCGTAACTTCACTGATTGGTTTAACGAAAGGCACATTAGTCTTAGGAACGGGAGGATTAGCTTTAGGAACAGCTTGTGGATTTCCTACTTTCTTGGGTTGCCAAGGGAGAGGAGATCCTCTTTTGGCAATCATGACTGGCAGCTTCTCCTTTTCAGGTGGAGCAGCAGCTTGAGCTTTATCAAGTTGGTTATGTTGATGTCACGTGAAAACAACATAAGTGTTTGTCACCAAGTCATCTTCTTCCTCTTCTTCCCCCATTTTTAGGTAACTAATCTTGGAGCCACTAGCCGATTCAATTTCTTCTTCTTGGAAGAGATCGGCATTTTCTTCTTTAGGGTAATCTTGTTGTGCATAGTCATCTTGTTCAGCCTCGTAATATCCTGCAGAATTATTAACGGGTGGGGCCTCCAGAGCAAGCCTTCCTGGGGGTGCTGGGAGATGATTCTGATTTTTCTTGCCAACTTAATTAAGAAAAGTCTTCCTTGGGAAGTCCTTGTAATTTCTATTATTGTTGTTGGAAACTTGCTTCTTCAGAGACAAGACTTCATTTTCCAACCTTTGGACCATGGGATCCGTAAAGTTGGAACTGGCACTGGGAGCATTAACATTAGATGTTGAAGACCCTGAGGCTTGCATCCTTTTGTTGGTGTTGGTTCCCATCCTTATTTCTCCAGCAAGGATCATATCGTCTTCCAGGCTGGTAGCTAGTTGCTGAGTTGCTTTGACATTGACAAGATTTTCCTTGCGTAAGTAGAAACTCACTTTGGGTAGTTGTGTGTTGATGAAGAAGCACTTCAGGTTATGATTCATCGGTCTTGCATGATTTGGGATCCGTGTCACCAATTTATTAAATTTTTCCATGAACTCGTGCATGGGCTCATGAGCTTCTTTGCGCATGGTGGTGAGTTGTGCCAACAAAGCATGTGAATCTTCAGCAGGTTTAAATCTTTCTGCAAACTTTGTGCGAAGAGAGGCCCAGTCGATGATAGAGGCGTTAGGAAGAGTAAAGAACCATTCAGCTGCAACCCCTTGAAGGGATTTAATGAACAATCTTACAGAAACGTCTTCATGCTCAATGTCGAGAACACCACAAACGATGTAGAATACAAATATGTGTTCATCAGGATGTTGTTTTCCATCACCTTGAAACTTCGGGAGATGCTTTCTAGAAACACGTGGCAGTTCATGCAAAGGTGCGGCCAAACGGAGGGGACCAAAAGCATTTCCCCATGGTCCTGTAGGTGGTGCGGCCATAGCTGGTTGCACAACAGGTACCTGAACGGGACGTTTGCAATAAATAGACCAAACACTTGGGAGAGGAGATCTTTGGCTACATAGAGGGTAGCTTACAACACGTTACAGTGGTGACCTTACTCGTGGAGGAGTAAACAAAAAATTACCTTGCAACAACTCTTCAAAAAATGGATCTGCTTCTCCTTGAGCCCTCAATCCTCGTGTATATATTCAGTCTGCCATAATGTAGATCTGAACAAGATGGAGATTATAAAAGTAACAATATACAAAAGAACAGTAAGAAATAGGAAACTTATCTACTTCAATCAAAAGCATGAGGCTTATATTACGTATGTCGTTCCCCAATGGAGTCGCCAAAAAACTATTGGGTGAAAATTATGTAATCAACTTTTTGATAGATTACACAACTAGGACGTCAGCCACAACTATGTGAGATATAAATCTCTCCTCTCAGGAAGGGGAGGCACCCTTCTTACTGCTGACAAAAGCTATAGTAAAACAAATAAAGTAATTACAGAATGTACACAATACTTACGAAGTGGGGGGGTGTGTCACATCCATCCTTCTCTCTTTTTTCAAAGAAGATGTTTACAATGCTTCATTGTTGGAAGTTCTTAATTCATAATAAACTTAAACATTCAACGAACAGTAATGCCAATATCTCTATCTTGTAAAAGTAAAGCGTAGAGATACCAGAAGTGATAAACAATAAACAAATAAAAGAAAAGGGAAAGCTCATGAAGGCACAAAGTCGTTCTGTAGTTTTTTCAATGGTGGATTTGTGAAGAACATATCGTTTGTTGCATTAGAAACACAAAGTCTTCTTAGATGCAGCAATTCCTTGAACAGCATGAACAATTACAAGCGCAAAGTCTTGTAGATCATCCAACCAAATTATCCAAAAAGCGTGAACAATTACAAGCACAAAGTCTTGTAGATCATTCAACAATAGTTAAACAAAACACAAATGTAAATCCAAATAAAGGATGTAACACAAAGTTTACATGAATTGCTTAGATTCCTTCATATATCACTTACTAATCACCACCAAATGAGATCAATTCACAAGACTATCGAATCCAACACAAATTCTAGTTAGCAATCTTCTTCTTTATTGATCATATTTCATTCACAAAGCATGAACACAAATTTTCACAATTCTGCTTTAAAAAGGGCAGCACTTCGTTGCAAAAACTAAAGGATCCTGGTGAGTTTTGAAGTGTTTCGAAACAAAATTGGGAAAAGTGTAAGGGCACTAAAAATCAACGCCCTTGCACTTGGGAGAAAATGACTTTGGTGCAGGGGCGTTGAAAAATAGCACTCCTGCACTTGGAGTGTTAGGAAAATCTCCATTATGTCAAGGCACTAAAATTCAACGCCCTGACATTTTCTTCTCAAAGGTTCAAAATGTAAGTGTAATAGCACTCTTTTTCAATGCTTTAACATTGTGAAGGATGAAGTTTGTGCAAGGAAGGATAAAAAGCGTGTCATTGTTTAGGAGTAGAACTTAGTAGTAAAAACAACTTTCTCATATGAAGAACCCGTGCGCATCAAATTCTCCAAGGAAAGAGAAAGAGTAAGAGATAGAAGGGAGGAATGTACAAACCAAAACCCCTTGGTGATCACAAAGAAGAATCCGGCCAAAAGAAGAAAACGATGAGGAAAGACACAAACACGTACCCAAAGAGGAGGATTCAATACAAACAATGTAGTTTCATGTTTTGAAAATCATGAAACATTTTGAAAAGCATGAAACCCACGTGCATGGAAGAACATGAGAGAAAACGCGTTTTGATTTAAAGAAATCAAGAGCATGACTTGGAAAATGCATTAACAAACCTAGAAAAACAAAATGCAGACACAAAGAGAAGTAAAGAAAAGAGAAACGAACAACATCATACCTGAAACAAGATCTCAAAACCCCAACTCGACCAAGATAGTGATTCTTATAAAAACGCGTTTTTGGAGGAGGTAGATGCGCGCCCAACAAAGAGGAATGAAGTTTAGACCAAGAATGATGAAAATGAAACAATGAAATCACTTTTAAGTGATTGAGGAAAGCCAAAAACCTAACTCAAGTCACCCAATTAATTGAGGCTTAAAAGATGGCACAAAAAGCGAAAAGTGCAAAAGACCTGAAAAAGTGTGCTTTAAGCCAATTTTTGGCTAAGTCTAGAAAAAATGTGTAAAGGCACACTTTTTCAGCACTTACACACATTTTAGAAATCACTTTCATGTAGGGGCACTGATTTTTAGTGCCCCTGCACTTTTCAACACTTAGCCAATTTTTGGTTGTGAGCAGGAGCGCACTTTTTGAGTGCAACTGCATATTTCACAATTTCACTAAGTATGAACAGTGAGACTTCGTGAAGGAGCTCGTTTCAAAGGTCTTCATTAGGAGAACATAAGGGGATGTTCAAACTGACTATTTGAGGCTTTGGAATGCATTTCGAGGTGGCTTGAAAATCACCTCATTTTTCGTACTTGAACTTCACAAACCTAGGAAATGGACAAGTTTCATAGGGGGGTTATCCGTGGAACGAGCGTTGCTAGATTCCATGATAACACACTGAAGAGATGCCACCTAGCCTTAATGATGATCATGATAGGGAAAATGCAGTGCATGAAGAAGGATTGAATGAAATGCTTACAGGTTTCTTTGGGGATGGAAACAATGATGCCAATAATGATCATATAGCTGACAATAACGATGATAGCAAGGGCAATTACCACCAACGTAATGTTGATGATAACAACCTGAAAGACTCCATCAAGCAAGCAGCGAAGACACCCGTGTTCAAATCGGGTGCAAGTAGAACCTCACAACTAGCATGCACATTAATATTATTAGAAATCAAGTCACTATTTAGTTGGTCAAACAAAGGATTCACTACCCTACTGAAGTGAGTTGAAATCTATTTCTTACTTTGCATTGTCAATTGGTGTACACAATTCGTAAACATTCATTGACTTGTTTATATTTCTTTAAGGGTATTTTAAAACCATATATTGTATATAAACAGTCCTAGTATAGATTGGCATATCAAACATGTTCATCATAAGTCAAACATTCAATTGATTTAATCTCGGGAAATCTTATAGGGCACTAAAAACTAAAATATTCTCTGAAGAGAATGTGTTGCCATCAACTTGCAGAGAGGCACGTTTGTTGTTGGTTGAGTTGGGGATTGAATATCAACAAATTCATTTATGCAAAAATGATTGCATTTTAAATAGAGATGAATATCAGAACTAGGTAGAATGCCCTGTATGCATAGAGAAGAGATATCGTACAGATGTACAAGGTCCTACAGTTCCAAAGAAGGTTTTATGTCACATGCAAATTATACCTAGACTTCAATGAATGTTTCGTTTCAAGTCACTTGCACAATTGATGGACTGGCATGCAAATAACGGGAGTAAAGATGGATTCATGCAAATTATGGCCGACTCCAAAGCAATGAAACACATAGAGCAAAAATGACCAAGAAAATTCAAAGATGAACCCCATAGTATCAGGTTTGGTTTTACAATTGATGGAGTGTGCCCATTCTCTTTCCTAAGCTCAAATTATAGTGTTTGTCTAGTCAGATTGATAGTATACAATATTCCCCCATGGATGAGTGTTAGAAAGGAGCGCCTTATATGACTCTCATTGTTCTAGAAAAACATCAAGTTAAAAACATGGATGTTTATCTTGCACCTTTTATTGATGAGATGCAACTGCTATGGAAAGGCATAAGAATGTATGACATATCACGTCCTCCATAAAATAGGTCCTTCATGTTGTATGGTGTGCTATGTTGGAATATTCATGATTTCTCAGGACTTGGTGTTTGTTCATGTAAGATAAAATATTTATGTATTTATGTACTCATAATTTATTTTCATCCCAACTTTCATACTTAGTTTTATACTATTTTTTTTATGTTATTAACATTACTTGTTGAATTGTATGGCTTCAAACAAAGGGGATATTTGCATGTCCAAGATGTGTATAACAATTTCAAGGGCAGTATTCTAAATATCTACATAAATTTATTTATGCAAACAGTAGGGATTTTCTACCACTAGATCATAGGTTTAGAAATCGCCAGAAGAATCAATTTGATGGAAAAGTTGAAAAGAGAGGCCCTCCCATGATTATGGGTCTAGGTGATTGGATTAAGAAGTATGAAGATGTTGAATTGAAAGCTTGGGAGAATTTTTTGATCGGGGTGATTCAATTGAAGAACTAGAACAAGTTGTAGTTCATATGCCAAAAGGAATAAAAAGGAAATCCATATTTTATGAGCTCCCTTACTGGAAGGATCTATTAATATCTAACCTAATAGATCCTATGCACATCTTAAAAAATTTCCTAGATTCTATATTTCGACATATATCAAGCAAAGAGAAGGACACCTTTTCTTCAAGGAGAGATATTGCTCTTTCGCGTACCAAATTTGATAGAAAACATTTGTGTCCAAGCAAGGAAAATGAAACATATGCAGAAGCTCCATGGATTTTGAAAAAAAAAAGCTAGACCAACTAAAAAATGTCATTCGTTCAATAAGGACACCTACTAGCTATGGGTCATCATTGTCTAAAGCTTTTACAGTTGATGGACATATCACAGGCTTTAAAACGCATAATTTTCATAAATTAATGAAGGTATTATATATCATCATTTAACATTTACTGGTAACATTGATTAAGTACTAAATATATTTTGATATTTTTTCGTGTGAGAAAAAATTACTAATGACCTTTTCATAAATGTGTTTGATAGCATATCATGCCATTGGAAATTAAGGGAGATTCCTGTCTTACAGTTGACTTAAGGAATGCCATAAGTCGATTGTCAACATTTACAAGGTATGTGGTTATATGAAATGTTCATGTGTGAGAGACATAGAGATATTATATTGCATTTTAATTTATGACTAAAGGTTCATACTAATTTACTATTCTTATATTAGGTGGGTGACCTCCAAGGAGATCCATGAATCTGAAGTGCCAAAGTGGGAGAAGGAAATTGCAGAAATTGTATGTGTATTTGAGAAGGAGCTCCCTATAAGTTTCATGGACCTACAATTCCATTTACTTATACACCTAGTCGATGACATTGAATTGGCGGGTGTCATATCAATGAGGTGGATGTTTTTCTTTGAGAGGTATATGAAAACTCTTAAAAGATATGTCTGACAAAAGGCACATCCAGAGGGTTGCATGGTTGGAGGGTATGTATTGAATGAAACATTTTTCTTCATGTGTGAATTCCTTGGTAAGGATTTTGAAGATGGGCCATGCATCTAGGATGAAGAATGAGCATCAGATATTATTGATGGAGAAAAACCACAATCTAATGGTGTTGAAGTAGAAATTAGTAAGTAAATTCATGATCAATGTGGTTTTTTTTCTTGCAATCATTAATTTACTCTTTAATTTATTTGTCAAATTAATAGCATGACATTTGGAGTTTGAAATAAACATGTTGACATGTAATAGGTGTAGACAAAAGTTCTATACTCGACAAGTTCATTCTGTACCACATGGACTTTATGAACAAATGGATTGATCTGTATGATAAAAAGAGAGAAATGTTAGAAGCAAGGAGACGGTTTAAGAGATCAAACCCAAAGAATACTCCACTTCCCACTGATCTGCTGGGGAATGGGGCAAAGATTGCACACTAGAATGGGTTACTGAACAAATTCAAAATCAAATAGAAGATGTAGGTACAGATTCAAACATAACAAAAGATGAAATCAACATGTCTAGAGGATGTGAAAGAAAGGTACAGTTGGAATTTTACAAAATGTTGTTTCCTTACAGTTTTCACACTATTAACTATTTCAATATTCGTCGTTATATTTGTTTTCACTAAAATAAATGGCCTTTCACAGGTGAGGAAATATCCAGCAATGTGGGCATATGGTCAACATTATCGTGTAGAAAGTGTAGATGTAAAGAGGCGATCCTTCGATTGTGGCATCATGGCTGACTTCAAGCAATCCAGTCGATCAAACTCAAAAGATAAGAATATAATTGAAGGGAATCTACAATATGTTGGGAAAATACAAGAAATTATTGAGTTAGATTACCGCTCTTTTAAATGTTGTATTTTTAAGTGTAGATGGTATGAAGCATTTGAGAGGACACGAAGACATGATACCCATAGTGGATTGTTTTCTATAGATTCCTCATGCTTCCTACTGGAGGATAAGGAGCCTTATGTTCTACCAATTCATTGTGAGCAGGTATTTCTTTAACTCAAACAAGAAGCGGTAGTGATCATTAATATATTAATTCATAGTTTATTGTGAATATATACATGTGTTTATTAATCAATAAAATTGTTATAACATACTTCTAATATATGTATTTCGTTCATGTGCAGGTATTTTTCTATGAAGATATTTTGGACCCAAAATGGATGTTTTTCATACATTATGATCCAATATTAAGGCATGTATTTGACGAAACAATAGTGGATACTAAGCAAAACAATGATGGTGAACAAAATGAGAGAGAGGGATTAGAGAACATTGAAGAAATTGACATCCATGATGATGTTGAAGATGGTTATGTTCAGACACAAGAAGACAACAATCCATAGTTAGATGATGTTATGGAAGACAACAATATGGATGGTATAGAAAATGATGATCCAAATACATTTGCTAACAATATAGATGGTGTATAGTCAAATTTCAATGATGATGAAGATGATGCAGGTCAAGATGAGGATGAGGATAATATTAAATACTTGAAAGAACATCTGAACATTGACAATGATACACTGGATGACATTGTAGCAGACAATAATATTAATGACCAATACTTCTAAATTTTTAGAATTATTTGCAATCCATGTTTAAAAAAGGATGATTCTTATGGCCCAAACTTTGAAATGCTTCAGTAATATTATTTGTGTCGATACAAATTACCTATTGCAATATCCTTAAATTGTTCAATCTTTGGTATGAATTGTTGGAAGAAAAAATTATGATTACTTGGATGCTTCTTCCATTCATTTTGTATCAATATATGTTCGTGAAGACACAAAAGTTAATAAAATATTAATGTACGTAACTCACAATTATTTAAATAAGCAACTTTGTTAACTTTGTTATTTTTAAATAGGTCTCATTTTTATGTTGAACATAATTTTGAACATGTAACTGAAAACATCCATAGTAAATGCTTTACTGTATCAGCATATTCATTCACATAAGCACAGTATTGAGGCTCAATAACTTATATTCATTCAAATATAAGAAGAAATAAGTATGGAAAACACAAGAAAAAGTACATAATGATAACACAGTCATGGAGAATCTTTGATAATAAGATGTTCTATTTCATTCATAAGCTCAAAATAATCACACAGTAACAACAAATGTTCCCTAATAAATCTTATGAATTTAAATAACTTGAAAAAACCACTTTGGAGACAGCACAGTAACAGATAAGCATGAAATTTAACACAACAATTGAACACCAAAATAGATTACCAATTATGAGCAATCTTCTCCATTATGTTGTTTCAAATATATATACATTTATAGCAGAAGTCTTTGATATGATATGGATGGGTGGAATGTGCAATATATCTTCTTACTAATGCCTACTATAACGGAAATGAAAATGGAATATGATATGATGATCCTCTCAAAATTGGCCTTGGTTTCCCATTCATTCAAATATAAGAAGAAATAAGTAATGGAAAACATAAGAAAAAATACATAATGATAACACAATCATGGAGAATATCCGATAATAAGATGTTCTATTTTATTCATAAGCTCAAAATAATCACACAGTAACAGCAAATGTGCCCTAATAAATCTTATGAATTTAAATAACTTGAAGAAACCACTTTGGAGACAGCACAGTAACAGATAAGCATGAAATTTAACACAATAATTAAACACCAAAATAGATTACCAATTATGAGAAATATTCTCCATTATGTTGTTTCAAATATATATACATTTATAGCATAAGTCTTTGATATGATATGGATGGGGGATGATCCCACAAAGCTGGTTTAGAATTTCTGGGAGATTCTGATTTTTGCTGAAATCACATATTTTTAGAAAATATAATGATTTAAGCCTTAAAATTTTCCATTTAAATCATTCCAATTGAAGAGGGTTTGATCAAATTACCTTAGATCAAACCCCCTTGGATAGAACCCCGCTAGTTTTAAACTATACCTATAACAGAGTCTCCTTTACACCTATCAAAATGCTGATAAAAAACCACTTTTGATTTACCTTTTGGGAGATCAAATGAATTCATTTTTTAAAAAAAATTATGTAGTCCTTATTACAAGCTTCCCAAAAACTATAATTTTAAATAAATTTAATTATATTATTATATCTATTTTTTATTTCTTGTGAATGTAGGTTTTTCACTGAAAATCAACCTCTTTGTTCTGCACATGTGAAAAATAGAAGATTATCAAAAAAAAATTGAAAAATATGAATGCACCAGATATTGAAGTCCTTGATCTAACAAAAACAAAATGAATTTTGATACATACAAAAAAAGTTGTGTTATATAGTCTGCTTATGTCTGAATTGTAATTAGTTTCACTTTGAAACTTGATTAAGGAAAAAATATTCAAATAAACACTATGAAACCAATTGGAAGCACTAGATATCATAGTTACAAATATAAATTCAAAAAAATAGAATTTTATCCTTCATGGAAAAAATTTATGTGTTATATGGTGAGCGTCACTCCTTAAAAATGGTGTTTACTGAAAAAATATTGTTTTCGAAGAAGATGGAAAAAGAAGTGTAATATGATTCCAAAACTTTTGAAAAAAATATATTTAAAATATACAGACAAAATGTCACAAATCACTAGTTTGCATCATCTTCAAATTCCTCACAGTTTAGACGCTATAGGTGCCCAAAAGTGAAGATTTAGTTAGAAAAAATCAGTTCAATGTCGAGTTTGGCCAAAAATTGTAAACCAGTATTGTGGGATCACCTTGGGTGGAATTTTCAATCTATCTTCTTACTAATGCCTACTATAATGGAAATGAAAATGGAATATGATATGATGATCCTCTCAAAATTGGCCTTGGTTTCCTATTTATATAGGAAGCAACAAGCTTCAGGCCTTTTACAAAAAGAGACGACCCTTCAAAACTACTTCTTTTACTAACAACTAATTAATTTAAATAATTGAAGAAATAGCAAAGCTTAAGACACTTTAGACTTATGTTTCCTTTAATCAATGTAGAAAGCTCGTGGTCATCAATCTGGAAAAGCTTTCCTCTCCACAATAGACATCTAGATGCCCTCGCCTTAGTGACCTACTCATCTGAAGCCAAATACTTCTCTTCCCATTGATACATTGTAAAATCTTATGGCCATTGATATTCCTGTATCTTTGGTATGTTTGTGAGATGTGTCTTCCATCGACTATCCAATAGTGCCTTTGTATCATCGACAAATTTTAGATATCCAACATCAAGAGCAATCAATCCATCCATCATCAAATTGAGCCTGTGAAGACCGGTGTCACTCTCCCCCTGAACATGGGTTAAACACTTATGAATAACTTGACCAAATTCCTTCTTCCATTTATCTAAGTCTTTTACTTGACCATCATCTTTCACAATTTCTAGTGTATACCATTTTTTTAAGGTATGGAAGGAATCCATTCGTGCCACAATCCTCTTATCCTCCCCTTTTATATACTAAAATTCATCAACAATCATTTTTACTGTTTGCTCAGTCGATTTTAATGTTGTAGGAGCATCATGACTCCTTTGTAGAACTCTTCATAACTTAGATAGAGTGTGGTGAATAGGCTACCACCTTTGAAACAGGGGGTCCAATACAAGCATATGTGATTTTATTTGATCAATTGCTCGCTGAAGTGATTTATAACTGTCATGCACACTATCTAGTTTATCAATAACCAACTTTATTCTATACTCAAGAATCTTTTCCATAACTTCATAAACTTTCCTTTTTACTTCATCTTGAGCCTCCTTCATTTCATCCACTTCCTTCTCAAGATCCTTTGCTTGCTCGGACGAAATGCTCTGTACAATATTTAATGGAGCACTAGGAGGCTTATATAACACTATCTCCTTGCTTTGTAAATTTCCTGCTTCTTTTAACTGTTCTTTCAATTTGACATTCTCCATAAACAGTTTATTAACTTCAGCATTTAAGAACTTTTGTTCCCTTTCATACTCCTTTAATCTTTCCTCCAATCCCTTAACAGTAGCACAAGTGAACATGGCTGAGTGCAGGTAATTGTGGCTGCCTCCAAAGGGGTGGTGTCCTATATTGTTATTACCATTGTTGCCCCTTTCATTCCATGTATTACATCCAACAATTTAGGCTTATGTGTGTTTTTTTTCTTGATCCAAATGGCCAAGGTTTCAATTTTGGGGTTATACCCAATTCCACTTACTCCTTCATCAGAGTCAAACTCTGCAACTAACATTGGATCTTCTTGAGCCCGTACTTGATCAAGCAAAAACATTTTCTTTAATTCCAACCCAAGAAAAATGAGCATGTTTCTCTTCAAAATCATCTCTCTAGCCTTATGAGGGCTAATTTCAATGTGGTCAACCCTCAATTCATTGAAGGTTTGTGCCACCATTTGATTATTTTCTAGTTCTTCAATTCCCACTTCATCTGACTCCATTTTCTCTTCAATTTCTTTTATCTTCATCTTTGTCCAGAAATCCCTAAACTCTGGAATCTTGATGAAATCATCATCCTCTATAAACCTCTTGGCAGCAATTTCTCTCTCATCTTCATGTATCTCTACACTTGTTTTTTCTGCATCATCCATCCTTTCCTCATGCCTATGGGCTCTAGTCTCATGGATGGGTTGATCAACCTCAATATCACCCTTTAATGATTGCAATACAGTGGCCACATATTCAGTATCTCCCACCCCTTCACTCTCCTCATAAGGTACCAATGGCTCAATGCTCTGTGTCTTTTGTCTCTTGGGCGGAAATTGCTCCATGGGAGACTCTGGTGTGTCTGGGGTGTGCTTTGTAGTTATCTTACCACCATGTTCCTAAATATACACTTCCTTTTTAGCATATTGATATAAATCCTCAAATTTATCAATTATCCGATTGATCATCCCGATGGGGTATTTTTCTTCAACGAAATAGCCAGGGAAACTTATGTCATTTTTCTTCTTCCTTCCTTGAAGCTTCATTATAACCTACTATTTCTTCCATCTGAGGGATGCCTCTAGAAAAGTAAGGAAATTTCTTATCACATCTTCCTCATAATCTACTTGGTGTGCCACTGTCATTTTGGTAAGAAGATTATGCCTTATGTTATTCATATGATTTTCAAGGTCAAAGGCTCTTGCTTTTCCAGAACCCAATGCATATCTTGTCTTCAAGTAATATTGTAAATCCTCCAATGTATCTAAGCCTACTGTCCAGTCTCCACATTTGGTTAAGTTTGGCAGAAATGTGCCCTTCTTTTGTTTGTGCATTACATCCTTTTCCATCCACATCATTTTCCACATAAATTCAATAAATGCTAATTTGAGGGGCACAAACTTTGGCAGTATGTGTGGAGCAGTAGGGTAGCCATAGATTCTTATTATTGTAACTTCTGGAAAAAGAACCAATCACCAAAATTATGTGTGTGACCTTGTTCCTTTCTCAGGGCCAAAGGTCTTAAAAATTGTTGCATTTTTTTTGGAAATCCTGGCATTGAATAACCAAGAACTTGAAGGATTCTATGCACAAAGTCTTCATAGAATATAGAAAATCTTGAATTCTTGCACCGACTATCCCAAATATAACACCACTTCTAGATAGGTGTGGTGTTCCTTTGCTCATCCATTGTAGCCAAGTCCATTTGTTTAGTCCAATGGTCCCAATTCTGGTATATTATCAAATGGCACAATAAGGAATAATGTATGAATGTAATCGATGCTCTATCCTCTATGACTTGTGAGAATTCATCATCCAACGCCCTCTCAAGGTATGAAGCAAAGTCATACTCAATATTAGTCTCAGGGTTTTGAATTCTCATGGCCATCATCATCAAGCTTATTGGAATTTTATCTTGAGCATCCACCCCTAGTACTTGGTATAGAGCTAGATATGTATTCACAAAATAATATTTAAAATATGTCACAGTGAATGGTTCAATATTGGAAGTAGAAATGGGAATCGTTATGTTACTAATGCATCTTTTCATATATAGGGGTAGCTCATCACTTCTATAAGTTCTTCTTAACCTCTTATAATCTTCCTCGCTCTTATGTAGGTTTATTTTGGTCAAAGCATGCTTGTTTAAGCCAAAACACTCAATGATAGCAACTTTAGTTACCTCTACCAATATTGAGCCATTTGGAAACCTTACTGTCTTGGTTGCAGAGTGATAATGCTTTTCTAGTAATCTGATAAACTCCACATCAATAAACATGTTTGGGACAATCAACTTTGCTAGATCCAACATCCAAGAGTTTGACTAGAATCTTCTCATTTCTCTTACTGTAAAAATACCAAAATAAGTCCCACCTGGATTTGGGAATGAGAGCATCCCTACAACCTTGTGCAGTGTCTACGAGAAATTTATTATTTCCCTCCTTGGTTGATCCTAGAAGTATATCTAATATAGACTGGTGGATTAGTCTCTTCTTTACCTTATATTCTTCTTCCTTAATTTTGGCCTTACTTTCTTCTACTTTTGATTATTTTCTTTTAGGAGGAATATTTCAATTTTTCCTACTATGACTTCAAATAACAGAGCTCTACCAAATACTACGCCAATCAAGCTTCTTCAGAGGGTTATTCATGCACTTACCCAAGTGCTTGTCTTTCATAGAGCTCCTTTTCTCGGCATCCTCAGCTTTGTCCACAACAATGCATTTCAACTGAGCATAGTCTTAGGCAAATTCGCTTGATTTTGAGGGTGCGGTATTTAGTCGTATCAGTATTAATGCCAATTTTTTGCCAAATAGATTCCCAACAAGCTCAAATCCTTGAAATTAATTTTGAAGAATGTGTGAGGGCATTTATTGCTATAAATTGTAATGATGCCACGATTACCATACTACCGCCATCTCTTATTATACCCGCTATGGTATGGCGGTGTTTTTCCCTTCCATTTTGATGTTTACTACACTACCGCCTTGCTCAAGACTTCTTGCTACGGGGTTGCGATGTACACCGCTCTACCGCATGTTGCTCACCCTCTTGATGGTATAGCAGTGTATGCTTTATCTTCTTATTGTTTACCGCCTTACCGCACTCCTTTGAATTTCCTTATGTGGTACTGCAATGTCCACTTATCTTTCATGCTTACCACTCTATCGCCTTGCTCAAGACTTCTTGTTGCGGGGTTACGGTGTACACTACTCTACCGCATATGTTGCTCACCCTCCTGGTATAGCGGTGTATGCTTTACCCTCTTGTTGTTTATCGCCTTACTGCACTCCTTTGAATCACCTTATGCGGGATGGCTTAAACGTAAGTCAATTGAAAAATATTATGGCCCGACTATATGGAGCATTTAAATGATTAACCATACTTGATGACCGACTAACTTAGAACTCGGGGTCGATACAAAGAACGATTTTAATGGCTCAACTCATGACTTAAATGATCGATAACTGGATGTAGTAGGTCAACACGAAATTATTGTAGGGACTTCACTTCATTGTAATTGCTATGGAAATTTTATCTCCTACGGCTCCAGCGATGTCATCCTACATACCCGGCTTCGTATGCTAGGCCATCATTAAAATTTGAGCTCAAGCTGCCCTTCATTAATGCTCTTACTTATAAAAAATCCCTTATTTTATTCATTTGTAATTTGTAAAAAATAATTTCAAATAATCTCATATATATTATTTTCAAATAAAATTATAATGTAAAATAAATAATGTACATTATAATTCCCAATTACGAGAAAAACAATTCTCATAATTAAACAGTTTAAAAATGAAATTAAAAACTCAATTAATATACTGAGAATGGGAATTATAATGTACATTCTTTTTGCATATACATATTATTTTTGTTTAGTATTTAATTATTATTTTTAATTGAAACAATGCAAACAATACAAAAAGGAGGCTACAAAGGTTGCCAAAAGAGAAAAATATTACAACCAGGCTAACAGCCAGCAATACAGTCACTTACAACCACCAAAATTAGCAGCAAATTGTATTAATCAAAATTCAAAAAATTATAGATCGTTTGCCAATGCAGGAATATTCATGAAACCCTAATTTTGAGCCTCACCAAAGGCCAAGACCCTAAACCCTTAAACCCTATATATACTTTGGACCCTAAACCCTAATCCTTGAACCATATACCCTCAAGTACCCTCGACCCTAATCCCTCAACCCTAGTTAAACCCTTAAACCCAATTACTAAACTCTCTACCCTAATCCCTTAGCCCTTAATTAACCCTCTACCCTCAACCCTAGTCAAACCCTAATCCCTCAACCACTATACCCTCTACCCTATACAATATTGGACCCTCAACCCTAATCCCTCAACATACATACCATATACGTACCCTACACCCCTATAGATGCACCCTCTACCCTATACATGATTGGACCCTCAACCCTAATCCCTCAACCATATACCAGCCTCAAACCTCTACCCTCAACCTTAAACCCTCAACCCTCAATGCTCAACCCTTAATCCCTCAACCCTCAAATCTTAAACCCTAAACCCTAGTAAACCTCTATACCCTCTACCCTCTACATTGGAACCTCAACCCTAATCGACATCCAACCATATACCCTCAAACATCCTAGCTATACACTAAACCCTCTACCCTCAATTCTCAACCCTAAACCCTTAATCCCTCAACCCTCAGCCCTCAACCTTTAAACCCTAAACCCTAGTAAACCCCTATACCCTCTACCCTCAACCCTTAATCCATCCCCCCTCTCTACCCTAATCCCTCAACCCTATACTCTCAACCCAATACCCTAAACCCTAAACCGTTAAACCGTCTATGTCCCTCTACCCTCAATGTCCCAATACCCTCTACCCTAGTCGACCCTAGTAATCCCTTAGCCCTAATCCCTCAACCCTTAAACCCTTAAACCCAAGTAAACTCTCCACCCTAATCCCTCAACCCCTAATCCTCAAGTACCCTTAAACCCTAATCCCTCATTAACCCCTATACCCTCAACCCTATACATTGGACCCTCAACCCTAATCCTTGAACCATGTACATCCCTTAACCCTCTACCCTCAACTTTAAACCCTCAACCCTCTACCCTATACATTAAACCGCTCTTAACCCTCAATTCTCTACCCTTTGATCTACCCTATACCTTAAACTGGCCTCAAGCCTCAACCTTTAAACCCTCTACCCTCTACCCTCTGATCTACCCTATACATTAAACCCTCAACCCTCAATTCTCAACCCTTAATCCCTCAACCCTCAACCCTTAATCCATCCCTCCCTCTCTACCCTAATCACTCAACCCTATACTAGCCTCAACCCTAATCCCTCAACCCTATACTAGCCTCAACCCTAATCCCTCAACCCTATACCCTCAACCCAATACCCTAAACCCTAAATAGTTAAACCCTCTTCGTCCCTCTACCCTCAACATCCTAATACCCTCTACCCTAGTTGACCCTCGTAATCCCCCAACCCTAATCCCTCAACCCTTAAACCCTCAAGTACCCTCTACCCTCAACCCTCAAGTTCCCTTAAACCCTAATCCCTCATTAACCCCTATACCCTCTACCCTATACATTGGACCCTCAACCCTAATCCTTGAACCATATACGTCCCTCAACCCTCTACCCTATACATTAAACCGCCCTTAACCCTCAATTCTCAACCCTCAACCCTTAATCCATCCCTCCCTCTCTACCCTAATCCCTCAACCTTATACCCTCAACCCTCAACCCTTAATCCTATTAGAACTGGAAAATTTCACATTTTTCAATAGCCTTCACCCACCTATCCTCCACATTTCACATAAATTCATCACATTTTAATTTTATTATCAACACAAATTGCTGAAATTTGTGTGACAAGATCCATTTTGTAGCCCACATTTCCAAATTGACACACCCATATATGAGTTTAAGACTCCATATTCTTTTCTTGTTCCTAAATAAAAATTAGCACTATCGGCCTAACAATGCCTCATTTGCGGAGCCCCCACCATAGCGCCTCATCGGTGGAGCCCCCACCATAGCCTCACCGATGACCCAATGAAAGCAGTTCATAGCCTGGTATCGGTGTAACAATACCCTATCGGGCTGACTCCTAAGGCGTTCTCCCCGTTAAACCGATAGAGTCAACAAACGTAAGCATATTGTTGTAACTCATGAACATCGGTGGAACGAATATTTTCTTTCCCCCGATGGCCCGATATAATCACAGATTATCAAGAATTAAAATATATTGGGGGAATTAATGTGTATCGCGGTAATATATTTTGGCATCTCGCCGATAGACCAAAGGAAAGTTGATCATCGGTGGAGAAGGTGGCTATCGGTAGAAGAAGGATCATAGTCTGGCTGATATATCGATGATGATTGTACTAAATAAATAATGTACATTAAAATTCCCAATTACAAGAAAAAAAATTCTCATAATTGCCTTGTTCTTGGAGCCATAGTTGCAAGACGAAAACGTTGGCAGAAGGATAGCTTGATAAACCAAGAAAGGATGCTTCATTCATGTGGTGGCGAATAGGCTTGGAGCTTGTGGTCTTTATTTAAATGAGCAGGTGGCATATGTGAAGCATCTTAAAATTCATTTTGGCTTGTGGTTTTGTTTATGGTCAGGTTGGTTGGTCAATGGCAGAGCAATCAATGGTTGGGCAATCAAAGGTTGTTATTTCGATCTCGGTGGAGGGGTTGGTTTGGTTTGGTGCGGACACCCTGATTTCTCTAATTGTGACAAAGCAACAAGCAACCTTCAAGGAGGTAATAAACCAAAGAATGAAAATAATTTTGATCGATAATGATTCCCTCACTGTGGTTGTGGCTAAAATGGTTCTGGGTAGGGGACATCTTGAGAGGAATGAGTACGGTCGAGATAACGCGCATATCTCTTCACATTTTTTGGCCTCCTTGCTCAATAATCAAGTCCCAAAGGGGGTGGCGAAGGAGTTGATGGTTCACTTGTTCAGGAAGGACCTATTAGGGGGCTTGGAGGTGGCAGTAAAGTCGGCATTTATTGGCACTAGAATTCCACAGCCTTCAAACCTAGAGCACCTTTGGTTAAAGATGGACGACGAAGCCATGAAATTCTATCCTTTTCTTCTGGATTTGAGTGAGATGGCTCTAATGTGACACAGGATGATCGCAGTCGTGGCTGTGGAGTACCTCAAGAAGTTGCTTGGTTTAATGGAAGCTAGTGATGATGACAAGTGGGTAGAGGTCTTTGATTCCTTCACAAAATTAAATGGTTTTCTGTAATTTGCGGTTGGGTGGGTTCCCATTTTTTTCTTTTGAATGTCATAGTTGGGTGGTGGTAGTAAATGTTTGGAGTTTTTTGGGTTTGTTCAATGCTCTGTTGAAATCAAAATATTATCTCCTTTTTGTGCTAGTCGAATGTACGGGATGGTTTTTTGGACCTGGTTCAAAGTGAAAGAAATTCCTGCCTCGCAAAAGCTTGTATGATTTTTATTAAATCTAATATATAACTAGTATATATATCATGTGATGGTGGATTTTTTAAAATAAATATTTCATGTTTTTTGTTTTTTTTAAATAAATATATATTATTCTTTTGTTTTTGATAAAGATAAGACTATCGTTGTGGATTTTTTTAAATAATTTTTGTGTTTCTTCTTTTTTAATAAATAAATATTGTTTAATATCTATTGCTTTTTGTTTAAATATAGCCTTATGTATCAAAAAATATATAAATAAAAATTATACTTACTAATTCTAAAGTTTAAAATGGAAAAGAAAATAAAAACAATACAAATCCTTATAATTAATTAAATACTAAACAAAAACAATATGTATATGCAAAAAGAATGTACATTATAATGCATTCTCATTATTTAAACAATTTTAAAATTAAAAAAAAAAAACTCAATTAATATTATCTAAAAAATTATAATTACTAAATGTTCAGTTTACCTGTTCAAAATTTTAAAATGGAAAAGAAAATAAAAAGAAGAAAAATCCTTATAATTAAATACAAAAAAAAAAGTACAATCCTTATAATTAAATACTTAAAAAAAGCAATATGTATATGCATAGAGTATTTTGTTAACCAAGTGGTTTGTAAATTACCAAGCAAGGAGTAAAACGATAGAATAGTCAATTTAGTAGAATAAAAAGTAATTTCGTCTAGCATTTGGTAATTTAGGGCTCGCAAAACAAATAATATTTACATGCTTGTAAAAAAGTAGAATAAAAATACTTTAACCACACACAGTATCAGATATTATGCAGCACGAGGCAGAAATAAATTATATGCAATCTGTATAAGATATTATGTAGCGCAAGGCAGACTTTTGTAGGTAAAGTATTATTATAATGTGATAAAATCAAGAAAAGGGTATCAATGGACCAAACAGTTTCAAGGGTCGGCAGTCTGATATCAACCATCGATTGCTAGTTTCAGGTTTGTCTTCTTCAAATAGGATATGCCTTCAGCATAAAATATATAGCACCATCTTGATAAATAACGACAACTTTTTCAAAAAATTGGAGAAAAATACATTATTAAACCCTTAATTAACCCTCATTAACCCTCTACCCTCAACCCTCAACCCTATCTAAACCCTAATCCCGCATAACCCCTATACACTCCACCCTATACATTGGACCCTCAACCCTAATCCCTCAACCATATATACCCTCAACCAGCTTAAATCCTCAAGCCTCAAACCTTAAACCCTCTACCCTCTACCCTCTGATCTACCCTATACATTAAACCCTCAACCCTCAATTCTCAACCCTCAACCCTTAATCCCTCAACCCTCAACCCTTAAACCCTAAACCCTTAACCCCTATACCCTCTACCCTATACATTGGAACCTCAACCCTAATCGACCTTCAACCATATTATACCCTCAAACATCCTAGTTATACCCTAAACCCTCTACTCTCAACCCTTAATAACATCCCTCAACCCTAAACCCTTGAGTACCCTAAACTGGCCTTAAACCTTCTACCCTCTTATACCCTAAACCCTAAACTAACATTAAACCCTCTACGTCCCTCTACCCTCAACCCAATACCCTCGTATACCCTTGACCCTAATCCCTCAACCCTCAACCCTTAATCCCTCAACCCTTAAACCCTTGACCCTCTACCCTCTACTCTCTACCCTCAACCCTCTACAAGTACCCTTAAACCCTAACCCCTCAACCCCTATACCCTCTACCCTATGCATTAATGGAACCTCAACGTAACCCTAATATTCCTTAAACCATATTATACCCTCAACCCTCTACTCTCAACCTTACACTCTCAACCCTTAAACCCTAAAGTACCCTTACACCCTCTACGTCCCTCTACCCTCTACCCTAGACCCTAATCCATCAACCCTAATCCCTCAACCCTAGTTAAACCCTTAAACCCAATTACTAAACTCTCTACCCTAATCCCTCAACCCTTAATTAACCCTCTACCCTCTACCCTCTACCCTAGTTAAACCCTAATCTAGCCTCAACCCTATACCCTCTATATACCCTATACATTGGACCCTCAACCTACATATACCCTCTGATCTACCCTATACATTAAACCCTCTACCCTTAATTCTCAACCCTCAACCGGCCTAGATAATCCCTCAACCCTCAACCCCTATACCCTCTACGTACCCTCTACATTGGAACCTCGACCCTAATCGACCTTCAACCACATTATATCCTCAAATTTCCTAGCTATACCCTAAACCCTCTACCGACCTCAACCCTTAACATCCCTCAACCCTAAACCCTTAAACCCTAAACTGGCCTTAAACCTTCTACCCTCTACCCTCAACTGTAATCCCTCAACCCTATACCCTCAACCCAATACCCTAAACCCAATTACTAAATGAGCTCTACCCTCAACCCTCAACCCTCAACCCTCAACCCTCTACCCTCAACCCTTAATCCATCCCTCCCTCTCTACTCTAGTACTCCCTCAACCCTATACCCTCAAACCAATACCCTAAACCCTAAACTGTTAAACCCTTTATGTCCTTCTACCCTCAATGTCCCAATAACCTCTACCCTTGTCAACCCTACTAATCCCTCAACCCTTAAACCCTTAAACCCTCAAGTACCCTCTACCCTCTACCCTCAACCCTCAAGTAGCCTTAAACCCTAATCCCTCAACCCCTATACCCTCTACCCTATACATTGGACCCTCAACCCTAATCCTTGAACCATATACCCTCAACCCTCTACCCTCAACCTTAATTCAGCCTCAACCCTCAACCCTTACACCCTCTACCCTATACATTAAACCGCCCTTAACCCTCAATTCTCAACCCTCGACCCTTAATCCCTCAACCCTCAACCCTTAATCTGCACAAAGTATTGCAGTAAAGGAAAAAAATTCTTTGTTTATGATTATCTGGAGGAATAAATGGGTATATACAAAAGGAATGTTGGTGATAGTATGGATCTTGTCACACAAATTGTTGCATTTCATGTTAAATACAATGAAAAATCAAAGGCAGCAGATCTTTTGATGCAAGTGAAATGTAGGAAAGCAATTGAAGGCTAGTGAATATTGGGGAAGGATTTTTTGTTCTAACACCCTTAATCCCTGCTAGATCGGAACAATTAGGTGCTAAATGAGGTGCTAAATTAGGTGCTAAAACAGGCTATAAAGCAGGTGCTAAAATAAGTGTTACATCAAGTGCTAATATGGGCGCTAAAGTAGACACTAATATGGTTGCTAATTCAGGCTCTAATCTAGCCGTTATCGCAAGTGTTATTTTTTGGCATTAATCCTAGCGTTAATTTAGGTGTTAATATGGCCGCCAAACTGGGCGTTACTATCAGCGTTAATTTTGGCACTAATTGGCGCCTGAATTAGCGCCTTCTTGTTCTTGTAGGCATAAAAAAATGCCAAAAATAGCGCCATCCCAAAAAATAGCGCCGACTTTTCCCAAAAAATGGAGAAAAATACATTAAAATAGTGGGTGGAAGCAAAAAAGGAAGCTAATCACAGGGATTTGTTGTAGTGAATGTTTACTTTATGATGTTAATGCAGCCTATGATGTTATGTTGATTCTATATGATGATGTATGCATTTACTTTTATGGTATTATGAATGTCATGTATGGATTCTATGTTTATGATTATGAGATCCAATGTGATTTATGTATTTACAATACCATGTACATGTAATTTAATATATGTGATTATGTGATTTTTTTGTTTTCAAATGTAGCATATATGTATGATTTAATATGTACCTATGTATGGCAATGTATAAATGATGTTTTTAACATGATTCATATGTAGGATGCTTTTTTTTTTTGTGACAGGATTTCGTCATAATGCGAGAAAGAAGAAATGTTAGCACGGAAGATCTGGAAGTTAGTGTTAGCAATCTTCAATGTTTTTCCAAAACATAATAGGTCTTGTATTAAATCATCATTGGGTGTTAAATGATACAAATGGACAACAAACACCATGATATGAGATAGACCAAGGTGTGCAAGGTCATCCACCTGCTAAAACAAATAGTCGCGGACAAGGAATGTCCTAACTCATACTAAGGGAAAAGTTTCCCCAATCTTTCTGTCAAGAAAAACTACAGACAACAAACAAATAAAAGACGAGTCATGAGACATCATTGCTCCTCTAAATCCTTCATGGGACATCCTCAAGGAAGCTAGTAACCTGACTCAAAGACAAATCCAAAAGACAGTCGAAAAACAACAGTCAAAGAAAAAGAGTTTCGATACATCCTTGCTTCTCTAAATCCTTCATGGGACATCCTCGAGAAAGCTAGTAACCGGACTCAAAGACAAAGCCAAATGAAAAGATAAGACAAAACAAGCCATAATATAAACAACCAATAAAAATATTTGCCAAAATTTGATCATGTTTGTTGTTTACTTGTCGTTTGATAAAGCCTAGTTTTAGGAATGACACATACCGTATAAGATGTTGAGTTTGGTTTCGATCATGTGACCATTTGTATAAGGCAATGATAAAGCCTGGTTTCAGAAATGACAAATACCGTATAAGACGTTGAGTTTTATTTCAATCATGTGGCCACCTGTATAAGGCAATAATTATTGTTTGACTAAATGATCATGTATGTTTTCAGGAGGACACATCCTGTATAAGACATAGATTTATTGTTTTGGTTATTGCTTTGGCAATTTGTGTTATTTGACTTGATGACCTTGTTGACTTTTTTTATCTTGTTGATGTGTAACGTGTCTTGATGTTTTGACAATTGTTTGTGTTTGACAACAATGTCTGACTTATTTTGACTAACACAACAAACCCTAAAGGACTGACCTAGTGCGGCCTTGGGGACTCATTGATTGATGGCCTTGCCTACGTTATACACATAGAGACCTTGTAGTTCAACCAGACTTTGACCAACAAGACTGAATGAAAAAGATTTGATTTATTTGAAGATATCCAACGTGTGTGATAGTGAATGTGACAAACCCTAATGGACTTACCTAGTGCGGCCTCGGGGGCTCATCGATTGATGGCCTTGCCTACATTATACATGCAAAGACCTCGTAGTTCGACGCAACCATTGACTTTGTTTTATTTAAAAATAAATGAGCCATGATTTTATATAGACAAACCTAAAAAGACTGACCTAATTCCTCGGGGAAACATCGACAGATGGCCTTGCCTAAATCCAGTCACAAAGGCAACGTAGTTCGACAATGACAAAGACTAATCGGTGCGACTAACTCTGACTCTGTTTTTGGATTTTTGACATGCTTTGTTTTTTTTTGTCTTTTTGAAGTTTTTTGATGTTTTTGAATTTTTTCAGGGCATTTTGTGATGTTTTTGGATTTTTTTTATTGTTTTACACCTCAGAACAGCCATTGTACGAACCAAATGACATAAGTCAAGTGCCTTCCCCCAGTCAGGCATAAGACCAATTTATTATGAATAGGATAGAATGGTGATGCGAAGTGTGCTCGATGTCACTCGTTCCAAGTTATGGAAAGGACAACCATTTATTATGAGTGATATGTACAGGTGGTGGATAGGAAAGATAGGTGATATGACCAAAAATTCAGGGTGGAATGATGGTAGACAAAGAAGCAGAGTCGACTACACATGGCGCCCGTTTGCCAGGTTTTCACCATGGTACTTATCCAAAGTGCCACCGAAGTGGTTTTCACTATTGGACGATTTATTTCTCTTTTCTATTTTTTTTTTATGTTACCGAGACACCTATTTTCTAGGTTTTCACCTAGGTAACGATTTTTTTTATTTTTCCATTTTTTTGTATTTTTGATGATTAAGACAAGGCTCTCAGAAGCTATGTGTAGAACCTCTTCAGGTGAAGGTTGTTGATTGGTGTTGATAATGGTTCTCCTTTAGGAGTAGAGAGCTAGTATTCTCCTGATCCAAAGACTTATGTGATAATATAAGGCCCTAGCCAGTTTGGTTCAAACTTTCCTGGTTTTTCTCTTTCTGCTTGATTCTTTGGATTTTCCATTAAAACCAGGTCACCAATGTAAAAATTTTGATTCAAGACTTTCCTGTTGTAGCTATGATGAAGACAATTTTGATATGCTTGAATATGGTCTAGTTCCTTTTGTCTTTGTTTTTCCAAGAACTCTAGCTCATGTAGTCTTGACACATGGTACTCTTCATCGTCAATATGCCCTTTCAGAGATACCCTTAGGGAAGGAATCTCGACCTCAATAGGCAAGATGGCCTCAGAACCAACTACTAAGGAATATGGAGTGGCACCAGTGGGAGTGTTGATGCTTGTGCAGTAAGCCCATAAGGCAGGGTTAAGCTATAAATGTCAATCATGACCAGCATCATTGACAGTCTTTTCAAGGATTCTGAGGATTGTTTTGTTAGATGCCTTAGCTTGACCATTACCTTGTGGGTAATATGGAGTGGAAAAGTGGTGTTGGATATGAAATTATTGGCAGAGGTGACGGACTTCTTGGTTTTTAAATGGATGACCATTATATGTGATTATGGATTGAGGAACACCATACCAACAAATGATATAGTTAAGGATGAACTTAGAAATTTGTGTGTCGGTAATGTAGGTCATAGGAATGGCTTCAATCCACTTGGTAAAGTATTCAGTTGCAGCAATGATGAATTTATGATCGTTGGATGATGTAGGATGTATCTTACCAATGAGGTCAAGTCCCCATTAGGCAAAGGGCCATGGTGACATTATTGGATGGAGCTCCTATGATTGTGCGTGTATCAAGTCTTCATGAATCTGGCACTGTCGACATTTATTGACAAAAACATATGAGTCCTTTTCCATCATAGGCCAATAATATCCTAGTCTCATAATCTTCTTAGCTAAGGTAGGACCGCTAGGGTGGGATCCACATATACCCTCATGTACCCCATGCAAGGTTGCTTGTGCTTCTTCAGTATCGAGACATCTCAATAGGGTATTGTCTAGGGCATGTCTATAAAGGGTATCTTTGATGATGGTATACTTGGAAGACTTACGGATAAATGTCCTACGTTGGTTGTTCGAGAGGTCAAGGGGTAGGATTTTGGCATGGAGGTAGTCATAGATGTCTTTGTACCACGAGGAAGTGGGACCAACAAGTTCAAACACCATCTTTGAATCTGGGACGTCAAAGGAAGGGACCAAAAGTGGTTCTACCAAAAACTCAAATTTAGGCACATTGCTAGGTATGTCCAAGAGTGAACCAATGGTTTCCATGGCGTCTGCTGCCCTATTCTGAATGTGAGGTATTTGATGAAATACGATCTTGTCAAAATATTGTTTGAAACTATTTTCCATCCGCTTGTATGGGGTGAGCTTTTCATCTTTGGTTTCATAGTCATCATTAACCTGTCGAACCTCAAGCTGAGAATCTCCATAGACTTGTAGATGCTTGATCTTCCATTTGATTGTTATTCATAATCATGTTACAAGAGCCTCATATTCTACTATATTATTGGTGCATGGAAAAGCAATTATGAATGACTTAGGAATAGTGTCACCCTGTGGTGTGATAAAAAATATCCAGCCCCTAAACCATGATTTGTGTGGGACCCATAAAATTATAACTTCCATATCGTTCCTGTGTCAAGAGTGAAGATGAACTCATCAAGAAAATCTAAAACTAGAGGATGATCTACCTTAATCGGTGCGTCTTCCAACTAGTCAGCAATAACTTGTCCTTTTATAGATTTTCTTTCTACATATTGGATATTGTATTCACTGAGTATCATTACCCATTTAGCCAGTTGTCTTGTTAATGCTACTTTACTAAGAAGATACTTCAAAGGATCTATCTTTATGACCAACATTGTTTGGTGGTTTAACATGTAGTGCCTAAGCTTTTGAGTAGCGAATACTACTACAAGACAAGCATGTTCAATGGTACTATAATTTAGCTCATAACCTACCAAAGTGCGGTTGATATAATACATTGCCCTTTCATGACCCTCATTGTCATTTTGTGCAAGCAAAGCTCCTAGCACTGATGTGGTTGTTGAAATGTAGAGTATCAAAGGTCATCCCTCAGTAGGTGGCACTAACACTAGTGGTGTGAGTAGATAATCCTTGATCTGTTGAAAAACTTCTTGGCATTTACCTGTCCATACAAACGGTACCCCTTTCCTGAGTAGATGCTAGAAGGGATGTGTTTTATCTGCTAACTACACTATGAATCGTCTGATAGACTGCAGTCTCCCTTGTAGGTTTCGTAGTTGACTTATATTGGTCAGTGGAGGCATGTCCATTATAGCTTTCACTTTTGTTGGGTCCACTTTAATGCCTTGTCTAGAAATGATGTATCCTAGAATTTTTCCTGATTGCACACCAAATACACATTTCTCTAGATTTATCCTCACTTTGTATTCTTATAGTCTTTGAAAAATCTTATCTAGGACCTGTAAATGACCATCCCTTGTCAATGATTTAGCTATCAGATCATCCACATAGTCTTCCATGAGAGTGTGTATGAGGTCATGGAAAATAGTTGTCATGACACGTTGATATGTTGGTCCGGCATTTTTAAGTTCAAAGAGCATGACGTTCCAACAATAAGTTTCCCATGGACAAGTGAAAGTTGTCTTATGTTGGTCTTCAGGTGTGATTTTGATTTGATTATATCCTGAGAAACCATCCATAAGGGATAACATTTCATATCCTATCGTTAGGTCAACAATCATGTCAATATTTGCCAAAGGAAAGTCATCTTTAGGAAATGCTTTGTTTATATCTCGAAAGTCTATATAGATGCGGATGCCCCCTATTGGTTTTGTCACTGGTATGAGATTGGAAATCCATTCTACATAGTCAATTGATCTGATAAAGATGACATCCAATAGGTTTCTTTAGTTCAACCTTGACTAATAAAGCGATTTGCAGGTGCATTTTTCTTAACTTCTGCTTCATGGGTTTAGCACCTAGTTGTAATGGAAAATGATGCAATACCAGGTCAAGATCCAGTCTAGGCATGTCGGTATATGACAATGCAAAGTTGATCTGTCTTTGTGTGAAGAAGTTACGAAATTCAGGTTGCTCTGTTTCTATCAAAGATACTACAAAATAGATTAGTCGAGGATTATCTTTAGTGCCTATGTTGATTTCCACAAATTCTTCAACTAACATTGGTGAATTTTCTTGAGCAACGGGGAGAATGTTCAACCCTCCATCCTTGGGTGCCTCTGAGAGGTTTTCACCCTTGGATGCGTCCTTATTTTTTTCTTTTTCATCATCCAAAGGCGTCCTTTAGTTTTCACCTAGGGACTCGTCATTTTTTTTTTTTTCATTTTTTTTCTTATTTTTTGCGACTGGAGGGGTGAACGGACTCCCCAAAATAAGCCATGTTATCCAAGTATATGGTAAATCCATCCTTATGGTCACCACTAGGTATTCCTTCTCGCAGTCCCATGAACTCAGCTATTGCTTTGTCGTTCTCAAAAATATCTAAGACAGGGATATCTTGTTGATCCCAATCGATAAGTTGGGGATATACTAAGGGCATGTCATCATTGAAAGTATCAAAGTTCAAAGGAGTCAAGGTAAAGGCTAAGTTATTGACATAGTCACAAAATTTTCTTACCAAATCCTCCTTACTCTTTTTCTTGGGAATAGGTAGATTCTAAAATGGACCCATTGTCAAAGTTTGGTTATCAGAAGTGGATTTGTTAGGTTCCCAAGAGGCGGGATCAAGGGATTCCCAAAAATAATGTTTGAGCCATTCCTCTTTTTTCAAAGATGTTTGTGGATGGGAATTCAGTGGATTTTGTGAGGATTTAAGCATTTGATCAATTTCCCCAAATAGTTTATCGAGGTCCATGACAGAGGTGGAGGAGAGGGAATCCCACTCATATTCATTAGAGTCGAGGGAATTACAGTAGAGTTGGTCAGATGGCTCATTGGATGTCTCAATAACTTCAGAAGAACTTACTTCCTCTAGTAAAGGTGATGTGGTACTAGAAACACCAATCTAGAGCAGTTGAAACCCAAGCCCTAGGCCTTTCGGCCATTTAGAGACAATGATAGGTTCAGTCCTCCCATTCAGATGTAACCCTAACCCGCTATGTCCATTATATCCTTTGTCTTGCATTATCTTGAAACCTTTTTCCATATTGATCTGTGGGTATTTGTGTAGCTGGAGGAGGTTCTTCATTGTCTTCTTTGTATAACCAAGAGGTCACATCTTCTTTGTTTATAGCTTCTTTACTTAGTTCCCCCCATTTTTTGAAAGTCATTGTGGGAGGGACATGTATGGTGACTATGGATTGTCTCCTATATGTTGTTGGTAAACCGTATTATTTGGGATTAACCAAATGGCTGACACAATAAGATGCTTTCATATGATACTCTCCACAACCCTTACCTTGGATCTTGACCTTAAGAGTGGAAGGTAGTGATTGGGAAGTAGATGTTTTGGAAAGAGTGGATGGATCGATATACTGGGATGAATTGGATGATGAAGCCTCTCGTGTGAGGCTTAAAACTTAGTTGCTTCCCAGGGTTTCTTCAGATTTCATTAAGAACGGCCCAAGAATTGGTGTGGGCAGTAAGGCTTTGTCGATCGCACGAGTGATGGCAAAGGCAAAGGGAACCCGTGCAAAGGTGATCGCAGCCTAGGTGACTTTGGATGACGCTGAAAGTTTGGATGATGATGTGAATTTGGGAAACGTGAAGTTTGGTGAAATTTTGAGGGTGAACTAGGGTTTCATTCATAGATATTTTTTACATTTTCAAAAACCTTAGCATTTTAAAATGAACCACACAGCGGAGAATGAAAATTCCTACCTCTAAAACTGCACATGTGGTGTAGAGAAACCTGACTCCAAACTGACCATAAATCCTCGTGCAGGGGGGTACTTGTCGTTCACCATTTCTCACTTTGGAATTTTTAAAATGCATTGGTGAAAATGACAGGTTTGAGCGTGTATTTATAGGCCAAAGTGCATTTATGAGGTGCATTTATGTCCAGGTATGGCGGTAGGTGAGGTAGATGAGGCTGTGAAAACCCAATGTGGTGTAGCTGCTGGTGGAGACTCGATCGACGGAAGAGGATGTGGGTTCCACCATGCAAGAAAACCTACTGCTTTAGCCTAGCAACAAAGGGATAGCAGTAACCCACAAGGGGAAACGCACAGGTGTGGGTCTGTAGGTCCTAGAAGACTCTGGGGTAGAGGACTAAAGGAAACCCATAGGGGCACTTCCACTCAAGCCAAAGACTTAGGAAATTTGGGGATGGTGAATTTTGGTCAATAAGGAATTAATGACTTTGTTACACTTGACCAATGTGAGCTCAGAATTAGGGGTACGCAAAATGAGGCAAAGGTGAAAATGATCGGCGAAACCAAAAAGGAAAGAGGGGATCCCTGGTCCGAACAGGGCATGTGTGCTATAGGCACAACACTCCCTTCCCGCAAGGAATGGAGATTCCCAAATTCAAAAGGTATGGCGACAAAGGGGACCCACAAATGCATGTGTCTACCTTTAATGCCATGTGTACAGACTTCTTCCATCACAATGCATTGATGGCAAAATTATTCCCTCAATCTCTTAAGGATACAATGCTCAAGTGGTATTATTCCTTACTCGACAATTCTATTTTCTCATTTGATCAACTTGTAAATCAATTTATTCGACAGTTCCAAGCCAACATCGGACTAAAGATGACCTTTTCATATCTCATCTGATGCAAGCAAGAGGATAATGAGAAGATAATTGATTTCATAGTGCGGTATCCAAGTGCTCTTTTCACTTATCTCGTACGCACTGCCCGATTCTGACGTGCAGAAGGTGTTCATAGGGAACCTGTAGAGACCTTGACAGGAAAAATTTTCCCTTATGAAATACCCTTCTTTTCGCACATTTGTGTACAGCATTACGAGAGTATCAACAAACGGTAGTTTAGTTCAAGGGATCCTCCTCGCACTCCCATTTAGAAGGAAATTCCATTGTATCGATCTCAGGAAAAGGAAAGGCTATTGCGAATGTAGTAGCCGCAACGAATGATAACAACCTCAGACACAACAAAAAGTTCACAAAGCTTGCGGAATCCTATTCTTCCATCTTGCATAAGTTGTTGAAGGATAAGATTATAACCTTGGAAAACCCTAAACCTCTCAAGGAATCTTACCTTGATTGGTACGATGAAATTCCTTCTATCAGTACCATCGAGTCAACGGACATGATACTGAACGTTATATGTGCTTGTGTCATGAGATACAGGACTGCATCAAGGATGGTACTATTCATCTTGATGGGAGTAAATAAAATTCAAATAAATTGATGGTGAAAGAAAATAGTGAGTTGAAAATATACACGGACCTATTTCTGTTGCATTTTGCTAACTTAATTATTGATCCCTCCATTTCTACCACTCAGCCCTCGGAGTACGTTAACATGATCATGGTAGCTCCTTCCCCGTAGCCTACAACTGGTTTTCTAGACGTGACATTCACCTTGCAAGACATGCCCTTGAATAACAAACCCTCTCCCCCTACATTCCCGCTAGTCTCAATGGGAACATTGTGACAGGGGTCTTAGTTGACCCTGCGAGTCGAGTGAATGTTATTACAGAGGAGACATTGTATCTGAATTCATTGCAAAGGGAGGAGTATGAAGAAACAAAGTCTACCATCCATACACACAATGGTCTTTCTCTCAAGCCATATGGATCAATAACTCTTTTTTTCCTAGTTGGACCTAGGGTCGTAGACACAACCTTTGATGTTATTCCAGAATCAGATTTGTTCAAAGTGAAGTTAGGAATACCTTGGCTAGCTTCCATAAACAGAATTGCATATGTCATTCATAAATGCTTGAAATTCTCCCACGAAGGTATTGTGCATGTAGTGCATGACACTAGATACCAGTCATTGGTGTCCCATGGGGGCTACTCATTGGATCATTTTTGGCTCGCCCCGGTCGGTCTGCTTCCCCCAAGAGCGGACCTACTTTACCTAAACTATGTGAAGTATAAGATCGGGGACAAGGGACAGCCAAATTTGACCCTTCTGATAGTGCAGCAGCAAACTGCCTCCTCTTCTTGAAAGGGAAAGGAGAATTCTGCCTGTCCTCGGGGTGCCTCTTCCACTCCTCTTTCTGAAGAAGAGTTTTGGATGAATACTCTTGGCTTTTACCTAAGGAATCTGATGATACCAGCTTGGCACAAACCCAAGATTCGAGTATATGATCTTCCTACTATGTCTACTAGACCTTGTGATGAGGTAGAAATAACCTCATCAATATAATGGACTAAATACTTAACCTCAAATATTTTAGCCATCCTTACCCTGCCAATTAATTGCCTTTAGGATAATTAATTGCTTTCTTTTTTGTAAATAGGCATACAATATTTATTTCTTGAAATTAGTCAAAATAAGCTAATTTGCGTTGACTTAATGGTTTAGTTTTTGAGCATTCCACAGGTCAACTCTCACAATCAGTTACCATCTCGGTCAAAGAGGTTTAACATAGACTTCAACACCATTGAAGACAAGTGAATGGGTGTCGAAACTTTAGGAGCATACATAATGGACCGAGTTTTTGTAGTTTTTCTTATTTTCAGTTTTAAAGAATTTATGGCTCATGTCGAGCCTCTTGAATGTTTCATGACATGGGCTTTAAAGTCTATTAGTTGTTCACAATCAGTTGAAGGCTTTACCAATTGAAAAGTAGGATTTTGTTAGCTACTCTTATATAAATATGTAACTATTGAAAACTATAATATACAGAACAATATCGTTATGCTATCACTATGTTTTCTAAGTTACACTTTTCATATGAATTAAATAAGTTTTTCCTGCCACTTTTGGAGTTATTGAATAATGTGAATGGAGTTCTTTGAATGAATTAATTTGGAGTTACTAGTGTATGTGATCTCAGCTAGGCATAGGAGCACCCAAGAGCTAGCCACTCGAGGGGTTGTAGATTAGATAGATAAGTATCTAAATTTTAATTTTGTACTTTCATTTAGTAGATAACAGATGGAATTGAAGTTTATTTTCATGTTTGTAATTTTTTTAAGACTAATCCAGCAGGTTGTAGCTGAGTCTGTAGTCTTTGAGTTTAGTGTCTGAAGTTTTGAAGTAGCTTCTTTCAGTTGTTTCAAATTGTTAAATCATTTTTTGTTAGTTGTTTAGATTGTTATCTTTTTTTAGATCAATGTTTCCCAATTTCTTTACAAGCTTTACTTCTTTAGCAATTTATACATTTCTTAGTTTAATCATTTTCATGCTTTCTGATGAGGTTGTCAATCACATCATTTAATAATGTCGATCCAAGGTTGGCATCCAAAGGCAATATGCAATAGGAGAGAGAGATTTATGGTTAACAACCCTTCTACCACACTTCACACTTGCTGAAATCAAATAGCACACTTGCACGAATTGAAAGAGCACACTTGCATAATTGAAATAGCACACTTGAAGGAAGTAAAGAGCACACCACACTTGCATAAATTAAAGAACACACTTGGAAAAAAGTAAATTATTGAATTGAAAATAAATAATAAACACAGAAGACACCTGCTGGTTTACAGTAGACTATACAGATAAATATTTACAAAACATAAAAGAAAGAGAATAACAATTTATAGAATAAATAAATAAATAAATAAATAAACAAATAAAATACATTAATCCATCTTCCTTGGAATGAGTGGCCAGCTCATTCCTTGGAAGAGGATTTTATTCAGAACACGGGCTTTTTCTCGAACTTCAAAATATATTTTATTGATTTACTGCTTCAAGCTCCTAGAAAATGAGAAGGAGATGTGTATTTAAACACATCTCAAAACCTAATAAAAACTACCAAAAATCTAGGCAATCTAATGTCAAAATCTACTTATCCAAAAATAGGCAACAGGTCCACGTTTCTAGGAAGACGTTGGAACCGCCTCAACAAACTAATGACTAAAAATACATATCGAGATACAAATTTAGAAGTATGAATACAACCGGATTAATTTAGGCCATTACCATAAATGGTAATTCCTAAAAATAGGATATCTAAATATAGAAAGTCTATTTATAGATATCAAGGAAGTGATTACTTCAATCCAAAGGATCCAACTGTACTTTGGGGCAATATTGGCATCTTTAGATTATTATGTACTAGTCTTCGGAGCACTTTCGGAGCATCTTTGAAGCACTTCTGGAGCATCTTTGGAGCACTTCTGAAGCATCTTCAGAGCATGATCTTTGGAGCTACATGCATACACTTTAACACCTTTTTCCAAGATTTAATGGTAATAGTTGACAATAAGATAACAATGATTTACAAAGAAATAACCAAATATAACTTCTTTATTTCATTCTAAATAAACCATAAGTTCAGAAACTACACTTAGATCCACTTTATATGCAAAGGAAAAAGATGTTATTTCATAGATATAATGAGACATTTTATGGTCTCATCACTTTCTAGTTTAGATGTTATGATTTTTAGATACATAGTTTTTTGCTTTGTAGTTTAGTTATTTCAAGCTTTCTAGATAGATGATTTCCTATTTTCTAACTATAGTGGCCTTTTAGTTTAGAATTTTATTTAGCTATCCAACATCTAGGAAACCCAAGGGAGATAGTCAAGATGTCTTCTATTGCATATAGTCTTTGAACACTACCCGGTTGATATATGAATGTATTTATCAACTAAAATGTTAGGACCTAATGACAGCCTACCACTTTTTGGCGTCGTTGTTGGGGACCTTCTTTTTCTAGTGTTAGTAGAAGATACCTTGAACACCTCTTTTAGGAACAAAAATAGTCCTTTGGCTTCTTTTTTTGCATGGTTAGGAAACGAAGCCCCCACAGAAAATTCATACCAAAAACCCCCCAATCGACGTACCAACCACAAGTAGGGAGGAACGGAACTCAGATCAAGAACTTACTGAGGAATTGACCGAGAAGGGTCAACCTGAGACCTTCTCACATACCCCAGAAAGAGAAAACATAATTGTAGAGAAGCGTATTCCTTTGTAAACTCCAAAACCTCACCCAACTAAGCGAATTTTTGAAGAGGACCACATTCCCTTCAACATCATGGGAGACCGTAGAAATTCCACCAACAATAATAACCCTCCACCACCACGTACATTCACTTATCCTATTGCTATTGATGCAGATGATGATACGACAATGAAAAATATCTCACCAACCTTCTTGCCAACCTTTCAAGGTTTGTCTACTAAGGACCCTAAAAAATTTCTATTTGAGTTTAAAGTCTTGTGTCAAACATATGACTACAAGAGTGATAACCAGAAACTAAAGCTTTTTCCCTCCACTCTGAAAGACTCAACCATGTGCTTGTTTTGGGATTAGCTTCTCAATCGATAACCTCCTGGGATGAAATAGAGTCTGGCTTTTTGGAGAAATACCAAAGTTACTGTAGGATCAATGATAGGAAACAAGAACTATTCAAAATAAGGAAAAATGAGGACAAAAGTCTAGAGGATTACCTAGATAGTTTTATCTTCTTGTCTAAACGATGTGGTGGAGAAGTTATAAGTTTTGATATTCTAAAGACCTTATTCCTTAAGGGTCTTGACGACAAAGCTCAAAGGAGCTTGGATTTAAAGGGAAAAGGAGATGTGTCCCAACCAGGGCTTGATGATATTACTGAATTGTGTTGAAATTTCTCCCATACTCGAGGAGGTATCTGAAACTCCACCTTCTTTAAAGGTTCCAATGAAATAGGAAAACTACACAAAGAGCTAGCTAATTTCAAGACTGATATTCTTGTTTAGCTAAACACCACATTAGATGGCATATAGGCTAAAACGCGAATTCTTGAGACTTTGTCCATTTACTGCCCCAGGTGCCGAAACAAACATTTGATAAGGGAATGCCCTTTGGACAAAGTTGAAAAAATTGACATTTGTCAAGTTTGTGACAAGGACCAACCCATTGATCAGTGTGAGCTTCTGAATGAAATCAAGAATTCTAAGAAAAGAACACCCCCGGTTGAGGAAGAAGTCAATGTTGTAAATCAAAGAACTGGAGGGAATTTTTCCTATGGCCAAAATTCAAACCCTAACTGGAGACCTCAACCCAACTGGAATAATAATCAATGGGCAGCACCCTGGCCTCAGGTACCACCTCAAGTACCACTTAATTGGGAAACTTATCCTTGGGGACCACCTAAATGGGAAAATCAATCTTGGGGTGATCCTTAGTGACCTAACCAGCCTCAACAGTGGTACCCTCAGAATCATATTCCTCAATGGAATCAACCTCAACACCAGTTTTATACTAGTCCCAAAAGGATGCCTACTCGATAGGAAAATATTTTTCCACCTCCCCAGAGTACTCAACAAAATGAACAAGTTAACCAACCACAACTTCCGGCGCAACATGTTCCCAATCCAAAGAACAATCGCCTGAACACTCTAGTGTATTCTACTGAACAATAAAATGTCACTGGACTTAATGCGATACACTGTGGAAACTTATAGTTGAGGTCTAGAAAAACACTTTTGCATCCAACTATTGAAGAAATTTTGGATGAACCTATTAAGAATTCAGCTGATACAACTACAACAATGCCCAAATCCAATGAAAAAACCCCCAAAATCTACTCAAGACAAGCCTGACCCACCATCTTCAACTAGAGCTTTCAACCTACCTCAGGAGGAAGGGGGTCAATCTCCAACTGATCTTTTGAAGGATTCCACCCCTAAGGACAAAATTAAAGCACCTTTTCTAGAGCGTCTGAAACCAATCACCGTGAAAGATACTTCAGAAATGACCACATCTACCGAAACCGCATTGATACAAAAAATTAAACAATTGTAGATTGAAGTTCCTTTGCTATAAGCGATTAAGGAGATTCCTAAGTTGAACCAGCTAATCAAATAGTTGTGTATCAAAACTCCAAGGAGGAAACCAAAATGAATAAATATTTTCCACATAAACGGTTATCTAGTTGACTTGTTGGTTGGAATAACCACTGCTCTAAAATATGATGATCCAAGTAGTCCACTTATAATAGTAACAGTTAATGAGGTACCAATACCTAGTGCTTTGGTGGACCTTGGAGCAACGATTAACATAATGATTGTTGATGTGATGGAAAATTTGGGACTTATTGATTTACATCCCACGACTAAAATCTTGCAAATGGAAAACCAATCCATATCTATTCCCAAGGGTGTTATTGAAAATGTTCTTGTTAAGGTGGATGGATGGGAATATCTAGTAGATTTTCAAATAATTGAGTCTCTTACACCTAAAGATAGTTATCCAATAATTCTTGGACAACCATGGATGGCTACTGTTGCAGCCACAATTGACTGTAGAGAGGGAGGAATGACCATTTCACATGGACCTAATAGAAAACATTTATTTTTGTATCCTCTTGCCAAGCCTGCCAAACACAATAAAGTATAGGTTGATGAACTAGAAAGTCCCAACAGACAGGAAAATTTGGCTTCACTGGCCATGGTAGTCATCAAACAGCATGGTGAAGAATTAGAGGATGAATTGGAAAAAACGTGGAAAGTCTTACTATGGATTCGAGTGGTGAGGAGATGCTAGATGTAGAAGAGATCCTAGGACACCCAATCAACATAGATCACATAGAATTTGAAAATGCCAATTTCATTGGATTTCCTTGTCCTTTGACAAACTTAGTTCCAAAAATGCACCATTTCTTTGCAGACGTTGCCAAGCTTCATGAAACCATACCTCATAGTTGTCCTCTTAACACCTTGACAAGGCCCATGTATACTATCACATCCAACCATCCAGGAGTTAAAACCATTATGTTGCTGCTAGGAAAAACTTTGAACATTAACAGTTTGTTGACTAGGCCGGAAGAACACAAATTGTTTGACACTCTGGTGAATAGATTTAAAGCTTTTGCTTGGGACTATATAGATATGAGAAGAATACACCCAATTGTGTGTACTCATCATATCTATACTAAGGATGTTCAACCTATTCACTAACCACAATGGAGACTCAATCCTACCTTGAAAGACATCGTTAAAACTAAAATTGAGAAACTCCTACAAATAGGGTTTATTTATCTAATTTTTGACAGCAAATGGGTGTCACCTTTGGTTGTAGTTCCAAATAAAAATGGAAAGTGGAGAGTGTGTGTAGACTATAGGGAACTAAACAAAGCAACACGCAGAGATTACTTCCCTCTACCATTTGTAGACCAGGTGCTAGATAATTTGGCTAGGAGGAAACATTTTTCATTTTTGGACGGATTTAGTGGTTACAACCAAATACAAGTAGCAGTAGAAGACCAGGAAAAGATGACCTTTACTTTACCTTGAGGGAAATTTGCATATTGGGTTCTTCCTTTTGGGCTATGTAATGCTCCTGCAACGTTCCAGAGAGTTATCCTAGCTATATTTGTTGAGTTGGTGAATGAGTGTGTGGAAGTCCATATGGATGACTTCATTGTATATGGTTCAATCTTTGATGAGGTTCTCCAAAATCTAGATAAGGTGTTGAAGCAATGTGAAGATCATCGTTTGTCCCTAAGCCAAGAGAAATGTCTGATAATGGTAGAACAAGGAATAGTGCTGGGACACCATATTTTAGCTGAAGGGATTAAGGTTGATACTAAGAAAATTGAAGTAATACAACAACTTGAGACCCCAAAAACCCAGACTGATGTCAGAATTTTCTTAGGGCATGTTGGATACTATCGAAGATTCATAGAAAATTTCAGCAAAATAGCAGCCCCTATGTTTTCCCTTCTTCAGAAGAATGTAGAGTTCATCTCGACACCTGAGTGTCAGTCATCATTTGAAATCATCAAGGAGAAACTCATCTCTGCTCCTGTCCTTCGTGAACCTAATTGGAACCTTTCGTTCCATATCTATGTCGATGCATCTGATGATGCCATTGGAGCGGTTTTAGGACAAGAAGATGAGAATGGGGGAAAATATGTCATATATTTCATCAGTAAGAATCTGACTCCAACATAAAGGAATTATACCACAACGGACAAAGAATTCTTAATTGTAGTTCATGTAATTAATAAATTTTGACATTACATCATGTGATACAAATTCATAGTATACACAGATCACTCAGCCATCAAGTACCTCATGAATAAACCTATAGTAAATGCAAGGATAATTAGGTGGTTGCTTCTTCTCTAGGAATTCAACATAACAATTATTGACAAACCAAGGAAGTCCAATGTAGTCACGGATTTCTTATCCTGAATTAAGCATGATGGTGATTGTGCTCTGGTACAGGATGAGTTCCTAGATGAAAATATGTTTGTCATCTCTACTAAAACCCCTTGGTTTGTCAATATTGCAAACTACTTTGCCACTGCAGAAGTACCACCTCATTTTTATCAAAATAGAAGAAACGCCTTGTTAGAGAAAGTGCCCCTTTCAAATGGATTAATGGGATCCTATTTCGATGTGGACCTGATATGGTTCTACAATGCTGTGTTAGGGAAGATGATATCTATAGAATCCTTAGATCCTATCATGATGATCCTTCTGGAGGGTATTATTTTGTTAAAAGGACAAGCCACAAGATTTTGGGAGTAGGATACTACTGACCTTCTATGCATAAGGATATCAAGAAATATGTTTGCAAATGTGATGAATGTCAAAGGGTATGAATACCAACTACATCTAATGAAATGCCCTTGCAGCCTCAGGTAGTCCTTGAACCATTTGAAAAATGGGGATTGGATTTTATTGGCCCTATAGATCCTCCTTCACAAGGAAAAGAGTATATTTTGTCCTGTACTGACCACCTAAGTGGGAAAAAGTGCAAGCCCTATGTGTTGCTAGGGAGGAACAAGTAGTTGATTTCCTTTACAACAGAATCTTCCTCAGATTCAGAACTCTTAGGATAATTATCACATATCAGGGCCCCCAGTTTATGTCTAAGGTTTTGTTAGCCTTCACAAATCATTTCCAGGTGAGTCACAAGAATTCCTCACCCTACCACCTTCAAGCGAATGGACAGGTCGAAGTCACTAACAGGGAATTGGAAAACATTTTAACAAAAATTGTTTCATCAAGAAGGAAAGACTAGGCTCGGAAACTACCTGAAGTCGTTTGGGCTTATAACATCACTTGGAAATCAACTACGAGGTATATTCCATACGAGTTAGTTTTTGGGAAGAAAACTCTCTTGCCCATTGAATTTGAACTCCAAAATCTTAGGACATCCATGGAGTTAGGTATAGATCTTAAACGAGCCCAGATAGAGATATTTTTACAACTTAGTGAATTGGATGAACTCTGTTTGGATGTCATCCATCAAACCAAGATGGTGCAACAACAACGCAAGGTCTAGAATGACAAACATATCAAGGAGAGATAATTCCATAATGGGGATTGGGCATTATTGTTCAATTCCAAATACAAGGATCACCATGGAAAACTCATAACGCATTGGCTCAGACCATATGAAATTTTTAAGGTATTTGCAAATGGTTCGGTTCAGTTGAGACCCATTGATGGTGATACCCGAACTCTCCTAGTTAATGGACACCAATTACACATCTACCATAAGCCTGTTAATAGAGAGGAATTTACAAAAATGGTAGAAATGTAGGGAGAAATCCAATGCATTGACTCTACTATGGCTAGGTTAGAAGGAAGTAATTTGAATTTACTAGGGGGAAATGTAGGGAGAAATCCAATGCATTAACTCTGCTATGGCTAGGGTGTGTCAAAATGAAGTAATTTGGAGTTACTAGTGTATCTGATATGAGCTAGGTGTAGGAGCACCCGAGAGCTGGCCACTCGAGGGGTTGTAGATTAGATAGATAAGTATTTTAATTTTAATTATATACTTTCATTTAGTAGATAACAATTGGAATTGAAGTTTATTTTCATGTGTATAATTATGTTAAGACTAATCCTGCAGGTTGTAGCTAAGTCTGTAGTCTTTGAGTTTAGTGTCTAAAGTTTCAGAGCACCTTCTTTCAGTTGTTTCAGATTGTTAAATCATTTTCTATTAGTTGTTTAGATTGTTATCTTTTGTTAGATCAATGTTTCCCAATTTTTTTACAAGCTTTACTTCTTCAACAATTTATACATTTCTTAGTTTAATCATTTCCATGCTTTCTAGTTTAGTTGTTATGCTTTTTAGATTCATAGTTTTCTACTTTCTAGTTTAGTTATTTCAAGCTTTCTAGATAGATGATTTCTTGTTTTCTAAGTGTAGTGGTCTTTTAGTTTAGAATTTTATTTTAGTTGTCCAACATCTAGGAAACCCAAGGGAGATAGTCAAGATGTCTTCTATTGCATATAGCCTTCGAACACTACCCAATAGATATATGAATGTATTTATCAACTAAAGTGTTAGCACCTAACGACATCCTATCACCTTGGCCCTCCCTGTATGGTAGAAGGAAGGGTCCTCAAGGGGATTCCTCTATGTCTCAGCCTCCCACCGCTCCTTCTCCTAAAGCAGTAAATGGGAAGAGGCCCACCACCGAGGTGCTAGAGCCAACTCCCCTCGTTGTCTTTCAATCGCTTCCTCCTGCTCCTGTTCAGGAGTTTGTGCCTCTGCCAAAAATAACTATGATGGACACCCCTATGGCTGAGCAGGAGCCTTTTGTCCCTTCACAGCTCCTAACCTCTAGCTCAAAGAGTCGCAGAAATTGCTTTGCGCATGAGTGCAAGCGTCGGCAAAAAGCTCTAGCGGCTAAGTAGGCCTCTTTTTAAAAGAAGGAAGAGGAGATGACAACCCCTGTTTTAGGGTCTCCTATTGTGTCCTCCTCTCTCCTCCCCTCTGCTTTTGTTCAATGGATCTTAGTCTCGCTTCTAGCTCCTATTGTGAGCGCAAGTACGCCTGACCCCAAAAAGGTGTAGGTGTTTATCGCTCCTTTGGTCAAGCCACCCCTTTTGATGTCCCTTCCAGACATCCCACCATTCCCGAAACCTGTGGACATGTCGAATACCTCAGTAGTGTTTGTCATGGTTTTCTCCTCCTCCTCCTCTGCACCTCTTGCCTCATCTGTGGGGAGTTCACATCCCCCAAAAAAGCAGAAGGTAGAGGTTGTCCCTTCTAACAATGGAGGGTGTAAGAGGATCCCACCTTCTCCAAAAGGTGGTCTTGCGCTAGCTTGTTTCATTCTAGTGATGGAGCAAGTTCTGGCTTCCCCGAAGTTTTTCACCACTCTCGAGTCGCTTGGTGAGCCAAGCACTGAATCTCGGGCATAGTCCTCCTTGCCCATTGAGGTACGACATGACACTCATGTAAAGTGCATGTTCAACTCTCTGGATGAGGTCCTAGCCTTGTCAGAAATCTTCACGAAATCGTTGACCATAGCTCCACAAGAGTCGAGTGGAGAAGACCTTGCAGGTCCTTCTTCCTTAGCCCTTGTTGCAGGAGGGTCGAAAGTTCCTCCCCTTAATATTCCACCACTACAGGCTCATCTACCTTCTTATAATGATCTAGATTAGGAAGCGAACGACCTCTTGGTTGATGAGTGTTAAGGGGGGGCCTCTTCTTTACCTTTAGATTAGGTGTGTGTATGTTGTGACGTGTTCCCCCGTGCTTGTGTTATGTGTTCCTGGATGACCTTTGTCACCCTTGTTGGTGCTTGGATATAGGAGTGATTTCGTGTCATAAACCTTCTTCTATTTGTATCATCATTCTTCCTATGCTATGTGTTTTGACTTTCAACAAATTGGGGATGATGCAAAGTGTTGGGGGCATTTAGGCTTCCCTTCCATGTTGACTTGATTTTTTACTTTTTACTTTTTCTTCTCGTGCATTCTTCATATGGTCTAATATAGTAGGGGGTTGATGACAATTCATTTGTATACTATTATTATACTTCTATATATTTATGAGTAGCTTTGACCCTGAAATATCATACCACCCCTTTGCCCTTTGTTTGTGATGTCATTGTTTCTTTTCCTTATCTTTCTCTCTTCTTTGCTTGGGCTGTCCCTCATATGTATGAAAACGTCATGTTCATGATACTTCAATTTTCAGAAAATGCATTCATTGACAATGAATCTTTTCTTGAAAATCCTTGCAAACCTTTTTTCAAAAATTGCATTCTCAACTTGGACCCCTAGAGGAACGTGTTTCCTTCATCATGGGTTCACAAAGAAAGAACTTAAGAAATTTCCTTCGAGGAGGGAGCAACTTTTTTTTGCAGGAGAAGCATCAACCTTCCCCTCGTGAGGGAGCATCTTCTTCCTTTCGAATTCCTTGATGAAGTGAACATCTTTTGAAAGGATTCTTTGATAATGAATTGATTTGAGAAAAAATGTCTCTTTTACACTTTCAAACAACGCGTCCCTTGAGTGGACCCTTTTTTTTTTTAAAGGTTCCCAAGGAACCCCTTTGAAATCCTTTCAATTTGATGAATATTTGTGCAACTGCTTGCTTGTTTTCCTGCGTGGCTGCTTTGTTTTCTAACATGTTTTATCTACAGATTAACATGTTGCTTTGTAGGTGTTCCTATGAAGCCACTTTCCAATCTGACTCTGCGGAGTCCCCTTACATCGGGCTTCCTTCATGAGAGAGAACTTGGGGGTTTCCTTCTTACAGGTCTACAATCCTGTAAGGCACTTACTTCACTGGGCTTCCTTCATGAGGGAGAACTTGGGGGTTTCCTTCTTGCAGGTTTGTGGGCCTGTGAGATGCTTACATCCTGCAGGATTTGTCCATCAATGGTTTGAGGACCTTTGGTGTACTTTGTACAACTTCATAGTTCTTCGAGGCTATGGATTCCTTTTGTTCGAAATTCCTCAGGGAGAGTACCTATGGAGTCCTTTGACTACCCTACGCTTTCGAGTTCATCAGATCGTGGTGTGCTTCCTCGACAGTTCAAGTATACATTTCTAACTCTTTGATCTACTATACCGAACACTCATCAATATTTGTGCTCACTAAAGTGGGGGAAAAATGTATAGAAGCGAATTTGCACCCCTTAGAAAAATTCCCCTTTCACATACCCTCACCTTAGAAAATCAAGTTTGAAGGAAAAATTCTACATCACCCACCTGCCTTCCATCCACTTGAATTTTTTCTTGTGTGTCAATGAGAGAATATTTGTAGGGGATGAGCGTGTGATGCGTGGACATATGTGTGGTGCACTGCCATCCCTGACGGATTCCTATGTCTGAAGTTGGCAGAGGCATTACACACCCGATTGGGGTCGAATTGTAACGTCCTTCTTCGACCAACCGACCTGAAAATGACTTATTCTTTCTCATTCTACCTTCAAATTAATTCTTTATTCAATTAGTTCATCTCTTTCTAGCTCCTCTACACATTCACTCACTTCATTCTTCTTGTAATCTCTTCACTTCTTCACTCTCAATCAATATTCCAGCATTCCATTGTGAGCATTGTAGCAGCATTGACACTCCATCAACTCCACATTGCAAGTATGAGGCAATCCATAGAAATGTGGGCTTGGAGTCTTGCGAGACCTCCCTTCATCACCACTGCGACTGTGGTGACTTTTCCAAGTCCATACCTTGCATTATCCTTCCATTAGCTAGTGAGATTTTGGGTGGAGATGGTAACGCTTCACTCCTCTCCTTTGTGATTTGATAGAGTAGCATAGTATTGTTTTGTAGTGTTCATTGCTATATTCACTTTCTTTATCGCATATTCTACTTCATTTCTTTTTGGTTGTCCGTGGAGGTGGAAACACCAAAACGGGGGTCTAACTAAGGCAAACCCCTATATAGCCCCAACAATTCTCCCCTTCTTGTTTGTGTTGAGGTGGACATACGCATGGATCTAGCTGGTGAACTGGTACTTTTGTGAGATTATCTTCATCACCCTATATTTTATTTACTTGCTTTATCATTTCTATCTTTACTTTTGGTACTTTCTTATTCTATTTTTCTCATCACAACCAACTAGCTAGGTTATTAGTAAGTTCTTAGGTAGTTTTTACTATACTTCATGTTTTCTAGTCGTACAAATGCCAACGCAATAGAGAGATGCCAGCGCATCAAGTTGTCATTCCAAAACCGCATTGTTGTCCTCGGATAGAGATTTTTCTAAGGTGCAGTACCGACCCCAAAAACTAGCTCGCCTAGCACAAACCTGAACTTCAGGTCTGAAGAGTAATAGAAGTACTACATAGTGCTCTTCATTCTCAATCTTTGTCTTTTAGAGTGAGGTAAGTTAGGGCAGCCCTCCGCTCTCGGCTCTCCATGATCTGGAGTCTTGATGTGGTTGGTCCCCCTCTCTTACAAGCATGCAACACTATTTGGAAAGGTAACATTTCATTAGAATCTACCTATGATCTTGTCGTCAAACTCGAGTTAAAGAAGAATTTTAATGCAATGCTATAGTTTGCATCATAAATATCTCTATTTCAAATGTAGAAACAAATTCCATAGGTACAATAGGGGATAAATTGCATACAAATTCTAGCAATGAAAAGTTCTAGCTTTTCAGCATCAACTTGAAAAGAAGGTATTATTTTATCACTAACACATGTGAAAATATTCTAATAGATATGCAAAGGAATAAAGTTATGCACATAAGCTTATTGAATGGAGTAAATGTTTTAGAAATTTTCTATATAAGATATTCTTTACATCAAACGAGGCTAAATCAATGGGCTATGCCCCGAGGGCAAGCAGGTAGAGAGCGAACTTCAGGCTCATGCCTATCAATTATGGATTACTCACGGGACGGGCGCCATTGAAACAAAAAAAGCTACTGAGCAGTAATAAGATTGAATAAATTTAAATGAATATGATCAAAAAAATAATAAACATTTCACCCAGTAGGCGTAATGAGGGCATTGAGTTATTATTGTGTGCTGGGATGAGTTGTAGTATCACCTGAGTGGGTGAGGGAAGTAAATCATCGCCTTAACTTTTTCTGTCACTTCATCACTCTGCATTTCTTCTGGAAGGACACGTACAACATCTGCCATATCCTAACACCAATTGTCGTGAAATAATCTTCTTGCGTATTAGGTAGTACACCATGTTGTAGCAAATATTCATAATTTGATTTCCTTCTGCTAAAGAGCTTAGATTTCCTGACATATAATGTGTACGTGGTAGTATACATGCTCACCAATCGCCCTGGGACATGAATAGCCTATGCACCTTCAAACATTCATTTGCCCCTGTAAAATAATTATTTTGACGAATTCAGTGGACTCACCCACTATATTTTACATCACATCAATCATAAGGCTATTATATTCCCTGTGTTTTCTGTTCGCATATTTCCCCTCTTCCTTGCTGTAACCAGGTTTGGATCATGGAAGTTTCCTTATCGCTTGGATGTCAAAAGCATGGCGATAGATGACAACCATTTCCATTAGATATGAATGACGTAACGATAGTAAGAAGTGTCAAAATCCAAATGGCTTTAGTAATGTTCATCTGTAGAGGTGGGTGGCGTAGGATCCTTAGTAATTATAGGAGATCTGGAAGTCGACATGGACCCAAGCATGACGTCTTACCCTAGCTATGAACGATAATGCACGATACATTCAAACGTTGAACCTTTAAACAATCGATCAAACGAGTGATCGAGCAATTTATGTGTTCAACTTGTGTACCGCTTCTCTCAACCAATAGGTTAGGTGCTAAGGACGATTAACCTATCTTCAGTAAGTAGGGTAGTTTCCTTACCAAATAAATTGATAAGACTTAAACTGGCGAGCTGATCATACTAGTTGCTCTAAATTTAATGCCCTGACAACCTTTCTGGAAAATAAAATAAGATAAACTAGGATAGATTGTAATTGTGTTTATGGTGCTTGCCTTAACGTCAAGGCTACGAAAATGGTTAGTTGGAAGGAGACAGCTCTGTGAACATTAAAATTGCTATTGAAATGACAATCTAATATGCCCTCTGCTTTGCACGTATAAGACTATAAAATGTGCAATTTCATAAAATTGAACCAGACGGTGTTGAGCACCACAACATCCACATAGAATGGAGCAATAGATTAGAAAATTAATGATATGTCCAATATAACTTCATGTACACTTTAATATTTGGTGGACGTTGCTAAATAGCTACTAATTAACTTGAATATCAGATAACAAATTTAAAACTATTAGTAAAAATAATGTCTCTACTAACATAAATATTTGGTGGACGTTGCTAAATAGCTACTAATTAACTTGAATATCAGATAACAAATTTAAAACTATTAGTAAAAATAATGTCTCTACTAACATAAATATTTGGTGGACGTTGCTAAATAGCTACTAATTAACTTGAATATCAGATAACAAATTTAAAACTATTAGTAAAAATAATGTCTCTACTAACATAAAAGCTAACCATCGTGTAAAGATAAGTATAAATAATGATGGTATTGAGAACTGTTAATAACCGGAGGAACATTAACATTGCATGACTATATTAGAATAATATAAAAATTAATATTGTGGAAAATTACTCAAGGTGATGTTATTCATTGTATGGTATTAATATTGAGTGTGTTTTGCATTCGTAATTCTTTTAGAAGAAAGTAAAAAATAAAAAATTAATAGATAAAACAACATTATGCAAAGAGAGAGATCATAGTACAACTCAATTGAAATTTAAGGGAGTATTGATATTATAGCATAATAATAGGAATTCAAGTAAAAGGTGACACTAATATAAAAATAAATATTAATATTGAAGGTAATACCAGTTTATACTATTATCCAATGTTAATGTTGGTATAATCATAGTGATAAATTAGTAAATTATTAATTTACTCATGGTAGTGTAATATAGGGATAACATTAGTGATAACATCATTCTAGTGTGATTATATAGTAATAACATAAGTATTGCAAATTGAAGAGTAAATATTTCGATTAAGTAGAGATAATGCTATTAATGTTAAATTTTAAATTTAAAAGAAAATAATAATAATAATAAATCAGCAATAGAGGGTCTAGCATCTAGCCTTATTGGCTATGACAAGTTAAGTGTCCAAATATTACTTCAAGCCATGGTAAATTTGTTGTTATATTTAATAATAATTTTGGAAAGAATTATACTATCCTTCACCAGGGCCTTATATCTAGGCTTTATCATTTCCATATGGCGCTTTGCCCTGCTCGGCCTATCACTGTGCAAGAAGTTCTGTCTCTCCCTACTCTTGATGAAACCCCGGTTTCGTCCACTCCCCCCTCTGCTACTATTTTGGACACGCCGGGCCCAAGCAAGAAAAAATGCCTCAAGAATCCTACCTTGAAAGCCCATCCCCATGGCACTTCCCCTAGTATGGGCCCGGAGGATACGGGTAGGGAAAGAAAGCGGCTTGCCCCTACCCCGCACCCTAAGGCGAAAGCCTCTAAAAAAGATAAAGTTTGCCATCAAATTGACTCTGATGTTGAGATCACTAAGGAAACTAACACCCATCGTCGTTCTCATAGACTGGTTTGTAAGCAGGACAAGATTGGAAGCCTTAAGGAAGCCTCTGATTCAGAAAAGGATCTCGAGAGTGACAATGAAAGCCATGAGGAAATGGTGGTGGGAGGAGAAGGTCGGTCGGTGTTGAAATATCCCGAGCCAATTTTTTTTGATTTTTCAATTATCAGATTACAACATTACAATCAAGTACCCGTTAAGGTTAGAAGATAAACCCAAACGTACTGAAACAACTCTAACCAGTATGGCGCCGATGATGGCGAGCATTGGTCAGAGGATCTAAATCAGACTGCTTATGCTGTAACTCTAACCAGTATGGCGCCGATGATGGCGAGCATTGGTCAGAGGATTTTCTACTCTAAATGCTGGAAAGGGAACTCGACGTCAAGTATGTGCTACCCAATCCAATGCGGAGTGAGGGGCGACCATATGACGGAGTGATTACAATAACAATGCTTGAAAGAGAAATGCTAAGAGCTGAAAACACTCGACACCCAGAATGTGCTTGCTAACCCAGGATGGGAAAGTAGCTACCATAGGGCGGAGCTGTAACTATTACAATAACTTTAATTGAAATTGAGAATTACAACCAGATTTGAACAAGAATGAAATGACTGCCAGTACTACTGTCAGTTTTACAAAATAAGAAGTATTCGCCTGCCAATATCTTGTGAAATTAAAGGATCAGCATTACATCATAGAGAACCACTTTTATCTTGGATAGGAATACCAAAACCAAAATGCTTTCAAGGATCAAGATACTGATTTCTGATTTCTGTTACAAATCTGCTCATTAAAGGAATAAACAGCAATCTATGGAACTACTCAATTGCTCATATCTTTCACGTATGACCTCCAATTGACTTGAAATAAAATGCAATATGCTCTAACTGAGATTACGCCTAAGATAGAACACAGAAAACAGACTTAAATGCCACCATTTAATTTTGCACAGATCCCAATATAAACTGCAGATGGTACGGCCTCTAGAAAGGGCGATCTGCTCTTAAAATTCAATGCCTTCAAAATAAAATCTGCAAATTTGTGAACTAAGGCGCCTAGACCCTACAATGAGAATAGAATGATACCCAGAACCATATTTTTGTGTTTTTTTTATTTATGAATTAAAACACTAATCAGCTGTAGCAAACAATGCAAATACTGGAAACCCTCTAATATACAAACTGACTTAACAAGGAACAAACTGAATACAAAGCTCAAATACAAATGCAAACTCACAAATGAGACGATTTTCACCACTAGTTGTTGTCTTGCAAACAAGAAGCGATGCCCGAGCTAGGAGGTCTTCATTCCTCGAAGCAAATCTAGAGCCAATCCGGTAGCATAACAATATAGTCGACCAAAGATGATGAAATGATGCTCAAGTCTCCTTTTTATAAGTTTCGGTTGACTTCACGAAACCCTAAAATCCAACTCAATGACCAAACCCTAGCTCTTTCTTCAAGATGGCGTCCTTTTCCCTTTTAGCTCAATATTCATATTTTAATTAAAATCAACACCTTGATAAATGCGCCCAAATTAACTTGTTTTGACTTTGGAAAATTCATCAAAAATTAAATATATCCTTAATGATGGCGCCACCCTTCAAGTCCACCTTTTAAAATAACATTAAGTCATTTGACTAGGCCAAGGTGATAAAATAACATTTAAATTATAATGTTAATTTTTAAGTGAAATGAGCTCAACTCCCCAAAACTGCATTCTGAAGCCCGAAACTGAATACGCCACTTGAGTCAACTGAAGGGGAAGGTCAACTGCCTGAGACCATCCTGTTTACTGCCAAAAATAGAATTTACTAAAAATAGTAAATTCCTGGAAATGCTCAGAATGCCGAGATGAACACACCATTGCGAAGCTCTCTGAAAACCCAGAAAGAATCCGCCATTGAATCCACCAACTTCGAGCAAGGACATCCTCAAAAATAGGAAACCCTAATTTTACCTTCCGACTAGCCTTCGGGTTTCCAGAAAAAGGCCAACGGTCACAGGAACGATCAGGTTTGAGAAGGGGACATTACAGTCCGCCCTCCCCAAGATTGCTTGTCCTCAAGCAATCGCAAACCAGGATGCTGCAATATCTCATCACTTTCCCAAGTCGCATCCTCCATAGGCAGGTTCTTCCACTTCACTAGGTATTCTCTGATGGTTCTTTTCCTCAAAGAACGTTCTCTGAAGTCAAGTATCTCCTCTGGAATTAGAACCAACTGTCCCTCTTCATCCAACGTGGCAACTGTGATGAAGCAACCACATTATGTCCAAGTGCCTTCTTGATGCGAGACACGTGGAAGACGTTATGCACTCTGCTATTAGAAGGTAGCTCTAATTCATAAGCTACTGCCCCAACTTTTCTGATGACCCTAAATGGCCCATAGAAGCGAGGTTTGAGCTTCTCAGCTCCACTCTTCTTGAGAGTAGACTGTCTATAAGGTTGTAAACGAAGATAGACCATATCCCCAACCTCGAAAGAATGCTCAACACGCCTCTGATCAGCATACAACTTCTACTGATTTTGTGCAATCTGCAAATTATCCTTCAAGGATTTCATTATGTCTTGACTATGCTGCAACAAATCCTTGGCTAGGGGTGCTTTGCTGTCACCAAACACCAAATCTGCAAAACTAGGTGCTTCATACCCATAAAGTGCCAAGAAAGGAGACATCTTAATCGACATATGGAAAGAAGAATTGTAGCAGTACTTGCCTATATGCAGCCACTTAACCCATGCTCTCTGCTGCTCTGCCACATAGTTTCTCAAGTAGCCTTCCAACGACTTGTTCACTACTTCTGTTTGTCCATCAGTTTGGGGGTGATAACTAGTGCTTGGAGTGAGCACCGTACCACTCATTCTAAAAACTTCTTGCCAAAACGTACTTAGGAACTTGCTGTCCCTATCACTCACAATGTTCTTTGGCAACCCAAGCAGCCTAAACACCTCTCGAAAGAACAAATCTGCAACTTGGGCTGCAGAAAAAGTGCTGGTAATGGCAAAGAAATGAGCAAATTTGGTTAATCTGTCAACTACTACGTAAATACAATCCTTCCCTTGGGCCTTGGGCAACCCAGTGATGAAGTCCATCGAAATGCTTTCCCATTTTTGATTGGGAATTGGAAGTGGTTGCAGCAAACCGGCTGGTAAGGTATGCTCATTTTTATTCACTTGACAAACAGGACACTCCTGAATGTAGCGTTGTACTTCTCCTTTCAATCCTTTCCAAGAAAACCTTTCTCGGGTCTGCCTATATGTCTTGAAAAAACCTTGGTGACCAGCAATTGGAATATCATGGAAAGTCAAAAGAATCTTCTTCTTAAGCTTAGAATCAGCCACCAGAAAGATTCTTCCCTTATAATGTATCAATCCCTCAACCACCTTGTACCTTTCATCATGAAAAGTACCCTCAAGAATGCTGGTTGCAAACTGATTTTTGGCATAATCAGCAAGCAACAAGTCTCTCCAATCTGCAGTAAGCTCACACAATGAGCTAAGATGAGGTCTCCTTGACAACTCATCAGCCACGATATTATTTTTCCCTTTGACATATTCAATGTCAAAGTCGTAAGCTTGAAGCTTACTCACCCATTTCTGTTGCCTCTCATTTAGGTCCTTCTGGTGCGTGAAATGCTTGAGGCTATTGTGGTTAGTCTTAACCACGAATTTGTTCCCCACCAAGTACTGCCTGAACTTGGCTAATGCATGCATAATGGCAAGCATTTCTTTGTCATAAATTGAATATGTCCTTTCGACACCCCGTAATTTTCTGCTCTCAAACACTATAGGGTGTTTGCCTTGCATCAACACAGCCCCAACTCCTTCACCTGATGCATCACACTGCAGCTCGAATGGCTTGGAGAAATCCGGAATAGCCAAAACTGGACACGAGCTCATGATCCTCTTGAACTTGTCAAAAACAATTTGAGCCTTTTCTGACCAAACAAAGGCTCCCTTTTTGGTGAGATCAGTAAGGGGGGCAACATTCTGTGAATACCCCTTTACGAATCTCCGATAAAATCCACAAAGACCCAGAAAACCTTTCAACTGAGTCAAGTTCTCAGGAGGTGGCCAATCAACTACTGCTTTAATCTTTTCCGGATCCACCTTCACTCCCTCAGCACTGATTATGTGGCCAAGGTACAGCAACTCCTCCATTCCAAATTCACATTTGGAAGCTTTTGCAAACAAACTCTCAGACTCCAGGATACTAAGCACTTCCTCCAAGTGCTTGAGATGATCTTCCCAAGTCTTGTTGTAAATCAGAATGTCATCAAAAAATATCAACACAAATCTCCTTAACTGATTCTGAAAAACACGGTTCATGCAAGACTGAAAGGTAGCCGGAGCGTTAGTCAACCCAAATGGCATGACTAAGAATTCGAAATGGCCATAGTGACACCTGAAAGCTGTCTTCTCCACATCAGATCCCCTCATCCGAATCTGATGGTAACCCGATCTCAAATCTATCTTTGAGAAGAACTTGGCCCCATGTAGCTCATCAATGAGCTCATCTATTCTGGGAATGGGGTATCTGTTCTTGATGGTGCTTTGATTCAAAGCACGATAGTCCATGCACATGCGCATGGTACCATCCTTCTTCTTCACAAGAACCACTGCCGATGCAAAGGGGCTCTTGCTTGGGCGTATGAAACCCATCTCCAAGATTTCCTGAATATTCTTCTCGATCTCATCCTTTTGCCTCTTCGGATACCGATATGGAGTTGTGATCACCGATTTAGCCCCTTCCTTGAGCTCTATGATGTGTTCTGAACCCCGTTCAAGTGGTGGTCCAGGAGGCAAATCTGCAAAGACTTTTCTCTTCTTCGTGAGTAGTGACTGGATATCAGGAGGATGGTCACGTTTAGTCTCAACCGGACTAGCAGGGAGGATCATGCATTCTGCAACCCACTCAACTTGATCGTGACGGATCAGCTTTGCCATTCTTTTGAATGACACAACCCGAGGGCCCCCATTGGACATTCCTCTCAGAACTATTTTCTTCCCATCGGATTGAAACTTTAGCTCCATAGTCTGCAGATTCAAGGAGATCTCCCCAAGAGAATGCAACCATTGAATGCCTAGGACGGCATCAGTATCTCCAATGTGAACTACATAGAAGTCATCCTTGACTTCGTAGTTTCCCAATTGCATGGTCATGTTCAAGATTTTCTTTGTGCAAGAGATATGAAATCCATCGGCAACCATGACCTTGAACCCTTCAAACTCCTCTGTTTGCAGCCCCTTCTTGGCTACCACAACTTCATCAATGAAGTTATGTGTTGCTCCAGTGTCGATCAAGGCAACGATTCGCTGCCCTTTGACCATCCCTCGAACCTTGAATGATTCATTTTTTTGGAAGCTAGAAAGCTGAGCTAAGACTCCTCCACTTTCCTTCTCATTTTCAGATTCTTCTGGAGCTTTTTCTACTTCACTTTCTTCAAAATTAGATTGTTGGTCGGAAAAATCAGAACTACTTTCACCAGCAGAATAGTACTCAATCTGATTGAACTTAACCCCTTTAGGGCAAACATGATCTTGAGACCACTTTTCCCTACACCGGAAACACAACCCTTTTCTTCTGAGTTCATTCAGGGTTTCAGGATCCAACCTGGTGACATGGGAATGGTGATTTTTAAACTCCTTGTGCTGGGGTCTCAAAGGAGGTCTATGCTGAGGCTTTTTCCCTTTATCCCTTTTCTGAAAGGGGGAATTGGACTGAAATTTTTCCTTAGGAGCAGCCCACTCCATGTTTCTCGCCTTCTTCATGGCCTCTTGCAGGGTTGGTGGATCAAAGGCTTTAATCCAACCTTTGAGAGGTTCTGTCAAACCTTCACTGAAAAGAATCACCAATCTCCTTTCCGTGATTCTAGTCACCATGACTGAGAGTCTCTGAAACTCGGCAATGTAGGCATCAACTGTGCCATACTGTCTCAATTGTGCAAGTTCTCTGAAATGAATCTCAGGATCCTTTTTCTCAAACCTCTCGATGAGCCTAGTGGTGAACTCATCATAAGTTGTGATAGACCGATGACCCAGAGTAACTAGGCCATGGTACCACCATTCATGCGCCACCCCATCAAGGTGTAGCGTAGCGAACTTGATCGCCTCCTCTTCCGCCATAGGTCTGAGAGCTAGATAGTTATCCAGCTTCTGTATCCAAGCTCGAGCTGAACTGGTATCACTCCCGTCAAAGTGTGGAAGTGTCACCTTGTTGACAGCTTGGTACAAGTCTCCTTGATTTGATGGTCTTCTTTGATCATAGTGTCTCCCTTGTCCTTTGTTTTTCCTTTTATGATCCATGAAATCGTTATAGGACATATCCATCCTGATGTCAGCAGGTAGAGAGTCATACTCTGCATGACCCAGTCTCAACTGCTCCACGAATGAAGTATTCTCTTCAGGATCTGGCTGAGTGTTTACAAGAGCCAAAAAGGTAGGTTTGAATGGCCTGGAAGAAATGTAAGTGTTGTTTGACACTGTCCGAGCTACATGCTCATCATGCTGGTTGGAAGCACTATGCTCCCCTCTGTGGCCTGAGTTGTTCTGTGGAGTGGTGTTCTGACCCACTTTCCCCATCATGAGAGATACCATGTCCATCAAGGTATCCATCTTTCTTTCAAATCTCTTCCCGGGACTCGTAGATATGTCTCTTCCTTTCCCACTATCATCTATGTTGTTGGTAAACCTCTCGTTACCCCCAACTGATCTTTCACCCTCTGCCATATCTGATTCCTGAGAAGACTCCCAATGAGCCCTCAAGACTTCTGAAGCTGTCTGACCCTCTGGGGCCTGATAAAGCTGGAACTGTTTTCCAACCTTCTTGTCTTCTCTTGCAATGTACCTCTTTTCTCTGTCACTCATAGACAGAATGATCACAGGATGGCAAGATCTTGGCTTTGATACCACTGAAATATTCTGAGCCAATTTTTTTCAATTTTTCAATTATCAGATTACAACATTACAATCAAGTACCCGTTAAGGTTAGAAGATAAACCCAAACGTACTGAAACAACTCTAACCAGTATGGCGCCGATGATGGCGAGCATTGGTCAGAGGATCTTCTACTCTAAATGCTGGAAAGGGAACTCGACGTCAAGTATGTGCTACCCAATCCAATGCGGAGTGAGGGGCGACCATATGACGGAGTGATTACAATAACAATGCTTGAAAGAGAAATGCTAAAAGCTGAAAACACTCGACACCCAGAATGTGCTTGCTAACCCAAGATGGGAAAGTAGCTACCATAGGGCGGAGCTGTAACTATTACAATAACTTTAATTGAAATTGAGAATTACAACCAGATTTGAACAAGAATGAAATGACTGCCAGTACTACTGTCAGTTTTACAAAATAAGAAGTATTCGCCTGCCAATATCTTGTGAAATTAAAGGATCAGCATTACATCATAGAGAACCACTTTTATCTTGGATAGGAATACCAAAACCAAAATGCTTTCAAGGATCAAGATATTGATTTCTGATTTCTATTACAAATCTGCTCATTAAAGGAATAAACAGCAGTTTATGGAACTACTCAATTGCTCATATCTTTCACGTATGACCTCCAATTGACTTGAAATAAAATGCAATATGCTCTAACTGAGATTACGCCTAAGACAGAACACAGAAAATAGACTTAAATGCCACCATTTAATTTTGCACATATCCCAATATAAACTGCAGATGGTACAGCCTCTAGAAAGGGCGATCTGCTCTTAAAATTCAATGCCTTCAAAATAAAATCTGCAAATTTGTGAACTAAGGCGCCTAGACCCTACAATGAGAATAGAATGATACCCAGAACCATATTTTTGTGTTTTTTTTATTTATGAATTAAAACACTAATCAACTGTAGCAAACAATGCAAATACTGGAAACCCTCTAATATGCAAACTGACTTAACAAGGAACAAACTGAATACAAAGCTCAAATACAAATGCAAACTCACAAATGAGACGATTTTCACCACTAGTTGTTGTCTTGCAAACAAGAAGCGATGCCCGAGCTAGGAGGTCTTCATTCCTCGAAGCAAATCCAAAGCCAATCCGGCAGCATAACAGTATAGTCGACCAAAGATGATGAAATGATGCTCAAGTCTCATTTTTATAAGTTTCGGTTGACTTCACGAAACCCTAAAATCCAACTCAATGACCAAACCCTAGCTCTTTCTTCAAGATGGCGTCCTTTTCCCTTTTAGCTCAATATTCATATTTTAATTAAAATCAGCACCTTGATAAATGCGCCCAAATTAACTTGTTTTGACTTTGGAAAATTCATCAAAAATTAAATATATCCTTAATGATGGCGCCACCCTTCAAGTCCACCTTTTAAAATAACATTAAGTCATTTGACTAGGCCAAGGTGATAAAATAACATTTAAATTATAATGTTAATTTTTAAGTGAAATGAGCTCAACTCCCCAAAACTGCATTCTGAAGCCCGAAACTGAATACGCCACTTGAGTCAACTGAAGGGGAAGGTCAACTGCCTGAGACCATCCTGTTTACTGCCAAAAATAGAATTTACTAAAAATAGTAAATTCCTGGAAATGCTCAGAATGCCGAGATGAACACACCATTGCGAAGCTCTCTGAAAACCCAGAAAGAATCCGCCATTGAATCCACCAACTTCGAGCAAGGACATCCTCAAAAATAGGAAACCCTAATTTTACCTTCCGACTAGCCTTCGGGTTTCCAGAAAAAGGCCAACGGTCATAGGAACGATCAGGTTTGAGAAGGGGACATTACAGGTGTCGATGAACAGTGAGTCCCATGTGTCGAAAAGTTTAAAGAAGGGCACTTCCGGTGACAATGTGTTGGAAATTACCCCCCAGTCCTTTGATGTTGTTAAAGGAAAAGCTCCCTTGAAGGATGATCACAAGGAAAAAGACCTGGCTTGGGAACAGGATGGCTTGCTAAAGGGGCGATTGAAGAGGCTGGAAAAGAAGGTCCAGGAGGTGACCCAATTTGCCCTGAGGGTCATGCATAGGTTGGCAACCAGTCTCTGTTTGCTTCAAAAGGACAAGTTTGCGGAAGATGTTGAACTTGATGTTGATTTCAAGGAGCTGCTCGAGTTCCTCACGACGGATTGGGCGACTGCCTTACATAATTTTCCTGGCAGGAAGGATAAAAATTAGGCCGCTGGGCCTGTTTGTTCTTGTTTATTTTATGTCTTGTTGTTCATTTTTTTCTGCTAAACTTGATGGGCCCCTGGTGGTCCTTGGACTTATTTGGCTGGTTTCATGCTTGCATGTTGAACCTTGTCATCTTACGTATACTGTTACTTTTTGTTTTTGATGATGTGTTGTGAGTGATGGCTTTCTCTCTGTTGTCACTGTGTTATTAGTGTGCTTTCGATGGATGGCCTTTGGTGCCTTGTTCTTATGGGTCAGCACCCTTGTTTTGATGCTTTATATTTCAAAACATTGCTATTATGGGTAGAGGAAAGATAATACTAGTAATGAGATTTAATGTTAATATTAATATTCACTTAGGTGATAAAAATAATATTAATATAATTATGAGATTCACTATCAATGTAAATCTTTGATTGGTAATAATTACACGTACAAAGATAACTTTCTCAATTAAAGGATAGTACCATTAAAAAAGTTAACATGAAGTCTAATACTAAAATCCTTGGTAATCGTATTTTTAGTTTAAGGGTAAATAGTAGTATTAATATGTTGTTTCAATGAAAACTGTCAATGGTGATAATCCCATATTAATATTTGTGTGATTCAATGATAGTAATAGGCTAAAGAAAATTTGAGGCTTAGCGTAACTAATGTTAGTTGGGGTGAATAATAATCTTATCATTGTTTGGATTAATGTAAACTAATTCTAGCATGGTGTGTATAATTGTAATAATCGAGATCATCACTTCCATGAAAAATGGTAATATTGTTGATAACATTAACATTTGTGGTAGAATATCAATTAAAAAGATACTGTGAAATAAGTAGTCATTCTAACGAAATTTTTTGGGTATGACATCCCCATACTAAGGGTATAAAGTTAAATCATTTTTTAAACCATTTCCTTACCCTATCCAATCCAATACTCATGATTCTACAGCATCCCGAGGAGAGCATATCTAATTAATTGAATAGACATCCTTACATTTAATTTTGTGAATTGCCTTCAAAGAGTTGTACAACTTTTATCATGTTTAGAGTTACATCCTAAACACTTAGAGAGTGTTAATTAGCTTAATTAATAGATTTTTTCTTAAAAAAAAATTTGTGTTTCCTAGGAAAAATAATGTGCATGATAAGATCCCACCCTAATCCTCTTTTAACCCTAACGATGAAGTTAAGATGAACTCCATGTACACATTCCTCACAATTATTAAACACATTTATATTGGGATTCAATAAATTGCCTCAAGGAGAAATGTTGACATTTATTCCTATTTACGCATGGCCTACACTCCATACCTCAAGATCTAAGTGGCGCAGGGATTTCATAATTTGGCTTTGAATGTGCACGATGGACGTAGCACACCTGACTGTGCTCATTCCTAACTTAAGCTCTAAATTCAGTTAGGTCCTTGCGAGGGTGTTGCACTAGTATCGTGTTTAGTGTTACACCTCATGCTCTCACCGTGTTAGATCATTCAATGCTCGAAAAAAAATTGGTTGGGTTTTTCTAGTGAAAATTTTGGGCATGACATGAATTTGTTCCACAAGATCATACTCATTTCTACTATTTTGTGGTAACTGAGGGGCACTAGGTAAAACAGGTTGTGGGAATGGTATCAATGAAGGAATGGCTTGTTTTTTCCTTGGTTGCTTATTATTTCTAATGTTATGTGTGAGCTATAGTATTATAACTTGGTTGTTGTGACACATGATTACTAGTAAGTTGTTTTGCAAAGTTTAAGATCTAGCACCTGGAGGTTTAGGATGTCCTATAATGAGAAGTGGCTTAGGAGGTGACTTAGGAGATCCAATAATTAGAGGAATCTTAGGAGGTACAAAAGGATTTTTAGGAGGTCCAATAATTGGAGGATATCTAATGGCCAATTGTGTGTTCATAACCTCAATGGATTTGACTTCTTATTGATTATCTTCTATCGAGGCAAGGTCTAGGTTTTTGTTAGCATCTAAAGAAGCCATCTTAATATCTTTCAAAAGAAATGTATTAATGATATCATATTTGTTTGCTACCATATTTTTCCAAATGGGTAAAGCATTGGGAGAGGTACAAACAAGATTCCCATGATGCTTAATGATTTTTTCTTATAACACCAAGGTACCTTCATCACAGATAGGAGAGATATCGAAAGAAGGACAACTATGATTGCCATGATCATCTGTGATTCCATTCTCTTGCACTAAAACATTCTTACAAGTAGGAGAGATAGTAGGAGATGAGTGGATGATAGGTAGATTTATATTAGGAAATGTGTCAATGATTTCACTCTCTTGCATCAAGGTACTCTCATAATTAGGAAATATATTGGGAGAATGACTAGCATGTTTGTAAATGAACTCATTTATTTTCTCTAGATTTTACTCATAAGTAAGCAGAATGTACTTATAAGATAGGATCTATGTCAATGTGTAGGTAAATGGGGGCCTATTCACCTACTCATTTAACTACTCATAAGTAAGGAGATTTTACTTATGAGTAAAATATAGAGGAAATAAATGAGTTCATTAACAAACATGTTAGTCATTCTCCCAATATCTTTCCTAATTATGAGAGTACCTTGATGCAAGAGAGTGAAATCATTAACACATTTCTTGATATAACTCTACCTATCCTTCACTCTCATCCTACTATCTCTCCTACTTGTAACAATGTTTTGGTGCAAGAGAATACAATCATAGATGATCATGACAATCATAGTCGTCCTTCTTCCAATACCTCTCCTATTTGTGACGAAGGTACCTTGGTGTTAAGAGATAAAATCACCTATTCATAAGCTAGGATCTATTTCAATGTGTAGGTGAATACGTGCTTTCCAAACTCAAACACTCTTCAATCTAAATTAGGAAGTGAACTCAAAAATTCGTTATGAAAAATCAAGGCTTTATTCCCAAAATTTATTATAGTTTGGACATTTGATGAATTGATGTGTGGTCTATAATATTGGGCCAAAGGAACACAAAATAAAATGCAGGTGTGGAAAGACTTGTTTTATCATTCCCCTAGTTTGGGGATTTTAGAGGAGGTTTTCCTTTTGAAGAATTCAACATTTGAGGTCAGACTAGAGAAAGACTTAGAACATTACCCTTTCTAGAAGAATATCTTAAACCTTTTCAATTCTTTATAACCTTCCCCTCCAAAGGTTGGTTAATCTTTCTTGAATAATTTTAAAAGGATGGATGGAAGTACCACATATTTTGAATCCTTGGCTCCCCTAGATAGAATGTTAGTCAAAAAACTATTTCAAGAGAATAAAGTGGAGCAGAGAGTAAGCTCAAAACCAATTAGAGATGAAAAAAAGGATGGATCACCTTTAGAAAGAAATGAAAAGGAGGAAGGAATAATTGTAATCTCCTTAGAGGAGAATTTTGAAGTCAAAATTGACCCTAGCACCAACCCTCAAGTGGATTTTAATGTTTTATCTCTCCTTCTTAAAACAAGAAAAAATAAGAAGGAACTTCGGAAGATAACTGATGCAGGTTCATATCAAAAGATTCATAGACCCACAATAACCAAATCAAAGGAAATGGACAAGTAAGTTTCTTGTGGAAAACAAAAGACTCTCGAGATGTCCACCTCTAGAAGAAACATTAAATGATCATACTCTCTTAGAATGTCACAAGACTCCATAGCCCTAAAAAATAGATGATTTTAAAGAATTGCATAAAAGAAAATAAAGTGGACATTGCTCTAATTCAAGAATACAAAATAAATAAATAAACCAAAAATTTGGTGGCTAAATTGATCTAGCCTAGCATCAAGTACTGCTCCTCTAATGTTGTCTGTGCTTTTGGTGGTATAATCACTTTGTGAAACTCTCATATTCTTGAAGGAAAGGAAATCAAAAAATCATCTACAAGTTAGCTTTCTTAGAATGGATAATAAAGAAAAATGAAACCTAATATATATGTATACCCCAAATATTATATCTAAGTGAAGTTCTCTTTGGGAATTTCTCTTCTAGAATCTTTGTAATTCAAGGAACTCTTGGATTGTGGAAGGTTACTTCAACACACATTTAGTTTGTTCAGAGAAATCAGGTGGAATAGTGAACTATTTTGATAGCATGATTGGGCTAGTTAATTTTTTGTATAACACTTATCTAATAGATATTGAATCTCAAGGTTCTTTGTTCACTTGGTCTAACATAAGAACCTAAAACCACTCTATCCAAGTTAAATTCAACAAGTTTCTAATTTCAACTACCTAGGGTATTGTTGCTAATGTCTCCCTAACTACCTTGCCTAGGATGGGTTCAAATCACAATCCCTTGATTCTAAACTAGAATGACCCTATTAGAAAAGGGCCCTAGCCCTTTAAATATGAAATAATGTCTCACCCACAATTCAAAGATTGCATTATGGATTGGAGGGAACAACCTCAAAATGAGATTGTCATGTGTTAGATTGGTGTCAAAGCTAAAAAATTGGAATAAATCTTGTTTGGGAATATTTTTTAGTATATATATTTCTTGAGTCAAAAACTAAAAAAGTCAAGAAAAAATGGAAAAATTGGAGACAATGATCAAAATCCACACTAAGAGGATGTTGTTCTGAGAGAAGATTAGAAAAGGGTTGTGATAAAAAAGGAAATGTTTTGGAAACAAAAATCAAGAAACAATTGGTTTACTATTGGGGATAGGAACACAATGTTCTTTCACTAGTCCACTCTCAAACATAGAAAAATAAACACAATATCAAGTATGACCATAGATGAAGGGGTTATCACAGACTCAAAAGAAGAGAAGGCAAATATTTTCTCACATTTATTTCAACCTTTAACAAAGTACAAGCTAAGGAAAGTAATATAAAGATGAGAAATTACATTCATTTTGAATGAAGAAGATAATAAAATTATGACCATAATTGTTTCTTTGGAAGAAATAAAAAACAGTTTTCTCTTTTGACCCTTTCAAGGCCCAGAGTGTAACACCCCGCTGTGTGAATCCCAAAGGATAGCAAACACCACACAATTTTTTTTTTGAAAGTGAAACATTGTATAAGATTAATTTGTACATTCATTACATGAAAAGCAATTATAGATTTACAAATCCATTCACGTCCTCTGGGGTACAAGGAACGGTCATTATGAATCATAAACTTTTATCAAACGAAAGCGAATAAACAACCAAGATTACATAATGATGACATACAACTATTAATGATCAAAAGAGTGGAAAAGATATTCATCATGTATTACATTTCAACTCATAGTTTAATATTACAATTGTGGAGCATAATTCCACAGATACAACACATCATGAATACATTAATACATTACATAATGCTTCCCTTATAACAATGAGAAGAGTACATCAAGTACAAGAATAATGCATTAAAGGAGAATAAGGTACAAAGTGAGGGATAGTCTTCAACAATGTGAAGCTCTGGAAACTCTACATCCGCTTTCGCTTCACAACCTGGGAACCCAATGGGGTGCATAGCACGTTCCACCCAACCGCGTGGACCCGAAGGTCCACTCCCCGTGCTAGGAGATGACAAGAAAGGACCCACGACCAAGGCAGACAAGCAGAACGATCACAGGACCAAACCACAAGGTCAACCAAAACATAACATACAACAATCCCAACAACCACTTTACAAGGTGATTGATTCTAGAGGCATCCAAAGGGAAAAGCATGGGATACTATAACACCAACATTGATATACTCCCAACTGAAGGGTACACAAATACTTGGGTTCCCAAAGGATCTCACATCAAGGCTTGGCTTATGCACTCGTTAGAACGAAAAATAATTCAATGGAGAATACAATTAATTAGGAGAATGCAAAAATCAACCTTTAATCTTCCTCACAATATCCATGTAACGAAACTTAAAAGCATATTTGCTACTCCACTTGTTTATACATTCATATTCAATTTGGCAAATAAACTAACTCAATAAGAACATAAAAGAAATATTCATTTGACAATACTCTAACTTCAATGTTCACTTCTTATTTATAAAGCTCAAGTAAATCAAATCTCACCTAATGATTATCGATTATTAAATGTGCAAGAAGTACATGTCTTATTTTACTTACACGACTATATTGAAATTATTTAATTAAGTAAAGAACTATGAAAACCTATAGTAAGTCGGCCATTAGATTTAAAATTTCTAGCCTATACATTACTTTAAAATAATAGATTTAATTAAAATGTAATATATACCTTTGACTAATATAAACTAAATAATTTTAATTAAAATCTAACATAAACAATTTATCTACAAATCACAGATCTAATATTAAAAGAATTTGTAAATAGGTTTAAATCTTTAAATAACTTGCAATTAAATTGGTTTTGAAAATAAATATAAATTTAAATGCGTTTGAGAATAAAACTGATTTTTAAATGCGTTTTGAAAATAAACCTAATTTTAATCATAATTGAAAATAAATCTAATTTTAATGCATTTGAAAATAAATCTAATTTAAGTGTACATGTTCAATGAACACAACACTTATTTGCACTATAACATTTCACTCATAATAAGATCATTAAAATATTTAAAGAACTATAGAGTTTGAATCCACTTACAAGGTAATTCCTAATTATTTAAAATAAATAAATAAATAAAATAACCTATTTAAAACATTTTACTCAATTTCAACACGAATCCAAAGAATGACACAAAACTCCTTAAATCATAATAACTCAAGAGGTCCATGCATCAAAATGGGATCATGAAATATCCACCTAAAATGTATGAATACATTCAATGTCACAAAGAATAAACAAACCATTACAACATATTTATTCATTCTGAAGAGGTCATTTAAAATAACTAAAGCAATTACATAAACATAATTTGCCAATAACTCAATTCTCATTTACACAAACAAACTTCTTTCATTAACACATTCAAGTGATAGATTGTAAGGAACCTTTAAAATATCACTAACAATTTCTCTATATCCATCAGGGAATATTTTCTAATATCCCAATTCATATCACACACAGATTATAATAATGTTTTTGAATATTTACATATAAATATATTTAATTGAAATAGCTACTGTTATTAAAAGTGAATATATGCATTACTATAGAAGAAAATATAAATTGTTTTCTTTCTTGTAAAAAAAAAAAAGAAACACTAATGGTTCATCATTTTAAATTTATACTACTAATATCTAATTTCCTCTTATTTCAAACTTCTTTTAAAATAATACTAACAGTAACCGAATCTACAGTAAATATGCTAATATCATTAGTCCTCTAAATATATTTAACTCAGTTTATTTACCCAGTCTTAAATTTTCTAATGACAAATTACTCTTCCAAAGAACTATTGAACATTATCAATGATTTTATTTCCACATAATCGTAATTCCAACACCTTATTAACTAAATAATTTTATAACTAATAAATATCATATAACCTATATTTATTATTTTTAAATACTCACATATTAAATTCTTAATAACATAATTATGGAAGTATCTAATTCCTACGTACTTCCTAAACAATTAAATTAGTTTATTTTCTTTTCTAACACTTAACTACATAAGCCCCTTGATTCAATAAGAGAAAAACATAAAATATTGTCATATAAATTTATTCAACAAAATATCCTTAACTCAAATAATTAAACCGTATCTTCCTAACTAATAATACAAGGATTTGCAAAGACATAATTCATTTGTTTAGTTAAATAAATTCTATTAACTAACTATGATATATATATATATACCCTTCTTTTAAATTTAACAAATTTAAATATATCTTTCTAACAATTATTCAAAAATAAATATAAAATTTTCCTTGTAAAAATATCAATATAAAACATAAATAACATAAATCTATTTTAACTAAAGATTCCATATAAACAAGTCTCATACTCCATATATATATAACATAATTAATTATATTTGATAGAATTAATTAAACCACCCTAGGTTTGAAACTAACAATGTACCTATTTATAAAACACCACGTATTTACATATAAGTACGGTTATTTTATATTCACTGAAAATGCAATTTACAACAGCAGTAAAATAGATTCATTTCTACCAAAATAAACAAAGAATAATAATTAATCAATTACATTTTATTCCAAGAGCATTATAAAAATCATTCTATTAAATGAAAATCATTAATTGCATCTCTTTATCTATCATTTCATATTTTACACAGCTACAAGACAAAATACATTAAAATTAAATAAACTCCAATATATCTCACCCAATGCCCCCAAATAAAATGTATTTTTAAAATTAAATATAATTAAAATTTTCTCTTAATTGCTTTATTCAATTACTAATTCTCTTTTTAGAGTAATTACTTAAATATTAACATTGCATCAAAAGATACTTGTTCATTTTCAAGCTACTCATATAAGTCTATACATAGATATATTTATAAATTTATATAATGATTACATTTAATTCTATTAATTTATTGTTGTTAAAATACATTCAAATCAGAAATATATAAATATAAAACACTATAAAATTAAGCTATTACACTAAAATTTCTCAGTAAAATCACTTGGACAAGTGGCACATTCCCTAAATTCTTTTCCTCCACCCATCAATTCACTTTTCTCATGCTTTTCCACTTGTTAGAAAATCTTTACACTTTAGTAAAATTAAAACCCTATTTCCACTAATAAATTAATAAATCATATTGTTATATGTTTCCCCCTTATTTTAATATTTTACCCATTAAACAATATATCATACTATTTAAATTAGATAAATCATAAAGATCACACAATTCTTTTCTTTTTTTTTGAAATTTATCATTTCCACTATAATATTAAATAAAGTATCCCTTTTAATATTTTATTAAATACTTCTTTATCCAATATTTTAAATATTAAAAAAATAACCTTATTAATAAGTGGATTATTAATCTACTATATATTTAATTTAAATTAAACATTATTTATAAATATAAATTTATGTTTTTAATTACCTATTTCTTTTTTCTTTTTTTTTAATAAAAATAATAGTATAACTATCAAATCATTATAACCTTTAAATTAATTTAATAATTAATTACTAAAATTCTCTTAATAATTTAATAATTAATTAAATCAACATTACAGATATGACTGAACAACAATGAACCACAACCAAGCCAAATAATTGAAACACATGTTAATTAACCAATTAACTTGAACGACAAAAATAACAAGACCCTACAAATAAACAACTTACTCACACATTACGAAGTGGCCAAAAGCGGAGGGGCACTACACAGAGTCTTGATGAGTTTCCTCCTTCTTTCTTCCAAGAATTATGGGACATAATTAGATAAGATTTTTATCTTGTTTCCAAGTAATTTATCAAATTTGGTTCTCTTCTTAAGCAGATGAACAACAACTTTATTGTTTCGATCCCCTAGAAGACAAACCCTAAAGGTATGTTGGACTATATACCTACAAGTCTATATAATACCATCTACACATTTAAAAAAAAAATCCTAGTTAACAAAATCCAACCTTACATGGATGACCTGATTTCTCATAATTAGAAAGGTTTTGTAAAGGGGAGATAGATCTCGAATGCCTCCATCAACTCCTAGGAAGTTATCTATTCTATGGACAAAAGAAAAAACAAGAATAGTTTTAAAAACATATATTACAAAATTCTATGAGAGTGTCAATTGGGGATTTCTTTTTACTATGCTTAAGAGGTTTTGGTTCCAAGAAATATTGCTAAAACTTATTAAGGAATGTTTCTCTGCCCATAAATTCTCCACCCTAATTAATGGGTGCCAAGAGGATTCTTTGGGATTGATAGGGGATTTGGCAAGGGGACCCCTTGTGCCCATATCTATTTATCCTTATGGATGAGGTGTTAGGTAGGAATATCTCTAAACAAGTTTCAAATAATTTTTTACAAGGAGTCAAACTAGCTACTAGTCTGCAACCTTCATCTCATTAAAAAGTTTGTTTATGATACTATTTTGTTCATTAAGTCCTCTATCCTTGAAGCTAATTGGTGGAAAATTTTCTAAATGACTATGCTTAGATTTCAAGATAGCACATTATCTATGAAAAAATTAAAATTGTTTTCTTTGACACAAATACAAAGTTACAAGAAAAAATTCTCTACTGTGGGGTGCTTGCTTGGTACTCTTCCTACCACCTACCTTGGTCTCCCCTTGTCGGTTAAAAAAATTGAACCATTTCTTCTGGAGTGGAATTCTTGAGAAGATACAAATAAAACTAGCATATTGGAAGGGAAAACTATTGATTCAAGCTAGTAAGTATCTTTTTCTTAAAGCTTGCCTCCAAAGCATGCCAAATTATTATCTCTTCTCGTTTAAAACATTAGTCTTCCAAGCTACCACAATTGAACATATACAAAATAAAATTATGTGGACAGGAGTAGAAAAAAATAGAAGGTTAGATATGGTGAATTGGGAGTTGGTTTGTTAATAAAAATGAATGAGGGATTGGGTCTAAAAAATATCAGTCTTGCCAATAAATCCCTCTTGTCTAAGATTGGTTTGAAAATTCTAAAACAAGAGAAGGATTGGAGCCACATCCAAAAATCCAAATACTTGTAGTATAGATATTTCCTTACTACTCCTATATCCCTAATGGATCCTTAATTTGGAATAATATTTTGAAAACTAGAGGGATCCTTCTTAAAGGTTCAAAATGGAAATTTGGGAGGGAAGATAAATTTGACTTTTAGGAGGATTTTTGGTTGGTATATGAGCCATTATTTTTCAATTGGAACTTCTCTAGCCTATCTACCTATCTATTTGAAAAATATTAAAAAATAGAATAAAGGACTACTCCATCCAACATGAGAAAAGCAAGGTCTAAAGAAACTACAAAATTTTTTCCCCCCAATGATGCTAAATAGGATAAAAGAATATGGGTTCTCCATCCCTTTGGAAATTACTTGGCTACTTCATGGTACTCCTTACTTAGAGATCTAGGAAAGATTGATTTCAATTGGCTTGGTGTCTGGAACCCTAAGCTTATACCAAATATTAATTTATTTTGGTGGGTTACCTTACATAAAATAATCCTTACTTTGGATAATCTAATAAGAAGGGGGTTTCAGTTCCCCAATAGGTGTATCTTGTGCAAAAGTAAGGAGAAAACGTAAATCACTTGTTCCTTTGTTGCTCCTTCTCTATTGAAGTGTGGGGATATATCATAAAACAGTTGGGGATTCATTGGGTCTTCCTTAAAGATTTGAAGGAAATATTTTTGGGTTGGACCCACCCTTTTAAAAATACTCTATTCATGGAGTTATGGAATTTGATAACCCCATATATGGTATGGAACCTTTGGAAGGAAATAAACAACAAGATTTTTAGGGAAAAGGAAATGAAGCCCGAACAACTTAGCCTTGTTATCAAAAATTCAATTTATAAAAGTATGAATAGTGCTAAAATAATAATAAATAAGACTCCAAAAATAATTAGAAGGAAAGGATATTCAGTTTTTGGAATATTACCTCTCAAGTTCCTCTTAGGGTTACTTGAACTCCAAATTAAAGAGGAAACTAACATTCTAGAGGAGGCCTAAAAGGGATGGATCGAATTGAATTTTGATGGTGTAGCTAAGGGGAACTCTAGGCTTGATGTTGTAGGGGGTATCCTAAGAAATGACTTTGGAGATCTAATAAAGTGCTTTGCTTCTCAGATAGGGAAGAAAACTAGCAATGAAGTTGAAGCTATAGTTGTTTAGTGAGGAGTGCAGAGGACCCTAGACAATAATTTCCACAAGCTCCACATTGAATGAGATCATGAAATTGTAATAAATTTAATCAACAGTGGCAAGGTGTCATCATCGAGGATAGTAGACTATGTTACAAAAGTGCTCAAAGAATTAAAAAGTTTGAAGAAATAATAATAATTCATACCTTTGGGGATGGAAATAAGTTTGTTGACATTGTTGATAATGAAGGAATGAAAGTGCTCAAGTGGAGCTCACGGAAAACTCTCAACCAACTACCTATTTCTATTCAAAATGATTAAAAATAAGAAAATAATTAAAAAATATGAAAGAAGGGAAAGATGATATTTACTAATTTCAAGATGAGGAAAAATCTAAGTTGGATTGAAAGGACATAAATTATTGGAAGCGATTTAATTAAAATTATTGCGAGAGCCATTTATATAAAATTCCATATGAGGGAAAGGATTAATGAGATAGACAAACCTAGCTTAAATTCTTTTTATCATTTAATGTTGTCTCAAGATGTCATGTCTATCAATGAAATTAATCACACGATGGCTCACAAATCTCAAAAGGCTATTAAAAATATCAAAATTCTATTTCATATTACTTTATTGGGAACTACTATCACTATCACTAAGATTTATGGGAGAAGAAATGAATTTCCATGGGAGGTGAAACGTTAAGCATGGAACCCTCCACCTATGATAAATTGATGAGAAACAATGAAATCTAGTAGATTTTTTTGAATGGGGTGGGGTCTCACATTACTTTAAAGCCATTCAGATACATGATGAAGTTCTATCTATCAAATTTCATGACTCTTGGAACCAACAAGAGGTAAAATTTAGAGGGGTAAAATTCATGGTGATAGAGGAGATGATAGTGGAGGCTACAAGAACTAGTTATAAGGGGTGGAAGGTGAAAATGTCTCACAAATATTAGGACAAAGAATTTATTGATGCCTTTCTTAGGAAGGAGGAAATTCTAGTCAAATTTCAGAATGGATACAAATGGGAGGAATTGCTAAGGCCTTGGGATGAGGTGATTTGGTATATTTATCAAGTATTTTACTCTCAAGGGTTGATTTGGAGTTTTTCATACTTATCACTTTTCTCTATTGGATCATTTGAAGAATCAAAAAATTATTATTTTTCCTTTTTATATTATAACTTCTTTAGAAGCTTTGATCCTTAATTGTGATAAGATCACTACATCAAGGGTTCATTCTTTATCTGTATCAATTTAACTTGTATAAAACCCCACCTCATTTTATAAATCAACTAAGGATTGAAAAAATTAGTGTTGAGGAAAAGGACGAACCCAAGATGATTCCCCACCCAAGATGATTCCCCAAAGCATTGGGGATAAGACCTCTAAGAGAAAAAAGGTCAAGGTGGTTGAGTCCCCATCGATGAACTTTGGCAAAGATGATAAGCTTAATCCCCCTTGTAGTGCTTAGAGAATTATGATTCTTACCATGGATAACAAGAAGGGAAAGGGTCCCTACCAATAATTAAGAATTATGTCCAAAGAAGCTAATTTGAATATTAAAAATTCATTAAGAGTGCAATCCTCTTTGGAGATCCAACTTAGTAGTGGAGAGAAGGGAGAAGAAGATATTGTTAACTCATAACAAACTCAAGAAACCGTGAAGAAGAGAGGAAGACCTAAAAATAGAAAAGGAAAGGAGGAGCTAGAAGAAGCTGAAAACAAAAAAAACTTAGAGAAAATCTTAAAAGAAGATATGTGAGACCTACAACTATCAATCTTTGAGAAAATGAAAGAAAAGAGAAGAGGGAAATGAGAATGACATTGGTGTTCATGATGTAATTTTTTATTCTACTGAAGCCAATGAAGAGAAAGATACAAAGCCAACTTATAATAACCTTGAGGATTTGTCTCTTATGGCTTCCTTCAACTTTGTCAAAAGCCTTAATAATGAGGATGTGGAGACTATTTCAATTTTCTTGGTCCCAGACTCGAACCCCCTTTTTGAACCTTCATAGATTGGTAAGAAAATAAAAAAAGGAAAATAGTGACCATCAAAAGGCATAGTTTCAAATGGAGAGAAAAAAAAATACAAAAAGAATTTTTTTGAAGAGGATAAACAAGTAAGGATGGGAAATTGAATCTCCTAGATCAAGGACATAATGATTCAAATTCTCTCTATGGCTCTCTTGTAGGAGGAAACCAATAGGAGGAAAATAAAGTTGGAAGAGAAAAGACACAAAGCGAAGAAGAATTTGAAACAAAATTATGCGGCCAATAAGGATAGCAAGAAGAAAAGGTTGAACACCTGGAATAAGAAGTTGAACCATATTTTTGATGAGTGGAATTCTCTTATGAGCCTCCATAACTTGAAAATCACTTAGGTTGTTATTTTTTTCTTGTTTATTTAAATGTTATGTTGTGTTTTTTTTATTTGCTTTGTGTTGTGTTGGTGCAACATTTCACTATTTGGCTAAACTTATGTTTTAAGTTGTTTTCCTGACTTTTGGGTGTGGGACCCTTTTCCCACCTTATCTTATAAGACACAAGCAATAATTTATGCGAGGCACATAATTTTACAATTATATCTTTTTTCATAACATCAACCCATTCATTTATTTTTCTACATCCCAACACTTATACATAAAGTGTACATTCTCATGCAATCATAACCACAACTATAACTACCATTCAAATCACAAATGACTGCAAGAACAACCATAAAGGAAGAGAGTAGCCTAATACAAAAATCTTTTCATAATGAAAAACTGATCCAATAAATATCTTTTAAACATGATGCTTCATCAAATCTATGCTCAAGTCTAGAGTGTATGTCTCCCAAGGCTACATATGATCTCTCATTAGAAATAACTTTAATAAAAATCCTTAAATAATAAAATATCTCACTAAATATGCTATAATAATCCTTTAAAAATAAAAATTATGATAGCCATAAGAATTTAATAAATTATATTGCTCACAAAACCTACAAAACTAGATTTTGATTGAAGCAAATGTAGAGGAACTTATGAGCATAGGAATTTCCTAGAACTTCAACACTACATCTTGTAGTTGCATTGATCTAGATTATTTTGGGTGTTAGGTCTACCCATATATTATTAAGAGTTCTCTATAGATAGATTTGACTACTACAGGAGAATAAAAGTCTTGAATTTTTTGAAAATAAATTTAATCAACTATCATATCATCCCATTAGTCTTGCAATTAGCATTGATCAAAGAGTTATAAGTATCAACGTTAGGAGAAAAACCTTTATTTTTCATCTTATTTATGAACATGTGTGCTCTAAAAATATCATCTACCTTGCATGTCTCTTCATTAGGTTTCAAATATATTTTTATCATTTTATCTAACATTTCCTATGTCCTATTCAACTCTAAAGTTTTGCAAAATACAAAAAATATAATATTATAATATGTTACCCCATTAGGAAGACAACTAACATTTTCCATCTCTAACAAAAGTGTGCATGCTTTATTTTCGTTGTTATTTTGATAAAAAATTGTAATCGGACAACTAAAAATAACAATATTTGGTGATCAACCTTTTTTTTTGAAAAATGTTGGAATAAAAATTATAATTTAAATACATAGCAGTCCGACAAAGGGACTACAGAAAGGGGTACACCAACAACAAACAACATCACCGTACATATCCATTAAGGCCAATAACACCATCCCAACTGAGATAAACCAGTCAACAATACAAAATTTGCCACTATTGATGAAGCCCAGCATAAGAAAGAACACTAATAGTCGCACAGCTATGAATAGCAGCCAATTTGCAGCCAACAATACAAATAGAAACTACACAGAACAAGGACATAACACTTTAAACTTGAATTTTTTTTGTAGATATTTGCCACCATGAAGATCCCCTGTGTGTAGCTACAAAAAATGATGTCTAATCTCGTCCAAACGCTTATTGATATCACCATTTTTTATCCTCATCTTCCGCTGCGAGCATAAAATGATGAATTGAAACATGATGTCAAAGTAAAACTTTAAAATATTTGTTTCCAAATGCAAAATGTGATTAAAAAACATTGCTAAACATCTATTTTTCCATAAATGCAGCAAAATACATTGTCTCATAGAATCAACAACTATATCATTATGAAAATTAACCCCAACAAGTGCCTCTTTCCAATGTAAGGCATGAACAAACATAGCAAGTAACTGACCAAAAATTATGTTCCATTTTACCCTTGCTCTAAAGCAGTCCCATAAAATATGTTTAATAGTTTCACTCCGCTGACAAAAAGGACATTTGGTTGCTTGGATTTTTAAACATTTTATCCTATCCCCTACAGGCATCTTATGATGTAAAAATTTCGAAGTCAGAAGTTGTCCATTGGCCTCTGCCCTAGACTACCAAATTTGTGCACTTAAACTTCTCCATTTCTTTTCCTGAAACTTACAACTCCATTTTATGTTGAGTCTTGGATTTAACTTCATATTTGAGAGAAGCTTAAGGTAAATCTTCTTCAAGGGGAACGAGAAAAAAGGATACTTATCTACCCACCACCAATCCTTAAACACGTTGCACTGTAACGGTGTGCATATTTTCATAAGGAGCTCCATAGGAACCAATGATTTGGAAAAGGCCATGAAGCTTTTATACCTATTGTTTAGGCTGAATACATTCATAATATCTTGTCAACTGGCCCAATCTAGAGAATTAAAATTCCATATATCATTAAATTGTGTCACTCCTTTCTTGAAAAAATACAGCGCTTGTTTAGGAAACGTGACATCAAGTGGTTGCCTGTGATACTGGACAAGTTTATTCCACCAAATAGAGGATGTAGCAAAGCTAAAACCTTTACCCTATCAACCTTTACCCGACATCTTTTTAAACAAATTGGTGACGTAGCAAAGTTTGATCTTTCCAATTGGTGATCAACCTTTACCCAACATCTTTTTAAACAAATTTTGAGCCTTTCCATCTCATGCTTTTACATGAGTTGTATATCAAAGATTTGTAAGTAATTGTATTTGGTTACAAATTATTTTTTTACATGCTATGAAAACACGCCTAATTCCATCCTGGCATCTTTGTAGAATCCAATGATTATGATATATATTAATTCATTAGGAACAGGGCCAAACTTCATCATTTGTACAAAATAATTGTGATTTTTTTTTTTTTCTATATTACTAGCCTTGTACCATCTATTAAGCTATTATATGAAATAATATTTAGAGATAAACGAGTACTTCTCATCTTAGCTACAAATTGGAGAGGTTCATTTAATCTTCCATCCTCATACAACATCAATTAGAACACCATATATAACAATATGGGAGAATATTTCATACATTTCATTTTTAACTACTAATTGTAGAGCTTCATCTACTCTACCCACCTTTCAAAGATAATCAATTATGATTAATATATGTAACAATCATTGGAGAACAATATGGGCTATTATAGCTACTATTCTAAGAGCTTCATTTACTCTACCCATATTGCAAAACCAATAGGCGATAATATTTGGAGAATATTCATCTTGTATCACTTTTAATAGTAGGCTAGATTACAATGAACATGCCTCATTTTATGCAAGAACCCATACATAGTTCCTCAATTTGACACCATTTACACATATTTTACATGACCCTATTATTAGTGATAACATCTTGATCAAATTTTATTTATTTCATTTTATTTAAAAAGGATGCTTATATAGAAATCAGCAATTTGACCGGGACCACCCAAAAGCTTGTTGAAGGACTTTGCATTGAGATAAATCCTTTTAGTTTTTGCTAAATGGAAAAATTCCTAGGCACTAATTATCTTCTCAAATTTGCAGAGGGCATTAATGAAATAAGTAAATTGTTTTGCATTACACTTGTGAGTGATTGTAAGTATAACTCTTTTTATCTCTAGTGTGCATCTTTCAAAGTGGTATGCTTTAAGGAATTATGATATATAAATTTCGATAATGGATGTGTTTAACATGAATGCTAGGTGTGTTGTAGATGTTACTTGTAATTGATTGAACAAGGATTGTATCCATTTCATTTTGTGCAACATATTTGGGTAGGTAATGAGAATGGATTCTCATCAAATTTTATTTTTTATTGCTTTCACAATCTCATTCAACTTTCATGTTGCTATTTTTTTGTGATTTGTAGAATTTGTGCCTCTTACAGAAAAAGGCCTTCCATTTATTATAACAAAGCAAGCCTTTTGACAACTGATTTTTTTTATGTTTTTTTGGGTTCTAAATTTGAAGTATTAGCATATCTAAATCAAGTAACAACAAGCTCCTCTTTTAAGATCATTTATATTAAGTGGTTCATTTTAAGGCTATATAAATCCCTTTGTGTATATAGATACATTCTAACACATTTATTGCAATCTAGTGCCATGAATAGCCACTACCATCCCAATAGCATCATAAATAGGTTGGTATACAAATAATATATTTTGGGATAAAATTAACAAAGGTTGAGAAAAAATAGGAAAATAACAAATTAAAAAAGAGAGGCCCCTAAGGTATTTTCATTTCTTTTGTATAAAAAAAGAATTTGAGGGAAAAGCAAACTACATTAACAATGCCATTACCTCCTACTTTCATGTCACGAGGATGGTGCTACTTCTCTTAATGTTGAGCACCCTTCTATAGTGAAGAGACACTACATAGCATATTTATAAGAACAAAATCAAGCATACACATTATAAATAAAAACATTTAACACTATTTTGTACTCAATTACAAATATCAATATTGTTTACAATAGATATATGTTTCAATCATGTTGAGACAAACAATTCACAAACAAAAATTATTTCCATGTCCTAAAAATAATAAAAAATATATTTATTAAAAATCTCAACACCTTTACAATTTAATTAGCTAATAGGCTATATAGTGTGGGCACAACCCACCAACATTCAATATGTCTCACGCCTGGAAAAAAAATTAGAGTAGTTTATAATAGTAATAAATTAAAATAAAATAAACTTTGCAATTTGCCGGTCATTTGAAAGATTACTCGTCTGTTGAAAAGGCTATAGAATAAAATATTAATTTAATACACTATAAAAAATTTAGAGCAATTTATAATTTATTATAAATTAAATTAAAATAAACTTTACAATTTATCGACCACTTGAAAGATTACTCATCCATTGAAAAGGTTAGAAATATTATGATTTAATACCTAGAAAAATCTTCTTTCAGATCTAAAGAATGTAGGAGATTTAGTTTTCATTTATTGTGAATAGAAGGAGATTTAGTTTTTATTTATTGTGAATAGATTTTGGTAAAAATTGTACTAGATATTTTGGAACTATTCTTCAACGATGCATACCTGCACAATATTGATTTCATCCTCCACATGTTGCATGAATGTCTTGTGCAACATTTATTTCCTTTCCCCACGTATTGCTTCGGTGCATTAATTTTTTGATTCAAACAAAATGTAAGATTAGATTGAAACTAGAGATAAACATTGTAATTAATATGTTTTCACTGCATTTGTTCCACAATAAAAAATCCTCTATAAGTATGCATGTATCCTTACTTAAAATTACTTTCAAATATACCATAGATTGAAAACCAAATTCATATTTACCATAGATTCAAAGCTACCAACTTTCCCTATTGTTGAGGAATATTGTCACTAAATTTCAGGTACCCTTTGTCAGTCTTACAAATTTGGTTGATTTTAACAGTCATTTATGTATTTCTTAACATATTTTGTAGGTTGGATTTATTGAGAACCTAATTTTTCTCTTGAAAATCTTACACAATCACACTTGGACTTCTTTGTGCCATCTTATTCAAATAGTAAAATATACCTACAAAGGTTAAAGTTTAAGTAATCATCTAGAGGAAACTTGAGGTGTAAATTCAAAAATCCCAGTAACATTCTTGTAAAGTTTATCCACAATTTTCAAAAAATTTAGGTGTCAAATACAAGTCACAAATTTAGAAAACTTTATTCTACATAAATGTTATAGAAATTTGGATTGATCTGAATATTAGGGTAGCAAAATTGTAATATTTTCATAAAGTAATAGCAAGCTAAAGATTTGATAGCTAGGCCCCTATATAATTGATAATATTCTTGGCTCTAGCATAGTCAAATTAAAACTATTAAGTGGTACACTCAAAAATAAATGCGTTAATGGTACAAGAAACAAACTATATGCAAAACATAGCTAAGTTGTCTAGAGGAGGAAACAATGTTTATAAGTAGTAGCTTGCATAGGAGAGGCCCTTTGGGATATTTATGTACTATTGCTACAAAAAAAATTATCTATACAAATTTTACGTTGATGAAGAAAGAACCAAACAACAAAGGAGGGTTCATGATGAACTGGTAATAAAGAAATTCCTAAACCATGTAAAAGGTCATCTATAACCTCCTCTGAGATTTCCCAAGCTAAAAAACGGATTCCATGATTTGTTTTAATATTATTTTTTATAATAAAGAAATCCATGGCTATGAAATAGGCAATGGATCCCTTCACTTCATTTCCTAGAAATACTTTAATAGGTAAATTGAAAACCAATCCTAGGATTGTTTTATCTGAGTAGCAAATATTGTAATTACATACTCTAGAGATTTATAGGAGGCCAACAATTTTTCAATTGAAAAATCCTATTGAATCTTCATCAAAAGCAATTTTTATGATTAGAATCTATTTTCTTGACCTCATGTATTATAAGGAAACATTGTTGTAACAATCATCTCCAAATGATTATAATTAGGATTTTAATTTTGAGAAAATTGATAAGAATAGCCACTAGAATTGTTCCAGTCCATAAATTTCTCTAGAACCCAAAACTAATGAGCCAGTTCATCCTACAAACTCACCAAAACCTTTCGTGTTGTCCATTACATTTCATGTTCTTGAACCATTTTTTTATTCATCTTTTGTAGATCTGAAACCTATGGAGAGAAAATCATGAATAATATGAAGAAAAAAATTACAATCTCAAATTCATATTAGGGTAGAAAAAGCACAACCCACAAACCCTATATGTTTTTTCCAATCCGATACAATATTAGACAAATTATGATAATTAAACACAAATGCAAAGAGAAAAAACACAAAAAAGAAAATGACTTATCCAATTCAATACCCAACTTATTAGTTGATGCCATAATTGATGAAATGTCTTCTACTATCCAAACAGAAAAAGTGAGGAGAAAGTGGGGATCCTAGACTAATAGGAGAGCAGAAAAATAAATAATCCAAAAAATATTGCCAAGTATATTTGAATTTGAATAATTTAATATAAGTTAATAACATCACCAATAGGTTCCTTAGCAGTACATTATTTAACCTACACCAAAGTCTTTTTCCTTATGAGGGCATCAACCCCATTCTGAAGGCCTTCTCCACTCAACTTTGTTTACAAGGGGTTAATTCAACCAACCCAAACATTATTTTTCAATAGTGGTTTGCTTTCATGAAATTCTCACTCAAAATTGTACCTTGATGATGATATCTTTTGATCTTTCCTTTTCTACCTACCACTTGACCCTTCATTTTACCTACATAAGTTAATCTTCCCTCACATCTTCAAACATGGTATGGTATCATTTTAGTCTGCATTTTGTAGCTAAACCAACAATATCATATATTATATGTTGTAGCTTCAATTTTTTCCTCCTCCTACTGATCATGTCCTTTACAAATCAATTGATGCTTCAATCTATTCATAATGAACAAAAAACTGAACGCAAGAATTATGTGGGCTTGTGCAAAAAATATTACATGGCAATGAGAACAAGAAAATAATAACCAACATGGAGAGTATTGTTGAGCCAAATGTGGGATTCATGTACCTATGAGGTTTTTCCTCCTTGTGGGTCTCGTTAATTACTATGATGTGGAATAGAAAATTTATAATATACATAATAAAGGCAAAGGAAATAATGCATTTTTTTCTTTTTCAAGTGTACAACTATAGATGCAACATTTTGACTTTCAATAAACTATTAAGAGAACATGTAGGTATTTACGTGGGTGGCATGCATGTGACATTTAAATTGGGTACCAACTATGTGTTGCATAGTTATGATGCCAATGTGTTCCCCTGCATGCAACCAATGCCATTCGTAGGAATGGTAGCATTATACAATTTAAATAAAATCAAATTTAATTCATTTAAGCCATGCAACCCATGTATCATTATATGATGTCAGAGCATACGGGTACTCTGGTTATTCGCATCATTTTTCTTTCACAATATTTTTTTATTTGAAATTTTGTTTTGGGTGTGTGTATTCTCTTGCAAGTATTCTATTCTAAGTGACATCCTTTATTTGTTCAACTAGCAATTCTATTTGAGATCTATTTATATCAAATTCCTAATGCAAAGAAATTCAATGATGAATATTATTTCCAAAGGAAGATTAAAAATATAATTTGAACCCAATGTCTAGGCCCTCCAAATTGGGGCAATTAAACTTGTTGAGGCATGGGAAATGAGCAGTTCACACACCTTATTTTCTTGACAGAACAAGACAAAAATCAGTGACTCTTGGACTTGTGTGGGAGAGAAAAGGAGGGGGAGATAAAAAATAACAAATGGGGAAAAACTTAGGCACCCAAACATCTGGAAAAAAGTAGTAGCAAACGTGGAAAAAGGAGGAATTCAACCCATGGTAAAAACTGAAAAAATTTGCAGCTGAGAGAATAGTAGAGGCATGGGACAAGAAGCAAGGGCATCGACCTCTTTGGGTCTGAATTTTTTTTTTCCAATTAATAAACTATCAGGGGCATGGTTAGTGAGAGAGATAGGGTGTTGGGAATGGAGTAGAGAAAAGATATCGACCCATTCCTTAGCAGAAATTATGTGCTAAAAACACACCATACAAGGGCATAGTAGATTGGTCAAGATGTCGGGCAAGTACAGTGCTAGGAAACATTGCAATTGATAGGGGAATATATTTGAGTGTCACATATTAATATTTCATTTGTATATTTGAATGAAAAAGATAATAAAGCATTGCAAACTTGTTTTGTATTTGTTCCATTCAAGCTTGGGTGAATAATTTGGTTTATTTAATTAAATTGTTACAAATTGCTCTTAGCCTAATAAGGTTCAAAGCCTTTGATCTACACCACTTGGTATTAGAGCAAGGTTAGGTTGTATTGGGAAGTGAAATGGCATATAGAGGATAGGGTCGTCGAGGTAGAGCACCCAGAGGTATGGAGCCTGGGATTGCAGAATTGATAAAAAAAATTGCACAATGGAGGCAATTAGAGGTCTCGCAACAGGAATGGAGGCAATGGAAATGGCACAAAGAAGAGGAGTCCCCACAGTGGACATAATTGATTATGAAGATGAGAAGATTATTGAAGGTGGAGAGGAAGTGAACCAATTAGGTCTTGATCCAGGAGGAGAATGATTCATTAAATCCATCATGAAAATAAACTCCAGGCCATGATTTGATCCTCCAAATTTTAAAGGTGGGTTAAATGTAGAAGAGTTGCTAGATTGGATTGGTGAAATGGACAAATATTTCAAATATGACAATACTGAAGAAGATCAGAAGGTGAAATATGCTCGCATAAAGTTGAAGGGGTGTGCATCCCTATGGTGGGATCACCTATAAGAAGACATGCAATGAAAGGGAAAAGATACAATAAAATTGTGGGATCAAATGGTGACGAAAATAAAATCCAAATTTTTACTAGCAAACTATCAAATAAATTTGTTCAGAAAACTCCAAACTTTGAAGCAAAAGGAGAGTAGTGTTGAGGAGTACACTAAAGAGTTAATTACCGGTTAAGCATAAGAGTTGGTCATATATAAGACGATACAGAGAAAGTATCAAGGTACTTAAATGGTTTGCGCATATCCATACAAGATGAAATAAGTCTAATTAATATGCATAGCATGGAGGAGGCATATCAATATGCATTGAAAGCAGAAGAAAAACTCAATAGAAAGCAACAAAATAACTCTCAGGGTAGAGGTAGATTTTCGCTTGGAAGAGGACCACCGAACAACGGTGGAGGCTTCCAAAACAAACAAGAGGAAGCAAGCACATCAAGTGTAAGTATGCCAAAAAGCAAGGGAAGAGGAGATTTCCCTAGAGGAAGAGGAGACTACTCTTGTGGAAGAGCGTCATTTGGAAGAGGTCGATGAAGAGGCTTCAACTTCACGTGTTTCCAATGTGGGGAAATGGGCCCTCGAGCATTTGAATATCCACAAATACAGTATGATGTGGGAAAGGGAAAAGAGTCAAGAGTGCATGTTGCACAAGTTGAAAATGAAAAAGAGACTCCAATAAAGCATGGAGAAGACCCTGAAGATGGAGAGTCATTGATGTTGCGAATAATTTTGTTGAATCCTGAAAAAGAGAAAACAAAACTAGTTCAGAGGATAAATTTGTTTCGAACAAGGTGTAAGGTAAGAGGAAAATGTTGCAACAATTTGAAATTGAAGAGAATCAAACATCCTAGCCCATACAAAGTTTTGTGGTTACAAAAGGATCGTCACTTGTTGGTGAATGAATAATGTATAGTTAATTTTCATATTGGAAACTACAAAGATGAAGTCATGTGTGATATAATTCCAATGGACGCATGTCATATTCTTTTGGGAAGACTATGGAAATTTGATAGGAAAGTTGTTCATGATGGGAAATTAAATACATATACAATCAAGAAAGATGGAGAAGAATATACATTAAATCCATTGAAGAAAAGGGAGGAGAAAAATGAAGATAAACCAAAGGTATGCTTGGTTTCCAGAAAGCAGTTTTTGAAAGAATTTAAAGGTGAAAAGGCATGTTTTGTAATAATTCCCAAGTTTGTAGCAGTTGGGACAATGAATAAAGGAGATGAAATACCCATGTAAGTTCAAGAAATTTTGAAAATACTATGCTGATCTATTGATGAAGGAATTACCCAATGGATTGCCACCCATGAGAAGCATAAGTAATTGCATGGATTTGATTCTCAGTGAAATTTTTCCAAACAAGGCACCATACCAAATGTCACCAAAAGAGAATGAAGAGATAAACAAGCAATTGCAAGAGTTGCTTGATAAGGGGCTGATTAGAGAAAGTTTGAGTCTATGTACAGTACCAACAGTGTTGGCACCAAAGAAAGATGGGGATCAACAAATGTGTACGATTTTGAGAGAAATAAATAAGATAACCATCAAATACTAATTCCCATTACCAAGAATGGACGATATTGTGGATTGCTTGAGTGGAGCCAAATATTTCACAAAGATTGATTTGAAAAGTAGTTACCATCAAATAAGAATAAGAGAGGGAGATTAATGGAAGACTGTAACAGACCCATTGTTTTACACAGTAATTTTCCTTAGTTTTAACCTCAAGTAAATAGTTTAAGCATCTAACCATTATGAGAAAAAAAAAATTCCTTTCAAATCTATAAAGATAGCTTGCACATTTGAAATAATATCTTTCCAAACTTTTCCATTGCATTCTATGAAAGTATTACAACTTTCCAAAGCAATGATTACATAGTACATAATAACATGATATCATTTCTCTTTTACAATCTTTCCATCATAATGGATACAAAATACATAAATAAGGCTCCATGGAGCTTACTAGAAAAAGATGTATGAATAGTCCTAGAAATCATCCATTCAAATCTTGGTTGCCTATTGATGAGGAGAAGCATCACTCAAGCACTTTTCCGCAAACCTTGGAATAATTGTGCTCCTCCACACAACTATCAAACTAATAGATGGCCCTACCCTTCGACAAAGAGATTGGTTTGGTAACCTCATAATAATTGTTGACCTTTTCTGAGCTTGGTGTTGTGTCCTACATATCTAGATTTGTCACACAGTCGCTACAACCTACATATATGGCATTCCTCTACCTAGTATGTAAACCTAGATCACAGTGGTTGATAGTGTAAATAGTGAAAACTTACACTACTTTGGCCCAAGTATTCATCACCCAGTACTTCAAGTGGACACCATATACTTCACCCACCTTCCTAGCTCAATTTATATTGACCATTCATAATCTATGCATAGGCTATCCCCTTCATTGGATTATTTGAACCCCAGGAACAACCTATTACCTCTAGGTTTAACTAAATCATCTACTAAGTAATTCATAGTAACTCTATGACTCAACTAGTTTAAACATTTAGTTATGAAAGCTATATCCCCAATAGTATTTATTCCCACTATATCCACCCTTTCCTTAATATGGAATATGTACAAACACTTCAAGCAATGTATATATTTTCACTAAGTACAACAAGCAATCTTTCCATTTCACTTAGGATATAACAACCTTTTCTTATAGAGAAATGATACAATCCTCTAATTCAAAACAACCAATAACACACAATCATTCCAATCATAAAAAGAATAATAGAGAAGAAAATAGCGTACCTATTTATGCAATGCTCCAATTGATCAAATTGGATTCCTTTCTCAGCTTCTTCTCAATTCAGTATGTAATTTCCCAGATAAACCTCCTCACTTTCCACCAATATCTCACTCTCAAATTCTTCTCACAACTCTCAAATCTCGCTCACTCAAAAATTCAAATTATAACCACTCAAAAAAACATAGCATGAATGCATAAAATATGCATCCTTATTGAGGTTGAGAGAACCTCTCTTTATACATAAAGATCAGTAACAAAAGGCTAGAAATAGGGCATTAAGAATTTACTTCTCAACTCAGAAGGTTCGACTCAGCAATTAAAAGAAAATGTGGCCACAAAATTCATTGCACAACAAACACATATGCAGACAAAGTTAATGAGTTGATACCATAATAGACAAGAAGAATGATGATCATTAATGCAAGGTATTTTCCTCCTAAAGGTCGACTTACTTGGCGCAACTGTGTGCTTGACCATTTCTACATATTCAAAATGCTTCATAATCTAGAAATTTATATTGAAAGATAGACTTCTAATTGATTCATTCCATCCTCAGTTGGCACCACATTATGCTATTCATTCCTTATTCCAAGGGTCATTGTGGGCTTAATTGACTTGGTCGATACTTTCCTATACATGAGCATTTACTGTTATTTTGTTGTTGACAAAGTCTTGGTAGCTTTATTTACATGTTGGAAAGCTTTGGAAATTTAAGTGCTTATATATGGCGTTGTTCCATTTACATTATACAACACTTTAAATGTTTTAAGCATCACTTATAATGTATGTGTTGCTTTATCTTAGCGCCTTTCCCTTTATTACTAAGTTGTGTGCAATACATAGCATAAGCTATGTTTAAAATGACATGCGCTGGTTAAACAATTTTGCGCTAAGGAAAACATTGTCATATATATAATGACTATATATAATAGATATGTATATACATTTATATGTATATATATATATATATATATAAATGTGTGTGTGTGTAATTATAATTATATGTATATGCTCATATACTATATATATACATATATATCACACCTTATATTAAAACACATATAATCATAGGCATATTGATCGACATATATCCATGGTATATATATATATGTATGTATGTATGTATGTATGTATATGTCTCCTTGTTTGAATAATATTCCCATGCATATGGGTATTTCATACATGAACATGTGTAGATATGTCTGTCTACGTATACTTATGCACGTATTTACTCATGTGCATGAGTTTTTTGTTGACATATACATATATACATATTATGTATATATATTCCATCGATCAAGTGTAAACACGAAAAGAAGATCTCACACATCTCAAAGAGACTCAATACTTAGACTCCTAAGAAATAACATTCACAAATACAAATGCAAGCAAGACTTAAGATAATTTACTATTCCCCAACTATTATCCTGACTTGACCAAACTACAAGTGTGTGTGTGTGTGAAAGCTCAGTTTAGGTCTTTTTATCAAAGGTTATCAGACCAATTTCTTCTCCCTAAATGATACTTCCCCTCTCTTCATGAGGATTGATACTTTTTCTACATCCAACTTTACACTTTGCAATAGTACTTAGCTAAAAACAATACATTCACTTGCATCATATATTTTCATAATCAAGAAATTTCATAACATCAATTTGAATCAACATTTATTCTTCATATTTCCAAAACACACAAAGCATAAATTCACTCATCAAAAGCATTTTCACCCAACTAGGTAAAAGTAAATAAGTAGTAACACAACGAGGTGTAATATATTCCCCCCCTTATGAATCATCGTCCCCGATGATTTTTAGCAACAGGCATAGACATAAACTATAAGAAAAACATATAAGAATTTCTTTTCAAGAACTCTCAAAAGCATGTAAAACATGAGGAAACTTCTGCTTATTCTTAACATAGTCTTCCCAAGTGGTAGAATCTTCTGCATATTGGTCCCACTGGACTTTTCATTGCAAAACCTCTTTGTTAGGCAAGTGAAGCTTATGTGTTCTGAGCACCTTGAGAGGCTCGATTGTTACCACTCCTGAGTCCTGTACTTGTAAATCATTCCAATCAATAACATGGTTATCCCCTGGTATATAATTTTTAAGGTATGAGATGTGAAATACATTGTGCATCTTTGCAAGAGCTAGTGGCAACACAATTCGATAAGCAACTAGGTTTATTTCCTCAAGAACCTCAAAAGGACCTACATAGCGCGGAGCTAATTTGGAAGACTTTCCAAACTTGACGGAACTCTTATGAGGTTTAACCCTTAACAACACCTTTTCCTCTACTATAAAATTTTTGGGTACTCTCTTAGCATCTGCATAGCTTTTCTACCTATCATTGGCTTCAGCTATCCTTTGCTTAATAATTCCTACTTGCTCCTCCATTTTCGATAACATCTCTAGCCCAAGACTTATCCTATCCTCTAGCTTATCCTAGCTTATAGGAGTTTGATATTTTCTACCATAAAATTCTTCAAATGGAGCCATCTTTATTGTTTAATGATAAGAATTATTGTATGCAAATTCCACTAATGACAGGTAATTTTCCCACTTGTATTGTTGATTCATGCAATACATCCTTATTAGATCTTCAAGCACTTGGTTAAATCTCTTAGTTTTTCCATCCGTCTCCAAATGATAGGCTGAACCTACATTCAACTTAGTTCCAAGTGATGAGAACAAGGTTTTCCAAAACCTAGATGTCACATGAGCATCCCTATCCAAAATGATCTTCTTAGGAATCCCATGCAATCTAAACACCTCCTGAATAAATTTTTGAGCTATGACAAGAGCTCCATAATTATATTTCCTGGTATAAAATGTGCCACCTTAGTTAACTTATCTGCCACCACTAGAATGGCATTGTGCTTATTCCCTGACATAGGTAGACCTTGCACAAAGTCCATACTAATAACTTTCCACTTGCTTTCGGGTATATCATGTGGATATTAAAGACCTACAGGGTGATGATGTTTTGCTTTTACTCTTTGAAACTCTAAGCATCTTGCAACATTCCCCTTCATACCCTTCCAAAAATATAATGGATTCACATCTACCAACATGTTCGTCACACTAGGATGTCCAGAGTATGGTGCGTTGTGATTTTCCTTCCACATTAGGTTCCTTAACTCTTCTGAATTAGGTACATATACTCTCCCTTTAAACCTTAATAATCCATTTGGTTCAAAGTGATAACCTTCATATCCTATCTTGTGGATTACCCATGAGTGCTTGCTTAACTTGCTTTTAGAATTCATCATCCATGGGTTTTTGCAACACTTGTCCCTTAAAGTCGGTTTGAATTATTACCATTGAGGCGATATGCCTTCGATGACTTAGGGAATCAACAACTCAATTGTCTTTTCCTTTAATGTAATTGATGTTGAAGTCATAATATGATATCAATCTCAACCACCTCCTTTGTCATGCATTCAAATTGGGTTGAGTAAATAAATACTTTAGACCGTGATGATCTGTCTTAAACTCAAAAGTCTTTCCCATTAGATAATGTCTCCACATCTTTAATGCATGAACAACAGCCTCTAACTCCAAATCATGTGATGCATAATTTTTTTCAAAGGGATTCACTTTCTATATTCATAAGCAATGACTTGCCCTTCTTGCATCAAAACTCCTCCTAATCCTTCTCCTGATGTGTTTGTTATGATAGTAAAGTTTCCTTCTGAATCAGGTACCTTCAATATTGGTGCGGTAGTCAACTTCTCCTTGAGTGAGTCAAATGAGGCTTGACACTTTTCTAACCACTCAAACTTCTTACCCTTCCTTTGTAATGAAGTAATAGGAAAGACTATCCTAGAAAATTTTGCAACAAACTTCCTATACTAACTAGCCAAACCCATAAAACTTCTAACCTATGGTACACTTTTGGGCATTGGCCACTCAAGCACCAATTTTATCTTAGTTGGATCTATTGCAATCCCTTTCTCTAAAATTACGTGACCCAAGTACTGCACTTCCTTCTGAAAGAATGTACACTTTGAGAGTTTTCCATATAGCTTGTGCTCTCTTAACCGTTGGAGTACTACCTCTAAATGTTTACAATGATCCACTTCATTCTTGGAATAGATTAAGATATCATCAAGGAATACTAATACAAACCTATCCAAGCAATATCTAAATGCATTGTTCACCAGGGTCATGAATGATACTGGTGCATTCATAAGTCCATCTTGGGTAGGACTGTGAACTCAAAATAACTGTATCTAGTCCTGAAAGCAGTTTTAAAATTATCTTCCTCTTTGATCCTTGGTGATAATCGAATCACAAATCAATCTTTGAAAATACTGCCGCTCCTTATATCTGATAAAAAATACCATCAATACGTGGCAATAGATACTTGTTCTTTATCATAGCTTTGTTAATAATTTGATAACCTATACATAAACACAGGGTACCATCCTTCTTCACGAAGATCACTGGCGCTCCCCAAGGTGAAACATTGGGTCTTATCAATCCTTTGGACAACAACTCTTCCAATTGTGCCTTAAGCTCCATTAATTCTATTGTAGTCATCCTATAGGGTACTTTGGATACAGGTTCTGACCCTAGTACAAGATCAATGGAGAAATCAAATACTCTCTTGGGAGGCAGTCCAAATAGTTCTTCTAGAAAGAAATCCACAAAAATTTGTAATATTGGATACTTCTCCATATATGTTTCTCTAGACTCCACCACTTCTTCTTCATCTTCTTGAAAATCTTGCGTATCACCATACATGACTTTATCTTGAGGAGTGACTTCCTTGAATTCTTCTAGTTTATCCATTTTAACTGTAAATAGTTGGTAACCTTTCTTTTTCGCCCTATGCATTTGCACAACCAAAATCTGTCACAATTTTACTTCTTTAGGTGTTCCTTGAAAAGATACTGGATTACCTAGATTATCTAGAAAATCTGTGGTTTTAGCATGGAAATCCACTTTAGCTCTATGCTTCCATAGCCAATTCATACCTAAGATAACATCATACGAACCTAAGGGTGCTACGTACAAGTTTACTTCCGTTGAGAAACTTGGAAGTTCAACCCTTACCTCAAATAAACATTGGTTCACTATTGCTCTTGCCTAGTTTTCATATTCTACGACCCAAGATTTTTCCATAAAACTAGCCTTCCTAGAAATTTGATTAGCTACTCTAGGTGAAACAATTTTTTTTGTGGCTCTAGTGTCAATAAGTATGGAAATAGGTAAACCAAACAAAGTACTTGGAGTTTCCACTAAGGTGATCTGGTATTCAGCTTGTTGATTGTCCACTGCTGCATGGATCCTTTTATGAAACATAGTTTGTTGGGGAGGAAGTAAATTACCATGTGGTTTCGAACATGATGGTTTGTTAGGACATTGACTAGCAAAATGATCCCCTCCACATGTATAGCATCCTTTCATTGGACTCTTATTTTTGATGGCCTATTAGTATTACCACAATTCCCTCCAGCTTTGCTTTAATTACCACTATTGTAGTTGTTTCCTCGATGATCCTTCCTCAAATCATTCCAATTATTGTGGAATACTTTGTCCCCTTGCCTTTAAAATTCCTCCCCCTCATCAAACTTCTTAGGAGCTTGTTTAAATTGAGTTACTTCGCTCTTCTTCTGATTCTTCTTCTCCCAATAGTTTGAGATGGCTTTGAGCATTTTCTCTTGCTTGATTGCCTTTTCATAGACTAGGTCCGTAGTGGCCAGACCATGTACATCCACTTCTCCACCTATTTGGCTATTTAGTCCCATAATGAACTTTCTGATTTGAAATCGTTCATCCTTTTGGTACATTGGAACATACATCAAGAGACGAGTGAATTTCTCCCAATATTCATTCATTGACATATCTCCTTGTCTCATATTTTGGAAATCAATGAGTTTTTGATCAAAAAAGAGTTGGGGTAACCACGTCTTTTGAAAAATATCAACAACCTCATTCCAAGTCAGTTTAAGGGAGTTGATTCCAAGTTCCATCTTCTTGTTCATCCACCAATTAGAGGCTTCCTTTGCTAACTGGAATGCTCCCCACATAACTTTAGTGACTTATAAATAGTTTCTTATTTCAAAATACTTCTCCATTTGAATTAACCATGCCTCAGTTTCCTCTCCGTTGGTGCTTATCCTTCATAAGGATTTCAATATCCTTTATTCTACATAGAATGAATGTTCAAATAGTCAAGAGGAGAGTATCCATCGGATTCACTCTCAGATACATAGCTCAATGGGGAATACCCCTAAGATTTTTTCTCATCTCGTATTTTCTCTTCTCTATGCCAAAAATGATAGTATCCTTTAGACTTATCTTCTGATAAATAGTTTTAGAGAACATATCCCTTTGATTCACTATTAGAGGCTATAACAATTACTTTAGAAAAAGGTACTACTCGAGGATTCCTAAATATCAATGTTGGACTTACACTACATTCCAAGGAAATATCCCTAGAAAGTGATAATGAGTCTATCATGGCCGAAGAGACATATGGTAAATTGTTAAATTGGCTTCATCTCTCATCCATCTATTCTCTTGACTGATTGGTGATAGAGTGTGACTGATTGTCTTGATATCACTTAGCCAGATGGTGTTGTCATAGTTGGTTCCCTCAATGGTATGAACAAGGGCTTATTTTTCCTTCTTGGCCTGTAGGTAGCACTCATTTCCTATCACTGACTTTCTTGAATTAATTTGAGATGTACCATCTTGGCACAAGAATTTTCCAAACATTAGACTCATAATGTTCAAAGGGAAAACATAGTGAGCACATAGGTAAAAAGAGTTGAACCTGGTAGCTCTAATACTATGTGTAACAAACCCATTTTTCTACACAGTAAATTTCCTAAGTTTGAAACTCAAGTAAATAGTTTAAGCATCTAACCATTATGAGCAATAAAAAAATTTCTTTCAAAAATATAAAGATAGCTTGCAAATTTGAAATAATATCTTTAAAAACTTTTTCATTGCATTAAATAGAAGTATTACAACTTTCCAAAGTAATGATTACATAGTACATGATAACATGATATCATTTCTCTTTTAGAATCTTTCCATCATAATAGGTACAAATACATAAACAAGGCTCTACGGAGATTATTGGAAAAAGATGTACGAGTAGTCCTAAAAATCCTCCATTCAAATCTTGGTCGCCTATTGATCAGGAGAATCATCACTCAAGCACTTTTCTACCAACCTTGGACTAAATGCGGTCCCCTGCACAACTATCAAACTAATAGATGGCCTTGCCCTTTGATGAAGAGATTGGTTTGGTAACCTCATAATAATTGTTGACCTTTTCTAAGCTTGGTGTTGTGTCCTACATATCTAGAACTGTCACATAGTGGATACAACCTACATATATGGAATTCCTCTACCTAGTATCTAAACTTGGATCACAGTTACTGACAGTGTAAACAGTGGCAACTTACACTACTTTGGAAAAAGTATTCATCACCCAGTACTTCGAGTGGACATCATATACTTCACCCACCTTCCTAGCTCGATTTATATTGACCATTCATAATCTATGCATATGCTCTCACCTTCACTAGATTATCCTAACCGCAAGAATAACCTATTACCTCTAAGTTTAACTAAATCATCTACTAAGTAATTCATAGTAACTCTATGACTTGACTAGTTCAAACATTTAGCTATGAAAGCTATATCCCCAATATTGTATTTATTCCCACTATATCCACCCTTTCCTTAATATGGAATATGTACAAATACTTCAAGTTATATCTTTTCACTAAGCACAACAAGCAATCTTTCCATTTTACTTAGAATATAAAAATCTTTTCCTATAAAGAAATGATACAATCCTCTAATTCAAAACAACCAATAACACACACTCATTCCAATCATAAAAAGAATAATAGAGAAGAAAACAACATGCATGTTTATGCAATGCTCCAATTGATCAAACCGGATTCCTTTCTCAACTTCTTCTCAATTCGATATGCAATTTCCCAAACAAACCTCCTCACTTTCCACCAATATCTCACTATCAAATTCTTCTCACAACTCTCAAATCTCACTCACTCAAAAATTCAGATTATAACCACTCAGAAAAACATAACATGAATACAAAAAATATGCTTCCTTATTGAGGTTGAGAGCACCTCTATTTATACACAAAGATCAGTAATAAAAGGATAGAAATAGGGCATTAAGAATGACACTTCTCAACTCAGGAGGTTCAACTCAGCAATTAAAAGAAAAGGTGGCCACAAAATATTGCACAACAAACACATATGTAGCCAAATTGAATGAGTCAATACCATAATAGATAGGAAGAATGATGATCAATAATGCAAGGTATTTTCCTCCTAAATGTCGACTTACTTGGCGCAACGGTGTGCTTGACCATTTCTACATATTACAAATGCTTCATAATTTGGAAATTCATATTAAAAGATATAATTCTAATTGATTCATTCCATTCTCAATTGGCGCCACATTATGCTATTCGTCCCTTATTCCAAGGGTCGATATGGGCTTAATTGGCTTGGTTGATACTTTCCTATACATGAGCATTTACTATTATTTTGTTGTTGACAAAGCCATGGCAACTCTATTTACACGTTGGAAAGCTTTGGAAACTTAAGTGCTTATATATGACATCGTTCCATTTACATTATACATCACTTTAAATGTTTTAAGCATCACTTATAATGTATGTGTTGCTTTATCTTAGTGCCTTTCCCTTTATTACTAAGCTGTGTGCAATACATAGCATAAGCTATGTTTAAAATGCCATGTGCTAGTTAAACAATTTCATGCTAAGGAAAACACTGTCATATATAAAATGACTATATATATTTATGTATATACGTATATACATTTATATAGATTCATATTTTAATTCTCAATTTTATATAATACATTATGCGATATATGAATACACATTCACATATTAATGTATGTGTGTGTATATATGTATATATATACATATGTTTATATATATTAACATACTAGTATGGACGCATCATTTCCGTCAATACATACTTGTAAGTTTATATATATATATATATATATATATATTTATGTATGTATGTATATACTCATATACTATATATATACATATATATCACACCTTATATTAAAACACATAATCATAGTCATATTGATCGATATATATACATGGTATGCATATATATAGGTATATATGTGTTTCCTTGTCTGAATAATATTCTCGTGTATAAGGATATTTTGTACATGAGCATGTGTAGATATGACTATTTATGTATACTTATGCATTTATTTACTCATATGTATGAGTTTTCTGTTGACATATACATATATACATAGTATGTATATATATTACATTGATCAAGTATAAACATGAAAAGATCTCACACATCTCAAAGAGACTCAATACTTAGACTCCTAAGAAAGAACATTCACAAATACAAATGCAAGCAAGAATTAAGATAACTTACTATTCCCAAACTATTATCCCGACTTGACCAACCTAGAAGTGTGTGTGAAAGCTCAATTTAGGTCTTTTATCAAAGGTTACCAGACCAAGTTCTACTCCCTGAGTGATACTTCCCCTCTCTTCAAGAGGCTTGATACTTTTCCTGCATCCAACTTTACACTTTGCAATAGTAGTTAGCTAAAAACAATACATTCACTTGCATCATGTATTTTCATAATCAATACATTTCATAACATCAATTTGAATCAACATTTATTCTTCATATTTCCAAAACACATAAAGCATAAATTCACTCATCTAAAGCATTTTCACCCAACTAGGTCAAAGTAAATAAGTAGTAACACAACGAGGTGTAACAAAGACCACTTTCAAAACTAAAGATGGATTGTACAAATGGTTGGTAAGGCCATTTGGGTTGACAAATGCTCCCAACACGTTCATGAGATTGATGAACGAAGTTTTGAAGCCATATCTTGGTAAGTTTGTGATTGTGTATTTAGATTATAAATTGATATTTAGCAAAACAAAAGAAGAGAACTTGCAACATGTTAGAGTTATTTTACAAAGGTTGGAAGAAGAAAAATTAATGGTGAATTTCAAAAAGTGTAGTTTCATGAAAGAGGAATTGGTGTATTTGGGTTTTGTAATTTCCAGTAGTGTAGTTTCATGAAAGAGGAATTGGTGCATCATGAGTTGAAGTTAAGGCTTCAACACTTAGAACTTTTTTGGGCATTGTGAGTTAGAGGTATGGCTTGCATCTTACCGAATGGAGCTAAGCATATGAAGTATGAAGTTACCATGAACCCCTACCCCCGAAAAGGCATCGGTGTTCGCGAGTTGAGAGGGATGATTGTGCCTTACCGAAAGGCATGTTTGTCGATTTGGCATGGAGAACAAGGGATCCCCGATCCCCGACAATCAAGAGGAGGACAGGTGGAAGTTGCTCGCCATCCCGTCGAAAGGATGCCTTGATTCTGTTTGACCCGCAAGCTAGTGGGATTTTGACACATGGCAAGGATGGAAAGGTGGATGACTTATGGCATGACATATGATGATGAATAAGATTTAATCAATACATCCAGGGTTTGAAGGATGGCGCATATGCACAAGTCAAGGGCGTGATTTCTTACGTCAATGAACTGGAGTGTGAATCTGATCGATTCAATGGCTAAGTGAATGGAGATTTATGCACTAATAAATAGGGTGACCAAATGGAGGAATAACTTTGTTTTGGATTGGTGAATTTTTGTAAAGAAATGGCTTATAATTGGGTATGCTAGTGCTTTCAGTTTAGTAATTATGGGAATGGTTTATGTACTGTTGTATGCTCGCGTGGTTAATACGATATAAACTCATGTAATCAGCTAGTATGGTACTAGGAAACTAAGGTAGTCATTGTATGGGAAAGTAGTTTTCTAAAATCTGCTAAGATAGAATATTTGGATTTCAAGAGCCATGAATTTTCTCTGTTTGTAAAAACTCTTTTTAAATATTAATATATATACAGGCCTATCGCCTTTTTCCAATAAAATAATTCCAACAATGGTATGAAAATGGATCCAAAATTTAAGTGAAATAATTGTTCAGTGGCCTTCACCAAAGAGTATGTTTGAAGCAAGAAGCTTCCATGGATTAGCAATTTTTTATAGGAAGTTCATCATAAATTTTAGAGGGATATGTGCACCAATTACAGAGACAATGAAAGGCAATAGAAAGGAATTTATTTGGACAGTTGCAAATGAGAGGGGTTTTAATATTTTGAAGGCAAAGGTGATGAAGTAGCCCATGTTAACACTTCCTAAATTTAGAAAGGTCTTCCAAGTTTATTGTGATGCAAGTGGGAAAGTGATAGGAGGAGTTCTAAGTCAAGAGGGTAGACCAATAGCTTACTTCAACCAAAAGTTAAATGACGCAAAGAGAAAATACTCCTTGTATAATTAAGAGTTTTATGCAATTGCGCAGGCACTTAAGATGTGGAGACACTATTTTCTACCGAAGGAGTTTGTATTGTACACCAATCATCATGCATTGCAATTCATTAACAACCAAGGCAAGTTGAGTCAAGCATGTGAAATGGATTGAATTTCTTCAAAGCTATTCATTTATTTTAAAACATAGAAGTGGAAAATCAAATAGAGTTGTTGATGCATTGAGTAGAAGGTGTTTGTTGTTGATGAGATGAGGGTAAGTGTTGTTGGTTTTGATTCAATGGGAGAGTTGTATGAATAAGATGTTGATTTTAAAGAAGCTTGAGTAGCGTGTAGAAGTCCAATGGGAGTGGATAGAACTCCATGGTTGGAGTATTTTTATTCAAGAAAAAAAGTTGTTTCAAGGGAAAAGAATGTGCATACCTCAGGATTCCATGAGGGAATTTTTTTTGAGAGAGAAACATAGTGGAGGTTTGGATGGACATTTTGGAGTGGAAAAAACATTGGCATGGCTAAATGAGAGTTATTATTGTCCCATAATGAGTGCAAATGTAAAAAGAATGGTGCAAGGGTGCAGAGTATGTCAATATGCAAAATGAGTGAGACAAAACACCAGATTGTACCAATTATTTCCAATACCGAAGAGACCATGGGAATGCATTAGCATAGTTTTTTTTTGGGTTTGTCACCAACACAAAGAGGTAATGATTCAATTTCTATTGTAGTGGATAGATTCTAAAAAATGGCTCATTTTATACCATGTAAAAAGTGTAGTGATGCTTCCCATATAGATAATTTATTTTTCAAAGAAATAGTTTGATTACATGGATTGCTAAGAAGTATTATTTCAGACCGAGACACAAAATTTTTTGGTCATTTTGGTGTACTTTGTGGAAGAAAATGGGAACACAATTGCGTTTTAGCTCAGCCTACCATCCTCAAACAGATGGTCAAACTGAAGTTGTGAATCAAAGTTTGGGTAATTTTTTGAGGTGTTTGGTTGGGGATAAACCAAATCAGTGGGATTTGACATTGGCACAAGTTGAGTTCGCTTATAATAATTTAGTTAATCGAAGTGCGAGAAAGAGTTTGTTCCAAATTGTGTATGGGTACAACCCAAGAGGTGTTGATGAGTTGAGAGATAGTACAGATTTGAGTAGGAAAAGTGTTGTAGCAGAGGATTTTATTGAGTACATACATGATTTGCATAAAGAGGTAAAGGAGAAATTGGAGAAAGGTGCTAATAAATACAAAGAATATGTTGATGCACATAAAAGAGTGCAAGAATTTTAGATTGGTGATTTGGTGATGGCACATTTGAGGAAGGAGAGGTTCCCACAGGGAATATACAATAGATTAAAATGGAAGAAGATTGGCCCGTACAAGAATTGATCAATTCATTGATTCACGGATTGCCAAACAAATGAGGAAAGAATATTGGGAGTATTTGGCCCGTTGGAAGAACCATATAACAGATGAGGCTTCATTGGTTAGCGCTTCAGATATGGAGAAGTTTGGAATTTCAATTCTTGAATTTCCCAAATGGTCATGAGCATTTCACTTATGAAACATTTTTTCGTATCTAGTGTGATTGATGTCGGAGCATCCAGGTACTCTGGTTATCCACATCATTTTTCTTTAACAAATTTGGTTTTGTTCAAGATTTGATTTTTTTTGGGTGTGTGTGTTCTGTTGCAAGTATTATGTTCTGAGTGACATCCTTTATCTATTTGACTGGCATTTCAATTTGAGAGCTATTTATATTAAAATTCCTAATGCAAAGAAATTCAATGCTAAAGATTATTTCCAAAGGTAGATTAAAAATATAATTTGAACCCAATATCTGGGCCCTCTAAATTGGGGCGATTAAACTTGTTGAGGCATGGGAAATGGGTAGTCACATGCCTTATTTTCTTGGAAAAACAAGAAAAAAATTAGTGAATCTTGGAATTTCATGGGAGAGAAAAGGAGGGGGAGATCAAACACAACAAATGGGGAAAAAATTAGGCCCCCAAACATCTAGAAAAAGTAGCAGCAATGTGGAAAAAGGAGGATTTCGACCCGTGGTAAAAACTAAAAAAATCTACAATTGAGAGAATAGTAGAGGTGTGGGACAAGAAGCAAGGGCATCGACCTCTTTGGGTCTTAAAAATTTCTACCAATTAATAAACTATCAGGGGCATGGTTAATGAGAGAGCCAAGGTCTTGGGAATGGAGTAGAGAAAAGGCATTGACCCATTCCTTAGCAAAAATTTTGTGCTGAAAATACAACATACAAGGGCATGGCAGATTGGTGAAGATGTCGACAAGTATAATGCCAGGAAACATTACGATTGATAGGGGAATATATTTGAGTGTTGCATATATTAAGATTTCATTTATATATTTGAATGAAATAGATAATAAATCATTGCAAACTTGTTTTGTGTTTGTTCCATTCAAGCTCGGGTGAATACTTTGGTTTATTTAATTAAATTTCTACAAATTTCTCTTAGCCTGATAAGGTTTAGAGCCTTTGATCTGCACCATTATAGCTAAATTGAATAGTTTAACTTTTGTTGCACTTAAAAAAGAGAAATTCTAATATTCATTCTTGATATAACACAATGTTACATTGTCAACATTTGTGTTTAGATATAAATCCAAATTGTTTTACATCTTGGTGGCCATTATCATAAATTTTTCCACAATGGTGATGTGGTGATAATAGTGTGTTGTATGAATGGTGAAGGGGGAGACAAACAAAGTAGGGTGGTTCTGGTGAGTGGTAGGGGGTGATAACACAACTGACAATAATAATAGTTGCATAGAGAAGGGTATGCAAGGATATGTTGATGCCCTTAAAAGCATATGGGGTTGCATCCATGTATTTAGGAGTAGTTGCATGTGCTCTTGGAAGAGCTCTCCTTTATTTTGGGATTTATTAGGTATGCTCTTCCTTAAAGCTTCATTTCTCTATTAGGTTAGAAGATTCAAACTTGTTGTATAAAGAACATTTTTTTTCCTAGGAGCATCGAATACATGATAGAAGTTACAATTTTATTTTTGTTAGATAAATATATTTGTCTTTTCAACTAATGAGCTCTATTGTACCCTAGAAATTGTATCTTACATACTTGTAATTCCCATCATAGAAGTTATTCAATCCCCTAGAAAATCTAAGCACTATGTATTTCAAATTCAATATTAGTATTTGTTATGCACACATCAAATAACCTAGCAAAATTATTACTATGAGACATGATCATTCATGGTTATATCATTTGTTACATCAAAAGATATGTCCGTACATAGTTCATCTTTTAATGATTGAGATAAATAATTGAACATAGTAAGAATATATTATGGAGCTAATAGTAATGATTTTTGCACTATGCCTATTCTCTAATTCCACTTTGAAATTATTTGTAACTTGTAATTAACAAATAGGGAAATAGATGGGTGAGTGACCTTAATTTTTTTTAACCACTCCAAACTTTACAATAGTTTGTTGCCTACTATCTCATGAATATTGATGATTATGCCTATTTTTCAAAGATGGCCAGATGTGTAGAAGTGTGAGAGGGAAAGACAATGGTTTTATCTTATACGACTCCAGGAATTCCCTACATAAACCAATACCTTTCACCTTTATATAGAGTATGAAATAACAAAACTCCAATAATAGTCATTGGTTGAACAATGTCCCTCTGGTAGTGTTTGTGACGTGTAAACTATGTGCTACCAACCAACCATGGTCTAGATAATGAAATAACATCATCATTCAAGAAATAAAAATACCTAGGTTAACTTTGAAGTAAGTGTGATACCTCCCACCAAGTCCATTTATAAGAATTCCATTTGGCATGCCTAGAGGTATTCCTTTGTCAAGCCTTCTCCTTAGAACCTAACAATACCCAATGCCAATAATTTTTTACCATTTAATTGAGCATAAGAATGTATCTAAAATACAATAAATTTTATAGGTTATGGCCTTTGTGTGTCTTATTGAATGATTCTATCTTGTACCAATCCCCAATGAGTATTTTGTACTCTCCCTCAGGAGGAGGATAAGGTACATGAATAATAGATTGGTTTTGTGGTTTTATCTATGGCTATTTTCGTATATGATATTACTCTAATACTGTGTTAGATCACTATTTGTTTCTTCACAATTTTGTGTAAAAAAATTGGCTCTTGTATTTTAAAGATCAAATGTCACAAGGAAGGGATTGGACTAAATTTACTTATTAGTTTTTTAGAAAAAAAATGTTCCTCAAAATCAGTTGATTATATACTATTACATATGAAAGTCTTAAATTATACTACTCATTAAGTTTGATTTGAAATACTATATATATAATACTAAATTAAAATTACTTACTTTCCAACATCTATAATAGAGTTTGATTTGAAATAGATATTTTATATGAATTTATTTTACTTGATATAAAGGGAAAAATTGGATTCAAACAAATATTTTACTTTCTTTTTACCATGTGTACTTTATTTAAGTGTTTGCACTATATCATTATTTAATGTTTTGACTTATACCTTTTTGTCAAGTTATGGAAAACCTTCAACTACCTCAAGAGATTATTAACATTTCAAGCATTGATTTTGAAGTAACCATAACAACCCCACTGCTTACAGTAAACACTGCCTCACCACCAAATGAATCGTCTACATCTGTGAATTGGAATCAAATTCATGAAACTAACATTGAAATCTTTGCAAACATTGTTTTAACAAGTTATCATGAGGTCATTGAACAAGCAAAGGAAATGAGCCTAGATGGATGCCTTGTGCAAGATTTTGAGATTGAAGTTATGTAGGAAACTATAAATCAATTCCACATAACATGTAAGAAGTTAGCTACTTTTTGTAATCTCTTACGAGAGTTGAGCTATGATGAATATTATGGAGTGGGGAATGCTTCTTCTATAAAATATATATTCCATAACATTCTGAATGATTTATATAGTTTGAGATTGCTATCATGGCCTTTAATGCATACAAATAGTTATAGTTATGAATTTTGTAATAAATAAGTACGATACCACAAATCTATGTACCTTCCGAGAAGTTAACTTTTTTTTTACAATTATTGACAATATTAGAGCTATGATGAACATTATAGAGTCATGGAATGTCTCTTGTATCAAACATACCTTTCATATGTTAATATAAATATTATATTTGTATTGCTTATCATGTATTCCTTTAAAGATATCAAGTTTCCACAATCCATCTTGTTGTTGTCAATAGTTTTTGGATTTGATTGTGTTTTTGTTTTTCATCAATGTTTCAAATCACCCTATGTGATTCATCATCAGGATAAGAGAGCTAAAGATAAAAATGATTAGTTGTATTCCTTTTATTATAATTGTACAAATACTTTCTTAAACTATTTCACAAGTTGATTTAGTTACCGTTGTGGAATGCTTCTTGTATCAAACATACCATTCATATGTTTATATATATATATATATATATATATATAATTTGTATTTCTTATCATGTATTCCTTTCATTATAATTATATAGATACTTTCTTATACTATTTCACAATCCGATTTAGTCATCATCATGGAATGTTTCTTGTATCAAATGTACCTTTCATATGTTAATATATATGTTATTTGTATTTCTTATCATGTATTCCTTTTATTGTAATTGTACAAATACTTTCTTACACTGTTTCACAAGTTGATTTAGTCGCCTTATGTTCAATGATTCGAATCCAATTTATAATTTTATATAAAATAAGAGATGTATCTTTAAATATAATTGTCACATCCAAATTACATATAAAACTTTTCAATATAATATCCTTCGTTCTTCCCTCATTTAAAAAAAAAATATTTCACATCATTAAATTTCACTTTTGAATTCTATTTAATGTATTACTGACATTTTGAACAAATATTCTACTTTTTCTATTCAGGAATTGCATCTAAATTATTCACTATCTTTTCTTCTATCTTGTATCTCATAGGATCAACTCTCTTTCAACAATAGTTTTGAGCAACAAATCTAAAAAAAAAGTTTTAGGTACTCTTCTAAAGCATACAAAATTTTGAATAATATAATAATATAGTTCCAAGATCATTTTTACCATTCATTCTCTCTTGTTCAGAGTAATGAAATATAATTCATATTGTTAACCACACTATACTTTTCATCCATTGTAGTTTTATACGAATATTGAAGTACCCCAAGCTATGTCTTCATTATTGACTACAAATGTAATCAAGCTTATGAATGATGGAAATCTAAGCTTGGATCCTCATCTCCAAGTATTAGCTACCTCAAACTTTGACTGTGGGTTTGAGAGAAACAATCAATATAGAATAGATCTTTATGATGGAGAGCATAAACAAAGAGCATCATTGCCAAAAAAGTACAATCACTATATATAACTTCTAAGATAATTCCTTAGGGGTCTATAATACAACTCATGGAATATAATTGTCCCATCATTTTTAGTTTAAGGTGAGTACGTAGCTTCAACACTTTTTTATAAGTTATTATTAACTTTCCAACTTTTACAATACATTACTAATAATTTTTCTTATTACAATTACATAGGTGGATTATAATTTCATAATATAAGCTTACATGTACTGATCATGACATCATTGGTGAGCTTGTCTTCTTATTTGTAGAACAAGAGGAACATCTACAAAAAGATGCTATAACTTCATATGATTCACCTATATCTTTAAATGAAATTACCACATCCACAAAACCAAATTCTAAAAGAATATTGTTTGGCATAAATCCATTTCAATATAGGAAGTATCTATTAGCATCACTCGTATCAAAATTTTGAACCCATTTCAAACAATATGGACTATCAAAGGTCATGTAACTATGAAGAAGGAAATCCACCAGTACAACACATAAAAGGGAAGTGTACAAGTTTTCAGCTTTGATATTATAGATAGTGAACGTACTGAAACACGTGTCACTTGCTTCAATAAAGTTGTAGATATTCATTATGCAAGTATTAATATTAGAGCTATATATACATTATTTGGTGGGACCATTAAGGTTGCTAATAAGCTTTACAACAAGATAAATAGTGGAATAGAAATATCTTTACTGGTTGAATCAAAGGTGTCTCTATGTGAAGATGACCTCTCCATTCCAAAACATCAATTCTCTTTCACACCTATCAATGAAATTATGATTAAGAGCTATAATTCACTTGTTGATGTTATTGGAATTGTTTTCTACATAGATCCAAGATCTACAATAAGGAGGAATGGGACAAAGGTTTTAAGGCAAAGCATCAAGCTATTAGATATGTCAACATTGACCATAGATGTTATTTTATGAGAACCAACAACTTAGAAAGAGGGTGCACAACTTCAACAAATGTACCACTTACAACAATCGATTATTCTTGCTATTAGAAACAAACATGTTTGTGAGTATAATGGAAAGGTGATAAGCACATTAGTCACTACACACCTGTCTATAGACCCTGATATAGAAGAAATAAAACAAAAAAAATCTTGGTTTGCATAGCATGAGATTGATCTTCTATCATCCTCCATAAAATTTGTTGATATTCCTATTGTTATTATAAGAATTACAATTAGCAACATTTGATAACAATTTGCACACATAATACAACCCCTCCAATTGATTGCAAAAGAAACAATACAATTCATCAAATCCAACTCCTTTTGTTATCTAGTTTGTCCTCTTTAGTCAGATGGAAAACAATGTAAGAAAAGAGTTATCCAAAATGAAGATGAAAAATGGTATTGTTCAAAGTGTCCAGCCACATTTATGATTGCAATTATAGGTACATACTTTGGGTGAACCTAGAGGATCATACAAATATAATATGGGTAGTCACATTTGATGAGGTAGCAATAGAACTCATGGGTATGTCTGCATAAGAACTATATACCCTACAATTTGATCATAAGGTAGAAAGAAGCACTAAGGATGTAATAAGAAGTGTACTCCTTAGGCAATTCCTCTCCACCTTGTCATGCAAAAATGAGACATACAATAGTGAAGAATGACTAAAAGAAACAATCTTTAAGGTTGAAAATATAGATTTCACTATAGAGAGCAATTTCTTGCTTTGTAATATCAATGAGTTGTGCAATGATAGGAACAACTAGGCCTACATTCACTATTTTCCATGAAACAATGTATATATTCTTCTACATATATATATTTGCATTAGTAAGTGTAATTTACCTAACACAAATTATATCTATCTATGTCATATAACATCAAAATTTAGCTCTTTCAATTTGCATGTTTCATTTACATTTTATTCATCTTAGCTACGTTTCTTTATTATATACAATTGTAATTGCATTCCATTTTTCTCATTTTATATGTAAATGTATGAAGAAAAATAAATGTTTTGTATTGGTGCATGTCTTTTGCTTATGAATATTGGTAATCATGCCTACAATTTTGAATTATAGATGATGGACTCTAGCAACGAAAAAAGTCCAACCAAACCCCATCAAATAGAACTTCAAAGAATACAAAGTCATAAAAGAAGTCGAGATTATTATTCTCATCATAAAGAGGAAATAAGTGCTCGTCGTCATATGAAAACATAGAGAAAAAATACCAAGAATACTAGACCTACAAACACACCAATATCACAACCAATAGTGCTATGCAACACATAGAAGCAACATAATACAAAATGAATAAAAAAATGCAACATCATCGAACAATAATACTAAGTTCATGACCACATAAAAAAATGTCGTTATAAAATAGATGCACTATAAAACTTAGAAACATGCATTGTATGCACGAAACACTACCCTAGCATGCTTGTTCATTCATCAATAATAATTATATTTATAAATTATGTTTCAATGATAGAGACATACATCAATTTTCATCACTTAATAATATGGACCCATGATAACAACCTACTATGTTTTAAAATCTCACTCAAGTAGAAGAGATGCTCATAGAAAGAGTAAACCCAATATTACAGGCAACCCATGCTTGTGGGGGGAAACATAAATACAATGGTCACATGATTAACTTCCCATAGGACATAAAAAAATTGAAAAAATACTTCCACATAGAATTAAAGACCTAGACCTAATAGTTTGAAGATTGCATACATGAGGAAACTATTATGACTATTATATAAGTATAAGTCATATAGAGATGCATTGCTATACAAGGTAAAATATGACTCATACTATAATAATGTTGAAACAAATGTTGACTACCTAGAACAACTCCTTGAAACGAGTACATGCATTTCAAACATGCTTCACACCATTGAAATTGATGAAGAAATAGTAGTCCCAAACAATAATTCTAACACTAATGATGAACAAACTCAAAATGCATCAACATACATGCCATCATTTATGGTTAGGCTACCAAATAGACATCATGAGCTAGAAATCATTAAAAAAATACTAGAAATTGAAGATCCAACTAATAACACTATTGATTGGCCTAAAATAAGCTCTTCTGTAATAAATGAATACAATACCAAGGGCCTCTTTGATATGGTGTTTCCCACACTCTTTCCAAATGGAAATACACTACAAATGCAACCATGAATTAGGGAAGTACAAATGCATGAATATGTACTACATTTAATGATATTTCATGACCAAAGATTGGAAGAAATCCAAGGTTTTGAAATTTTATCTCCAATCTTATGACACATCATCGAAGCCAAGGATATGCAATCGTTTTCATTAAAAAAAATGCAAAAGAAAACATACCAACCACTATTGAAAACCTTTGTACACACTTGAAAAATCTTCCTCACACATAGTTGGTTGAGCAACTTATGCATTTTGGATCTACCATGAGAGGGACAAGACCATATTGGAATAAGTGTTGTGTTGAGCTATCAAATATGATCAACCAAATAGGATCACTCACTCTATTCTTCACATTAAGTTCAATAGATACAAAATGACAAGATTTACAATAACTACTATCAAATGACATAAGATTTATAATGCAATCAAATAAAAATCACACAAATAACATAACTAATAACCCCCATACCACATCCATATATCCACATCAATGATTCATGGTATTTTTTGAGGAGTTCTTTGAGAAACTCCTCCATACAAAAGATTATTGGTATAGGTACAAATAGCAACATCGAGGGACTGCACATGTGCATGGATTCTTTTGGCTTGAAAATGCTCAAAACATGGATAAAATTGACTAGAAAAACAATTTGTAAGTGGAAAGAGCAAGAACATTCTCTAACACGTGTCATTGCTTGGAACCCTTATAGTATATCTCAGAAAAAACAACACAATACATTAATCTCCACTTGATGATCCATGCTTGTTAAATACAACAGAGATCTTTGGTATAAATCCCTCTGATGACTATGAAGAGTTAATTAATCATGTCCAAAGGCACACAAAATGCATTGAGGGAACATGCCTACGTAAGAAGGGAAAAATGTAGAATATTGATACAAAGCTCCATGGAAAGAATAAATTATCTCTACCTTATCATGTGACAATGCTGGTCAAAAGAATATGAACTTGTAAGAAATGATGATAGATTAAACATACATAACCCAAAAATGATTTCAATATTGAGAGCTAATATAGATTGCCAACCTGTCATCTCATGCACGCTTGTTCTCATATACATTGCCAAGTATGTGTCAAAAGCAGAGAGAAAATCTAAGAGTTGTGTTCATATGCTTACAAGAATATCTACAAATCAAAAACTTGAAGATGAAGCTTTAATAGCATATCAAAAATTCATGAAAAAAATTGTGGTTGAGCATGATATTGGAGCACAAGAAACATGCCATATGCTCCAAAAATTACCCCTTGTCATCTGTAACCGATCTTTATGTCATTGAATGTTGGTCAAAAAGTGTTTCATCGACTCACAAGGACAACAAATGACAACAAACTCCAATATAAAGTTACTTACATTCCTATATCTGACGCCCTCCACAACTATAAATAATAACAATACTTGAATCTGCAAGATCCTTCTACTATTCTGCATGCCATAAAGGATGTAAATGGAAAGAGAGGAAAGAAAAAAAGATCGTCAATGTTTTTCCAGAGTTCTATGCTGTTCCAAAGTAGGACTCATAATATTTTGAAACATTTTTTTGGAGTGAATTACTCTTGTACAAGGATTTTTTGTGACATACAGATTGATATAGGTCTTACTAAAGATATAATAATAATAAATTGGAACCAAATGAATACAAACAAATATAGTGTATGACACATTGATCACACAACTGAAATGGAAGCTAATATTGAAGAGGAAGAAGATAGTGGTAATGAGGTGAACACAACATATACATTAGAAATGAATGAATGGGAAGTGTTGTCACAAATGGGACTTACTAATAATGTCAATCTAGATGAACTCCACATACTCGATAGGCATGATTTTGATAACAACAACAAATGGGATCAAATTAATGTAACCCCAGATTTACATGCCACTACAATTCACTTCATAAACATAGATAAAATGTACAACCAAAATGAAAACATAGCCATTAGCTTCAACATCCCAAATTATATACTTTCACCAAAACAAAAAATAGAACTTACAATAATTACAAACCACTAAAAAGATCATTCCTTAAGCAAACCCTTTCATATGACCATTCAAGGAACTACAGGAACTGGAAAATCCTACCTTATTGCTTGCATAAGAAATGCACTTCAAAGTAAGCTACTTCAACAAAAGAGCCAACTTCTTGCCCTAGATCCCATAGGAACTGCTGCATTTAATGTACATGCATCAACTATACATTCAACGCTTACAATTCCAATCAAAGAAATGAAACCATTGCAAGGACAAATAATAACATCTTAAGAAGAAATGAAACACGTAAGATACATCCTCATAGATGAAATGAGCTTCATAGGGCCAAAGCTACTAGTAAGATAGATAGTAGACTATGTGAAGCATTTCCCACACACATATTTGCTTTGGTGGTGTATCTATAATTCTAATAGGTGACCTAGCACAACTACCACCTGTCATGGACAAACCTATCTACGCATCACACTCCAATGCTACTATGATTGCTACATTACAAACAATATTTCATCAACAAGGTGACAATCCAACTCAAACACACTTTCGTGAAATATTACAAAAATACGTAATGTAGAACCAACACACCAAGATTGGGAGATGTTAATGAGTCGCACAAAAAAACTACTTACAACAACTAAAAAATAAGAATTTGACGACTCAATTCACCTTTTTGCTACAAATAACTTAGTGAGACTGCACAACAAAAAAAATACTAAAACTACTAAATCTTCTAGTTGCAATAAGTATTGCAATAAACACAAAAACCAAATCAAGCATTGATGCTCATGATGACCATCTTGGAAAACAACTCCTATTATGCAAAGGCCAATGAATCATGCTAACAATAAACTTATGGACTCAAGAAGGACTTGTAAATGAATCCCTTGTGGAGGTTATTGATATTGTTTACAATCTTGGCTCTAAACCACCAAATGTTTCAATGTGTGCTGTAGTAAGGATCAATAACTACAATGGGCCACCATGGAACCAAAATGATCCAAAGGCTATACCTATAATACCTATATCACTAGGTAATCGTAGACAAATACCATTATCCATGACATGGGAAATTACTACACATAAATCCCAAGGCCTGACATTACAAAGAGCAACAATTGATATTGGTAAAATAGAAAGACAAGGACTAAGTTTTACAGCTATATCAAGAGTGAATTCATTAAATGGCCTTCATATTCAACTAACGTTCTCTTTTGAGCGGTACTCCAGAATGTAAAATAATCCATACACAATTACTAGAAAAAAGATGAGGATCGTTTACAAATATTCTCACTATGAAAAAATGAGGTATACACTTGTCAATCCAATCTCTTTCACATTAAATTTAAATTTAATTTTTCACTATCCAGTTTATATTATATGTCTTAAAAATGTTTTCCTCTTGAATAACTCATTTAAACTTTTTTGGTATGCAAGTGGACACTTGCTAGACAATCACAACCCCCAAAAAAAGAGATTTATCCTTCTTGTCCAAATTATGTTTTCTTTAGTTATTTTACATTACATAACTTCTTCTTGTTCATGCTATATATCTTTCTAATAAACTAGGCATAAAAATTCATATTTCTAAACAAAATTTGTAAAATCTTAGTCCAATAGAAGTTGCAATGGATATAGATAAGGTGATAGATGCGAGGTGCAAGGTTGGTTCTTGGTCAACATCAATTACATGTAATAATTGTTAATGGTCAAAATCAATTGTATATTTAATTATTTTGTTTCTAGAATATCTTTATATAAAAGGTGCACAAATATATGGATTACACTTTCTTCTCTACTCTAGCTCTATATTACTTGTTATTGCACAACCAATTCTATTCCCAACAAATGTATAAAATTTTTAATTACTACTTATAAATTCAATTATAAACCTCGTTTCAAACAGATTTTATATAAAATACAATCGACATAACCATTGCATCTCCTTTCAATCCAAATCGCTAGTAAATAAACTTTTTAATAAATGTCTTGGGCAAATTATCTTCCTTACAAAATAAAGAAAAAACATAGGTATCCCTTGAATACCTATCACACTTAGTATCTTTTTTTAAACTTGTACATTTTGTATAAGAATACGCCCCTTTTAAGTAGTTAGCCAATATCGTAAAACGTCTGCAGTATATATTTGTTTTTAATTTTTAAAGTTTGGGAGTTGCAGGTACGACTCCCGGAAACGAAAGCCGCACGCCACCCATTGAAAAAAAAAGCAAGTGCCATGCCGTATAGGCCTTTAAATCCTCTAAACAAATTGCTTCGAAATTGTTCAGTGCAAAGGAGAAAATAAAATAAATTAGGGATAATCGAGGTGGGAAAGATGACAGTAGTTACACACATTCCCCGGCTTGAAGTAATTGAAACTGCGGCGGAGGTTGCAGATTTGGCTATTAAAGTTTTTCAACACAAGGGCCAGTCATCCCGTCAACTTCAATATGAACTGGAAAAACAATTGTCTGAAAATCAGAGACTCAGGGCAGAATTGGAGAATGCTTACAAAACAGTACAGGAATTCCAACTCTTGCATAATTGTCGCCGAAATAAATGTGAGGATCCAGCCGCTTGCGGATTTAGCTACACCCAAGTGGACGATTGTCCCTCAGATGTAAGCTCTTTGTTTGGTTCCTCGCCTTCTTTTTGATTGAGCAATTTACAGTTGCAAGCCTTTCCGGGTTTTCTGCCAACTGATTTTTAAAGTTCTGCTTTAAAAATAAAATAAAATATTAAAAGTTATTTTGGTTGAGCAAAATTTTAATCATGAATTTCGTTTTAATTGGGTTTTTTGCCCTTCACTCTGGTTAATTTACTTTTAGGGGAAAATTATTTTTTACAAACCCTAAAAAGATTGCTCTCAGATTTATGGCGTTTTCTCTTGATTTTAGTTATTGATATTGCACTTGCAAAGTTTCTGTCAATTAGTTAGAAGAATCTCCATTTCAGGGTAGTTAATAGTTTTTCCTATGTAAATATTGGATTGGCGGTGCAATGCTTTCTCTTAGTTAATGGGATTGTCGTTTTGGTTGGATCTCCAGCATAAACCCTTCAAATAATCTCAATCTATCTCCTCTCTCCAGAACAGTTTGTATCTAGCTGAGGGACCCTTTCTTCCCCCATATGCACGTGTGTTAGCCTGTTAGGTGAAGCATTCTTTTTCCTTGGTTGACAGAATCTAAAATTAATGCCCTGCTTCCATCATTGCACGTTACATCCTAGCAACTCACTGATCAAAAGACATAATGTAAGGAATATTTGTTTTAACTTAGTCAGTTCCCTGGGAACTATACCTTTAGGAGAGGATGAACAGATGCAATTGAACATTCATGACCATTATCTGTGATCCAAGGGGAGGACTGTTATGACGAGGCTGACATGCCAGTGTTTGGATGATGTTTTTGAGGCATTTTATGATGATTTGGCGAAGTTGAGAAGACAGATTTTGGTAAATGAATTTGCTATAATAGCAAAGATATTTTTTTCTACTTGTCTGTACTTGTGTAGGCTACAATGCATCAAACAGCATAAGTGCAGCAGCCATAATAAATATCTAGCATGTTCCATGTTCTTTCTTTGGTTGTGCTATGATATTACCTTGCCCTAAAGTGCTCATAACAAGCAAAGGCAGGCAGATGGACTAAATTATTCCATTCGATTGAAAGATTTTTTCTAATTTTTTTGCAATTTGGTGTACACACAGGTGTGTTAGCCTATCCTGCCAAGGAGAAATCTTCTTTTTTCTATGTTTCCTATATGCTAGCTCAACAAGTTGTGAGCTCCGGTTTTGTTTGGGGATAGCCTCTTATACACATTGAATCCCATAAAATATACTCATCCACCACAAATATTAACATGAATGTCGGACTTGTGAACAGCCTTGGTAAACCAGAAGTGGTCAGGTATTCAAACTATGCTTTGTACGTTTTAGAGTAAGATTGACAAAGTATACTGTCATATGGTTGTCTTCTTGTTATCTTATGATCCTAACACACCTGGTTTAATATAAACCAGACAAATTAATACCACCGGAATTGGGCATAGTGATTAGATATTTCTGTGTTATGTGAGAACAGTGTTGACCTTTGCCATTGATGTCAGAGGGGGAGAAATGGAACTCAAAATGCTATATCTTCTCAGGGGAGAAAGTGGAACTCGGTCTGGACACATTAGATTTGTCTTCATGTGTGGCCAACATTTTGCTGTTTGCCATCAATGACAAAGGGGGAGACTATTGAACAAAGGTTGTCATTGATGTCAAAGAATATATGATCAGAGGCGACACTATCTTTTCAAGAGTTCAGTGTGAACCAAATGGAGTTGTTCTATCATACCTTTTTGTGTTGGTGATTGTCCTGTCATATCATTTTGAGTTGCAAAGATTTGTAGAAATATATAATACTAGCTATATTGATAAAAGAAGTTGAAGGTTGTTTGTAGTATCATACTATATCTATTCATAATCATAGTGGTAATTCGGAAAGCTGTATTGGAATGTTTCAGTTCAATGTTTCAAGGCAGAGAGATTTCTCTGACAATACAATTATGGTCAACATTTCTTCCAGAGGGAGAGTTTGGCTCTACGGTTTGAAAGGAGAGTATGTATACACATGTTCTATCATATTCCTGAGTTTTCAGAGAATATGTTTAGCATGCAAAAAGATTGAAGTGATAGCAGGTTCTCTGTGTCTGTCTGTCAACTAGGCGGTGTTGGAGACCTGTGCGGTAACGGCTAGTAGTGTGCGGTATTCAAATCTAGCATGTGGTTTTAAGATAGGACCTGGTTAAGGTTCCTGTGGTAGCGCACAACATCATGTTCTTTTGGTGGCAACAAATTTGATTAAGGACTGACCTGTTACACGTTTCATGTAATTTGAATTTAGGTCCACCTTAGGTTGTCTTGGTTATTTGCGGACCCTTGGCTAACATGGAAGAGTGTTAATGCAATGTCATGTATATATTCCTCAGTTGCGCGGATGCACAAGGTGAATCATTATTATGTGAAGTATAATTGAAGAGAAGGTGGTGAACATACAAGGAGACGATAGTGAAGCCAGAGTTATTCAAGGAGAGTTGCATCTCAAAGCGTGTGCCATTATCAAAAGATCATAAGGAGTGTGGAAGAGTGTTTGTAGCCAGTTCAAAAGTGTATGAGATGTATTCGGCTGCAATTGAAGGTTCGCAAGCTTTATCTATGTAATCCGGTAGAACTGGTGTTCTACTTGTTGTACTGATTTGTGTTGGGGATTGGTGTCTCCAATAGGTTTGTGCCTACAGATACAATAGGGGATTGGTGTCTCCTGTAGGTTGGTGCCTACTTCATATTGTAAAATTCACTTGTATCTTTTTGCTTTGTGAGGCTGGATTTGGACAATAGATCCAAGCAACTATTCTCACCGTGGTTTTTCCCATCTTGGGTTTCCACATATATTTGGTGTTCTACTGTGTGAATGTGTGTTCTTGATTGATGCTTGATTAGTAGTGAAGATTCAAGTTTCTTGTTCTGACATATGCGATTGAGTTAAGAATTTTAAATAGATTTGATCTACTGATTCACACCCTCCCGCCCTTAGTAGATTGTGTGCCCTTCAAACAGTACATAGTACATACTTCTATCTCTTAAACAAGCCTTTAAGGGTTTTGCTTTAGAGCATGCAAGGATGAAAGAAAAATGATTCTGATATTGCTTATTTGTATGCTTTTATGGAAAATGCAGTCTTGTATTTGAAAATAGCATAGCTTGAGAGTAGATGAATAAACTATAGAAAACTGACACCAGTTAATCCTTTTGTGGTTTGCATGCCTTTGTGCCCCTCTCTATTTCTTCTGTAGATAATGTTGTACTCATACTTTAAGTGTGTATCAATATGAAATAATGAAACCATGGAAAACATTCCCCACTATTCTTTGAGGGACATTGCATAAAATTATAAAGTAATGATGTCCATATGAAATTTCTTCTGTAGCAAATTAGAATCATTTTTATATATGGGCATCCCTACATAGGAAGTGAACTCCTTGTGCCATTTCAGCATTTCCTGTGGTTTGGGGATGGCTGGGGATCTTTTAGATGCATCCTGTTACTGTAAGAACGCAAGATTTGCAGGGGAAGCATCCCTGCTATACCACTGCATAATATTTTAGCCCCATCATGACATCAAGGTATGATCAAATGACTTTAATTTTGCATGCCAAGATTGCTTCCAAATCTCTCTTTTGCTTTGGGATAATTTAAAATGTGTATATTTCATCTTTGTAAAATTAGCCATTTCTCTAGGATTGAGGATCTTTCGTTGCTAATTTGTTGTTTCAAATTAGTAGCAGGACTGCCTGTTCAACTTGCTTTACCAGCCAGTTCCTAAAATGAATTAGATAATAAAAAATTCTGTTAGGGTGCTGCCCAATCAGCTTGTCATTTTGTAAAATTCTCACTTGTAAACAATATTTTTGCTGACATCTGTTTCTATTTTTTCAAGCCAGTCTCCTATTCTGGAAACCTTTCAATCAGTTTATGCTGCTATTCCAACTTTAAAGTCTTAACAAATTGAAATGCATACACAGCTCAAGGAATCATTAAGGGAGTTATCCTCATCTCTGTGTCAAGTCTTTGTCTTCATTTCCATTCTGCCAACTCTCACACCAAGACCATTTCGTTCCCTGTTTTCCCTGTTCAGGCTAGCTTGTTCAATAAACAGGGATGGAACCAGTGGTAGTGGGGGTTCTCTATCATCATTTGGACAAAATAAAATTGGAGGATGATAAGTATATTTTTTATGTGAATCCGAGGGACAGGATTCCCCATTTTGCATTTCATGCCCAAATGCTTTTCATCTCTTAACTTAAAATTACACACACATCTTCTGGCTGCTTGCAGATTTTATTACACAAAATATTGTTGCTCAATTCTCAGTGTTATTATTTTGTCACATTCTTTATCTAACCCCAGTTTTTTGGCTTTGTATATGAGCTTTCCATATAGTTCTACTGATGGTTTTAACCTTTTCTTTTTTCCAGCTATACCTATATGTGGATCAATTCTTACAATATTTTCAATTCAAAAGTTAGGTCTGATATGCCATAATCTAAATCAGATTTCTATGATTAGGTTGGAACTGCATAGGGGTTGGTTTTATATGGTTTGTAGCCTTTTGCAGGCCTAGATTGCAACAATCCCAGAACACTCTAGATTAGTTGCATGTTGCATTGTAGCGTGGATTCTAAACATGTGTCCATGGACAACACCATTTCTACGCCCTAAGTTCAATTATGTGTTTGTGCATATAATTTGGGACCATTAAATTATGAAATTAGAGGCTTAATTAAAAAGGAGAAAAGTGAAAACCATTTAAATTTGAGTCAAGGTATTTCTTTGAGATTCAAGAAGAATATTTTTTCCTTTGTGTGCAATGATTTCTTAAGTTGCTACAGCTTTCTATTATAACTTTAGAGCAGAGTGTTCCTATCTTTTCAATTAAGTATAGTGCATCCTCTACTTCTAAAGATAGTGGCTCATTTTACTATATAGTATAGTTCAGCAGGGGATGTCTTTGGGATGACCTGCCTGTTGGTGGTGGGGGGAGGGGCAGGGGGGTGGTTTGTCCCCATCCCTGAGCCCCTGAAATGTCCATTTTCCAGATACTTAACAATTTCCAAGGGATGCATCCCCATGGAACGGTGCTATATTTTGAACTGCACTCCATCATTTTGTGTGACTATAGTTTGGTGAAATTAATAAATCATTTCTCAATATCATACTTTCTACTGCAAAATATTTATTAACACCTATCGGTGAATTATCATAATTTTAAATTTAGTATTTTGCATTTTTATCACAATTGTTTTGGAGCACAAATTAATGTCAAAGGATTTGTTGATTAATTGACAATCTGTGTTATATGTGGCCTGATGCTACGGTGCACTTGGAGTGCTATGTTGATATTGGTGCTGGCATAATCTTGGACTGGAAAAATATTTCAGACATAAGAAACTGACTGCTTGTATGAATAGAAGGTAGCCATAAGACATAATTGGCATTTGGTTTGTATATTACTTCCAAGCATTAAACAATGCAGATGGAGAATAAAACAGGAGAACCTTTCATGCTTATGAGGAAACAAAAGAGGATTGAAAGAAGGAACTACAGATAAATGATACAAATCTACTGTGCTGCTTCTGAAGATGGTCTGTCAAATTATATTGTGGACAAGGTCAGGGCAATGTAGAGCTGTTTGAGGGTTAAGCCCATGGCAAAGAAAATCATTAAGAATGAGTAAATGGACTTTGGAAAGTTATGACCATCTTACATTGAAATTGTTAGGATAAAATATGCATTGATCTGTTCAAGAATTGTTGAGTAGATACCAGCCCTGCTAGAACTTTGCATAATTTATAACTACACAGACAAGTTGTAGATTACCAGAAGAACTGAATTCAGTGTATTGAGATGGCATGAGAATGGGCTTTGGAAAGTTATGACCATCTTACTTTGAAATTGTTACAATAAAATATGCACTGATCTCTTCAAGGATTGTTGTGTAGTTCCCTGCCCTGCTAGAACTTTGCATAATGTATGACTAAGCAGTCAAGTAATAGATCACCAGAAGAACTGAGTTCAGTGTATTGAGATGGCATTAGATGGACTTTTTAAAGTAAGCTATTATTAAATATATAAGAACAAGAGTGGCCATTGGGGGGTTGTCGGAAAAATTTAAAAAAACTGTTGCTCTATATAAACCATAGTTTGAGGACTTTCCGAGTACTCTGCAAAACTCTCCAAACTCCCGAGTCTCTGAGCTGGCCGAGCCGAGTCAACCACACTCCTGAGCCGAGTCTTGGAGAGTACTCAACTGAGTCTTGCTCCAAGACTCCCGAGTCTTAGGCTCAAACACCCGAGTCTTGAGCTTAGACTCTTCTGGACCTTGAACATAACAGACATAGTGGCTGAAATTTCAAATTTTGAGAGTTTGAGGATCATATGATTTGTGTAATGTTTGAATTATGACAAATTGATAGTCAAATTAGACTTTTATGTTCTCTAAATGCATTTATTTCTTTTTTTGTGTAATTATGAGGTTTTTTTTTGCTGAGTCTCGAGTCCGAGTCCTAAAACTATGATATAAACCATAGTTCACATACTTGAACTTGACTTGGTCTCGGCAGACCAAAAGTTTTCTGATTTGGCAAAAACTCAGCAATTTAAAAAAATACTTGAATTTCTTAAAAAAAGTAAATTTTATGCAAAATACAGTCACACAGTGTATCAAATGAGACTATGCAACATTGGGAAAGTTATTTCTATTAGATTTCAATACAAATAGAGTGGAAAATTGCATCATCATGCTAATACAACAATCAGCTGATAACTGATATGAATTTATGATGGTTGTCATTGAAAATCTTTATCATAAATTGCATATCCTTGCAAGTTACAAATTACAAGAATCTACAATTTATAATTCCTCAAATTTGCTCTTCAAGTCTGCTATAAATTCACTCCATTTGCTCAAGAATGCTCAAATGCAATTCCTCAAATTTTCTCGTCAAGTCTGCTATGAATTCACTCCAGTTTGCTCAGAATGCTCAAATGCTGGTGTGATCTTTCTCCTTGGGCATGTAGGGCTTAGAGGGGCCAAAAACTGCATGTTTTCAGCATCCAAACTTGTGTATTTTCTGCATTTGACAGTGCCTATTTCAATGGCGTGAGTTTTCCTCTCAGACTCACTGAGAACTTGTGCAAATGAAAGTGGAGAATTCGCCCAAAACTCATTTTTGCAGATTCGCAAGTTAAAGTTGGAAAAACTTGAGGATGAAAAATATTGTACATTCTCAGTGTGTAGTTAATTTATATGAATAAACATTGATTGATTCAATAGTCATTTATCAAAAGCAATGTTGAAGGCAGCTCTTAATACCAAATTGTCCAAACCAGAATGCAAAAAACTGCAAGGATTGTTAGTTGGAAAATGTTAATAAGTTTATTACTTTATTGTGGTCAGAAGATGGTGATGGCTTTTCTAAGAATTGCAACCTTTATTTTAAGAAATATAATTTATTGAAAAGGTTTGATAAAGTAACCATTTGCACAAATCTTATTTATAAGGAGTGTGTGTTTGTTTGTATCTTTATGCATTAATTTTTTTTTGTATACAGCAGGAATCTTATGAATTAGACATCACCACGTCTCGGGGACATCCCCATCCTGGAAACATGATGTTTTCGGGGGGGACACATCCTTGTGGAACATTGGAATTAGATGCCTTAGTTCTAACCACCTATCCTAAACCAGCACTATTTAACAGACTTCTAACTCGATCCGACAAGGTTGTGTTAACCTTTTAGTTACTTCATTTTGTTGTGGTGTGTAGGGTGCTTTCCTTTGTTTAACAACGCTAGTATTCCTGCAGATTGGTGCAAACTCCTTAGAGTGATACTCTCCATGATCTGACCTTAGTACTTTGTCTTACTAGTCTAATTCTCTAAAAGTGCCTTAAACTCCTTAAATTTCTTCCAAAAATACACTCAAGCATGTCTAGAATAATCATCTATAAAGTAGACGTAATACTAAAGCTTACCAATGGAGTGCAAATCCGTAGGACCAAACTCAATGTTGTGGATCACTTTTGAAATGTCTCTATCTCTAATGCTTTATTAGTTTATTAAGCAAACCTAACCTTGGTCTACTTTTATATGCACAATGTTGACAAAACTCAAAACCAACAAAACCATCTGAAAGATCTTCCACCATATTCTTACTTATCAAGTTTTTCAAATCTTTTTCTCCTATGTGACCCAACTTATGGTGCCACAACCATGGTTCCACGGAGTCTTGGAATGGGTGGATGAAGGGACGAGGGGACCAAGGGCCTAGGTTTAGGGATAGCGGGGTGACAATGATGCAAATACCAACCAACCTCAAGGCTTGCCTTGAAGGCATGATGAATGTGTTGAATGGTTGATTCATGAAGACTCGTTCTTCCTCTTGCTCTCATTTTTGCAAACTTTCTCAGTCATAGTTTACTCTTGTTCAATGCAATGAAAACTTGTAGTGATTTGGATTGAGAATGGGATGCCATTTTATAGGTTTTTGGAGTGCTTAGTATGCTTGTAGGATCAATAGAGCTTAGGGATGGCCAAATGTCCCCATTACTGGGTGCTTGATCAGAGCACCTTAGAAATGCCTCCTTTATAAGGGAAACATATTGGGAATGTCTCTTGCTTGGTGGTGGTGGTGGGGGTGTGGCCCAAGGACGTTTTGTTGGAGTCTCAGAGTCTTAGAGATGTCCTTGTCTCTACAGACAATATTTTTTAGGGGGGATGCATCCTCGTGGAATATTGGCCACAACATACTTGATTTAGGTTTATTTACATCGACTGAGTTACACAGTGTTGATGCCTCTAGCCCAAAGAGTGTTCAATGCTTGATAACTTTAGCTAGCAACAAATTTCCTATAGCCAACTTGCAACGCTTCTTACCAAAGGTAACTTGCATTTCAAAATCTAGAAAAATCATAGGTTTCTTGCTAGACTTGGATTATGCAAAACATCAAAAAGTGTCCTCACTCTCCCATCCTTGATGGACACTTTCACCTCTCCCCAACCAACTTTAGGGAGAGAGTTGTTATCACCAAGGAAAACTTATCCTACATCATGCTTCTTGTAATTAGAGTACCACTCCCTTTGAGGAATCATGTGATATGATGCACCTAATTCAATCGATCAAGAATCATCAATAATGTTAGCAAAGATAAAAACATCACTACTATACTCATCATTGTTAGAGGATTTATTAGAGGAATCTTCTTTCCTCTTAGACTTGCATTCCTTCTTTATGTGACTTAACTTGCCTCAATTCCAATCCTTTACATTGGGTTTACTAGGACACTTAAACTTATACTTTCCCTTGGACATCTTGTCTCCACACTTCTTACCCCCTCAAAGCTCTGACTGGCCCCTTATAATTGGGGCATCACTAGAGGAATTATCCATGGACTTTATCTTGATTTCTTCACTCAACAAGACACCTACAATGTCCTCCAGTTTTTGTGAAGAACAGTTACCATTGATTGTTATAATCAAATTCACCTATTAATTAGGTAAGGAACAAAGCAATATTATGCTTTTATCCTTTTCTTTGAAATATCCCACATAGGATATTGACCTAAATTCTGAATTTGAAATTCAATTTTCCTGCCTTAATTTGTGCACTTCAATTTTCTGCTCAAACCCTAATTTCTGATATGAAATTTCCGATTGCAACAAGTATGAACAGCAACATATATTTCTCCAAAATTGCTTCAAATAATATAGCAAATATATCTATCTTCAAATATGAATGTAACCAGCAATGTAAAACAACAAAATGACCATCCAAACATGCAATAAATCTGAAATCAGTATGTCCAATCTGCTGCTAAAAAATCAGAACTAATGTCCATGCAATTTCACCACAAAATTGGCTTCAAACATACCCAGAAATATTTCAGAAGTTTGTTGCTATAAACTAACCCTAGTTACATGCCAAATTGTATATGAAAAACTGCTTCACAATAACCCTAGCATGGCGAACTACTCCAGCTATGACAGAATGCAAATACTAATGCAAAATATGGATGAAGATGCCTCCAAACCCTACCAAAATAGGTGCACTGGCCTGCTGGACTGAAGATGAGGGCTTGAACCTAGCAATCTATCCAAAGACCTCCAAAAAGCCAAATTGCACCTCCTCCAATTAGGGCGCTTCACTCTAGGGTGAAACCCTAGACAAAATGACACCAAATCTGCCCTCAACAAGTCGCGTAATTTGATTTGAAAATCTGAGCATGAAATCCATCACAAAATGCCATTGAAGCACAAGTAGACCTCTGTCATGAAATATCCAATGATGAGTTAGGTTTTCGTCCAACTCACCCACAATTGGCAAGGGTTTTAGTCCTTGGAATGAATAGCTGCAATAAATTGCTGATCAAAACTGCAGAAATATGCATGATGATCAAATGCTTTCCAATGAACTTGTATTTATATCAAACTTCACCTTTTCTCTCCAATTTGGCCGACCCAATTTGGACGCCCAATTCCATCCTTTTAAATTTGAATTTTTTTCTTTTTTTAATTCCCCAAATGGGGTGCACTTTTCCACAAATTAAGATATTATTTTTTTCCTCCTTTTATCTTCCAAAAGGGATTGCCCAGCCTCATAGAAAAATTATAAAAATATTTTGTTTACATAAAATAATAATAAATTATGGGAAATTAATCCCCAAGTCCACCAAGCCAAATAAAAATAATTGGGCCATAAAGAATTATTTTTCTAATTATTCAAGGCTCAAACCAAATATTCGGGGACATTATAGTCCTTCCTTCTTGAGATTGCTTGTCCTCAAGCAATGTTAAGCTTACCACCGCCTGGATCCCAAATCCTTATATCATCACACCTGGCAAACATGAATAGAGAGAAGCATCTCATAGTGCTAACAACACCAAACAACTCCCCAACCCTTGTAGATCTCCAGTGGATGTGTAGAGCACTCCTCACAAGCGCAAGAAAATATATAATCATCCCTCCTAGGTTGCTGATGTAGAATAGAACAGCAACCTCCCAACTGAAAATCAGACCCAAGTGAGTGCAAATACCATCGCCATTGTTATATGATGATGGAGTATCATCCATATGCCATCTTCCAATGATGAAGAGATGATCCAAGACTCTCCAAAACACCCAAACAGCTGCTGTCCCCCCAAGTATCTTGTAGGATTTCCATGTGCAATGAAGTAGAACAGCCATCTCCTAGCAAAGTATGGAGTAGATTGATGACACACTGTCACACACATATGCTTTGATACCAAAATGATGGCACACTCTCACACACATACGCTCTGATACCAAAAAATGATGGCTCAGTTCCATCACACATCTCTCTCATATGATGTTCCAAAGGCTCGGATACCAAATGATAACTGATTCACACACAAACATGCATTAACCAGATAACTCTGTCTTGTTGGTGACAAGAACTACAATAACAAAACAAATCAATCAACATGACTTTTATATAAAATCTAGAAAACATCTTTGACAATCATTAACTCCGACAATGGACACTCGACTCTTTACTTTATTGCTACAATACATAAATTATTAGTTACAATCAATTGACAGGCATCTATACTCCATAAAGCAGGCCCGATCTGCTTGGCCAATCTTCTTCCTGTCGCTCCTGTTGCTTCTACTACTCATCTCATTCTCTTCCTACCCGATCCATCATCATTTCCTTCCATATTGATCATCTCTGCAAACTTAATCTACCATCATCCTTGCTTTCCTCTCGGCTGCTCTCTCTTCTTTTAGACTCTTCTGTTCTTCCTCCAAGTACTCCTCCTTGCTGATCTTCCTCAGTTTCCTTCTCTGCTATGCATGAGATCTTCTTCCCATGCTACACCGTTCTCTCCTTATTTACTGTCGCTTCCTTTTTCTTTTAGTGCGGGATCCTTTCTCTCGATCCTTGCTGTCTTCTTCTATTTGCACAGGGGTCTTTTTCTTGATTAATGGTTTTTTCCCCCCCATGGAGATCTTCCTCTGTTTGGCCTCACCTGTTTGGCCTAGACCTTCTACCAATCCTTCGAATCCTTCCAAGAATTGGTTCCCCTTTCCAAAACTAATCGGGCTACTTTTGCAACTGTCGACCTCCTGCTTGGTAGCCAACAAACCTGTCCATGTGGCGATAGGGATGAAACCCGTGCTCAATTTCCATAACGGCCACTAAACCCAAGATTCTCAAGCCAAAAAAAAATTGAACAACACCATATTGAAACAAGGGAAAACAATAAAATAAGAAACGGGACTGATGCCCCTGCATCAGACTCCCCAGGAGACAAAAGAAAGCATGTGCTCCTGCACATGAGGTCATCATTAGAATTATTCCTTGCTGTTCTTTTTCTTCTGCTTCTTCCAACATCGTTCTGGAACAAGTATCATCCTTCTCCAGCATCGTTGTACACCTTCCGTCTTTACACTCATGGATTTACATCCGTCATTTGGCATCCTCCTCCAAGGTCTTCTTGCCCAATCATCGATAGAAACGATTTTATGGAAATTAAAGATTTCCATATCTTAAACTCATTCACTCTGTCCATTTGTCTTTCAGTTGCATCAAAATTTTTCACAGCTTTATATAAATCTGCACTTACTGTTTCATACTCGTTGTCACATTCTACAACTTCATCAGTCATTTGTTCCAACCTCTCTCCTTCGTAGGCCAACATCATCAACAAACCATCTTGGACTCCACCATTCACAACACAACCTTTATTAAAATCTGCATATACAATTTCATACTTTTCCTCTTTTGCTGTAATAACTTCTTGATCATTAGCTGCAGCCCTCATCTTTGTATCCTTCGCTGTCCCATTTGTCTTCCTATCTTCACTAACAAGTTTCTCCATCCATTCCTTGTCTATTGCTAAAAAGTGATCCCACAGATCTTCCTCATGGTCATTATTTGCTGCACTTCCTTCATATTTCATCTCTACAACTTATTCATCAGGTACTTTTTTGCCTTCATCTTGTTCAGCCATTGCTGCTCCAACATCCACTTCTACATTTTCATTTGCATCTTCTTTTTCCTCTTCAATTTTTAGGTCTTTATCATGCCATGCTTTCGCTGCTCACTCTTGCTTTCTATTATTCTTATCCAATTCCTTATATTTGTGCATTCTGATTTTCTTGTTTTGCTTTTGTTTGTTTTCGTTTTTCTTCTTGTATCTACTCCTTCTCATGCTTTTCCAATCTGCAAGCCTCCAAAACTCCATCTCATGTTCACACATGTTATCATCACTATTCATTTTCTCATCCCTTTCATCTTCAACAATTTCATTTGAAATTTCAAAATCGTTTAAATCATCAACTTGCTGACCTTCCACCTTGTATGTGGTCTCCTCAAGTTTTTCCCAAGGTGCTTCAGAAAGTGTCACTCTTCTTCTTTGATTCTTCCTCATCTTCATCATCTCCTTCTTGACAGATTCTCCTGCATTTTCCTGACCAGCATGTTCCTTTCCATATTCCATTTTCTTTTTTGTTTACTCTGCTTCAGGTTCTATTGTCATATCAGCTTCTTCTCATTTCTTGTATTCCTCTTCATCATGTCTTATAACACCACTTTTGTTTTCTGCTGTCCTACCCTTAACCTTCCACACTTTATTTCCCATAGCTGTGGGCTGACATTTGTTTATTTCTCCACCGCTTCTCCATAAGCCAAGGTCTGATTTCTCCTTAAACATTTTCTTTATGCTTCCTCTCATGACAATTTACCCTATGTTCTTGGTTCTTCTTGAACTCTTTCATAACTTTCATCTTTTGTACCGGCTTGCTGTCATAAACTTCCTCATATGCACCCTCTTACTTACACTCTGTATGCTACCCCTCAACAACTAGTTTCTTTTGCCAACTTGACACTTTGAGTTTGTATTCATGATCTTTGACAATATTTGAAATCTCCAGATTTCTCTTCTCCATATTAACTTGCATTTCTACATTCATATTTCCACATGCATGATTAAAATTAACATTTATACCTCCATATACCCGTGCAATACTCTGCTGTTTGGATTTTCCCTCATCCTTGACTTCTTTGCTTGCCAACTCTTCCCCTTTGTGGGTTTCCTTTCCTTTTTCTGCAACACTTCCTAATGCATCATGAAATTCTAAAGCATCCTCTACATCTTTACTGTCATTCAGTAAAATCTCAACACCATTCTTATCTTCATGTTTAAGTACTTTGCAATGTACCTTTTCTTGATGGATTGCTGCAAATTGTCCTTGTGTACCTTCTTCATAAACTGCTGCAACTTGTTTCCACTTTCTTTCACCTTCATCTCCATCTATGGGTGCTTTACTTGCCCCTTCTCTCATTAATTCCGAGGTCTCATCCATGACCCCTCCTATGACCCCTCCTATGAAGTTTCTCATACCTGCATACACATATTCAAATGCAATATTAACAAATAAAACAAGAGACCAAAATGTGAATGACTCTTTTGTGGACATTCTCCTCTTTTCTTTACTTTTCCTTTCGAGTCCTGCTTTTTGCACTGCTTCTCCTCTCCCTTATTTCTTGCTTTTTCTCATGTTCTCCTCAATGAGAACTTTCTTCACCTCTTCTAGTGCACATTGCTCACTTGGCAACTCTTTGCTATCCAAACCTCTTTCATCTTCTCTTTTCAAGGTAGCCATATTCTGCCCTCTTCTTTTCTTAACAATCATCTTCACAGGCCACTTCAACTTTTTTTCAATGGCCAACACCAACCATATTCTTGGCCTCACGTGGTCCTTAACCATCATCATGAGGTGCCATACCCAATGAGGAATCATTCACAGTCCCCCCCCCTTGCATTCCTTCCTCATCCCTTCGTGACCAATTATTGCCAAATCAGAATCATAGCACTGTTCATAATATCAGTAAATATATGCTACACTGACACATAATACGACATTATATCAGTGTTTAATTGGTACAAAAATATGTATATATATGTTCACATCTACATTTATCTTATAAATAAGTATAAAACAACTATCTCTGCGTACCACAAGAATTGATTATATTATTATTCTGGTTGGATCTGCTGCATAAATATGAGAGGCTATGCTGTTGATAGATTACTTCTGCTGTATGCCTTAACTACTATCAATATCCAGATTTGATCTTTTCGATCTGATTATGTCTGCTGCTGCACTCAGAAATATGTTCCAGACTTCTTATTTATTTCTTCTTCCATGATTCGTTGATGCCCCATTCAAATGAATTTCCTTCTCTTATATATCCCCTACTCAAGGGGGGAAAAGACACACCCCTTCACCAATCACACCCCTGTCAAAGGTCAAAGGTCAAAGGTCACGCCTTTTCCAGAAATGAGCACTGCCCTTGATTTATTTTATTATTATTATTTATTAATTGTTCCAAGACGTTGTCTTCTCCTTATCTCAGTCGGCCCCCCACCACTGCCATTTATATTACTCTTTTCCTGGTCGGACACCATTTCTCTATTGCTGACGGTTTTAACTTGGTCGGCCTTATAAGGGTAACATATTAATATTTGTCAGTGCCTTGTATTAATAGGGGAAACGTTGTAATTTATTACTCCTGTGCAGGCTGCGATCGGGGGGAAATGACAGTTTGTAAGGCAGATGCTTCTCTCAATGTTGGGGACAAGCATCCTGTAAAACAAGGACACAAATAGTCTCTTCAGAGTACCCATTTAGGAGACGCATCTCAGAGGGCAGGAGACATGATCCCTTGTAGTCCCCTTGTTTGAACGATACATGATTTACTTAAAGTTTCCCACTTCTCAGGTACACACTTTTCCACAATTTTTTTAATATTTGAGTTCTGCCTATTTCTGTCTTAATCCCCAACATACTCACGTGCCTATTGCTATTCACATGATTTTAGCTCCAAGCTGGACCTGTCAGAACTTCTTTGTTTGTATTACCTCCTCATGTTTCAAGCCTCCTGTATGTTTGGTTCTTGAGCGAGAAGACCACCTATTAACTTCATTTTTGGCAACTCTTCTTATTGAGTTCCATGCCCTGAATCCAAAACTATACCCAGCACAAGAACATCTTATGCACAAATCTTTAGTGCAAATCATCAATTTCTAGATTTTTGATTCCTTACAAGGATCTTCTTGGCATCAACATAACATCTTAGTCACCTGAATATTTCAATCCAAGTGTTCCAACTCCTTCGCTGTTTGTGACTTATATGCACTTCATTCTCCATCAGATTCTATTTTCTCATGGCTCGTCTTCATAGCTATAAGGTGGATTCAATTATCTCACAAAATTGGGATTTAACTTTTTTTAAAGAATGCTATTGTTACTTCTGTAAACAAAAATGTAATTTCCATTAGCTATTTGCATTGACTTTTTGTAGTGATTCTGATGGGAGTAAGATTTAGTAGAATTTCTTTAGAAATCATTACCACATACTCTTACATCTTTCATCTTAATTTGCAAGATGATATTATCATAATTTGTTATAGGATATGAGCTTGAGAAATGTATGTTTTATGTTTTTTCAAATGCATTAATAAACTTTTAATCATAGATCTTCATTCCATATCAAAAAATTGTATTGTATTTCTTCCTTGTAGTTTCAGGGATAGATGCAATATTCTTGTACTTGTGATCAGATCAAAGTTTTCTTCTTGCAGCTGTATGAACGAATAAGAAATACTGTGGAGTCTTCAAGTTTTTTGACCAAATTAAATACCTTAACTGAAAGTGGCAAAGTCACAGCTGATGATCCAGGAATCGTAGAGGAGGTTGAAGGTTAGTAATATGCTCATTCATGTTTCTTTATGTGCGCTATCAAAAATGCTTGTCATTCAAAAGTGAGCAATGCGGTTTACGTGTTTGGGAGTTTCTACAGATGCTCCTAAGCATTTTAACTTACCTATAAAATATTCTATGATGGTTAGTGGGACACTGAATAGGGTGTTTACAATGTTGATGTACTCAGGGGATACAATGGTTAATATAAACCTAGAAGACCCAAGTTGGTGGCTTTGGGTTACAGATGATATGGTTCCAAGCAATGTGGAGGAAAAATGTGGTTTAGACAATGAAGGGTACATTGTTGTTACTGAGGAAGACATAGTGGATGCGATTTCAATGTTCATTGCAAACTGTATCTTCTCTGATCCACAAGGAAAGGTTTGGATTCATTACCAAGATAGCATGTGAATTAGAATAAATGTTCTTCTGTATATCATCAAAGTTGTGTTAAGCTTTGCACTTTGTTATTTTCAAATATATTCTATATGGATACTAGAAAGAAGCTAACGTGATTAGGAATATCACATTTGTGTCCTGTGCCCCTCTTCACTTCAATGCATGTATGTGAGTTTACAGAAAATGACACCAGAGCAGCTGCAAAAATGTAAGTTCCAAAGTTGTTTTGGTTTCACCTTTTTTCTTCCATATTTGCACACTTGGTTGTTTGTATGGAAAGTAGCTCTATTAGACTTCTCCTTTTCAGTTTTAAATAACTCATTTAACTTGTGCAGTCCTTTCAACTGCCCTTGAAAGCATGAATAGAAGAAATAAAATCAAGAAATTGTGGAATGCTGGCAAGTTTACATACACTGCAACAACATGGGGAATCACCGCAATTGGGTCAGTTCTCATATCATTTCTCAGCAATTAGTTAAATATTGATATACATTTTTTATACTGGTTATTAAGTTATTTATATTTTTAATTCTACTGTGTACTGCTGTCTACAGGTTTTACAGACATCCATTTATACTCAGATCAGCACTGAAAATGCTACTTGCATGTGGTAGGATTCTTGTAAAGGCAGTCTAAGATGCTGCTTAAAAATGATAGAATAATGTAACAATTATATTATTCTTTTGCTCATAAATCTTATTGTGCATCTAGTTTAAATTCATTTCTGGTATTAGATTTGCACTGAGATTTAAATTTTAACATCAGGATTCCTCCTGAAATATCTGCAAAGCAGATGTGTGTAGCTAGCAAACTGTAAATAAAGGTTAATTACTTGTTTTCAAGATAATGAATTTGTGGTCATTCAAGTTCTGTCTTCAACAGAAAGAAAAGAAGACACAGTTTAAGGTCACTTTTTGTGCTTTGCAAGAGGCGAGAATTGATTTGAATGTGACGTGCGATTTGATTCAATTGGGTTTGTACGTGTGACAGGTTCCTGAAATCTCATTTGATATTGCAGGGTACAATAAATATTTTAATTGAATATTATATTTGTGTTTCTACAGAAAAATAAAGAATCTTTTGCAAATCTGCATATGCATGTTTAAAATCTATTATAACTCAATTGCTTACATAATTTTTTGATGTTCCGAGTCTGTGCTATTAACTTGAAATCATAGTAGCAAAAATCTCTTGGGAATAAACTGACAAATCAAAAGACAAAATTTCAATTATTTGGGAAAATTTTGTAAAAAGATCACCACATAAATCAGAAAAAAAACTCAGAAACCCTAATTTTTTCAACCAAAAATCTCAAATTTTAAATGAAGAAGTCAGTGCCCAGGTCGAGCATTGATTATTCACATTTTTTTGCAGATTTCTGCAACTATGCTTGAAACTTGAGATCAAATTCGTATCATTGTAATTTTTTTGTTTTCTAATATGGATGGATTCATAAAATCCTTGAATAAGCTTTCTTGTTTTATCCCTAAAAGTTTTCAAGGACAAATTCTTAAGGCTAGTATGGAGGATCACAACTCCTCTAGTAGTAGGGGAGGTATTCAAATTTCTATAGCCTCTGAAGTCCTGTCTCATTATTCTTCCCAATTAATTTACACTAGATCCCTTGATTACATAGGTTGTTGTAGCGATATAGGTTTCACCGGAATCTTTCACCCCAACTTCTCATGTTAGGGTCATAATTTCCACCTCCTTTACAACCCCTAATGGATAGTTTGGGCAATAATAAGAAAATACCCTAAAAAGAGTAAGAACAATAATAAGTGAAGCAATTTCCTTAAAATGTTCTTCAAATTAAGCAACACCCAAAGTTGATTATTAATAGCATCGCGTGAATTTGATCAAAGAGTCGGGTGCAACACTAGTAATGTAGTTCAGACGTATGGATTTTGTAGAGAGATGGCACGGGAAACAAGAAGAAAGATATTTAGAGGCATGTTTTCTCACAATTTGATAAACATGAGATCTCAAGTATCTTAGAATGTCCTCCTGTAAGTAGAGAAAAATACTTAATAATCTCCATTGATCAAGGTTGTGTCTCACAAGTGAATATAGGTTTACATGGTAGTTGAGATGCCTATATCGATTTGATAATAATCATTCCATATTTTAGTCATTTTCATATATATATATATATATTTTGTATCATATATCTTTACCATCTTTTGTTGTATATGATTAAATATAAATAAGGGATATTTAATAATTTTTTTAGATAAAATAAAGAACAATATTTATTAGATTTTATTTACTATTTTTTACTGTCATTATGTGAAGATATATTTTCTACAACAAATAAATAAAGGTGGAGACGAACAAACTTATTGTAAATTGATGATGCAATGTGAATGCATTTTTCAATGACTTTAATTAATTTCTTCAAGTTTTTTTTTTATGGATATTAGCTCTTTCATTACAACCAATTTTCACATTGAAATAGTTATGAACTAAAAACAATAATTGTAGGCTAAAAATAATGTTCCAAAATATAGTGATGAGTAAACAACTCCCTACATGTATGGAAAACAAACTCGCCTATTTTGAGTTTGTTGTTTGCTGAATTGCCCTTATAAAATGTGGCATATTAAACAATCATAAAGACAACATGGGTGAGAAAATAATGCAGAAGTAATAGTAGAGAGGGAATAGCGCAAATGTAGCAGTATAGAGAACATCGTAGGAAATGATACAATAAAAATATTGCAGAATAGATTAGCATATAATATGGCGTGAAAATGTAATAGCATGGGAAATAAGATGATGTATATTTTTTGGAGCAAATTATAATATATAGATTTTATGATTTGAAGAGTATTTTGTAGCAGAACAGCCACCACGTGGAAGAAGAGGGAGGCTCCTTTAAAGAAACATCGTGATGTTATTTTCTATATTTTTGTGTGATTTTATTTTAAAATATATTATTGTTTGGATTTCATATTAAAACATGTGAACAATAGGAATAAAAGGAGTTTTATTTATAAAATTATTGTTGATCATCAAGTTTATTCAATTAAATGTTTTCAATTTTTAATTTTGCAGTATCATAGTTTCAAAAATCTGTATAGTTCTTGTAGCAGTCTGCATAGTTCTTGTAGCAACCTGTTCTAGTAGCATGCATAATTTTTAGTAGAATTCCTGTAGTAGTTTAAATGAATGCTTTTTAGTTGTATTTCATTCACACTCACCTCTCTACTTGTAACTCTTGCGTAGATGGTCACTACACCTTTCACAAGTTTATTCTTCCAAATTGACACATAAACCAAACTAAAATTTTAGTTATTAAACATTAAATCTAATTTATTATTTACTTCAATTTCGGCCTATCACCTATATGGAAGTCTTTTGAAGGATTCATTTTTATCAATTTCTGTGACTGGAATTATTCCAGCCTCTTTGCGATGACCTACCCAATGATCACAATAAACATAAATGAACCAATCTTTCTAGAGAACACACATTAGAAGTTTGTTAAGTCATTGTGTAAGTTGCAAAATGTACTCAAGGTAATGGTTGATTCACCTATGCACCTATTGGTAAGAGCCCAATTAGAGAATTAATGCAATCCTATGCTGGGAATGGTTTTACATCTTGGAATATAAGTGACTTGGAAAATTCTATTAGGTTATTTTTGTCATTTGAATATAGGGGAATTAAACCATGTTAATGACACTCATTAGGTGTGCCCCTAATTAAGAATTTTTCAACATTTTATCCATAATACATAAGGGAGGTAACACTATCTTAGGTCAAAAGTTATCCCAATCTTTCTAATGTTGATCAAGCTTTCATTGAGGGAACCAATCTTCATTCTTGTGTGTGATTTGAATTCAAATACCAAAATATCTACAAATAAAATATGTTTATCTAGCAAAAGCACCACATAAGGAAATTGTGACCCATCAAATTCTTACCAAGTATGATAGTTTTGTGTTTTGGCAATACACTTCAAATAGGCTTGAGGCCATTGTAGAGTTAAATGAAAGTTATGAGGTTTATGACAACTTTGAAGGCATTTAGAGTAATTTTTGAGTTATATTTAGACAGATACCATTTCAACTTGACTTTTTAACAAATTAATTTAAATGGTTTTATCATAGTGGAATCACTTAAAAAAATTATGTGATTAATTTAGGGGTTGTTGTAGTTAGTAACAAATGAAGATAGTTAATAGGGTTATTTGTTAGGTAGTTACCTATTAGTTACTCACATAATTACCTCTTCATGGAATAAATAGGACTTGAGGTTCTTTATTTAAACATCTTGGACTTTCCAAACTAAGTAGGCTTTTGTAAAGCAAGTTGTGGGTTATATTTCAAAGATATAGATGGATTAATCAAAGTTAAATGGTAGGAAGTTTTTATGCCTCATTATCATTTTTAGTGCTACTTGCACATGATTTCTATATTGTTCTAACATTCTTGTTTGTTATTGAGATTGTGTTGAATGATTTATAAGATCATTTTGTTCACATTAGATATCTACATTAGTTTAATTAGGCTTCCCATTCTTTATTTTTTTCTAAATTGTCATTGTAGTGGACCTCTCTTCCTACTCCTTGAAGGGTGACCGGCTACATGCTTTTATTTCCTAGTAATACATGCATATGCGTTTTTTTGAAAAAATGGCTAAAGCATATATCTATCAATAAAGGTGAAAGATACTACACACTTCTATTGTGAAGGTCAAAATTATGAGTGACATGCTTTACAGATAAAAATAGTTAAGCCTTGAGGGGTGGACCCAGTCTTTTATAAAAAGTGACTATTTGATTACAAACTAATTACACATAAAATAAAATATATAACATAACTACTATTAAGAGCTGGCATAAAGATTAAAACTAGTCTTTATTTGATGAAAGCATGGAAAAAAATCAATGTTAAAATGAAATAAGGATGGTACTAAAGAGCCTTAATAAGAAGCTTATAATATGTATTAACTATTATACTTTATTGCTAAGATGCTAGAAATTAATTAGTTTTATAAGAATTCGTTAGTAGCATTTTGAACTTAGCTAAAAGACAAGGTAGTGTTAGTTGGTGGTCAAAGTGAAAGTTGGCATTATATAGTCATTGCCTTGAAGCTATAGTCTATCATGCATACTCCATGATCCATTTTTCATTTATTGACTGTTAACCAATTCTTCAATCCTTGAATGAATTTTAGAAGCATTTCTTGATTGGGTCACATAGAAGTAGTTTTCCAATAGTTTTGATTTGTTGTTGTAGAGGTAGGTTTGTTAGACAAAGCATCCTCCCAATAAGGGATGATGTAGTCAAGCTTCTATATTGAGCTAATTGGCCCAAAGCAATAGTTAGTCCTATGATGTTTTTTTGTTAATGGACCTTGATTGTGGCATGTTGTTCATTTTGAGGAGATACAATGATTGGTTGATTGACATTCATCATGTGGTTCTAGTTGTTACATTGATGAGATCATAATGGCTAGTGGAATACTGAGATATTTTTCTCTTTGAAGAGATTGATTTGAAGCTTGAAGATTATTCTTAAGTTCATCCAAGCCAATTAGTTGATGAGTTTTTCACTTGGAATGTGCAAATTGTTAGGAAAATGTGTTGTAATTTGTGGTTCACCTAGAGTGGGACACCACACTGATAGAATTGTGAAAACACACACAAGGTAGGATCAAACAAAAAATGAGAACACCTTCCACGCATAAGAGTTGCAAACAATGATTTTTTTTTGATAAAATAAGTAGCATTTACAGGGTGTTGTACCCTTCACACAGAAAGCCCAAAGGGCCAAAAAGAAGCTAGTTCAAACTAGAACATGAACTAGGAGAAAAAAAATAGAAACAACTGACTGCTAACTATAGAACAACAAACAAGGATTAGACAACCCCATAACTAGAGGGGACTAATCTGACTCCCTGAACCTGAGGCCGCAAAGAAGCAATGGATTTGGGGAGTCCCTTCTTCCTCAGCACAACCGACTAGGAAGACTCAAAATCAAAATCCACCGAGTGAGGCGAGTGGAGCGGATCCACAACAACCATCCCAGGCGAGGAGCCACCACACAGCGAGGGAGCCGACAACGAAGAAGAGGAGACATGAGCTATCAAAGGACTAGAAAAGTCGTTCAACAAGGGACGGGTAGGATCCGACTGATTAGTAATAGCAGAATGAGGCAGAGGTTCCGCGGACGAGATAGCTGGAAGAGGATCCTAGGAAGACTTTGACTCCTTGGGAGAAACAGTCAAGGGAGGGTTGCCCTCCTTGGAGGAACCATCCGAAGAGGGAGAGCCAACCATGAGATGGTACGAGAGAGCATTCTTCCACCAAGTAGTAGCACCCTTGCGGTGAGCAAGAGGGAAAATAGATGCCAGATGACCAATAGAGAAACATCTCCTGCACTGAAAAGGGAGCGCCTCATAGTCCAAAAGCTGCTTCCAAGGTCTGTCCTCCACCATCAAGACCACATCACATGGAGAGGTTTGGAGATGTCCAAATCGATTAAAATACGAGCCACCGTAGTATGCCCAAGATCTCGAGACGTAGAATCCACCTTCAAAAAGCTATCAACGGCGTTGCCAACTTCAAAAAAAGAATCCTCCCAAAACTGGAGAGGGAGATTCAACAATCGAACCCAAACTAGTCTAATATTCAGAGGTTTCGTAAGAGGATTGAAAGAGCGAGACCAAGGCCGAATGAAAAACGAATGAACACCCCACATCCACACCTTGTCCAACACTCTGTCACGATCCTCAGAGAAAGAAAAGGTTGCAAATAAAAACCTCTAGCACTGGGATAGAGGTCAATCTGCCCAGAAACAATAGGCTTCCAAGAAACAAAAACCCACTCATGGAGATCAGGAAGGGAGGGCCACAAGCCATTAAACCTGTAGACCACACCTTGACACACATAGAAATCCTCATTCTCAGCTACCTCTAGCCCATAGACCACAACAAAGGAGGCCCGAGCACAAGGCAATAGTTGAACCCTAGCCGAAGCAGGAGGAATTTGGACACGAGTAGCATTAGAAAAAGATTTACGTTTGTAGTCAGAAGCACCAGGAGGAGGGCCCCCGACCACACAATCCCGCACAACAGCAACAGGAGGAGAGGGAGGACCCCTGCCCACACTAGCCCGCACCTCACCGTCCACATGAAATAGAGGAGGCACACTGCAAGGAGGAAACACGCCGCTAAGAGGAAGCCCTCTGTCCACACATAAATCCGGTCGTTGCTCACCTAGCAGAGAGCTCCCGCCCGTCATTGTCATTTCAAAAAATTATTTCTTGTGCAAACAATGATTTGTTATTTCCTCAACAAGAAAAACTTACAAGAGATGCTAGAGCTTTCATTGAACTTCTAAGAGACTTTGTAATACAATAAAGGTGAGTGCTTCTAAGAGAAAACTCTAAATGAGAAAGGGATTAGATCATGACGAGTGTCAAAATCACATTTGATGAGACATAATTATTGTTAGCAGGGTACAAGGTAGAGAGTGAAAGCTACCGCAATTTTTTGCAAAGGACTTGTGGAACCTTAGGCCGACAAGGAAGATAGAATAAGGGGTACCTTATAAGTGTCATGTCTATAAAAGACCAAGCACTAATATATGCATGTAATAGATAGCAGAGTAAAGAGAGAGATGTAGATATAGATAATAAGAAAGGACTGTAATACATAGCAAAGGCTAAGACCTACTAATGTAACTATATATATATCCATTGAATCCTTAAAACTCCTTATTTATATATATATCCATTGAATCCTTAAAACTTCTTATATAAGGAGTTTTAATGATTCAATGGATGTATGTGTTATCAATGAATGTTTTTCTTAGTTAAGTTATACATGAAATACTGTTAGATATAGGTTCTTACCACACTAACTCTTTCCTTGTAACATGCCCATCGTTCTACCCATTGTTTTTACTATGTTTTACCCACAAGTGAATAGTTTATGCTACTAACATTCTGAGAAATATTTTTTTTCTTTTCATTTGAATAACAAGATGCACATTTGAAACATAACCATTTCAAACTTTCCCATTGCATAACAAAGAATCATTTCAATAAATTCAAGTAACGATTTCACATTACATAATTTCATGGTGATATTTCCCATTTACAAATTCTCAAGAAGAATAGAGCAACATGTTTACATTAATAGCTCCCATGAGCTCAATGATATAGATATGCCAACAAAATACAATGATCTAAATTTCCCTAATGTTGGTGCATACCTCTTAGATGTCCCCATCACTAGTGCATGCATTCTAGGCGTCCACAAATTGGCGCTACATCCTCAAATCCCGACCATCAACTGTATGAGGGAGAGCATAACTCAAGCACTTTTCCACCAACCATGGACTTATTGCAGTCCCTCACACATCTACCTAATTGGTAAGATGGCCCTACCCTTCGACGAAGAGATTGGTTTTGTAACCCCGTAATCTTGACCTTCCTAAGCATTGTGTTGTGTCCTACATATCTAGTGCTACCATACATTGGCTACAACCAATATGTATGACTTTCCTACCTAGAATGCAATCATGGATCACAATGAACTGATAGTGTAAATAGTGGCTACTTACACTACTTTGGCCAAAGAATTCAACACCCAGTACTTCGAGTGTGAGTCATCTGTCCACCCACTCTTTAGCTCGATTTGGTATTGACCATAAACATAGCACACATTCAATCTAAGGTGACGACATAACAAATTGTCCAACAAGGTTATTCCCTTTAACATGGATTACCCTAACCCTAGGAATAGCTAAGTTTTAACAAACTGGTTAACTAGGTTACACCCTTTCCCATGAATTACTCTAACACTAGGTATAACCATGCTAACCATACATGCACACATACTAGTGCCCAGCTAGGTTACCCCCTTTCCCATGGATTACTCTAATCCCAGGAATAACTGTGCTAAGCTCTCATGTTCAAAATGACATTTTCATAAAAGTACTATAAGATAGCAACATATTCCACATCTCACTTTTCATGCAATATCCATCTAGTCTTAACGAACTAAGTATAGTTCTAATAGCATTAAAGCCACACACTTCAACATAATAAAAATGTACTCCTAAATAAGAGGGTTTCACCAATTCAAGACTCAACCAAGAATAACACAAGATTATTCCAAACTAGGTTATAACTAAGTTCATAAAAACATGCGTATCATGCATTCCAAAAAAAAATCTTTCCCAAACAAAGGCATTTATAAACAAATAACCTTTCAAACATAAATAATAGAGGAATATAAATCAACATGCCTGGATTTAAAGTTCCAAATAATAATACCGCTTTCCAAGCTCAACCTCCACAACCACGATTGCTATTTCTTCAATGTTCAACTAATCTCCAAATTCTAGCCTCCTCTCAAGAACTCTCAATAAACAAAAATTCACAAACAACTCTCTCCCTCTCACCAAAATCTCTCAAAATAATATTTGTATAGAAAACTATAGCAAAATAGCAATGAAGAATTCCAAATGGAAAAGTGTAATAAATGGTAGAGAGGACACCTCTATTTATACTAAAATATGAGCATCATAATGCTATAAATAAGCTATACAATCCGCCACCACTCTAGCATCAAACCAAAAATGCATCGACTTAACTAATAGGTGGTTGATTTAAACTTTCAAATTGTAACACATAACAATTCTCTTATTTCCAATTTCATAGAATGGATGAGATGACTCCTTTCTTGTGACAACATGACTCTTTTATTGAGTCAAGGCATAGTGACACATTACTACAGGTTTCCTATTTAAATTGCAAGTCGACTACGCTTACAAACTTCTACCATCTTTGCATTGACTAAGTTTCATGTTTATCATATGGCTTTTCCTGGATATGGCACAGGTAATAGTCTTCTGTTGGTTCCCACACATTTCAGATTTTGGCGCCATATTTCATACTTAAGCACCTTTTATTTATGTCCAGGTAAGACTAAGTCAACAAAATTTGAAACTGTATTTGTTTTCAGTTGCAATGTTTGAATAGTATTTACTTTCACTTATGCGCTGTGCATATTTCTGTTGACTTATTCTCCTCATACACTTTATGTGTAGCATTAAGCTTTGGCCATTGTAATATTTATGACAACGCTATGATAATGCGCTATACTTATTACAAAACACTTTTAATATATAACAAACAATATATGCTATATATATTATTAATGTATATATATATTATATCTATAATATATACATATATATAATTATATTCACATGATTACTAAATACATTACTTGCCAATTAAATATAAATATATATATATATGTATATAAACATATATCAAAATAGTTATATATACATACATATATATGTATATACATACATATATATGTATATACATTTACATTAACACAATTATATACATATATATATATTACGCATATATAACATTATTTTAATATCCATACTTAAACACATATATTCTCATATTCATTGATCGATGTATATACATGAAGTGTATATATATATGTCGCATTTGTCCAATCAATATTCACATGCATATGGGTTATCCGTTCATAAGCATGTGTAGATACGTCTATCTACATATACTCATGTACGCATATACTCACATGTACGAGTTATCGTAGACATGTTCATATATACATATATACATTCTATGTATATAATTCATCAATTAAAATATGAACATACGAGGAAGAATTCTCACTCAACATAAAGACTCAATCACATATCCAAAAACAGAAACATTCAAAGACTTAAACCACATGCCAATACGAAGCATACTCAAACCCTAATAGAAGGTTACTTACCATTTCTTGAGCTTGTAAGAGAGGGGGACCACCGCGTGCAAGACCCCAGGTCACGAAGGGTCAAGATGCGAGAGGCTGCCCTAACTTACCTCAGCTAAGTACAACACATAGGATATGAGGATGAGAATGATGAGGATTATGAGGTCCTACAATCATTCTACAGTCCTAAGTTCTAAGGTGGGGCTAGGCGAGTCAATTTCTAGGTTCAACTCTGTGCCTCAGGGAGCTCTCTGCTTGAGGAAGTAAGCACGGTCCTTGGACGATAGCGCGGCGCGCTGGCGTCTCTAAAGTGCATTGTAGTCCGTACGACTAGAAAACAATAGAGACAAGGTTGAACTCACCAAAACGACTAACGACCTAGGTACTCAACTAAAAGGCCAGAATGAAACGAGTAAATAAACGAAGCATTCTCTAATGTTATAAAGTAGAAAAACAAGTGTAAGAAGAGTAAGAAGGATCTCACCAAGGAATTTGTTTGCGAGTTGATCTTCTTCGCAACACGCACACCTACACACAACAAGAGGGAAAATGTTGGGTGGTTGAATAGGGGCCTGCCTTAGTCAAACCCCTGTTTAGGTGTTTCCACCTCCACAGACAACCAAGGAAACGAGATAAAGAAATAGCGTAATAAAGAAATCACAAACACAACAAAGCAGTACTATGCTACTCAACCAAGTGATAGAGGAGAGGAGAGGGAAGCTAACCACCTCCACCAAGAGCACTCAAGGTTGCTTGGGGGAGAAATGAGAGGAACTCAAGCCTCTGCTGCAATGGTGTGGTCCCAAACATGTTCTACTGAAGTGACATAGTGAAGCTTTGGCTGCGATGGAATGCTTGAATGCTTGGAGTGAGTGAGAATGGATGCAAAAGTGTATGGAAGCTTGAAGTGTGCAATAGCTCAGAAGAATTTGGATTGAATGTTGAAGGGGTGAATTTGAAGAAGGAAGGAAGAAAATGACCATATTTCGGTCGGTCGGCCGAAGGGGGCGTTACAACTTCATTGCCAATGAGAAGTGTAACGCCTCTACAGGTTCAGCTGCAAGAATCTGCCAGGGACGTAAGCGCACCGCGTGGATGTTTGTGCATCGCGCGGGCGTCCTCGACAAAAACGCCCCCATCGACGCTCAGAACAGGCGCCAAGTGGACCGCCAACAACATGCTTAAGTGGAATTAAGCCTCCAAACTTGGTTTTCTAAAGTGGATAAGGGAAAAAAAGGGATTTGCATAGGGGGTGAAAATTCGCTCTTATACATTTTTACCCCACTTTAGCGAGCACGAGTACTGATGAGTGCTCGGTAAAGTAGATCAAGAAGAGAGTAGAGTTAGAAAAGTATACCTGAACTGTCGAGGAAGCAGTACTCGGTCTGGTGTACCTGAAGGTGCAGGAAAAGTAAAGGACTCCATAGCTGCTTGGAAATACGAAGTTGGAAAAAAAAAGCGTCTTACAGGCCCGTGGATCTGCAAGGAGGCAACCCCCAAGATTTGTCGTATGAAGGAAGCCCCAAGGAAGCACCCTACAGGTTCTCGACCCTGCAGGGAAGGTATTCTCCACAAACTCAAGCATGAAGAATACTGAAGGAAGCGCCCTACAGGTTCTCGATCCTGCAGGGGAGGTATTCTCCATGAACTCAATCATGAAGAATACTGAAAGAGGCACCCTACAGGATCTCGGTCCTATAGGGAAGGTATTCTCCATGAACTCAAGCATGAAGAACACCGAAGAAGCACCCTACAGGTTCTCGGTCCTACAGGGGAGCCACCCCCAAGATATATCGCATGAAGGAAGCTCAAAGGAAAGCACCCTACAAGTTCTCGATCTTGCAGGGAGGTATCCCCCAAGATCTCTTGCATGGAGTAACTTGAGAAAGCGGACTCTACAGAGTCAGGAAGCGGCGACACGTCTACCTGCAGATAGAACACGTCAAAAGCGGCCGGTCACACAGACCGTCAATAAGTAAAACTTTCAAAGGGGTCCCTCGGGAACCCTTCAAAAGGAGAGGGGTCCACTCAAGGGACGCATTGTTTGAAAAGTAAGGTCTAGTCAGGCTACCCCCAAGCTAGACGTGAAAGAGCGAATGGAATGAGTCTAGTCGGGATGCCCCCAGGCTAGACATGAAAGGATTCCATTCAAAATAGAGGCTCTGAAGGAAGGGTCCCTTGGGAACCTACCGTGAGGAAGAAGGGGGGTCCACTTAAGTGATGCACAATTCAAAGCAGTCGTTCATTAGAGCGATTCATTATCAAGGAATCCTTTTGAAAGATGTTCACTTCATCAAGGAATTTGAAAGGAAGGGTATGCCCCCACACCAGGGGAAATAAAAGTTGTCCCCACTTCAGAGGAAGGTCTTCAAGTCCTTTCTTTATGAACCCATGATGAAGGAAACACGTTCCGTTAGGGTTCCAAGTTGAGAATGCGATTCTAACAAAAAAATTGTAAAGACTTTCGAGAAAAGATTCGTTGTCAACGAATTTGTTTTCTGAAAATCGAAGCGTTGAAGAAGAGCGTTGTCACACATAGGAGGGACAACTCAAGAAAAGAAGATAGAAAGATAAAGACAAAGCAAAAGAGAAAGAAAAAGTACAAACAAAGGACACAGGGAGATCTGGTTTAGCGGGGTTAGATATGTCCGAACTCATATAATAATAGGTAACTGCAATGCAAGGCGAAAGATCATCAATCCCCAACCAGATCAGGAAGAATGCATGAAAAAAAAAGTAAAAATAAAAAAATTGGGTGAACATGGAAGGGAAGCCTAAATGCCCCCAATGCTTTGCATCATTCCCAATTTATCAAAAATCAAGCACAAACATGGAAGAATGATGGTACAAATAGAAGAAGGTTTACGACACAAAAAACATGCTTGTATCCAAGTACCAAAGGGGGTGACGAGGGTCATCCAGGCACACATAGCACGAGCATGGGGGGAGCACATCACAAAACACACACACACAAGATCAAGAAAGGGCCTCCTCCTAACATTGATCAGCCAAGAGGTTGTATGCTTCCCAATCTAAATCCTCATAAGGGGAAGGCGGACGAGCCTGCAATGGTGGGATGTTAAGAGGAGGAGCATCCGACCCTCCCACAACAAGGGCCAAGGAAGAGGGCCCTTCAAGGTCCTCTCCACCGAGCTCATGTGGATTCAGAGTTAGCGATTTCGCGAAGATCGCCAACAGGGCCAGAACCTCATCCACAAAGTTAAACATGCACCCCACAGGAGCACCATGTCTTTCTTTAGTGGATGGGATAGGCTGTGCCTGAGATTCACCGCTAAGCTCACTGAAGGACTCATGAGCAGTGATGAACTCAAGAGAAGCCGAGACTGGTTCTTTTACAAGGACATAACAAGTTAGCACAGGACCACCTTGCGAGGAAGGTGGAATCCTCTTACGCCCTTCATTACTAGAAGGACCAGCCTCCACCTCTTTCTTTGTTGGAGGAGATGAACTCCCCACAGACGAAGCTAGGGGTGCAGAGGAAGATGAAGATAGAACTACAACAGATACAACTAAGGTATTAACCATATCCACGGGCTTCAAGAAGGGCTGAATATCCGGAACGGACATCAACAAAGGGGGCTTCGCTAAAGGAGCGATGAACACCTGCACCCTTTTGGGGTTAGGCGCATTCGTGCTCGCAATGGAAGTCAAGAGTGGACCAGACTAGAGAGAAACATAAGGAAGGGAGGGAGAAGACACTGCAGGAGGTCCTGAAGCAGGAGCGATCGTTTCTTCCTTCTTCTGTTGCGAAGAGGAATTCTCGGCCAGGAGAGCCTTTCGCCGGCGCTTGCATTCACATGCAAGGCGGTTTCTTCGACTCTTGGAGTTAGAGGCTGGACTTTGCGAAGGGACAAGAGGTTCCCGCTCAACCATAGGAATGTCCACTATGGTCGTTTTGGGCGGAGGAACAAGTTCCTGCGCGGGAGCAGGGGGAACAGGCTGAGGAGCAATAGGAGTTGACTCAAGAGCCTCGACAATGGGCCTCTTTCCGCTTATTGCCTTAGAAGTAGAAGCAGTAGGAGGCCGCAAAGGTCGAGACAAGGAGGACTCTCCTTGGGAGACCTTCTTCCTATCATACCGAACGGGTCTAGGCTCCGTCGGTAGAACAAGAAGCTCAAATGCGGGACGCTTAGGCTTTCGCCAAGCGGGCACCGAAGGGTTCTCCTACAAATGAGGAGAAAATCCTGATGGTACCACAACTGAGCGAGAAGAAGCGTCAGACTGGGCATCGAAAAAGGAAGAAGGAGGATCACAAGACTGCTTCTCTTCTTTCCTCTTTCGAGCCTTAGTGGCATTGTTGTCAGCCTTCAAGCAAGCCCTATGTGAGATGGCATAAGGCGAGGGAGGGTATCTCACTTTCGGCCTCATACGTCCTTTCTTATAGTTTTGATATGTCTTGTGCAAGAGGTTCGTCCTAGGTGGAAGAGGACCCACAGACGTAGGCCACGGGTGATCTAAGGAGTAGCTACCACATGCAACCAGTGGTGTATAACCTGTGTCGTGGATTACGTGTATGAAGCCTCCGTGGATAAATTTTAAACATTTATGCACAATAGAGGGTACCGCGTTCATCACCACCAACCAAGGGATACCCAATTTCACTCTAAAGAGTTTAGATCTAGGAATGATATCAAACAGGAGATTCACAGACTTAGGTCCAACTAAGACTGATAGGACAATACTACCCAAAGGGGGTATGGAAAGTCCATCATGTGTGCGGATGAAACTCACAGGAGCATCATATCCATCCTTGTGTAAAAAGTTTATTAGCATAATCTCGTCCATTATTATATTCACTTGTGATGTCGGGTCAACGAGAACACCAACTACGATGTTTCCATTGATCCGTGTAGGAATGTAAAGAGGAGATGGTTCTTTGTTAACGCGCATTGGCAGGTCCTGCGAAGTAAAGGTTATGCCAACACTACTATTCGTAGGCTGCACAGAGGGGATGGGTTGATGCAGAAAGGAGGCCATTACGCACACTAGACAACGCTTTCACATAATCCCCAAAGGTTAATGGATAGGACCGTGACCCAATTAAGGTTTCATTGTGCAATACCTTTGGAACCTTCCAACTATGCCAACTAGGGGTCGTAGGTTGGGTCGCAAGGCGGCGACCTTACAACACTCACACCTACAACACTCCTAGAGTACGAGGAAAGGGACTGTCAGTATTGCAAGAAAGAAACCAAAATGGTACACGTTGGGTTCACCAAAAATGTAAGAGAGGGGGACCACCGCGTGCAAGACCCCAGGTCATGGAGGGTCAAGATGCGAGAGGCTGCCCTAACTTACGTCAGCTAAGTACAAAACGTAGGATATGAGGATGAGAATGATGAGGATTATGAGGTCCTACAATCACTCTACAATCTTGAGTTCTAAGGTGGGGCTAGGCGAGTTAGTTTCTAGGTTCAACTCTGCGCCTCAGGGAGCTCTCTGCGCAAAGACGTAAGCACAGTCCTTGGACAACAGCGCGACACGCTGGTGTCTCTAAAGCGCGCTATAGTCCGTACGACCAGACAACATTAGAGACAAGGTTGAATTCACCAAAATGACTAATGGCCTAGCTACTCAACTAAAAGACCAGAATGAAACGAGTAAATAAATGAAGTATTCTCTAATGTTATAAAGTAGAAAAACAAGTGTAAGAAGAGTAAAAAGGATCTCACCAAGGAATTCATTCGCCAGTTGATCTTCTTAACAACGCGCACACCTACACACAACAAGAGGGAAAATGTTGGGTGGCTAAATAGGGGCCTGCCTCAGTAAGACCCCCGTTTAGGTGTTTCCACCTCCACGGACAACCAAGGAAACGAGATAAAGAAATAGCGTAATAAAGAAATCACAAACACAACAAAGCAGCACTATTGTATTCAACCAAGTGATAGAGGAGAGGAGAGGGAAGCTTACCACCTCCACCAAGAGAACTCAAGACTGCTTGGGGGAGAAATGAGAGGAACTCAAGCCTCTGTTGCAATGGCGTGGTCCCAAACATGCTCTACCGAAATGACAAAGTGAAGCTTTGGCTGCGATGGAATGCTCGAATGCTTAGAGTGAGTGAGAATGGATGCAAAAGTGTGAGTATGGAAGCTTGAAGTGTGCAATAGCTCAGAATAAGTTGGATTGAATGTTGAAGGGGTGAATTTGAAGAAGGAAGGAAGAAAATGGCCATATTTGGGTTAGTAGGCCGAAGGGGGCGTTACAACTTCATTTCCAATGAGAAGTGTAACGCCTCTGTAGGTTCAGCCGTAGGAATCTGCCAGGGACGTAAGTGCGCCGCGTGGACGTCTATGTGTCACGCGGGCATCCTTGACAAAAACGCCCCCACTGATGCTCAAAATAGGCGCCAAGTGGACCGCCAATAGCGGGCTTAAGTGGAATTAAGCCTCTGAACTTGGTTTTCTAAAGTGGATAAGGGAAGAAAAGGGATTTGCATAGGGGGTGCAAATTCGCTCTTATACAAAACTATCTTAATTCAACTAGACCAACTAGGAAGTGAGTGTGTGTATGCTCAATTAGGCTCATCAGGGTTACTAGACCATGTTTTTCTCCTGAGTGATACTCCCCCTCTCTTTTAGAGGTTCGAATCTATTCCTACATCCAACTTAGTACATCACAACAGTAGTTAGCTGATAACATTACATTCACATGCTTCATATATTTTCATCTTCAGAACATTATAAAATATCAAATTGAATTAAACATTCATTCATCATATTTCTGTCAAGATTCATATACAAAACACAATCATAAATATATTAAAGCATTTTAACCCCTCAAGGTAATAGTAAAATAGGTAACAACAAAACAAGGTGTAACATATTCCCCCCCTTGTGAATCATTGTCCCCAATGATTATTAAGTATCAAACATGAACATAGTGTGAATCATTTTTGCCTTAATAGTTTTTGATTTCCAGCTTTATCTATTTTTGGCTTTGGATGTGTTCGCGCTCAAAGAAAAAGTGTGTCTGAAAGGCGTGCAATGCGTCACATGGTGGCTGCGTGACTTTTGCTTATCATTTTCATTCCTAAGAGAGGGCCGAGACATGTGTCAACTCGGCGAAGATTTTATCAAGGATAATTTTCAGAAATCTGAGAATCTCCACCCACTCGACACGTCATCTCTTCACTGCGGGTAGTTTGTTCTTTTAAGAAGTGATCTTTTAAGGTTTGTCGAAGCATGTTGGGTCTTTTGGTTTTCATGATGGGAAATTTGACTTGGCGCCGTCGATCCACATGATTAGTCAACTAGACTTTTTCTAGGTTGTTTCTAAGATCTAATTGTTTGCAGATAACGATCTTTGCTAAAATATCTAAAGAGCATTAATGTGAAAATTGGGAGTTTATAAGAAAATATTTCCATGACCTAATTAAAGATCTACAATCAAATCGTGAGCTATCAAATGCCAACATCTGGAAGCAATTACTTCTAGAATGTGGCGGCGGTTCTCTCTTTTTTCAGATATAAATGGGAGGTGGCAGAAGGAGTTTTGAGAGTTTTTCCAAGTTCCAAGTTACAGTTTCTTTTTCTGAAGAAGAGGTTTCTTTAGTTTTCTTTAGCCATAGATGTATTTTCAGAAGTAAAGTAGAATATTTGTTTTCTTTGGCATGTTATATTGTTTTAACTCAAACTATTATCGGATTGGTATCCGACCTTTGTTTTCTAAGTTCGTTTGATATTCAAGCACAAACTATTCAGAAGAAATCTTTGAGACTGTGCATGTTATGGCCTTTATCAAGTTCCTTCTTTATGCTTTCATTTAGAATGAAACACTATGTTAAGATGAATTCAAATAGTTTGAGTAGTTGATTTCAATGTTGTAGGCTTATATGGTATGATAATAGCTTATGGAAATTGGATTATATTTGTTGAACTTCTCTACTTTCCTAAAGGGTTGTTTTTACATATTATGATATAAGAAGAGAAAGAGTTTATGCAACTTCTAAATGTTTTCACTTAACCTTGGAAACTTTTATGTTTGATCGAACCTTAACAAACACTACCTGCGGGGAGATTTGAAAGACTGCACTGTGCTTGTATTTAGCCTTTGTTGATTGTTCCCTTCCCAACAATGAAGGGTTGTAGCATTTTGTGTCTAATATATCATTCATAAAAATGGAAATTGGATTTAAAATGTTGTAAAATATTTGGCGCATTGCCATTTTCTCGTTTTATGTTTACATTTTCTTCTACCCTTTTCTCCAAACTCAAAGAAGAGCCGACTTTCTATAAAAATACTAGAGGTATTCAGTGAGGCACAAATCAGTCCCCCACTCGCTGAATTTCCCATAAGGCTATCGGAGAGGCACAAAATTTGATGACCAACAGTTCTTTTTTTGGCACGCTCGGTGGGACCTGAAGCTTTCCGAACGTCTAATTAGAAGTCCAAAATATTTCTTAAATCAGGCCAAGGAAAGAAGCTGGAAATTTCATGCTCAAAATCTAAACAAGAGCATCCTTGAGAGGCCATTTCTAGTTCTCCCAGTTACCTGCCTCGGTACCTAGGAGAAGAATACTTACAGGTTTTGTATCACCTGTAAGGAGTGATAGAGCAAGGAGTGAGAGCCCAAAGTTTAGAGCCTTATCTACCCCACCTGGAGACTGAAATTTCCAAATTAGAATACTAGTGTACCTGATTCATAGGAATCTTTTCTCCATGGCTCATATAGTTGCCCCTGCTCCTAGAAATTTTGTAACCTGAGATAGTGGTAGTCCGCTACAACCACCTACACCCCAAGATGTATGGCCTCCCATACTCGCTAACGCCCTCAAGGCTATTCCAAAAATTTTCAGGAGAAGACTTCAAAACCCCCTCCAAACACCTCCAAGATATAGTCGAGGTATGCAGAGTACATAACATTCTGGAGGAAAATATTGCTCTTAGGTTGTTGGCTGCCTCTTTCAAAGAAAAGGCCCAAGATTGGTATCGATCTTTGGCCTCCGATTCTATCCACTCCTGGGATCAACTCAGAGAGAGGTTGTTCAAATGCTTCTCAAAGAAGGGAGATCGTTCCTCATTACTGCATCAACTGATCACCATCAAAAGAGCCCCACAAGAGGCCATGAGCGATTTCAACACAAGGTTTCACAAAACCTGGCAAAGAATCCTTGTGACTGCCCAACCTCCAGCTGTGATGGCGTTTATGTTCTACCTGAAGGCCTTCAATTCAGACATAGTGGTGATGATAACCTCCATGGGAGGGGATATCTTACCGGATGCATACGAGTTGGTTCTGTGTGTAGAGAACAACTTGATCGATGTTGGAAAGCTTCCGCCAAGACCTCTAATGCCTGTATTTGCAAAAATCTCTGGTGGTCTTCGGGAAGAAGCTACACCAAGCATTTCTGCTACACAACTGACGACGTCGGTCATGCCTCAATCCATGTACATATACCCCTCTGTGCAACTGAGCATGTCAGGCTCCTCCTCTATAGTAGTAGACATCAACGACATGGAGATCCTCATGCGATATTTTGCTAATGAGTTAGTTCTCATCAAATGTCAACAAGCGACACCTATGAAGAAGACCACTCGAGCCTCTAGTGGAGGAAATCCATCCTATCAACATAATACGTACCAAGGACCCTCAAGAGGAGGAAGCCAAAAAATAGCGCCCGCAAACTAGATAGTCCCGGTCACTATGCCGCTACAGATAGTCAAGAACAACTAGAGTATAAAGTTAATCCTAGGCCAGAACAACCTGGAAGAAGATGAGAATGTATGGTGCTTCCCATGCAGTGATAGTCACATGCCCCAAAATCATCTGAGGGGAAATATGTAACAAAAGATAACATAACAAAGAAACAAGGGCGTGTTCCTAAATGCGGAAGAATATGAGCCCCTTGAAATGGAAAATTCCCTCTTTGGAGCACAAATGCAAGGAATGTATTTAGAGCAAGTGTTGGATATTATACTTGACCAAACGCTATTTTCATGGATGGAGGAAGAAGATGTTGTATTTGTGAATGAAGCTCCAACGACAAGTGTCCCTCAAGTGCAATTGGATTACAACACAAGATCCAAAAGAAGGTTCATAGAAAATACGTGCAACAAGCTCTGCCGCGTCCTCAGCCACGACAACTGTTGTCGCAAGAAAAATAGGCTCCATCGGTCATCGGATGACCTACTCAACAACCATGAACTCTGCTGTTTCCAGCGAAGGAGATGGAAAAGATGTCAAGCCCATTCATCATGGATTGTTTTCCTCCAAAGATGAGAGAGATACCACTATTTAAGCCCAAGGTCCAGCCAGTTGGAATGCTCAATGTGGTGGAACAATTGAAGAAGGAACCTGCTAATGTATCCATGTGGGATGTCATATCCATTCCTGAACAAAATTCGTTGCTTCAGGAAGCATTAAAGGAGGAGGAAAAAATATCGTAGAAAGATGCAACTCTGCCGTGCAATCAAAGTAAAGATGAAGAACTCGTGTCAGAACCTCAAGCTTTGAAAGTCACAAATTTTGTGAAACATGTGAATAATGCAAAAGAGAAAGAGGTAAGCAAGCCAAATCCCACACCTTTATTTTTAACACTTATTGTAGGAGATAAGATTTTGCATAATAATATGATTGATTCAGGAGCTAGTACACTAGTCATGCCAAAGCAAGTGGCTGATGCCATGAAACTTAGGTATGAGCCCCTTGAGAAGGGAATCATGCAATTAGATGGGAAGAAGGTTCCGACTGTCGGTCGGATAAAAGATCTGTCTTTAAACCTCTTCTCATGTCCAAACCAAATGGTCTCACAAGAAGTAGTGGTGATAGAAATTCCCCCGGTCTTCAGAATGTGTCTTTCAAGAGACTTCACCACAAAGCTTGGTGATATTTAGTGCTCGATTGGTCTCACCTGATATTGAGGACCAAGCACGGTGCAAAGATGAAAATCCTGTTTGAATCTTTGCATCCAGAACACATAACGAATAATGCAGTCCTATTTTTTGAAGCAACACATACCTCCTTCTCACAAAGGGAGATATACTATGTAGAGATGCTAGAGGATGAAGAAGAAACGAGTGATCAGACTCCCGAAGAAGAGGTGCTCCTCAACCAATTCATCAACTCTGACCCATTCAGAAGCTTTCATGAAACAGGGCTAAGCACCTATGTGATTTTTTATGATAGTTAAGTCTTTCCGAAATTGATAAGGGATTGGGAGGAATATGATGATCCGGGTGACAACCGTCTACGAACCTTGTATTTTAATGGCTTCAAATGCAAAGCTAGTTCTAGAGTGAGTGTTCGATTAGTGTCCTCGACAGGATCGAAGACCCTCAAGGCTTTTCATTTTCAGTTCTCATGCTCAAACAATGATGTAGAGTATGAAGCCTTGGTTCATAGTCTGATTCTTTTAGAACGAATGAGTGTAAAGAGAGTCTAAGTATTTAGAGATTCAAAGTTAGTTGTGAGCTAGTTCCATGGGCAAGTGGCTGCGAAGAATATAAGAATGAAGTCATACATACATCAGATATGGGATTTGATTGAGAGTTTCAAAGCTTTCAATATACAAGTCATTCCTCGATCTCAAAATAATGTCGCCGATCAGATGGCTTCAATCAGCTCACAATTTGAACTAGTTTATGATTCAACAACAAAGCAGAGTGTAGCACAGATTATGTTCCGACCAACAATCCTCGACAATGATCAAAACTGGAAAGTATTTGTGGATGACGTTTAGATCGCCACCTTTATATAGTAATCAGGAGGAGTTTCTGACTATTTATAGCTAGGAGCAGAATCTCCCAAAGAGCAGGTTATCGAGTTAAAAGGCAATAAGCTTCCTTGAGGTTTAATCTCCCTTGAGAATCTTTTTGACTATGAGGATGCAAGAAATGGAAAACAAAGGTTCACTGCAGATGTGAGAGATTATGAAGAGCTTGATGTCGGAAGCGGCAAAAAGTTAAAAGTCAGAAGGAAAGTTCCATGGAAGGATAGAGAAAAACTAAGGGATCTATGCTCTAGGTATGACAAAGTTATAACTTGGACCTATGATGATCTCAAAGGGTATGATCCAGGCATAATTCAACATACCATTGACTTAGCGGAAGGATCAGAGCCACTCCGAAAAAAACAAAGGCCAATCAATCCAAATGTAGAAGCGTTGATGGTGCAATAGCTCACCAAATTGATCAAATCAAGGATCATATATCCAATTAAGAATTCCACCTGGGTGTCTAATCTGGTATCGGTTCAGAAAAAGAATGGCGATATTAGGCTTTGTATTGATTTTTGAGATTTGAATAAAGCCTCGCTAAATGACCACTACCCTTTGCTGTCAATGGAGCAGATCCTGCAGACTGTGGACGGATCAGAGATGTTTTCATTGCTTGATGGATTCTCAGGTTATAACCAGGTATATGTAAAGGAAGGTGACTAACATAAAACAACATTTACCACCAAGTGGGGAACATTTGCATACTCAAAAATTCCTTTTGGACTTTAAAATGCTGGTGCAACTTTTCAACGAGCAATAAATATTGCCTTTAAAGTATTAATTAATTTGATTATTCTCATATATTTGGATGACTTAATGGTATTTTCAAATTTAAAGGATGATCACTTTGATCATCTGGAAAAGGTTTTCTAGAAATGTCAACAGTTCGGGATTTCTTTGAATCCCAAAAAATGTGTTTTCAGAGTGCCCCAAGGCAAGCTACTCGGTTTTGTAGTGTCTAAGGAGGGAATAGCGATAGATTCTGAAAGAGTGAGATCAATAATGGAGTTACCCCTACCAATGAATCAGAAAGGGCTGCAATCTTTCTTGGGGAAAATCAACTTTGTCAGCAAATTCATTTCAGATTTTGCAGGCATTACGAGACCTATCACACTCATGCTCTAAAAGAACCTGACGTTCAAATGGACCCCTTAAGGAAAGGAAAATTTTGAGAAGATAAAGGTGGCTATCTCTTCCGCCCCAGTGTTGGCTAACCTAGAATTCTATAAATATTTCCTACTCTATGTATACAACAACCAATATAACATAGCTTCGATGCTCACTCAAAAGGACGAAGGAAATAGTGGAGAGAATCCTATCGTGTTTCACTCAAGGAATCTTAAAGGATACGAGACCAGGTATAATTTTTTTGAAAAGAAGGCTTTTGTGATTGTTAAAATCCTAAAGAAGTTCCGACACTTGGTTTCATAAAATAGAATCACTATTCTCATCGCACATCCTAGTGTGTAAGAGTATATCAAAGAAGGTGAGATAACTGAGAAGAGGGAAAACTAGATCACAAAGATCCTAGAGTAAGATGTGGACATTAGACCAACCAAGTTTGTTCGGGGAAGAGGTCTGTGCGAATATCTTGCGCAAGAATCAAGCTCTATAGCTGAAAAGGAGATTGATCATGTCTACATAAACTAGTTCGAGTTCGATGAGTCTTGGGTGGTAGACCAAATGCAATATATGCAAAAGGGGCACTACCTATTGGCATATGGATTTGATGAGGTCGAATTTGGATACTTGTGTTGTCATTGATGGCAACTTGAGTCTACAGTTTGATCCGCAGTATCAGTTGCACTTATACAGGCACATAATCTAAGTCTTTGTATCCTACCGGTAGAGAAAGTAAAGAACAAGACATCCAGGTGGTATGTTGATCCGACTACTTCACCAGATCACTATTTTGAAGTGTGGATCTCCAAGGAAGTTTTCTTATCTCGTACACTATTCTACTGAAGAAGGTTTGTGGTGTTGTATTAATCATAGCTCAATTTAAGAGGTTCGATGGCATGTCTTATGATCTATTTTTCATTGTAGCCGACATGCTTGATGTGGTGGATTGCGGATGTATGTGGAATAATTATTTTGCTATCTCTTATGTTTAGAACCTTGGTGTGGGTCCCTTCTATAAGTCTAGCCAACTTATGAAGGTATGCTTCATTTTTAATTAAAGATTTAAGGCCGACATGGCTGATATAAGCAAATAATATTATATTTTGTTGAAAGGCTGACATGTATTGAATATTTGGGTTAGTGGATATATAAGGAAGATCAAAAATTCACTTTGTGTATGTGTGGTATGCGTGATATGATGAGAAGATGTATATGTGTGCAAAAAAGAGTAGATCAGTTGATTGATCGAATATCAATTATACTACTGAAGGGTTTTCAGATGGAGAATAGATCAGAGCAGAACGATTTGAGCAGAAGGTCCAACGTCAGATTGTGCGCTTCAGTGGAACTGAATCTAGGAATTTGTAGATACTATATTCTCAGTTCAAATTTTGTTGTAATCTATATTATAATTGTAAGGTAGTGAGCCTCCTTCTTTGAGTAGTGAGCTCTAGGCAGTGCGCTTGAATGCAAGTGCATTCCCTTGTTTCATTTTACTTTTAACAAAGTAAAATTTGTGGATTAATCTCCATCGTGGTTTTTCCCCTAACAGGGTTTCCACGTAAAAATATCTGGTGTTATGGTGATTATTGATGTGACTGCATGTTTTCATTTTTTATGTGCTCCTAATGTTATATAAAGCTTTATTATTGCTGTTGATGGTTTTTAGATCTGATTTGTAAATCAAAATTATTGAACACTGATTCACCCCCCCTCTCAGTGTTCCTTGCATCCAACAATTGGTATTAGAGCAGGTTCCTCTTCTGAAGCTTAGCAGCTTGAGGTGAATCTTGAATTACAATGGATGTTGGTGGTCTTCAACAACAACTGATGGTGGCACTTGATGATCTTGATCAATCTAAGGCAGAGGTCATGGAACTTAGGGAAAATATTGCAGATGCCAAAAAATTCACTCAATCACTAAAGGACAAGATAAATGACTCAAGGGAAAAGAGAAAGGAACTTTGTGATTAGTTGAAGCATAAAAAAACAAAGGATCAGATGATGTCCATTTGAATCAAACTCTAAAAGAAATTACAGGAGAATGTGAAAAGCTAGCCAAGGAAAATGCAACTCTAAGACTTGAAATGGAATCTATGGAAATGAAGTTTACTAAAGAGATTGAGCAAAGAAAGAAGAATAAAGAGAATCTGGCCCAGTCCCTGAGAGAAAATTCTGATGAATGCAACAAATTAACAGTAGATTTATCCAGTTGGAGATTGAACTGCAACAATCTAGAAACAATGAAGGAGAGCTTGAGAGATAGATAGTCAATCTTGGAAATGAGCTTGCTACTGCAAATGAATTCAAAGAAAATTTCAGGCTAAGTTCTACCAAGCTTGAAGAAATAACTAAAAGTTAAAAGGATATAAATGATAAGAGAGGTCTTGGATATGAGAAGGGAGAATGTTTCGGATCTAAACAAAAGAATTCTGAAAAGAAGAAGAAAGGAAGGAGACATCCGGTAAGGCAACCTAATGCTCAAAGATTTAATGGATATTTCTTTATTTGTAATAAATTTGGACATATGGCTTCTCAGTGTAGAAGAAAGATAAACCCTAGTCAATGCTTCAAATGCAAGAAGTTTGGTCATAAGGCTTTAGAATGCAGGAGTATGACTGTCAGTACTAATAACATTAAATGCTACACCTATGGAAGATTTGGACATGTTGCTAATCAGTGTAGGTCAGGTTTAAATCAGTGGAATGGATGGTATAGGCAGAAAGGTCTGGTATGTTTCAATTGTAACAATCTTGGTCACATTGCAAAGTTCTGCCAGAACAAAAACATGAATAAAAGAGGTTCGGTGTATCAAGGAAGAAATTCACAGAAAGACAATAAAGGTAAAGCAAAAGCTTATGTGGAAGAAATAAAAGATCATATGAAGAAGACATGGGTGAAGAAAAGTGAAATGGATGAAGGAAATAAAACTATACCGGAAGCCCTATCCGGTAGCTCCTTTGGAAATTGATTTCAGGCCAATGGCCTAGGGGGAGTTTTTCATAAAAAATTATTGACCCCCCTGTGTATTGTTGGAATTGAATCTCTAGATGTCATCTGTAGCTAAAAGTATTTTCAATGATATGATGAACTGGTCGAAATGGTATAGGTCCAAAGTTGAATTCTTAGCTTGTTGTCTGAGTTTGGAGTGTAACCGAAACTTCTAGGGCAACACATTTATTGTGGAAAAAAGTAAAGTTATAAAAGGGAATTTTGAACCCTATTTTGGCACCAAGCATTGAAGGAGAACAATTCGAGAGTACTCTTCTACAAAATTTCAAGGGCGAAAAGTCATTCTAGTGGTGAATATCTAGGTACTCCTATTAATCATTGATTTCACATCAAATTTCTAAATTCGTACAACTCTGTTCAGAATGAAACATGAAGCAAATCAAAGGTACCATAACCTTAGACGAGTATAATAGCCAGAAGATTAGGGATGAAAGAATTTTTTTGTGACTCACCGATGTTAGAAGACTTGAAGGATGAAAGCACAAGAATTTGGATATATGGAACGACTATCCTCATTTCGTCAATGCAGAAGTGATTCGGTTTTTCCTGAACAAATTAGACGATGATATTCTCAATTTGGATAAACCATATCAAATTACCAAAGATGTGATAAAAAATTTAACTAGCTTATGCAATGTCGGTGAATTGCCAAAGAAGAAGTCAATTCACAATATAGAGGTTGAAGCCCCAACCAAAATAAGGGGAGATCAGAGGGCTCTAATAATTTGAACGATTAAAGACCCTTTAACAAGGTATGTGGCTTATGGAGTTTCATACAAAAATTATTTCAGAAACCGAGAAGGATCAACCTAGGCAAGTGCTGCATATATCGCCCACAAAATGATAATTGAGAACGAGGAATTTGATCTGCGTAGTCTAATGAAGGAGCAACTGTTGGAGAATGTTCAATTAACGAAGGATATTGGCTACCAATTTAGGTTTGGTACTTTGGAAATATGTATTATTATGTACTTTCTAAACTGTTTTCCGTTGAAGGATAATGTAGTGTGGAGAGAGAGTATGCCGATTTGTAAGAAAATCTTCAATCATTTCAATTCTTTTGAAAATTGTGAACAAGTGTATGAAAGTTTCTTTAGAAAGGTATTAGAAAGGTTTGGAGAAGGTGTTGTTCCTATTTTGGAAAAAATAACTGAGATTGGATCATCTTCCAGAGAAGGAGAGAAAAAGCAGAAAAGAAAAAGGGATACGACTGGTGTCACTCCTTCGGCACCCAAGTCTGTAGAGATTGAAGAAAAAGGGAAAAGTCAAGTGGTTGTAGATGTAGAAGATGAAGTTTTTGAAGAATGTATTCCGAAAGATCAACTAAAACCACATGAACCAGAAACAATAATTGTTGAAGACAATGATGAGGAAAATGCTCTATTTAAGACAAAGATAATGCAAATCATTCAGGATGTGGCTGGTATGCAAAAGATATCTGGCATATGGATGAATGGTCCATCTTATGAACAAGATTTTATTGAAAACACTCTGGAAAGGTACTTTATTGATAACAATATTGAGTCAAAAAAATTTCCGAATGTTCTCCCAGAAGAACTCATTGAATGTGTCAAGATATCTATGGAGTCTGTGCCCCTGGAAAGAAAGGAAGAAGAAATTATTTCTCATTTAAAAATGAAATTTAGATTGTCTCTTTCCAGATTGAAGAAGAAAATGAGTGAGCTGAGACAGTGTATTGATTCTGCAAATAAAATGTTTTACTATTGTCTCAGGTGGCCTCATGTGGTAGGAAAGTACAAGGATAAGCTTGAAGAGATTTAAAGTGAGCTTGTTAAGACTAGACAAAATTACAATATTCTCTTGGATAAGAATGGAGATGTGAAGAAGAAAGTTTATGATTTACAGATTGAGCATGCAAAAGTTCATACTGCTAAGAATGCTCCCATTGATGCTTTCTAGAAATTCAAAGATATAACTGAAGGGAGATTAGAACAAATGATTGAGACTCTTAAATTAGGAGAGGAACTGGATGCATAAATCACTATTCCTGAGTCTCTTGTGCAAATAATCAACAAAAGTTCAGAAAACAACAGTTTGATCATAGCCATTGGGATTGTAGTGGATTCTTGGAAGAAATTCCTTCTGGAATTGAAAGCTAAGTATAAAACGATTTTCTGAATTTTCTTAGCAATTGTCAAATTTTGATCAATTTTTGCATCAACATTTGGGGAGAGAATGCAATAAGAGATAGTGCAGTTAAATATTTTAAAGGAGAGGATAAGGAAGAGAAGTGTAGAGCGGATGTAGTAGAGATTTGTCATTGATGTCAAAGGGGGAGAGAATGAAGTGAAAAATTTCTTGACATCCAAAGGGGGAGTAGTAGTTTTGGCTTTGATACTTTTTTTGGGGGTTTTGACACTTAGTCAAATTTTCACTAAGTGTTGCCATCAATGCCAAAGGGGGAGAGTGTTGGCATATGGTTTTGATGAGGTCGACTTTGGCTACTTGTGTTGTCATTGATGGCAACTTGATTCTACAGTTTGATCCACAGTATCAGTTGCGCTTATACCGGTAGAGAATCTAAGTCTCAGTATTCTACCGGCAGAGAAAGTAAAGAACATGACATCCGGGTGGTATGTTGATCCGACTACTTCACCGAATCACTATTTTGAAGTGTGGATCTCCAAGGAAGTTTTCTTAGCTCATACACTATTCTACTGAAGAAGGTTTGTGGTGTTGTATTAATCATAGCTCGAGTTAAGAGGTTCGGTGGCATGTCTTATAATCTATTTTTCATTGTGGACGAAATGCTTGATGTGGTGGATCACATATGTATGTGGAATAATTATTTTTCTATCTCTTATGTTTAAAACCTTGGTGCAGGTCCCTTCTATAAGTCTAGCTGACTTATGAAGGTACGCTTCATTTTTAATTAAAGATTTAAGGCCAACATGGCCGGTATAAGCAAAGAATATTATATTTTTTTGAAAGGCCGACATGTATTGAATATTTGGGTTAGCAGATATATAAGGAAGATCGGAAATTCACTTTGTGTATGCGTGGTATGCATGATGTGATGAGAAGATGTATATGTGTGCAAAAAAGAGTAGATCAGTTGATTGATCGAATATCAGTTGTACTACTGAAGGGTTTTTAGCTGGAGAACTGAGCAGAGCATAACGATTTGAGCAGAAGGTCCAAATTCAGATTGTGCGCTTCAGTGGAACTGGATCTAGGCATTTGTAGATGCTATATTCTCAGTTCAAATTTTGTTGTAATCTATATTATAATTGTAAGGTAGTGAGCCTCCTTTGAGCAGTGAGCTCTAGGCAGTGCGTCTGAATGCAAGTGCATTCCCCTCTTTCATTTTACTTTTAACAAAGTAAAATTTGTGGATTAATATCCACCTTGGTTTTTCCCCTAACAAGGTTTCCACGTAAAAATATCTGGTGTTATGGTGATTATTGATGTGACTGCATGTTTTCATCTGTTATGTGCTGCTAATGTTATGTAAAGCTCTATTATTGTTGTTGATGGTTTTTAGATCTGATTTGTAAATCAAAATTATTGAACACTGATTCACCCCCCCTCTCAGTGTTCCTTGCATCCAACACTACCAACCAACCTTCTATCCCAAAAAAGGTGATACTAATGATTGCAAGGCACTAGGTATGTATTAATTGAAGGTATATTATTCAAGAGAATTTATGATGGTATCCTGTTCTGATGCTTAGATAAGTTGTAGGTGGAAAGAGTTCTTAATGAATTCCAAAGTAGCCCTGAAGGTGGAAATTTCTCTACCAAGACTACCACCTTGAAGATAATGTGAGCAAGATATTATTGTCCCTCCATTTTTTTTGAAGTGCGCTATTTGGTGCAAAAGTGTACTCAGTGCCAATATTTTGTTGGCAAAAGAAAGAATTCCGCCTTGCCATTGAGTCCAATTGTAATTGAAGAACCCTTTGCTCAATGGGGTTTGGATTTTGTCAGAATGATAAATCCTATTTCTAGCACTGGTCACAAGTGGATCCTTACAACGACTGACTACTTCACAAGGTGGAAAGAGGCTGTAGCCCTAAAAAATGTCATGGATGGTGAGATCGTCAATTTCCTTGAAGAGCTGGTAACTAGATTTGGTTTGACAAAAACCATCATATCCGACAATGCTCGAGCTTTTGTAGGCTCGGGGATGTCGTATTTTGCTATCAAACATGGGGTCTACCTTAAAAATTCATCCAATTACTACCCAAAAGGAAATGGGTTAACAGAGTCAACCAACAAAAACCTAATTAGGTTAATCAAGCGCATCGGGTTTGAGCGAAAAAGGGATTGGCACAAGCACTTGCGAGCTACTCTGTGGGCAGACTGGATTATGCCCAAGTAGATCCTGAAGGCCTCTCCTTATGAAATAGTATAAGGAAAAGAGGTAGTTTTACTTGTTTCCATAGAAATCCTTGCCTCACAACTACTAAAAGCCCTAGAGGTTGAAGAAAGTGACAGAATGGAAGTACAATTGGCGAAACTCCTCAAACTTGAGGAAGATAGAGAAAAAGCTCATGGAGCCATGATCGGCTGCCAACAGATAGTGAAGTAGTGGTTCGATAAAAAGACCTCCAACCCAAATTTCAGGGAAGGGAGCTTGGTACTAAAGTACGATAAGCACACTGTGAAATCAAGACAACATACAAAATTTGAAGTGCTATAGAAGGGACCCTTCCGAATCAATGCGTGCAAAGAAAATAATGCGTATGAACTTGAAGATATGGAAGGTAACACTTTGGATATACCGATGAATGGTATTTATCTAAAATTATTCCATTAAAATACATAATTCTTTAAAAAATTTAATAGTTATGTACCATATGTAAATTTTTTGTAAATACATTTTAGTTTTGAGAATAAGCCATGAGAACAAACACAAAGAAAGTAGAAGGTACTATATTATATTATATTCATAAAAAATTTACAATGTAATACAAGCCCAAAGCTCAAATTTAAACATGAGGCCTTCTTGAGCGAACCCAAAAAGAGTCACAAAGCAAAAAGAAGCAAAAAGGAGGTAACGTGCAAAAAACAGTGAAACTACGCCTCCAACCATTGTAAGCAGTTGAAGCAACTTGTCATCAGGTTTTCTTCTTCTTCTTCTTCTTCTTCTTTATCAGGATGAAAAAGGGGGGTGAACACACAACACATGCGAGATCGACACAACATGGACCGCAGGCTTACTCGTTGCGATAATACACTAGAATCTTGAAGTGCTTTTTCTAGTCAAGCCCTGAAACGCGCTCCACACTGTACTCTCACAATAGGTAGGAGGCCGCTGGCAGAGATGATGAGCGATGCCCTTCAAGGTCCATGGTGTAGAATTTAGAAAGGAAAGGAAACCAAGGTACGTCTATTTCAAAGTCCACGTGTCTGCGGATATCCATGGTGCTTGGAATACCGATGCCAAGGATAGCTACTTGCACAATTTTGCCGAGCCCTTCCATTCAAAATAAAACATTTGTTGGCATAATTCAATTATCATGGGCATTTCCATGTTCAAGTCAAGTAGGGAAGCGACAAAGTAAGAAAGTACGTTGCATTTTCTCCTCAACTAATTCTCATTGTCAATGTAGTCTAGGTCGATTACCCACTTGAACGCAACCAAGCCAAGGCGGTCACACCTTTTCACCAGGAATTTAATTCTGTCATTGGTGATCTCTCCCACAAAGTAGTATTGTGGCCTCCCTGGTAGAAGCTAAATAGGAGTTCCTAGGCCAACCGACATTCTGATAAAGCAACAGATTATAGCGGAATGAGAAAGAGTGAGAAAGGCTTGCTAAACTTAAAAGGATTTTCTTTTTGAATGAGTATTGCAATAAGGTGGCATAGCTATATATAGAAAGGATGTGTCGACGAACCCAACCAACGGGAAGTCCATTTTTGACCGAACGACAATGAAGAAAATACCAAAGCAATCAGAGGACATTAGATGAATCATACGGAAAATATAAGAGAAGGTCTTGAAAAATAAATTTGGGCATTAGGAGTAAATGCTCTTATATGCCGATTGTTGACATGTGTCCTTTTCCATCATCAACACCAACCAACTTTCTTATGTGAAAAGACATGGATTAAAGCATTAAATTCCAAAAAATTAAATAGGTGCGTCTTTTCAAAAGTACCTTGCATTACCTAAGCACATTTCTCATAGCTAAAAGCACATTTCCCAATGCAATGAGCTCATTTGCAAAAGAGGTGGCGAGGAGAATGTACTAATTCCATTCTAGCAACATTTTTAGCATTCCCAAGGGATACGGATCTCAAATCCACATGTATCGCCTGAGTGGCAGCATTTAATGGACCAACGATAGTGGCGTAGCCTTAACTACATGTACAAGCAAGGGAATTAACTGCATCCAAAAGGAAATTTTTTTCTAAAGTAGCAAAAGGAAAGTGCTCATTTCATTGAAGAAACACTCTACAACTTCTCACCATAGCCATGGCCGAGCCCTCAACATCTGGTACGAAGGCTGGAACCTCATCAAAAAGGCCGAGTTACACTGATATGGGAGGAATTCATTTTCCAACACCTCGACCCCAGAGGAGTGACCTTTTTAATTTTGTAAAAAGGTGCAACCAGATAGGCGTATCAGGAGAGAGGTGGTGCAGGATTTTGCTAACAACATTTTCGACCCAAAATTGGCAGCTAACCCTAAAAACTTGAGGGAAGGGGCACTCCAAAGAATAATAGATCACAGGTCATCTAAAGGCTTCGCGTCTCAGCTCTGGAATTGTGGCCTAACATAGTTCATGTTGTTTGTCGTACAACCATGCCCAAAGCTAGTGGATGCATGTACCAAAAGATTTGACAAGGAAACAAAAACCATTGTGGGCGACATAATCAAAGTCACAATTTCTGCCACAGCCATACGAGATATGTTGTGTATCCCTATGACTTGGGGTGCCTAGCGTTTCGATGAAGAAATGATGGAAATTTTCTGGGAGGAAACAGCTAGGAAAGGAAGCTTTTATGAGGAGGAAATGAAGGAAAGGCCGAAGAGAGGTCATCTTTCTTTCCCTCTCGTGCACTGAAAGTTCAAGAAAGAAACAAACTATCTTCTCAATACTAGCCTAGATTTACGGCCTTGATGATGATGAAGAGGTCCACCCCTTCCAAATGGGCCTAGCTTTTATGCCCAAGAAGGAGAAGAGTCAGAAATATTATGATTTTGTTGATGCAGTAGCCGAAGGAATGATAAAACAATTGAAGAACTATGATACTGAGTATAAATTCAGGCATTCTTCTTTATTGGCCCACTTGATTTTGCATCAAAATTCTGAGTTTATGGAGAGAATTTTTCCAATGTCTTGGTTCGATGCAAAGGGTTTATATCAGCTAGTTTCTGTATGGACTTATGTGCTTTCAAAAACATGCAATTACTATTGGTTTGTGGATTATTTTATGAGGCCAGTATTTCAGGATTTTCTCCCACAACCTATGGGTTGTTTCTCTCTTGAAATCTTGCAATGGATGAGAAATCTGCCGATCCTGGTGGATTATTTCCTAGGAGAAGATTTTACGTTTATTAGATTCCATGGTTTCAGTGGAGAGCCTTTTAGAATCCCCAGATGTGTAACAGATAGAGTTTTTGCATTGGAGGCATGCCATTAGGAAACCCTTTCCGACAATGCCTATGGCATCAGAAGGAATAAGACAAAGATATATCTGATCCCCTTGAACATTGCCAATAGTCAGGTGACATTGGTTAAGTGGAAGGTGGAGGGTGAACTTATGAACCTATTGGCGGTCCTAGGATCTTGTACAAAGTGATACTATACATCTATATGTTTCGTCTTGGCATGGAAAGTAGGATTCTTTGCCAAACATATAGCACTCTGACTGTCACAGTAAATAGTAGGAACTCATTATTATTGCATGAAGGATGACCAAAAAATATCTACCACAATTCCATAAATCACTTCACTTTGAAACATGAGGGTTAGGAGTATTTTGAGTCAAGAAGGAATCTGACTCAGGAAAGGCCAAAATTATACATTGATTTGGCCCACATACCAATCAAACGAACAAAATGGCTAAATTTCTATGTACCTCAAGCGAAGTATCAGAGGAACCTCTTGATGGGTAAATCCCTCAACTCAAAATTGAAGAGCAAGGGATGGTCAGAAAGGAAGAAGGCAGATTTCTGGAGGTTTCGACAAGAGATGAGGTCCCTCAATGCCCTATTCGGAGAGTTTCGACCACATGATGAAAGGTTCAAAGATATTTATGACCAAGAGGCCGATATCAACAATAGCAACCCAAAGATAAGTCATGAGAATGAAGAGGAGAAGCTTCTACACCGTACTTCCCATCCTCAGGAATCCAACAGGAGAAGAGGCTCAAAGCAAAGGGATTCACAAGTCACGTCCTCCGTCAGTGCTTAAAGTAAAGGGAAAAGAGCTTGACGGTCCCCAAGAGGGTCTGTTGTAGTTATTGAAGGCCAAGCTTTGGAGGGATCGGTCACCAAAGGATCAGAATGTACCAGTTCCAGTCGTGCAAAGGGAAGACGAGTCTAAGATCTTGGTGCACCCAATGCATCAACCAGAGGAGAAGAAGAAGTGGAGTCTATTCTACAAAGTGTTTCGACTACCATGGCCCAGGTAAGTTTTACTCCCTCTCTTCTTCCTACCTTCGCATCTCTGGTTACTCCTCTACCCCCATTTGTAGGAAAGAATCCTCCGACCGTAGACCCTGATCTGTTGGTCTTTAATGAACCCCCAACCATTTTTAGCAACGAACCTTGTGGAACAGCCCCGCGCCGAGCGAGCAACATTTGCTTCAATCGCTATTGATTCTTTGATCGCCCTGTCTAGGGCCCCCATTGAAAAAGCTGAATCATCCATGTTTCCCATTACTCTAGATCCATCCGCTTCTGCGAAAAAATATCTCCTTCTGTCTGTTTCTCTTTTTACCCCAACTGGTTAAGACCCTACCCAATCACAATTCAATATCCCACATTTTTCCATGATTACGCTCCCATTTGCCTCCCCGCATGCTCATACAGTCGAGGTGTCTCCTTTTGTTACCCTTTTTGGTCTCGCTCTAGGTGCTTCCATTGTAGCACAAAGCATTGATACCCCTCAGAGTATCCAAGAACATTTCGAGGAAAACAAGCGGAGCCTAACAAGTCAGAAAGTAGAAATACTTATTAAAGAATGCAGCTCTGCCGAATACCAAGAAGATTGAAGCTTTCTTCAATGAAGAGCGAAACTCTCTGCTGATTAATACTATGAAGCTTCTCATGTCCAAACCTGAAGGACAAATGAAGATGGAAGACTACGACATCAGGGCCATGGGTCTGGATTTGAATGAAACTTGCCCACACGACAAAGTGGTCCTAGCTAAGGACACCCAGAGGGAGGTATATGCGGATTATGAAAGATTGGATAGGAAATTGAAGAAGCGTGAGGAAAAGTTAATGAATGTAAAGGAAACAGTGAACAGGCTACAGAAAAAAATCAAGGCCAAAGATGTCAAGATGGCCCACATAAGGAAAATACAAAATCAACAAGGAGAAGCAACTAAATTGCTTGAGGAGACCCAAGGTGAACAGGTTTAGCTGTGTGATGAAATTGAAAAGTTGAGAGTTGAGCTTGCCACTGAGCACCAGACAAACACTGAGTACTAGTGTACTCAGGAAAACATAAAGAGAGAGTTGGATGGCGTCTGATCTCAAGCTTTCGACAATATACAAAAGGCCTAGGCGGAAGTAGAGAAGTCAAAAAAATAAAAACAAGAGATCACGTCCTCTCTGCAGACTCGTGATCAAGAGATCGAAAGATTAAAATCTGACCCAATGAATGCCCTTCGGGAGAAGAATCAAATGGAGGAGGTTGCAAGAGCGAAAGAGGCCTAGTTACATCAAGAGTTAATTATTCCACAAGGGTTTGGGACCCTCTCGGTGTTGAATAAGCTAATATCCATGCACTGGGAATGAATCATAGTTGCAGTTGCTATCCTCAAACCAGCCCTACAGTTTTTGAGGGACGCTCGGGAATTAAATGGAAAGGTTGGCCCATTGGCTGACCAAATTCTACAAATACATGCTCCCCAAGTAGCAGAATCACAAAGCCTAATTTTCAAGTTGAGTGTGGCCACTGATGAGGCCCTGAGAAGTGTAGGAATTCTGGATCGAAGGGCTACATTCAGTAAAGAAAACGAATTCGTCAACTGCCACAAGGTCACAACAAGAAGCAATGATTGCTAGGCAGTATTGAACAAGAGGGTTGACGAAATCAAGAAGGATTTTGGTGTCTTGCATAGCTTCGGGTTGCCTCCCTTTCTTTCACTAGATGGAGGTGTGTTATTAGTTGAGCAGATCACAGACACAATCAGACATAAGGTCTAGACTTCTACAGAACTCCTAGGTTCAAGCATGGCACCCATTGTTGATGATGTTGAGCGTGAGATATTTCCCCTTTCTCGTCTCTATTATCACCTTGGGGCGGTTTCAGCAAGATGGGGATTTGTTTCCTTCAAAGAATTCTTTGAGATAGATCAAATGTATAAGGTCATCTGTGATCTTTCCCCACCAATTGATGTGGATTGGGAGGTGCAACATTCCGCTTTCCTCAAGCTCCAAGAATGACTAGAGGTCTGGGTTCGCACCTCCGCAAGTAAAGGCCCCCTATGAGTTGCTAGAACTGTGAAGCATTTTTTCCTTAACTATTTTTTATTTATGGATTTATATGTTTTTGGCTTTGGATGTGTCCATGCTCAAAGAAAAAGTGTGTCTGAAAGGCACGTAATGTGCCACGTGGTGGTTGTGCGACTTTTGCTTATCGTTTTCATTCCTAGGAGAGGGTTGGGACACATGTAAGCTCAACAAAGATTTTCTCAAGGACAATTTTCACAAATATGAGAATCTTCTCCCGCTCGACATGTCATCTCTTCGCTGTGGGCGATTTGTGCTTTTAAGAAGTGATCTTTTAAGGTTTTTCGGAGCATGTTAGGTCTTTTGGTTTTCAGGATAGGAAATTTGAGTCGGCACCATCGAGCCACATGATTGGTCAACTAGACTTTTTCCAAGCTATTTTTAAGATCTAATTGTTTGCAGATAACGATATTTGCTAAAATTTCTAAAGAGAATTAATGCGGCAGTTGGGAGTTTATGAGCAAAGATTTCCATGACCTAACAAAAGATCTACAATTAGATCATGAGCTATCAAATGCCAACATCTGGCAACAATTACTTCTAGAATGTGGTGGCTATTCTCTCTTTTTTTAGATATAAATGGGAGGCAACATAAGGAGTTTTAAGAGTTATTCCAAGTTCCAAGTTACAGTTTCTTTTTTTGAAGAGGTTTCTTTAGTTTTCTTTAGGCATAAAAGTATTTTCAGAAGTAAAGTAGAACACTTCTTTTCTCTGGCATGTTATATTGTTTTAACTCAAACTATTATTGGATTGGCATCTAACCTTTGTTTTCTAAGTTCATTTGATATTCAAGCACAAACTATTCAAAATAAATCTTTGAGATTGTGCATGTTATGGCCTTTATCAAGTTCTTTCTTTATGCTTTTGTTTAGAATGAAACACTGTGTTAAGCTGAATTCAAATAGTATGAGTAGTTGATTTCCATGCTGTAGGCTTATATTGTATGATAATAACTAATGGAAATTGGATTATGTCTGTTGAACTTCTCTACTTTCCTAAAGGGTTGTTATTTTTTCATATTATGTTGTAAGAAGAGAAAGAGTTTATGCAATTTCAGAATGTTTTCTGTTAATCTTGATTTTTTTTATGTTTGATCGAACCTTAACAAACACTACCTGCGGGGAGATTTGAAAGACTACACTATACTTGTATTTAGCCTTTGTTGCTCATTCTCTTCCCAACAATGAAGGTTTGTGGCGTTCTGTGTCTAATATATCATTCATAAAAAGGGAAATTGGATTTAAAATGTTGTAAAACCTTTGGTGCATTGCCATTTTCCTGTTTTATGTTTACATTTTCTTCTACCCTTTTCTCCAAACTCAAATAAGAGCTGAATTTCTATAAAAATCCCGAAGGTATTCAGTGAGGCACAAATCAGTCCCCCACTCGCTGAATTTCCCATAAGGCTGTCGAAGAGGCGCAAGCTTTGATGATCAACACATAGCATAACATCATTATTTTTTAGGAGTTTTCAAAATCTAGTAAGACTTGAGGAAAATTTTGCTTCATCTCAACATAGTCTTCCCAAGCGGTAGAATCCTCTACATACTGATCCCACTAGACCTTGCATTGTAGAACCTCTCTATTATGTAAGTGAAGCTTACATGTTTCAAGAACCTTGAGAGGCTCGATTATTACCACTTTTGGGTCTTGTACTTATAAAGCATTCTAATCAATAACATGGTTATCCCCTAGTATGTACTTAAGGTACAACACATGAAATAAAGTGTGCATCCTGACAAGAGCTAGCGGAAAAGCAATTCTATACGCAATAGGGTTGAATTCCTTGAGAACCTCAAAAGGACTTACATAATGTGGATCTAGTTTGGATGACTTTCCAAACTTTATAGAACTCTTGTGAGGTTTAACTCTTAATAAAACCTTCTCCCCTACTGAGAATTGTATGGGTACCCTCTTGGAATCTGCATAACTCTTCTGCCTATCATTAGCTTCAGCTAGCCTTTGCTTAATAATTCCAATTTGCTCCTCCAATTTTAATAACATTTCTAGCCCAAGGATTATCCTATCCTATAGCTTATCCTAGCTTATAGGAGTTTGACACTTCCTTCCAAAAAATGATTCAAATGGAGCCATCTTGATTGCAGAATGATGAGAGTATTTATACTCAAACTCAACCAAAAGTAAATAATCCTCCCACTTGTATTGTTGATCCATGCAATACATTCTTAGTAGATCCTCTAATACTTGGTTCACTCTCTCAGTTTGACCATCTGTTTTTGGATGATATGCTGAAGTTATATTCAATTGAGTCCCAAGAAAAGAAAACATGGTTTTCCAAAACCTAGATGTCACATGAGCATCTCTGTTAGAAATAATCTTCTTAGAAATTTCATGCAACCTAAATACCTCTTGAATAAATTTTTGAGCTATAACAGGAACTCCATCAGTCATATTCCCTAGTATAAAGTGAGCCACCTTTTTAGGCTTATCCACCACCAACAGAATGGAATTGTTCTTATTCTTTGAAATTGGAAGACCTTGCACAAAATCCATGCTATTGATTTTCCATTTAATTTTTGAAACTTCATGAGGATACAAAATACTTGCAGGGTGATGATGTTCTGCATTCACCCTCTAACATTCTAAATAGCTTGCCACAAATCTTGCAACATCCCTTTTCATTCCTTTCCAAAACTACAATGGATTCACATCAACCAACATCTTAGTCACACCGAGATGTTTAGAATATGGTGTAGTATGAACTTATTTCCACACTAAATTCGTTAATTCCACATAATTTGGTATGCAAATTCTTCCCTTAAACCTTAACAAACCATCAGGTTCAAAGTGAAATCCCTCATACCTTGAGTCTCGTGTATTATTTGAAAGTGCTTGCTTGACTTGTTTATAGTATTAATCACCGTTGGACTCTTGCAACACTTGACCCATGAAATTAGTTTGAATTGATATCATTGAGGAGATATGCCTCCTACGACTTAAGAAATCTACAACTTGATTCTCCTTTCCTTGATATAGTTTATATTGAAATCATAGTCAAATATCAATTCTAACCACCTTCTTTTTCGTGCATTCATATTAAATTGAGTAAACAAGTACTTTAGACTGTGATGATCAGTCTTCAGTTCAAAAGGTTTTCCCAACAGATAGTGTCTCCACATCTATAATATATGAACAAAAGTTGCTAATTCCAAATCATGAAAAGCATAATTTTTCTCATAAGGCTTTAGCTTCCTTGACTCATAGGCTATGACTCGTCCATCCTGCATCAACACTCCACCCAAATATTCTCCTAAAGCTTCATTGATGACTATAAAATCACCATCTGGATCTGGTACTTTCAGTATTTGAGCTATGGTCAACTTCTCCTTGAGTTGTTCAAGTGCCACTTGACATTTCTCCATCCATTCAAAATTCTTCCCTTTCTCTATAAGGAGGTAATGGGAAAATCTATTCTGGAAAAGTTTGCAACAAACTTCTGATAGTGACCAGCCAAACCCATAAAAATTCTAACTTTCGACACATTCTTAGGCACTAACTTTTTTTGTTGTTGGATCAATTGCAATCCCATCAGTTGAAATCACATGACCCGGATACTGCACTTCTTTCTGAAATAAATTACTCTTAGAGAGTTTACCATATAGCTTATGCTCTCTCAATTGTTGGGGAACAATTTTTAGATGCTAGAGATGTTCCTCTTCATTCCTGGAATAAATAAGAATATCATACAAAAATACCATCAAAAACTTGTCCAATCAGTCTCTAAATACATTATTTGTTAAATTCATGAATGTTGCAGGTGCATTTATTAGCCCAAAAGGTAGGACAATGAACTCATAATGACCATACCTAGTCCTGAAAGCTATTTTGAAAATATCTTCATCCTTGATCCTTAGTTGATGATAACCTGATCGTAGATCAATTTTTAAAAATACTGCCGGTCCTTGCATCTAATCAAAGAGATCATCGATACGTGGCAACAAATACTTATTCTTTATCATTGCTTTATTAAGAAAATGATAATCAATGCACAAGCATAGTGTGCCATCCTTCTTCTTTATGAAGATCACTGGCACTCCCTAGGGTGAAACATTGGGTCTAATCATTCCCCAGGACAAAAATTCCTCTAATTGAGATTTTAGCTCCATTAATTATATGATGGTCATCCTATATGGCACTTTGGATATATGCTCCACCCCTAGAACTATGTTGATGGAGAAATCAAACACTCTCTTGGGAGGCAATCCAAGTAATTCATCTAGAAATACATTCACAAATTTTTGTAGGATAGGATATTTCTCCATATTCATTTTTCTTGATTCCACCACCTCACCTTCTTTAGCTTCTTGGGGGTCTTGAGGTCCATAATATACAACATCATCTTGAGAAATGAACTCATTGCATTCCTCAAGTTTCTCCATTTTCACAGTGAAGAGTTGTCAACCTTTCTTTCTCACCCTATGTATTTGTACAATAGAGATCTACCACAACTTAAATTCTCTTGGAATTCCTTGCAAGAACTATTGGAAACAAGCAACACTGAGAGGGGGGGGGGTGAATCAGTGTTGTGCAAAAATTAAATTTATTATTATGATCTTTAACTCGCTTAAGCATTCATCAAAAAAAAAATGCAAGAACATAAAGCAAATAATCACAACACCATCACACCAAGATTTTTACGTGGAAACCCTGTTAGGAAGTAAACCACGGTGGATGGCCAATCCACAATATAATCTGAGTATACCCAAAAGAAAGATTACAAAATGGGAATGCACTTGCATTCAAGCACACTTCCTAGAGCTCATTGCTCAAAATAGAAAGGCTCACTACCTTACAATGATTTGGATTAGATCCAAAAGAATGAATTGAAGGAATAGCATCTACAAATGCTTGATTACAATTCTAGTTAAGCTCAACAGTCAATCTTCTGTCCTTCTGACTGATTCGGCAATTATGCTCTGCTGTACACAAACTCGCACTACAAAAACCTTGATGCACAAGTGAAATTGTGCATAATCGCTTAATCGACCTTCTGATAATCGCAAACACCCTTCAACACATCTTTCGCACACACAAAATGATATAACTGATCACTTATATATATCTGCAACAAAGGATTTAGTCGCTACAAATCGACTTCAATAAAACTTAAAAATATTAGCAACTGTTGGCTCAAATCTTTAGTAATATCCAATGTGCATCCACAATGGTCATCCACAACTTAGCTTGGACCCAAAACATAATGATCAAACACAAAAATATTTGAATAAACATTCCTTGAATATCCACAACACATTATATCAACTTAGTTGGCCACAAAACACTGATAAACAAAAATATATCAACCGGATCTCCAAACTTACACATAGCTTGGTATGAGGCACTAAGATTTCCAAATGACATAAGAAATATACTGATAAACCTCCCATGAGATCCACAACTCAAAATAGTAACAAAAAATTTGCACGTGAATCGATGATCACCAAATTGTCAGATGCTTTGTTCTTCTAACTATTTGCAAACTGTCTGCCGGTGGGAGAAAATGATGACATGCAGATCCAATTACTGACTAGGGTTTCCATCAATGACAACACCTGAAAGAATTTGCAGTGTCTCTTGCCAAAAAGAACACCCAATTTTCAAGACCATCTAAACATTCCACTATTTTTGCATGAAAATCTACTTTGGCTCTATGCTTCCACAACCAATTCATCCCTAAAATGACATCATAGGAACCTAGGGGTGCTACATACAAATTCACTTTCAACGAGAAACTCAAAATTTTAACCCTTAATTTGAATAGACATTGCTCCACCTTAGCTCTTGTTTGGTTTACATATTCAACCATCCAAGACTTTTCCATATAGCCGACTTTTCTAGAAATTTTACTAGCTATACTAGGAGATTTTTTTGTTTGAGTGGCACTAGTGTCAATAAGAATGGAAATTTAGGTGTACTAGCAAAATTACCTAATATTTCCACATGAGTGATCTGGTACTCCACTTATTGGTTGTCTAATACCACATGAATCCTTTGTTGGAATGCTTCTCATTGAGAAGGTAGCTAATTCCCTTGTGGTTGCGTCCCTGGTGATTTGTTGGGACACTGATTTGCAAAGTGATCTCCACCACAAGTATACCATCCTCTCAATGGTCCAATCCTTTATGCATGCCTTCCATAACTGACTTCATTCCTACTAGCATTGTTGTTATTGTTGTTCCCCTTCAGTCCCTTCTTGAATTATTTTGACTATTACATGATCCTTTGTCCCCTTTTCTTTGAAAATCCTACCCTTCACTAGGATTCTTCAAAGTTTGATTGTCTTGCGACCAATTACACTTTTTATGATTCTTTTCATGGTAGTTTGAGATAGATTTAAGCCTTTGTTCTTGCTTAATGGCTTTCTCGTACACAAAGTCCATGGTAGCAGGACCGTGCACGTCTACCTCTCTACCTATTTGCGCATTGAGGCCCATGATTAAATTCCTTATGAGAAACCACTCATCCTTTTGGTACATGGGTATGTACCTTAGGAGACGAGTGAATTTCTCCCAATATTCATTAACCGACGAATCTCCTTGCCTCAAGTTTTGGAAGTCGGTAAGTTTTTGATCATAGAAGAGTTGAGGTAGCCATCATTTTTGGAAAATTTCAACGAATTCACTCCAAGATTTAAGGAACTCATCCCAAGCTACATATTTTTATTCATCCACCAATTGGATGCTTCTCTAGCCAATTGGGAAGCTCCCCAAATGGCTTTGGTTATCTCAAAGCAATTCTTAATTTCAGAATACTTTTTGATTTTTGTGAGCCATGACTCAGCCACATCCCCACTAGTACTCCCTTCAAACTTCAGAGGAGTGATATTTCTGATATCCCAAGATAGCTCACTAGCAAGTCATTTCCATTTGCTTCCCTTCGATCTAGATTGTGATTCATCATCCTCATGTTCACTAGACTGAGTACAATCATGGGAATTTTCCCCTTCTTTATCATTATTAGGAACTTCTTGTTCCTCTCTTTTCCCCTCACCTCTTGCTCAAGGTTTCCTATTCTTTCTCTTGTCCCATCCATCATGGCTAAAATATGGTCCAGTTTAGCCCCCAAATTTTTTGCTCTTTGGCCTACTTCTTGGCTTCCCCCAAGGTTGGTTCTAGTTCTAATCGTTTTCGACAAGAAAGTTCACACCTAGAGGTTTCATTTTCAATCATATTCTAGGAATGTTTAGATATCAATTAAAATATTTCCAAAGAACAAACATTCATAAATATGAAGTTTAAAAGAAGAACCCATACTCAATTTTTCCAAAACATGATTTTCATTGATATCAATACAATTTCAATATCCTAGCATTTACATGGAATGACTATTCAAATAGTCTAGGGGAGAGTATCCCTCAGATTCACTCTCTGATACATAGCTAAGTGGGGTATATCGCTCTGATTTTTGTTCCCATAGATTATCAAAAGGGAAATAACACTCAGACCTATCCTCAAATACATAGTTTCGGGGAACATATCGCTCTGATTCATCACTTGAGGTTCTTACAATAACTTTTTCCATAGGAGGAATACAAGGGTCCCTAAATATCATAGCAAAACTAACACTACATTTTGAGGGAATATCCCTAGAAAGTGATAAAGAGTCTGACTTGGTAGGAGAGACAAGAGGTAAAAAGTTAATAGCCTCATGCATCCTCCTCCTTTCTTGACTGATGTGAGATATAGCATGACTAAAAGTCTCAGTGTCACTCAGCCAAATAGCGTTGTCGTAATTGGTCCCCTCTATGGTTCAAACAATGGATTCCCTTTCTTTCTTGGCCTTTAGGTAGTGCTCATTACTGATTATTGAATTCCTTGCAGTCATCTTGAGACGCACCATCTTGGCACAAGAATTCCAAATATTACTCATATAATGTTTGATGAAATCATAGCGAGCACATAGGTTTTAGTGCTAAACCTGATAGCTCTGATACCATGTGTAATATGCCTATTGTTCTTCCCATTTTTTTTACTATGTTTTACCCACAAGTGAACAATTTATGCTACTAACTTTATGAGTAATAAAAATTTTCTTTTCATTTGAATAACAAGATGCACATTTGAAACATAACCTTTTCAAACTTTCCCATTGCATAACAAAAAAACATTTCAATAAATTCAAGTAACGATTTCACATTACATAATTTCATGATGATATTTCCCATTTAAAATTTCTCAATACGAATAGAGATACATGTTTACATTCATAACTTCCATGATCTCAATGCTATAGATATACAAGTAAAATACAATGATCTAGATGTCCCCAATGTTGGTGCATACCTCCTAGATATCCCCATCACTAGTGCATACATTCTCGGTGTCCCCAAACTGGTGCTACATCATCAAATCCAAACCGTGAATTGTATGAGGGAGAGCATCACTCAAGCACTTTTTTGCCAACCATGGAATTACTACGGTCCACCACACATCTACCTAACTGGTAAGATGGCCCTACCCTTCGACAAAGAGATTGGTTTGGTAACCCCATAATCTTGACCTTCTTGAGCATAGTGTTGTGTCTTACATATCTAGAGATACCATACTTTGGCTACAACCAATATGTATGAATTCCTTGCCTAGAATGCAATCACGGATCACAATGAACTGACAGTGTAAACAATGGCTACTTACACTACTTTGGCCAAAGAATTCAACACCCAGTACTTCAAGTGCGAGTCATTTTTCCACCCACCCTTTAGCTCGATTTGGTATTGACCATAAAAATAACACGCATTCAATCTAAGGTCATGACATAGCAAATTGTCCAACAAGGTTATTCCCTTTACCATAGATTACCCTAACCCTAGTAATAACTAAGTCTTAACAAACTGGTTAACTAGGTTACACCCTTTCCCATGGATTACTTAAACCCTAGGTATAACCATGCTAACCATACATGCAAACATACTAGTGGCCAAGATAGGTTACCCTCTTTCACATGGATTACTCTAACCCTAGGAATAACCATGCTAACCTCTCATGTTCAAAATTACATTTTCATAAAATTACTATAAGATAGCAACATATTCCAAATTTCACTTTTCATGCAATATACATATAGTCTTAACAAACTAAGTATATTTATAATAACATTAAAGCCACACATACTTCAACATAATATAAATGTACTCCCAAATAAGAGGGTTTCACCAATTCAAGACTCAGCCAAGAATAACACAAGATTATTCAAAACTAGGAAATAACTAAGTTCATAAAAAAATGCATATCATGCATTCCAAAAACAATCTTTCCCAAGCAAAGGCATTTATAAAAAAATATCCTTCCAAACATAAATAATAGAGGAATAGAAATCAGTATGCTTGGATTCAAAGTTCCAATTGATAATATTGCTTTCCAACCTTAACCTCCACAACCACAATTGCTACTTATTCAATGTTTAACTAATCTTCAAACTCTAGCCTCCTCTCAAGAACTCTCAATAAACACAAATTCACAAACAACTCTCTCTTTCTCACTAGAAAATCTTAAAATAATATTTACATAGAAAACTACAACAGAACAACAATGAAGAATTTTGAATGGAAAAGTGTAAAAAATGGTAGAGACAACTCCTCCATTTATACAAAAACATGAGCATCATAATGCTAAAAATAAGCTATAAAATCAACCACCACTCTAACAACAAATCAAAAATGCATCGACTTAGTTGATATGTGGCTGATTTAAACTTTCAGATTGCAACACATAATAGTCCTCTTATTTCCAATTTCATAGAATGGATTAGTTGACTCCTTGTGACAACATGACTCTTTTACTGAGTCAAGGCACAATGACCCATTACTATAGGTTTCCTATTTAATTTGCAAGTCGACTGCCCTTACAAACTTCTACCATCTTTGCATTGACTATGTTTCATGTTTATCATATGGTTTTTCCTAGATATGGTGCAGGTAATAAACTTCTTTTGGTTCCCACATAGTGCAGATTTTGGCACCACCTTTCATACTTAAGCACCCTTTATTCATGTGCAGGTAAGACTAAGTCAACAATGTTTGAAATTGTATTTGTTTTCACTTGCAACGTTTGAATAGTATTTACTTTCACTTATGTGATATGCATAAGTCTTTTGACTTATTCTCCTCATGTGCTTTGTGTGCAACATTAAGGTTTGGCCATTGTAACATATATGGCAACGCTATGATAATGTGCTATGCTTATTACAAAGAAATTTTAATATATAACAAACAATATTATATATATTATTTATATATATATTCACATGATTACTGTTGACGCCAAAAATTGACGAGGTAACAAAGCCTTATGGGAAACTCAATTTAAGGGGGACCTTTTGCGCTAAACTGAGTAACCTCCAGGTTTTTAGAGAAGCCGACTTCTTCTATTATGGGGTTTGGAAAGGGAAAAGGAAGCAGATATAATAAAATAAGATCTAACCTAAGGTGATGCACCAAGATTTAATGATGGGCATGATAAATCATAGATTTAAGGGCTCGAATGGTGTTGTAGTGTTCCCGAACATTAGAGACTTAAGATTATAGCATAGACTATTCATTCATTGACATAAAATAACATTGCATACATTCCTACTGCCAAGAAGAGTCCTTAGACATGATCTAGGTAAGAAAATTTGCATCCAACATATATAGAAGTTCTCAAATGAAGTGTCAAGACAATAAAAAGCACAGTTCACAGTTTGATCAAATAACATGAAAAACAGAAAGGCCGAACAATTGGCACAGTCTGAGAGTTTTTGCAATCAAATAAAATAGTAATAAAGGCCTGGCGTCTTTTACTAAAACTAGCATTTTCCTTCCAAATTCCGGACCCTTTTCTCATCACAGAGAAAAGTATATATAGCAAGAAAACCTCCCACCGCCTTGGAGAGTAGTAACAGAAAAGATCTCGCGATCCCCGACAATGATGCCTGAATCAGAATATTCCCAAGGCCGTTACAACAGGATTGATCCAAAACAAAGCATCCAGTCATTCCAGGCACAAGTGTGTCTTCTGTAATGATAGCGGTGGTCCTAGCTAGGCATGATCAGGCAAGTGTCACCCCTGGTGTGAATGATTATGACACGCAACGACCAATAGTATTATTTGGTTCATCCGGTCCATCGCCTGCATATGAGATCCTGCGTCTAGGCACGTGGCAACCCTTTGCTGCCCGTATGAACCTCTCTCCTCTTGCCGCTGAGGACTTGCGTTAATGCTACACGTGTCAAATGGGCAGAGCCTTCATCAATAATAAAGGGAACGATTACCAACCGGGCACAAAAGAGACGCGTGGCAGCATCTCGCTGCCCGCGGTTGCTACTTCATTTCCGCGCTAAAAGATTTGCGAATGGTAGACACGTAGCCAGTGTACACCGCAGTTAGCAACCGTGGGGCCCGCCAAAACCTTTTAGGAACGAGGGCTTTGTGGCAGCATTTCGCAGCCTGATGAGGCAGCAAGGAAACATGATTAAAAGTATCCTGCAGCTGTAACACGTGGAAGCACAACAGAGTTTCTTGGGATGTGAAAGGAAAGCCGTGAATCGGAGTTGCGAGGAATATACACGTGGAGCGGCAGAGCAAAACTTAGATAAAAGGGCGACCAGACCTTGCGATGCACGAGCTGGCGCATGGAAAAATAAACCCGAAGGAAGCTGATTAAATATTTGTTAACAATTACTAAATACATTACTTGACAATTAAATATATATAAACATATATCAAAATAATTATATATATACATACATATATACATATATTAATATATGTATATACGTTTACATTAACACAATTATATACATACATATATATATTACGTATAAATATAACATTATTTTAATATCCATACTTAAACACATATATTCTCATATCCATTGATCGATTTATATATATATGTCACATTTTTCCAATTGATATTCCCATGCATATGGGTTATCCGTTCATGAGCATTCATAGATACGTCTATCTACATATTCTCATGTACACATATACTCATATGTATGAGTTATTGTAGACATGTACATATATACATATATACATTCTATGTATATACTTAATCGATTAAAATATGAACATACGAGGAAAAAATCTCACTCAACATAAACACATAATCACATATCCACAAATAGTCCACATTCAAAGACTTAAACCACATACCAATTTAAAAAACATACTCAAACCCTGATAGAAGGTTAGTTACCATTTCCCGAACTATCTTAAATCAACTAGACCAACTAGGAAGTGAATGTGTGTATGCTCAATTAGGCTCATCAGGGTTACCAGACCAAGTTCTTCTCTTGAGTGATACTCCCGATCTCTTCCGGAGGTTCGAATCTGTTCCTGTATCCAGCTTAGTGCATCACAACAGTAGTTAGTTGATAACATTACATTCACATGCTTCATATATTTTCATCTTCAGAACATTATAAAATATAAAATTTAATTAAAAATTTATTCATTAGATATTTGTCAAGATTCATATGCAAAACACAATCATAAATATATTAAAGCATTTTAACCCATCAAGGTAACAGTAAAATAGGTAACAACACAATGAGGTGTAAAATTTCTCTCATTGTATCCTTTGGGGTATAAACAATCGACATAAGGGATACTAGGGTACAAATCTCCAAACAATAATTCTCCATTTCCTCTTGCTAACATTGGTTTTGTTGTTGAGACCTTAGGGTGAATAGTGAAGAAAATATAGATTAAGGGAATAGAACAATAGCAATAGAAAAGAAGATAACAATAAAGGGAAACAATTTTTCTATAGACTTCACCCTTAGGTATTACCTTTGTGAGAGGGGGTAGGCACTTAAGGGATGAAAAATGGAAAAGGGGGAGGAATATGAAAAGATTCCTAAAAAGATGTAATTGTTCAAAATTTTAAACTACCCATGGGATATATAAGGATTAATGGAAAATCAGACCAAATAAACCCATGTAAAAAGGAGATAATAAAAATAAAGTGAAGACTGTTGAAAGAATTTAGTTGGGAATGGAAATGAATGCAAAATACAAAAGGTTGAAACAAACTCAAGATTGACATGAAATATATCACAGGAGAACGAAAGAAGAATAATAGAGGAAAAGAGAACAAGAATTAGAGTCAGTGGTAGAAAATGTAAATAAAAAGGAGTGTGCCACTGAGGGTGCTATTGAGCGTGGCATTGTGGGTGCAATCGAAGAAGGAAAGAGATACCCCAAATAAGTCCTAGCATGGAAATAATAAATCAAATTATAGAAAACATAGATGGAGAGATTGGATATTATGGAAACACTAGAAAGGATTTAGAACAAGCAGTTGTACTACTTATGACACCACCTTTAACTAGATTGTCAACTGCTTATCCAAATTGGATAAATATTCAATTGAGGATAAATGAGGATTGGTTACCGGTAGGGACACCATTACAAAATCTTCAAAACATAATATTTGATGCCAATTATTTGGATGAGTTAGTAACTAGAAGTGTTTTGAGAATAAGAGGAGAAGATGCGACAAAAAATAAAAAAGGATCCTATAAGTTTAACAAACTTTAATGAAGTGACACCATCAACTAATCAAATGAAAATTACTAACAAATGAACATCACCAAGGGTCAAAAGATAGTTTAGACAATTACAACCCCTGGACCAAGAGTCACCCTTAATTCCATTAAAATCAAGAAGAATTTTGGTAGAAGGATTAGAACACACCCTAAGCAACCAAGATACACGAGAACATAAAAGTGAGGATAATAACATAGGTGACCTGGGGATGTATCACTTTGACATAGGATAGATAGATATTGAATGCAAAGAAGAAACAAAGATGAATACTCCTAGGAAGTTACCCATATTAGAAAAAGATGCTAATGAAGTTCCTAGAATCAATGTGACAAAGGCAAAACATAACTAGGGATAATACAAAACTCTTTGAATTTATTGGATCCATACACGATGACACCCTCAAATGGTACCAAAAACTAGTTGGATGTTGTGGTTGTGTTGCTGATATGTGGTTGTCATTGATATCAACACTATTAGCATTGATGCATTGTAGGCTGTATATGTCGAGGATATTGAGAAAATTGTTAAAGAAAGAGTTGCAGGTTGACAATGGAATAGTGAAGGTCATGAAGGTGTCTTGCTCAGTACGTTAACGATCAATCATTTTGGAATAAAGGGTTTACTGATGAGTGTATTTAGTTTATCCACCGAAAGTTCCAGAGGTCTACATGAAGATTTAATCGTGTTATGAACAGTTGTGTTCTGACAATTTTTCTATGGCTTCAGTTAGTGTTCCTGATTGAAGTTGATGTGATTCTAGTAATTTCAGTTGTTGCAGATGCTTCTCTGATGATTCTTGATGCTTGTGGATGGTTCTAGATCATGCTCTATCTTTGTTGCACGTCTGTGTTGGTCAGTGTGCTCATGGTCGGTGATTTTTCTCTTGTGTGTTTAGGTTTTTATGTTCTTGGACGACATGGTGGTTGTAATGTGTTGTGGATCCTTGGAGATTAAAATTTGAATGTTTGGTGCGCTCGAGGATATTGTTTTAAGTCTTCATTATGTTGTGGTTGATGGTGTTTGATTTGCATTGAAAATTTACTTCTAAATTTGGGCCGACATTGTGTATATGTTTTATATTTTATTTTGGCCGACGAAGTTGTTGATGTAATTCCATATTGCGGATATATAGGAGTGATTATTTGTGCAAATTTATGAAGTGAAGAAGTCCCAGAGAAAGAGCAAGTGTCTGAATAGTGATCAAATCATTCGATTGCAGAGCAGAGTGTGAAAGAGTTTGAGCGAAGTGTGAAGGAGTGTTCCTGTGCTTAACCAGAACTGTAATCAGGCTTTTGTAGAAGCTATTTTCTCATTTCGTACCCTACGGATCTAATCCAAATTGTTGTAAGACAATGTGTCTTCTTTGGGTAGTGAGCCCTCTTGTATTTGAGCAGTGAGCTCTAGGAAGTGTGCCTGAATGCATGTGCATTCCCATTATTCTTCATTATACTTTTAATAGGGTGTAATATTGTGGATTGACATCCACTGTGGTTTTTCCCCTAACAGGGTTTCCACGTAAAAATATTGGTGTTCTCTATGTTTCTGATGTGCTGATTGTCTATGGTTTATTGTTCATTCATCAGATTTGTGATTAAGTCAAGTTAAGTTTGAAAAGTTTAAATATTTTCTGACAACTGATTCACCCCCCCTCTCAGTTGTCTTTCCTTGTTTTTCCAACAATTGGTATTAGATCAGGTTCCTCTGAAGAAGTTTAAAAGCTTGAGGTGATCCGAAATGGCATCATACAAGAAGGAAAGTCCTAGATCCGATGGAACAAACTACTCTTTGTGGAAAGCTAGAATGGAGTGTCATTTGAGGTGTATTGGTGAACCCTTCTGGAATATTACAAAGAAAAAATATGTTATTCCTCAGAACGGTCCTTCCACTCATGATGAGATTAAAGAGGCTGAGATTAACATCAGGGCTATTGATGCTTTGTTGAGTGCTCTGACGGATTCAAAAATGATAGATGTGATGGATCTGAAGACAATTCATGATATTTGGAAGAAGTTGGAGACTTTGTATGAAGGAGATGCACTTGTGAAGGTCACTAAGCTACAGAGTTTGAAAGGAAAGTATGAAACTTTGAAGATGGGTGAAGATGAAAATATTTCTTCTTTTATGCAAAGAGTAAATGAACTTGTGATGGGTATTAGATGTGTCGGTGGTACCCTGGATGAACAAGAAATTGTACCTAAAGTGATTAGATCATTTCCTCCCTCTTACAAATCAAAGGCTCATGCTATTGAATAGCTTAAAACAGTAACAAATGTGACAAGAGATATGTTGATTGGTAAAATTTCTACCTTTGAGTTGATGTAATTTGGTGATTCTTCCCTTAAGACTGAATCTGCATTTAAGGCCTTTGTACCCCGGAAGAAACAAGCAAATATATGATCTGGGAGAGAGTTCTAGAAAGACATTCAAGTATGAGGAAGAGATGAAACAACTTGAAGATGAAGAAAGAGAGGTAGAAGAGCTGGAAGCACTGATTGTGAAGAAAGAAAGTAGAGGACAAGGTAAGTATAAAGGAAAGTTTCCTATTAAATGTTTCTCTTGCAGTAAAATAGGTCATTTTGCTTCAAGGTGTCCTGAAAGAGTTCCTAGGTCTAAGCCTAACAAACCTAGATTTCAAAAGAAATGCTAGTATGCTGAAGGTGTGACTGATGAATAATTTGATAAAGAAAATGGAAATGAAGATGAATGGGTTTTCATTGCTATCAAGGAAAATGGTCTGGTGGCTACTAAATCTGCTAAAGTTGAGAAAGCTCTTGCAACCCGAATTGAAGAAAAGGATGAGTGGGTTATTAACAATGGATGCTCACATCATATGACTGGTGACAAAAGAAAATTTGTAAGTCTAGCGAAATATGACGATGGGGTTGTAAGATTTAGAGATAACAATGCTGGTGTGATCCGTGGTAGAGGATCTATTTTTCTTGGTGGTAAACAAAACACTGATGATGTCCTTTATGTTGAAGTCTTGAAGCATAACTTGTTGAGTTTTGGACAGATGGTGGACAAGGGTTACGATCTTCAGTTCAAAGATGGAAGATGCAGGATACTTGGAAGCTCTATAAATGTAATTGCTTCAAGTACAAAGACAAGAGGTAATATTTTTCACCTGAGTGTTGCTAATGAAAGTTGTTTAATTTCTCAAGTAGATGAAAGCTAGTTATGGCATAGGAGGCTATGTCATGTGAATTTCGATAACATTGTCAAGGTAAGCTCCACTCAAGTAGTAAGAGATCTACCTATGCTAGTGAAGCCTACTAACACAATATGCAAGGAATGTCAGATGGGAAAACATACTAGAGTTTCTTTTCAGAGCAAACAACATCATTCTAATGGAGTACTGGAGCTAGTGCATACTGATCTGTGTGGTCCCTCCAGAATTAGAAGTCTACAAGGAGAAAGGTACTTTATGCTACTTATTGATGATTACTCTAGGATGATATGGGTTGCTTTCTTAAGAGAAAAATTTGAAGCATTAGAGAAGTTCAAAAGTTTCAAAGCTATGGCAGAGAATGAGATAGTTTTGAAGATCAAATGCCTAAGGTCAGATAGAGGTGGTGATTTAACCTCTCGGGAGTTCAATTATTTCTGTGAAGAGCATGGAATCAAAAGACAGTTATCTAATCCCCAAACCCCTCAACTGATTCACCCCCCCCTCTCAGTTGTCTATCTTTGTTTTGCCAACAAAACCTATCCTTAGAATGATAAAGAGCAGGATATAGTAAAACATGACTTCTTAGAAAACTTTGACATTCTGAAACTACCTACAGAAGGAGTTAGAAAAATCCGAGAACTTACATAGAATGAGGATGAAGTAATAAAATAATTTGATAAAATATTTAAAGAAATCACTAGAAGATTAGAAGAACCATTGATTGAAAAGCTTAAAATTGAATGGTTCATCTCTAGAGTAATACTATAAATCAAGATAGCCTTGGATGAGAGAAGTTTTACTACTTATTTGGAACTTGTTACTTTGGCATGCCGGATTGAAAACCAATCCTAGTGGAAACAAGAAAGGGAAAAAGAGAACAAGGAAATGGAGAAAATAAAACTAAGGATAGAACAATTAAGACTCCAACAAGACCTTATGGAAAAACAAGATATGTTTGCAATGAGACCTAATATCTGGTGTACCTACTACAGACAAGAGGGACACATAAGAAATGAATGCCCAAAGTAAATTGGAGAGAATAAAGCTAACATCATAAGGGTAGATTCATGGGCACTGCCCAAAAAGATAAACTCTGTCTATTGCAACACTTGTGGAGAATGGGATGACCATGAAATAAAATATTATCCATCATAATTATTTCAATTAAGAGAAAACCCAACCATAACAAACCATAGTGACCAACAAAAATTGGCATACATTAAAATATTGATCGAAATACCATTTTATCAATAGGACCATGAATACAAAGTACCACAAAGAAAAAATAAGAGGAATATTAACTCCATACGAATCAACAAACTCAAGACCCATATATTGAAAGAGGCCAATTCCAAGGAGACAAAAGTCGAGGTAGAGGAAGGATAAGACAAACATATGCCACATGTTTCAAATATGATAAACAAGGACACTTCACGACAAAATATTGGGGTGATAAGAAGAAACCCTATGAGTGGAAGCACATAACATGATATATTCAATTGCGAAAAATCCCAAACCTGTTATAGGAATGTGACACCGCAATCAAAGAGTGTTGAAATCCAAAATCTAAATCCATCCAAAGGAGCAAGGCTATTAAGGAAAACACCAAAAGAGCTCGAGGAAACAAACAAAATATGCCACAGGTTGATATCAAACTTGGAGAGACTAGCAACTTTGAAGTAGAAAATTATACCTACAACAAAGCAACAATAGTAACAAGACAAGGAAGCAATACCACAAACGATAGACATGAAACTATAGAGGAAGAAACTACCTCAAATGAGGAAGAATTCCATCCAACTAAGAAACAACATGATCAAATAATAGAAGAAACAAAGGAAACTATCGTAAGAGAACAAGAGCAAGCAACAAAACATGATGAATAATTTTCTAAACAAGAATTATGCATACTTAAGCAATTGATAAGAATTTCTAAACAATCTAACCTATTGGATAAACTAAAGCAATTTTGTGAGTACTAGAACAAATAGAATAAAATACCACAAATTAGAACTATAAACAAGAACAACAAAAAATGGAAAACATGACCAATTATGATTACAATAAGCATAGACCACATGAAATAACTAATGTCATGGTGTACTTAGGAGTTGATATAAATATTCTCCCAAAATGGGCATGAGAATAAATAGGAAAACCAAAACTAGAATAAACACCCTATAATATCAGTCTAGTAGATGGTACATGAATGAAATCCTTGGGAACATGGAAACATGTAGAAGTCAGTTTCAAAGGAGTGACACAAATAGTAGATTTTGAAGTCGTTGCTATAAAGGATACCTTTGATTCATTTAATGCATTACTCAGACTCAGATTGTTTGTAAACACAAATGGAATTGTAGACTCGAGAAAGGAGGAAATACCATTTTTTGATAAAAACATAATAGTTCATATTCCCTTAGGGAACACTCTGAGTGGATCATATATAGAAGTGAACCTAGAAGAATATAATGAATTTGAAAATGAAAACCTATACAAAATCTCACGGTTACCACCAGATGACACTTTGGAAGAACCAAACTCAAAAGGAGAAGTTAAAATAGAAAGCACTACATTGAGCACAAATACTAAGGATGTGTTAGATGCATGAATGCAGGAGGAACCAAAAGTCCATTCTTATAGGATTAACGAATTCCACATGATATTCATGATTAAGAAGACATTGGAGGATGCTCCACATTCTACCATAGTCTCAAAAACTTTATCGTAGAACCCTTGCGATATGTTGGAAGATAGCATAAAGACTAGAACTGAAATATCTCACCAAATAAATCACATCTCGTAGGAAATTTCACATATCAAACTACCCAAATACTCATAAATTGGTGACTTATTATCAATTATAACACAAATAGAAATATTTTTTCAAACTGAAGAAATAAGACATGACATATTAAAACATACACTCATTTGTAACACCGCATGTTACCACAATACACATAAGGAAAAAATAACACAATGGGAAATACTTAAAATCTTAATCAAAACAAGATATCTATCAAAGGAAGGAGAATACAAGGAAATATCAAAATATAATAGAAATATTTTTATCAAAAGATCATTTAACCAATTGTATTACCACATGGAGAACTAGAAATGAGTATGATGAATGAATATACATCCAATTTTCTATTGGACACTGACACCTATAGCACAAATGTGGTACATAAACCAAGAATGAAGAGGAGAAACAAAAGATTGGACAAAACTTACATTGAATTTATACATACCTTCTCTTTTTACAATGAATAAACGCACATACATACCACATTTCTCAAAATGAAGGAGATAATATTCAAACGATATGACACTTAGGAACTAGTGGTACCACAAAGCTCTACACCACCCCCACAATCAAAGAGAATATGGAAATACATAAAATGGCTAGATAAGGAATCTACATTTCCAAAATAGAAGATGCTATCTAACAAACAAGGATGACAATGATACACAACTTAGACATAGAAGTCCAACAAGGAGAAAGAGAAGATGAATCTCCAAAAAAATAAAAACATAAGTAATATAACCAACCAATTAAACTAAGAGAAGAAAGTGTTGCTAAGGAAGGATATCCTAAACTTGCTAAAATAGGATATTGTTGGGATGATAAATTAGTGGCGCAAGTTGTAGATATTTTATCAAAATTTGAAGAACTATTCCCTAGAACATTTATAGACCTAAAGGGCATAAAGGATGAAACATGATTCATGAAACAATTGAAAGGACATAAATCGATACAGAAAAGACCATACCAACTAAACCCAAACATGAAAAAGAAGGTTAAAGTAGAACTAGACAACATGTTGGGAGCAAGGACAATCAAACCAGTCAAAGATGCAAATGGATTAGCTCTATGTTAATAAAAATAAGAAAATAGGGGAAATAATAATTTGTGTTGACTTCAGAGAACTGAATAAATCTTGCATTCACAATCCCTTTCCTATACCATTCATCAAAGAAATATTGGAATCAATGGCAAGAAGATAAATCTACTCCTTCACAAATCGATTTTACAACTATCATCAAGTAAAAATAAGTGAGGAGGATCAACTGAAAACTACATTTGTGATAGAATGGATCTTTTACATGTACACATTGATGCCATTTAGACTAAAGAATGCACTGCGATATTCAACATGATAATGATAAATGTTTTTAATGATTTTATACTAAATTTTTGAAGGTACACTTGGATGATTGGACAGTATATGGATTGATAAAATACCATGTGCAAGTATTGAGAATGATTCTAAATAGGTGCCGAAGTATGAAAATTGCACTAAATTTGAAGAATTCTTGTTTGCAGTACCTTATGAGACCTTATTAGGAAACATCATATACAAAGAAGGTTTGATGGTAGACCCCATGAAATTTACTTTAATCATGACACTACCACACACTAAGACACCTTTAGAAGTAAAAAATTTCTTAGGATATATCGGATATCACCAAAAATTTATAAAGGGTTAATGCCATAATAGTTGCACCAATGGAGGAACTACTGAAGAAGAAATATAGTAGGAGTATTAAGTGGATTGAGGAATTCCAACAAGCATTCAATACACTAAATAAAAAAATTGTGGAGGTACCTATACTAATTTTCACAAACTAGAATACACCATTCCATGTACATGCATATGCATCTAGAATTTCCATAAAAGAAGTATTGGCCCAACCCAAAGGTAATAAGGGCCATCCCATAGCCTTTGCAAGCAAAATATTATCTCAGGCAGAGAAAAAATACACCACTACAAGCTATGGTTGATGCATTACAAACATTTAGACACTATCTACTATCAACACCATTTACATTCTTTACAAACCATGAACCATTAAAGCACTTACTTAATAGACCTATCATATAAGGAAGGATATGTTGGTGGTTACTCTTGTTCCATGAATTTGATTTTAAAATAATGGTAAAACCAAGAAAGCACAATCAAGGACTTGATTACTTATCAAGAATTAAAACAGGGGAAGAACTAGAAGCTCGTCCAGAAGATCTACCTAACGTACATCTATTTAGAATAAATACAGTATCAAAGGAGCTACATGATATTGCTATACTCTTATATAAAGGATAATTTCCCACAAATCTCTCACCGTTGTAGAACCTCCCCTAGTGTCTAATTAACTAATGTAGATAATCATATATACAACTTAATGGGCCTAAGGATCCCCAAATTAAGTAGTTCATTGTTAAAAAGGGGGCTTCATTAAATTGTCAACTAGGGAATCATGAACTTGAGATGATGTTGGCACTATATATGTAGTTAAGAATCCTAGGCTTCCTGAATCGAATGAGTACAAGGATTGAACAAAATTAAGCTCATCTAAAAGCTCCTTAATTGAAATTAACTCCTAATTAAAGAACAAGGTAAGTAAATGCTAATTACTATAACTTCTATGGGTATTTATTATTCATGGCCTGTAACTAGTAACTCTATGCTGCAATGTAACCTAATTTAACTAATTAATGTAATAGCATTGAACATAATTGTAAATGAGAGACTTCAATTTAGAAATGACAACATAGTTCAATTAATGTAATGTAAATAGGAAACTATACTTCAGATAATACAATTCATAATCTAACTATCTAACCAACATGGATGATACAATACCTCAAGTGACCCTTTCTTGAGTTGTTGCATTCCACATTATCTTCTTTCAATGACTAACTCAGGAAATCATGTAACAAAAATATTATTCTTTATTATAATCCAGCATATATAGAACTCAAAAAAAAAAAATCAATCTAATATTCAATCTAATTTCATGCAAAAATATAGCTATGGTCTCTCACAAGAGTCTCCCCATATATAGGGTCTGTAAGAGTCTTGTTATTCAAAAAATATAAATAAAATATTAGCAACTGTCAACTCTTCCAAGAAAATAAGAAGAGGACTAGGTCTTTTAGTTAATATAAATATAAAAGTAGGTTGAAGTAGAAGTGTTAGAATCCAACGAGGATTTTACAAAAATCAAGAAGACCGTTATAATATAAGTGTGCTTAATAGGTGTGTCTTCATTATAACTGCTATCTCTTGTTAGAATAGACTTCTTCCTCCATGATTTATTGAAATTGTGGAGTAACACGTAGATATGGACGTGTTCACATCCTAAAACCATCAATTGCATCTTATTATGGAAATATGCACATACTGCACTTGGTTGATTCCTATGGTTGTGTTGAACTGTCATCCTTATGCCATGCATTGAGAATCCTTTTGTTGTAGGTTGACAGATTCCTCACTGTAGGGATTAGTTTTATTTGTTAAGAAATTTTTCATTATTAGTAACTATGATTAATCATAAAATTTTATTAAATCTCACAAATATTCAAAGTTCACACACCTATTCATTAATATAATATATCATCCTTAAATGCTTTGAAATTCCTTAAAGTATATGAAAAATATTTGAAAATGTCTTTTGAAGTTTAGTAGAAATGAGATAAAACATGAAACTAAAGCCAAGAACTAGACATTCCTAGTGCTCATCAACCACAAGCAAAATAATCTCTACTACAAAAGTCTCTATCATATACATTAATAAAAGAAGAATTACATCACATAGGACAAGATAAAATTATAAGAAGAGTTGTTTATGAGCATGAAAGACAATCCATTCTGAAAGAATCACATGACAGAATAGCAGGAGAACATAATTGTGGTGAAATAATAGCTAAAGGGTTAAACTAGCTGAAATTTGGTGGCCAACCCTACATAGAGATGCAAAAGAATATGCAAAGAAATATGAAATATGTCAAAGGGTGGGGAAACCTACTACAAGAGACGATATTCCCTTGAAACCAATACTAGCATAAATACCATTTGAAAAATGGGTAATAGACTTTATAGGAACCATTGAACCACCGACTAAACATTCAAGAGCAAGATTCATGATAATAGGTGTAGAATACTTAAAAAAATGGGTAGAGGCTAAACCTACTAAGGACTATACCACCAAAATTATTGCAAGATTCTTATATCATAATATAATCACTAGGTATGGTTTCCCATTAACTATAGTAAAAAACCAAGGAAAATATTTTGTTAATAAAGTAATTATGGAGCTTCTACAAAATTTCATGATCATACACAATAAGAGGTAACCATACCATCCACAAGAAAATGGATCAATTGAAGCTTTGAATAAGATAATTAGGAAAACACTTACCAAAATGTGTGATGAAAATAGGTTAGACTGAGAGATAAAGATACCCACAGTACTCTAGGTCTACCCCACATCCTACAAAAGGACCAATAAGTTTACACCATTTCAATTAGTTTATGTAACTGATGCAGAAATTCCCATGAATTTTATAGTCCCTAGCTTACTTACCACACTCACATTGTGGTTGTATGATGGTGTGTCCTTAGCACAAAGGATTAAAGAACTAGAAAAACTGGATGAGAATAGATTCATATCCTTATACAATCAACAATTAGAAAACATAAGGCTTGACATGATAGAAACCTCTGTACAAAGAATTTTCAAATAGGGGATCTTGTCTTACTATATGATAGTAAATTCAAAAAGTAAGGTAAATTTAAGGTAAGGTGGTTAGGACCATACTATATACATGAAATTATAGATTTAGGAGTGGTGAGATTAATAGAATTAGATGGAAACCACATAATAGGATATTTCAATGGTGCAAGACTTAAAAATTACCACCAACCTGAAGGATGAAAATCATAAAGATTGAAAAGAAACATAATATATATTAAGTAAAATATGTATCATAAATCACTAAACAATCAAATCAAACCGTTAGAGGCCCAAAGTTGTAAACGGATAGAAAATATCATGAAACCTAACAGGAAAATAACATAGATTCATCTAACCAACCTAAATATATTTAACTCCATCACAATTACACTACACTAAATTTACACTCAAACTCTCTAAGTAAACAAATGAGATCTAAGCTTGGCTACTCATACACACAATTGCAAATAATGGAAACCCCAACCTTGGTGAATGTTATTGAGAAGCTGCAACCAAAATGTAATAAATACCCATTCAAGGCAATGAAGGTAGATAAAGGCGACACATTCTTGAGTATCCCCATAGATGTGGTCTATACAAAGGGCATGGGAAAATATATCCACAAGCCGATAGCAGAGATTGATCACATAAAATTTGAAGAGCTCAGGCTAACCCTCGTCACTTTGGATCAAAGGACATACCAAACTCTATTCTAGGAGATAGGAAAGAAGAATCTTGACATATGGAAGGTTTTCCTAGATTTTTGTGATGAGCATGATTGGGTAAAACTAGTTTTGAGAAGAGTCCATGGCAAGTTCATATATCTCGACAAACCCTACGGTGTAGTATGCAACAATAGGGATTGCATATAAAATATACTATGCAAATAGGGAGGATTCTACTACTACCACATCATCTCACACCGCATATCAAATGGTGGTGAAGGGGAAGAATTTCAACCTATGCGAGGTCATGAGAGAGAAACTTATGAAGAACCTCCAAAAAATTAAAACCTCTCGATACAACTTTCAATATGGTACACTACTCATCTTCCTCATATTCTACTTCGTTAACGAGATTCCAACATTCAAAGGAAAAGTGTGGAAAACAGGCCTTCCGATAGAAGCTCAAATCAAAATGCACACCCGATAATTCTCAGATAAACAAACATATACTCTCACATATTTGGGATTCTTCAAAACCTTCTAAAAACAACTGGAGGCTAAGGAGTGAATACCATACAAAATCATCAAGTAGTATATCAACACCATCAGTTTCTTTGTGGATAAAGACTACACCTACATAGAGACAATGGAGCTACAAATAGCTTGGATTCCTAAGCTCCTTTACGAGATATCACAAAAATAGGTGGATGCTTATGCCACAAACATACTCAATAAGCCAAAAGACCCAAATGCAGAGCGATTTGGGACATATAAAGAAATCATGTATCAAATCCATAAGAAGAATGCCTAGGAAAAGTTCAAGAAAAAAAAAGAACAACTACAAAAACAATGGGGCATTGCACCAAATGAAACAACACAACCATCTTTCACACTAGCTCTGGAAACACTCATACCAACTGCAAGAAGGTCTAGGAGACTATATGGGACTACAAGCACATAATTTGAAGGTCCCACATCTTCTTCATAGATGATAACTACACCAAACGTGCAAGAGATATCAAAAACTCTAATACAAATGAGTACGAAGAAGAAGACCCACAAAGCAAGGGTCAAGTAGGTGGTAAAAGGAAGATAATTCAAAATTTCAAGGAAGAGGAGGAAGAATAATAAATACAAGAGGTACAAAATCCTCCATAGAAGAATAAAAAGAAATAAGATACAATTTAAATACAACTAGAGGTAGTAGAGCAAGCACAACCACCAATCAATGTTATGGCATTTACAAACGACATAGTCTATCATGGTATGCTTTCACAAGTCCTATATGTGTATCAATATGTAGAAACAAGTAATAAGGATGGCATAATACATAGCCTAATATTATATATAAGGAATTTTGAAAAAAAATTAGAGGAAGTAATCAAGGACTTCCAACAACTAATAATCATCGCAATCCAAGAGAAAAGGGAGAAAGCCCTAAAAGAAGAAGAAATAAGGGAAAATATATTACAAAAGTAGGGTCTGACCTTACCACAAATCAAAAGGAGAAACTCACATGAACTCAAGAACATGAGCTCTACACAAAGCAGTGAGTAGATACCGTAATGGGGGAACGACAAGAGGAAATTGTTAAGCTACAAGAGGAAACCATAGAAATCACAAAGACACTCCTGAATTCCATATTAGAAGAGGAAAAAGCAAAGAAACAACCAACACCTTCACCAAAAAATAGTCCACCAAGTGAAAGAGGGGATGAAGAACAAGAAAAAAATATTGAAGGAACATTTGCATCGGTTTCTCTAATCTAGTCAATCAAGCACTTCTTGGTGCAACAAAAACAATCACAACCAACACCTACACCACAACTAATCCAGTTACCAATGATGGGATCACAAGTGAATCTAGCAAACATTTCACCACTCCAAAAACTTCAAATAGGAGACATTTTTCATGCTAGCGCCAGAGAAGAAATACTTCAGTAACATGTGGATAATGCAACACAACTAGAAGATACATTACAAACATTACATAATTCAATTTCACACATACAAAGGGTCACTTCTCTTCCCCTACCGCAGCTGCTTAAAAAATTGGTAGAGGGTCTACAATTAGATCTGTAAGCATAGAAGGAAAAAATAAGACAAGAAGCTCATCAAGAAATTTTGAATAAAAAGACAGAGGAGGCCACAAAAAGATGTGCAACAACCCATTCACAATTGGAGAAATAGATCAAGAACCTAGAAGGAATAATAGCAGAAGCTAATATATTGTATCAATTTTATCTCCAATGGCCTCACCTCACTAAGAACTTGAAAGATCAGATCATACAACTCGAGGCCCAAATAGTGCAAGCTACATCCTCTTATGATCCATTAAATGACATGGATGGAGCAATCAGAGTACACATAGAGAATACACACACCTAGTTGCAACAACTCTAGGAGTAGAGAGTAGATATAAAGATGTAAGCGAAGAAACTAAGGGAAACCATAAACATCAAGCTAGGTCACTTGTGCGGAGTGCTAGGAGAGGCTAGAACTATAGCACAAAAAATTTAGATACCTAAGAATCTTGCAAAGGTAGAAGCTACATAGATAAACACACAAGGATACATAAAAGTACTCCAGCAAGAAAAATAGCAATGGGATATTGCATTGGTACAATTGAAGATCATACACAAGCATATTCTTCTAAGTAACTAAATAACATGTCTTGAGGACAAGACATAATTTTGAAAGGTGGGATGATTTTAGCAGGATATAGGGCATAGAATGAAAGCTACCACAACCTACCACATAGGACTTGCAAAACCTCAAGTAGGAAAGGAAAATAGAGTAAGGGGTACCCTATAAGGGTCATTTCTCTATAAGAGACTAATCACTAATATATGTATGTAATAGATAGAAAAGTAAAGAGAGATATATAGATATAAGTGATAAGAATGGATTGTAATACAAAGCAAAGATTAAGAATTTCTAATGTAAATGTTATATATATATATAGAGAGAGAGAGAGTTATAAGGATTCAATGGATGCATGTGATATGGATGAATGTGTTCTTAATTAAGTTATACATGAAATTCTATTAGAGAAAGATTCTTACTACACTGAATATTTTCTCTCACTGTATCCCTCTATGGTATAAACAAACTACATAAGGGATACTAGGGTAAAAATCTTCAGATTGTATTTCCCATTTCCTCTTGCTAACAATGATCTAATAATAACTAAAACTAATAAAATAAAATAAAACTCCTAAGTTTATCTTAAGTGCATAAAGTGAAATAAACCTAATATTAAATTAAAGATTAATTAATTATTATCTAATGAATGATTTCTCTAACACACACTTGGTTAGAAAACTATTCTCTTAGGTAATTGTTGTATGTAATATTGGGAAGCACATTTATTTATGGTCACACAAAGAAAATAAAGAAAAATAAGTTATTTGAATATGAAGAGTCATCTTGCGTGATGGGTCCAAAAATAACAAGGAAAACCACATGAGGAATCCTTGGAATGTGAAGTGAATCTTAGGGATGTAAATAGACTCTTAGGGCTTTCAAAGAGTCGCATGGGGTGTTTGGATGAATCTAGGACTCTTAGGTTCATAGTTTTGGAAATACATTATTAGTTTTTACACGCTCCTTTCTTATATATAGAGTTTTTTTGATTAGTGGTTAATACAAGAATGTTGCATGTTATTTTGACAAAGAAGGCATGAAAATAGAAATATGACTGCATGGTGTCATAAAAAAATCAATATTCCTTTTAATTGATCACATGAAGGAGAACAACATAGAGTGCTTGAGGAATAATTTATTTGAGAGTACAAGTTTGTATTGAAGAAGTTGGTGCTATTTTTTACAATAGCTCCAATTCTAAGGCACTCATCACAATATCCAAACATAGGGATCAAATTAGTCTAAACAAAGGGAGAAAACACATGCTCAAACTAAGGGTTATAAAAGGCCAACATATAAGAATTGGATAAGTCTTTTTTTCACTTTGGCCTTGCCAAACTTGGGAGGGTGTTTCTGAAGATATTTGAAAGAAAACACAAGCTAGTAGATTACTTAGAAAAATTGAATCTATACATAAAGATAACCTTGGAATTGACCATGACAATACTTCTTTATGTAGGTTTCTTGCACCTGCAAGTCACAAACCCTATTTATGCCAAATGGATTATATGATACATTAAAATATGAAAAATTAGTTAATAATCCTTGAAGTTACACTCATTTATGGTAATTTACAACATCATCAACCCAAGAAAAGACATTATACATAAATCCTCTAATGGTTTTCATTAGTTGTAGGTTAGAAAAGGATTTTACAAAGACTTATAACATTGGATTGTGCGTGATGAAAGGACATTAAATAATGAACGATTTATTAGAACTAGAAATATGATTTTTATGTTAAAGGTGTGTAATATTAGCTTTAGCTACCATATTGATGCCTATTCTTGTAGCAACTAAGTTAGATATAGACAAATGATTATGATGACAAAGTAAATCATAAAATTCAATTGAGCCTAATGTAGTTGGTCATGTCTTGCAAAAATAGACTCTCAATCATCCTCACATTATTAGAAGTACACCCATTCTTAGTAATCCAAAACAAATTTAAACACTCCACATATTAGTCTTGAAAGAGTTCCTACTTTGGTATATAAATGCACAAGTAAAATAATTTTAATACAATCCTTGAATGAAAACTAACACCTAATTTAAAGAATAGAAAATGTGAACCTAGGAATCCCTTAAATCCCTTGAAGTACTCAAACGGAAGTGGAGACAACATGTAAAATGAAAATAAAAGTAGTATCTTATATGGATTTACTAAAAAGAATTACAAATCCATCATATAAGTTTGACACAAACAAGAATTCTCTACATTAATTAGACATCAATTACAATGAAAGTATACAAAATGACCTCGATTACCCTCAACATTATAGAGCTTTCCTGAAACATGAAAAAAGACCAACTCTTGCAAATTCCCCACACTGGTAGATATAGAAGAAGCAAGAATAAGATGGAAGCAACTACAAACACATGGTGCACCATTTTGACCTTTAATTTGTAACTATAAATAGCATAGTTTCATGGTATCTTTGAGGTCCTTATTTTGTAATGATTGTAGGGTGAGAATGGAGGTAGTTTACTTTTGAATAGTTAGTTAAAATTGAATCATATTAGGTAGAAACTATTTTGTGGTCTCACAACACGCCCCAAGAATGTAAGGATTGGGGATCCAAGTTGAAATTTATTGCTTAAGATAGATAATAGTTGGTTGGCGGCCTCAAGAAAAGTGCATGGGAAGTCAAAAATATTGAAAAATAATTCATGACAAGTGTACCGAGTGTCAGGAGTCTGGGTGAACCGACTTTTAGGTAACTTGAGTTCGGGTGAATAATCAAGGTGAGTTTGTGGAGAAATTTGGACAAGTTGCTGCAGCTGAGAGTTAAAAGCCAACGGGTCTGAAAAATTCGATAGAAGACGGAATCCGGGTTGTGGTTTGTTCCAGGAAGTGCAGTACATCAGTTAGTCGGGTTTTAAAGGCAGTTGGGTAATCAGGTGTCAAGTACTCGGGTACCTAGGTAAATGATGCATTATTTAAAAAATGTTCAAGATTGTTACTAAACTTTGCCAGAGTGCATAAAATATTTGGGAATCTTCTTTAAGTCAAGGATTTTGTGAGAACATTAAAGTGTGCTATTTGTAGATCAGTTTTGAGGGGATTAACGATAAGGATGGTTTTATTTTAATGAGGTTTCTTTATTGATGGTTTAAGAGGGAATTGACATGTTGAATTTTTTGTGTAGGAGGAATAGGTTGTTGGACAACGTTCAGGTATGGACTGTCAGACAATCTTGGATTACGAGCAGAGCCAATGATATCATCTAGGTTAGACGGTGTACTTTGGGAGTTCACACAAAGAAAGAGCATAAAGCAAAGAAATGTGAGTAGTTGGGGAATTGGAGATCTGGGTCTTCTAATGTGACAAAGGAGATGTCGAGTTCATGGGTGCTACACTCATTGGAATTTCTCCTAAAGCCATAACTTGGAGGAAAGAACATACAACTAATGGATTAAAATTTCTATATCTAGTTGTTCACTCTGAATATCTAGTTAGTTCCTACATTTTGTTTGAAGGTTAAGTTGATGACCTGCTCAATCCAATTTGATATTTTGATTGTGTCTTGAAGACATGAGTTCAAAATGTTTCAAGTCCTGAAGAAAGTTAAAGTTTTTGTTGACTTATTCCAGAAGTTTCTCTTTCCAACTGTCATTTGCTACATGTTGTGTTATGATTCATTCTTTGGATTCTCTTTCACGTGTTTTGATTGAACTCCTCGAGTGCCTTGTTCTTATAAAAGGTTGGGAGTTGTTCCTTTTTCAGTGAAGTTTAGAATTTGTGGATTCCAAAGATCTAAAACTTTTGCAAGTTTTATTTCTTTTTCTTGTTATTTGTTCCATTCCATATTAAAACCTTGTATGTTCCAAATGAAGCTAATTAATATCAAGGCCAGTTTAAAGCTATTTCCTGATACAAAATCATAAGTAGTGTTGATGGGTGTTTTTCGCACACTTTCTCAACACAGGAAGTGCGTAGCCGCACTACCTCTCTTGAAAGGAAATCTCCAACTGCAAGCAGCTGAAAATCTCCCCAAGGTCTCTCGGGTGTCAGGTCATGACTTGCATGGAACTCCTCAGTTGATTTTGGTGTGATTTTTCTAGTAATCACAGGGCAGACTTACGTAATTGGATGCGAGGTGGATCTTCAAATACGAAGCTTCTGAGATGGAGGTCAAGTTTCACTTTGCTGTAGGTTCGGACAGCGGTCCAAAATTTTGATGTTTCTTTAGGTTTGGCTTAACAATGTGCAATGAACCTTAGTACAGGATATTTCTTAAAAAAAAGGAAAAGAGCAGGGAAGATGGAAGGTTCTTGGACCTGCAACTAACTGTGAACAGTAATTATGGAGTTCCTGCAATGGACAACTTCTTGGAAACAATATTTCACTTAACCAAAAATGTCACAATCTCATGAAATTTGTGCTATCTTCTAAGGTTTGCAAATATTTCACCTTTCATTCACCATATGCATGCATGAACAAAGATAAAAGTGTGGAGCAGCTTTGAATTAGAGCCCAGACTAACTTTACACAACTATCTACCAGCAACAAACAACAAAAAAGTATGGACTAAGAAGGCATCTACACAACAGGAATTTTCACAACTACGGAACAAAATCACTAACATCTATCAAAGAAAGTACACAGCTAACTAGAACAATAATATAAATCTAAGTAGAGCATCTAATAATGGAGGTTGAACCATGAAACATGTGAAGAAATCAGAAAATGCACCAAGTCAATGTATTTCCATTAAAATTTCAGCAGCATGTCTTTACAACAACTCAACTCCCTTTGCAAATGAGAGGAGACCCCTATTTATAGTGCCTAAAAATTCAAATGAATGGCCAAGATTAATTCTCATTGTATTCCTTTGGGAGCTCCTCATTGATAACAGGGTTGTCCTCCTGCTTCTTCGATGTTGTATATTCCATGAATTTTAGAATAACCGGTTGGAGCCTGTCTACCTCAATGATCTCGTACTACAGCATTTGGTAGCTCCATTCTTTTGCATTATCTTCAAGCTTCTTCTAGTCCTCATCATACTTTACACCCTAATCCCTGAACAACTCTGATTGGTCGAAGGCACGGGCAGCAAAACTCATGAACTCCATTGTTATTTCACTGGACATCCCGTCCTCCATTTTCTTCTGAAAGTAAGGTTTTATTTTCTCTGGATCCATCTGTACTACGGGCATGTCATATTCCATCATCAGCTTGAGATATCGAGTGCATTCCGCCCTAATTTCCTTGACCCATTCGATGTCTGGATCCATCTTACTCATTATCTATTCTAGCCTTTCTTTTCTATTATCGAAATCCTGCCTCCACACATCCATCGTGATCGTCCCTTTTGAATGCAAGTTCCTTTTCCCATGCAGCCTTTGTTAACTAGAGGATGGCTTCGATCTTTGGAAAGGTGGAGTCGTATGTTGTAGGGAAGTCGGTGCAGAGCTTCTTCGTGCTTTCCAAAGATTGCTACAGATCCAAGAACTTGTTGGTCGTTCAAATAGCCTAGCTAATACCCATGTTCCTGACGTACAATACCTGCCGGAACCAGCTCTCTGTAGTTTTATCCAAGTTCTTTCTTCTCTCCAACTTGTCAATTTTCTCCTTGGACAACAATTGGGGCAGAGCCGCGAATGTGGTAGGCAGGTCATCCACCGAAGACCACTACTGGATGTAATCTATCAAGGCAGCTACCTATGCCTTGAGTTCATCCTTTGAGATCTTGTCCTGTTTTATCAAGTGCACCACTGTAGCCACTGAATCCTCAAGGTTTCCTACCTTCTACTCTCTGGTAGTGGTCCCCAAGTCGATGGTGGAAATTTTGTAGCTTACGCCAGCCTGGCCTACCACGGGCGTTGCTATTTGTGCGGTTCAAGACCCGGAAGCATCCATCGTTATTTTGGATCTCACCTTAGGCCTTTTCTCCCTCCTGGTTGAGCTTTGTGCTCGGGCTAGGATAACTTCTAGCCTTGCTCTGGGATCCTTAAGAGCGAGAGTCTTCTTCTCAAGTTGCTTTCCCAACCACTCGGGCATGGCAGATTCTTCTTTTGGTGGCTCTTGGTCGCCCTCACCCTTTTCTATTTGGTCCTTTGTTTGTGCACCTTTTACCTTGGTGTTGTCTCCCTCCTCCTCATTAGAATCCAAGAAAAATGTGAGGCGCTTGACAGGAGGCTTGGTAATCAACTGCCCTCGGGGACTCTTTTCTTCCTCAATATCCTTTTCCTTTATGTTTTCAATCAGTTCATCTTTGTGCATGTACCCCTCAGTCTGGTCCTCTTCTTTGTCTCTTTCTCCTGTGGGAGGCGGCACAATATCCATTTTTTTTTCCCCTACAGGGTCTTTCATGATCTCTGTTGTCTTGTCGCCCTCTTCCTCTTCTCTGAGAGGTGATATTTCTGCCTCTTTTTCATCGTGCTTTAGCTTACGGGCCATCTCTTCTTCAAGATTGTCATCAAATGTCTATACAATGACCCTACCACCGTCATCCCCCTCCTCATCCCCGCTCTCGGAGGAGCCTGTTCCTTCCTCCTCGTAAGCTACCCTATCAATTATCTGGTGCTCATACTCTAGGTGCTCATGGTATTCATCGGCTTCCTCCTCAAATGACTTCGAGGTTTCTTGCTCCCGTCTCTCCCACTCCTCGGAGATTAACATGGTGGCTTTCATAGCCAATGGTTCTGCTGGGGGCTATGAAGGTTTAGCAGTAGCGAGGACTTCCGCTAGGGCCGCCTGAAGAGTGGGGTCCATAAGGATCTGGGAGAGCTTGGAAGGGAGATTCTGCATATGCTTCGAGAAGGACTCCAGCAAGGAGGAAGCGGGTATTGGTGCCGTCACCATAGCTAAAGGGAGTGAAGTGGTAGGTGACATGGTGGCAGAGGAAGGAGGAGTAGTTAGAGCAGAGGAAGAATCAATTACTATTATAGGCTCGGTCAGAGGTGAAGGGGCAAGATGGACTGAGATGTCCACTGCCGGCGGGGATGTGGCGACCATGGTTAGGGAGGTAGATGGTGGGGCGGTTGAAACAGGGAGAGCTGAAAGAGGTTTTAATTGATCTGTACCTTTTGCTTCTTCCTCTTGGATTACGGGTTGCTCCGTGGTGCCTCCTGTTTGCTTGAGCCTTTTAGAAGGTGAGCCTCTCAGATCCTTCCTTGTGTATACTTTGGGATCCAGAGACTGCTCTGTTTCTGTTTCTTTCCTCTTCTTGGATCTGGTAATAAAAGAGATTTGGATGTCCCGCCTGTTGAAGTTGTAGTGGTGACGTCCTCAGAGGCACTGGGCTCACTCTTTAGTCCCTCGTATGTCAGGACCACTCCTTGTTGCTTCAGCTGACTCACTTGTCCTTTAACCCATTCTTCGGTTCGGGCCACGATGGGTTTGGTCACGATGTCAAGGTCATCGACCTCCTATTCGTCCCAGTCGATTGTGGGTAGCGAAAAATTAGCGACTGTATTATATCGGGGATCCATGACGGTGTCTTCATCCTCTTCTACTTGATCCGATATAGGGAACAGTTGCACCCTCCTTACGAAGTATGCAGTCATCCTCATATAGTGCCTAGCACGCACCTCCTTGTCATCCTGACAATTTGCCCATAAATCCTCGACATTGTGTAAATAGGTGTACTCAGGCCCTAATGCCATCCTTACATGCCCGTATGGGTCCATCCGTGGGCGAGGAGTGTGTAATTGGAAGTGGTATTCCACTAGCTCCTTTTCTGAATTCCCAACACACTGGGAAGTTTGCAGTTTGTACATGCCCTGACAAAGGGTCAAGGGATAGGAGATTCCTGCCAATTATTTTCCGCTGAAGACTGACTGTATGTGTTGGAGCTGTCAGGAAAGTTCCAATAGGATAATCTAGTCGTTGGGGTATCGGGGCAATCTATTCGGTCTTTCAGTGAAACCCTGGGCGCGAATGTAGGTAAACTTAGGGAACTGAAGGAACAGGAAGGCGTACTGCTTTAGGAACGCCCGCACATTGTGAGAGACTCTCCTCTCAAAATCCCCTCCAAGTAGTCAGATGACGTGACCAATGAAGGCATCATTGACCCTATAGTACTCCTTAAAATTTCTGAATTGGAGCTGGGGATGTCTATCATAGACTTTCAATTTTCGTCCTGGCTCCTCGTCGGGGGCCACAAACAATCCACTATACTTCCTTTGGTCCGCGAACGAGTAGACCAGATAGGAGGTCATGTAGAACTTGGAGCTTTTCTTCACATTTATGAACTGCTCATGGAAGCAGTTGCTTATTATGCCTCCCTCGTAGAATGAGGCCTTCGTGGTGACATCCTCGTTTCCGCGGAGGATCTGCTCAACAAAGTAAACCATCCATTCCTGGAAGAACGCAGCAGTAGGAAGGCCCATTACCCGACTCAACATGGTGACCAATTCATGGTAGTCTTTGTGGAAATCGATGCGGAAGAGTTCGTGGGGGACCTTCGCGGCGCTGCCCCTTTTTTCCTTGAGCCAATGTTGATTTGTCAATCTTTTGCAGCCCGTCAGGTTGTTGTCCCATGTTGCCTTACATTTCGCTATGGTGGGTGTTTCCATTTCTTCAAAAGTGGGGATGTGGAAGGTCTTTGTAACGCCCTCCGCTGACATATCTGCTAGAATATTACCATCTCTGTCAACGATGGTCCTTGTCTCGATTTGATAGGCCTGCCGACAGGCCATGACTAGCTCAGGGGCAATGAGAGATGGGGTGAAGCACGCAGCTTTTGCGATTCCACTTTTCCTGATCAGCCTTGCATTCTTGGTCGTCGGGTTGATTCTGACCCTTCGTGTAAACTCATCAATATCGACTTGGCCAATATTGGTGTCTGTTATTTCTTTCCAGTCTGTGGTGATTTCTGATCATAGAGGTTCACCCTGCAACTGGAACTTCATCTGGTCTTTATCCTCCTTTCCACGAGGAATCTTTCCTGACTTCTTTCCTTTCTCCGCAATCCCTTCCGAGGGTCCTGCACCTGATTCCATATATCCTACAAGCAAAAGCATAGTTAGTGCAACCGATCATGAAAGCTTTGACGTTAGTGTTACCCGATTTTCACCTGCGGGCTCAATCAGGGGAAAAATTTGTTTTAAATTCGGCACGTGGATTAAATGTGGCTCCCATAAGGTTTGAGCCCAGTGTGCAGGTGTTCGGTTTTCATTGGGAAGGTTTTCATCTGATTCATTTGAGAACTAATGGAGGCATTTTTTTGCAGGGTTAAATCATACATCTGATGCTATTTCAAAAGGAAGTCTATTGGAAAGCATGCCTCGATCAAATTTGGCACAAAAATCCTCAGAGAATAAAGTCGCTGAGACCAGTCGAATGTCTTTCCGACTGGCTGTTATGTTATATTCATTTGAGATCCCCAAGTCGCCAAGACATTTCAATCACCATGAGTCTTTATATATCTCCCCGCTTGGGAGGTCTTACGGACTCTTGTTCACAAGATTAGCATCGTTGTAATATCTGCGCTCGGGGAGATGTCGTGTCGATTGATGGAGGTCTCGGTGAGGGTGTGTGCCTTCGGTGTGATGTCTCATCGATTGAGGATGGTTTCGCCAAAGGTTTGTGGCTTTAGAGTAATGTTTTGCGCTCGGCGGGATGTCTTGCTGACTGCTGGTGGTCTCGCTGAAAGGAGGTGTGATCGGGGGAGTCTTGCCGAAAGGGATTGCCTTCGGTGTAAAGTTTGGCCGAATGTGGTGGTCTCGCCGACAGAAGGGGATTCGGCGTGATGTCTTCCTAACCGGTGGGAGTCTTGCTGAAAGGTTTTGAGTTCAGCGTGATGTCTGGCCGACAAATGGAGCTCTCACCGAAGGTTTATGCTTTCGCTAAGATGTCTGGCCGACAGGGTGGACTCTTGCCGAAAGAGATTTGAGCTCAGGGAAAGGAAGTCTTGCTCGCTATGAGGTTTGGCCGACTCGCTGGAGCCTCGCCGAAGTGGAATGGTCTCGGTGTAACCTCTCGTCAACCGCTGGTGGTCTCCCCGAAATGGTCTGAGCTCGCCGAAAGATAAAGGGTTCGGTGTAATGTCTTGTTGACCCGATGAAGTCTCGCCGAAGGATGGTGCCTTCGTTGTAATGTTTTGACTTCGGTGTAAGGTCTCACCAACACATGGGAGTCTTGCCAAAGGATTGTGCCTTCGGCGTAGTGTTTTGAGCTCGCTGTAATGTCTTCCCAACCTGTGGTAGTTTCGCCGAAGGGGTATATGGATATCGGTAAGACTCCTGAACGAGGGGTTTTCATTCACTATGATGTCTTGTTGATTCGTGAGGTCTCGCCGATGGTTTTAACTCTTCGGTGTAACTGATAGGAGCTCACTGAGACCTTGTCCTAACTTGTTTGTCTTGTCGATAGGTGTGTTCGTGCTGAGCATCGTCGAGACTCTTTCCGATGGCCTGGTTGGAACGCTATCTATTGTCAGATGCTTTCGGCAAGACCTCTTGCCGATATTTTGGGCGATGACAAAGGGGATATTGGTATGACTCTTGCCACTCGCTATGATCTCTTGCCGACAATTGTGTGTTATGCTGATAGTTGCTGTGGAGCATTGAAAGCATCGGGGAGACACGCCTAGTGTCTCACCGACATGCGACTCTGTTTGAAAGACTTTTGACTGCCTGAGGATTCCACGTGGCGTCTGTTCAACCAATCAGAGGAAGCTAAAGGTGAACCAGTGGTAGTTTGACTGTGACAACCGTCTCGTGAAGAAGATCAATAGAATGTAAATGACATGTATCTACTTTGAGATCGAAAGCAATGGATCGGCTCAGCGAAAAATGATGTGTGGATCTAACCTAAAAATCGAATGTTGTCTCTCGAGGGGGTCAACTTGCAGAAGGATCTAAAATGATAGAAAAGTCGAAAGGGAAGGAGCTGCGAGTCTTAGTAACAGTTGTGAAGTCTACTGGAAAAAGTAGATTGATATTAATAACTATACTCCAGGACATTCAAGTCAGCTCTGATGGAAGTTCGAGGGTGGACACGGAGGCCAGAAGTTAATGTGATAGTTGCAAAATATCTAAAAGGCCATCCCTAGAGCGAACCTTCATCGACATGGACACGGGGGATGCACATTGAATGCAACATTAACTTTAGTCCAAAATATCTGAGGGCTGACGTGTTCAGGAACCGACTCATTTTTGTAAACCCTAGGGCAGAGGCAGACACTTTGGATTTTTCTTGTATATATGGCATTTTTGCCTCATTTTAGAAGGTAGTTCTCCATATGTAGATAGAGACTTTGTGACTTTAGAAGTCCCTTATCATACTTTTGCAGATTTTGTAACTCATTTGGAGAATGATATACAACGTTTACCTTGGATACCATTGATTGTCTCATTTTTCCTTCTTGTTCTTGCAGCATCATGTATTGTCAGGTGATTGATCAAGTTATTTGTGAGATCTTTTTTATTTCCCTGTAGCTTTGTCTCATTTATTATGCCTTTTCTACAAAAGTATGGTTATGCAGGTTGTAAATTGTGTTTTAAATTTGTATATGACCCTTTTTATTTGTGAAAATTACCTTTCCTTCTTAAAAGCATATGCAAGTCAACCTTTTTACGAAATACTTATGCATAATCTACAAAAACTTGTTGTGCAGTCCCATATCCATCATCAATATTCAAGTGTAACCTGAGTGTCTCATTGCTCTTGTCAATTTGGTGTATCACCATAGAAATAGTGTTTCCATCAGTTTTAATTTTTAAGTATTCTCCTTCTACTCTTTTCCTTACAAAGATCAGTAGTTAGGTGATAACACAAAGGAATCCGGCCTTCTCCAGAGGTTCTTTTCCATTTTTAGGTGACCCACAACCTGGAAAAGTTCCCATGTTTCTCTGAAGTATCAAGTTTTGCAACTTGATAAGGGCGCAATTTCAATAGATAACAATTAGTTAAATTTCTGTGGACAAAATCAAATTTGGACAATTTACCATTCATAAAATCGTACTTTTACTTCTAGATGTCATTAGTCTTTCAATTGAGGGATTTCGGACAATCCAGACCCGGAGACCCGAACTTCCCTAGTCAGAATGCTATTTTGAAAGGGAAAACGAGGTAGAGCAATCCAGGGGATTTCTCCCTACTGAATTTTTATGGTTTAAATGGCTTGTATCGAAGAGGGCTGAATTTGAGCACGTGGGTCGAGATCAAATTTCAAATTTGAGGTCATTTGGATCAATTTAAAAGCATCCGGAGGTATAGGGCTGGAAAGCCATTTGGCATTGGCTATTTAAAATGGCCAGAAACAAATGAAATTTCAGAGACGGAATTCTGGAGTCTAGGACCCGGTGGGTCCAAGGGTGGCCGATATATTTCCAGTTTAAAAGTGGTCGGGCCTGAGGAGCCGGGGAGCCGTCATGCTTTCGTCGTTCAGAACGGCGATTGTTGGACGAAAGTCTGGAGGGGGCAGCCCGACGGACCAGACCCGGCATCAAGGTTGGACGCTTAATTTTTCTGTTAAGTTTAGCGGCAAGCGGGAGGGCGGAGCCCGGAGGCCGGAAAGGAGCATTAAATTTTCCCTCTTCGAACGCCGGAGATGGGATAGAGTTCTGGATGGCATAGCTTGGAGAGGTCAAGGACATTATAGTTTGGCGATTTGGAACCCTCGCGGCAAAAGGTAGGTCGGGACCTGGGAGGCGGGAGGTCGTTGCAAGTTCTCTGTTTGAAATGGCGAAGACTCCACGGAAGTCCGCGGACGGGACCGGGTTTATGACGGGTGGTCAGTTTGAGACATAAGCCAGCTGGCAATTTGTGAGGCGGGAATCGAGGCTCGGGCGGATGGGATCCTTCCGTCGTTCGGGAATGGTGGGAGCTTGGCGGAATCCCGGACGCAGCAGTCTGGGGGCGCAGGCCAGGGAGGCCAAAACGGAGGTCGTCTTAAAAGGTTGAAATTTGCAACATTCGACGGCGAACCATCGACGGAAGTCCGAGTGGCCAGGCCCGGGAGACAATGCGACCATTTTGAAAAAGGTGCTAAATTTTATAAGTTTAGCCAGCGATTGAGAGGCCTGAGCCCGGACGACGTGAATGCCCTGAGCGAAGAACGGTTGCGCGCGGGTTAAATTCTGGATCGACCTCAAGGGCGTTTTGGAGGTTTCTAAAAGATTCAAACAAATGGGTTTTGTGCGTTTTGTTAAGTTATATCAATTAAATGTGTTCTTAACCCATGTTATTCATCATTTGAAGCGTTAAAATCATAAAAAAACTTCTCAGGAGGGTAAACGGAAAACCTACCTCAAGAACCCGACGAGGCAAGGCGTGAAATCCACTAAGAGTCAGAAAATGACGGCAACGGGTGCGATGGCGATGATCAACGAAGGCAGTGGACTCCTCTGGAAAGCTCTCTGATCTCTCTGGAAAACCTGACAAATGGAAATGACAAGTTGGGATCCAACATTTATACCCCCCTTGCCATTAATGGCCGCATTTAATGTCTGTATGGAGGACAGGTGGGTTGGTGAATTCAAATTCACAGACAGCGGCGGGAGTTTCGGGGCCTGAGGGCCGAAAAGACGCGACCCTGCGGCCGTTTGAAATTCATTTTGCAAACTGACGGCCAAGGGAGGCCCGGGACCCGGAGGGCGGAATTCCACCAAAGGTTCACCATTTGGAAAATCTAGTTCGTAAATCACTGGCGGCGAAGGGGAACTCAGGGCCCAGAGGGCAGAGTTCCTTCAGTGATTTTCCTTCGGGAACGGCGAAGTCTGCACAGAGTTCCGGACATGGAAGTCCGGAGGGGGCAAAAGCAGCCAAGAAATTTGCAAGTTTCACCAGACGGAAAACAGAGAGCCGGGTGCCAGGAACTGGGAAGGTGGAAGCCTTCCGCCGTCTGGAACAGCGGACACAGGGGGGAAACCCAGCTAGGGAAACCCGACGGGGCGGGCCCGCTAGGCTCCAAGGCCGCTGGCAGAGGCAAACTGCCAAGGAGACTCTGTAAGGCACCAGGACTTGACAAAATTGAAGGGGCGAAAGACGGTCAACTTAAGATGATACTTTGGAGGAATGTTGACCACCTAGGACACCAAAATGGGGGTACGCAAAATGAGGCGGTGACAAAAATGACTTGGTAAGATGAACGAAAAAGAGGGTCCCCTTTCTGAACGGGACGTGTGTGTTGAGGGCACAACAAGTAGTTGATTGTTTCTTCTTATTGGAAAATCCTGTGTGTTGTGCCAAATTTGGGTGCATACTGACACTATCCGATGACAAATAATCCCATGTTTCTTTAAATCCTTGCATCATTCTATGCCTAGCTGTGAAGCAATCTAGTGAAGTATAGAGTGGTTTACTTTGATTTAGTTTGATTCTTGGGGCATGCGCGAATAATACCTGGGAGAATATTTAAATTTTAGGATTTTTAATGCTTTGTTTTAGAATAGATGTTTAATATTTTCAAGAGATATTTCAAAATGATGAATGCATGGAGTTTTATTGTAAATATTTCATTTCCATGAAATTACCAAGTGATTAATGCTAAATCTGCTTGAATATATGAAAGTAATTTGAATGTATGGAATATTATTGTAAATCTTTAGATTCATGAAATTGTGAAGTGACACATGTGTGATCAAATCGAGCTTACGTTATGATCCTTTGGATACCAGTTAGCCTAAGAATCCATAGACCCCTCATGATTAATAGCAATTTACACAATGAACCTTGAGTGAACCTAGTGCATCAAGACCTGACATTCCAGAGCCTTGAGATCAAACTGAGATTACCTTAGATTTAGGTTTTCTTGGTGAATCTTTCAAGTAAAGGTAGGTTCCCACATTCTTTTGCAAGAACTTATTTGTTTGTTGGTGTGTGTGTACAACACTCGCATCAACAAAATTGGCACTAGAAGGAGGGCCCTTTTGTCCTTAAGTAGGTGTTGGTGTCCTAGTCACAGAGTTGAGGTGTGCTCATGAGTTGGAGTTTCAAGTAAGCTTAGGATGGAGAGTGAAAAGGAGATCAAAGAGCTCTAAAAGATCCTTAATCAAAAGCTCTCACCATTGAATTTGTTCACTTTTGCTCGAGTTACAAAGTGGAGAATTCATGACACAACCGATCATAGTGAAATGATTGTAAGGTTTTTTTGAATAAGGTAGGTCTGGTCATTCATAATGCAATCCCACTAACAAAGGCTTCTTTAAGTGCAAAAAGGAGGGAGAAGTTATTAGATTTATGTTTGGATGCTAGAAGAATGCATAACCCTAGTGGAATAGAGATTTTATTGGTTTGATGGTTGGATTAAGTAAATTTTCTAATCATGATCATTATGTGGAAATCCCATAAATTTTGTAGGGAAAGAAGTAGAGTCATGAGGGTTTGGAAACATCACACTTTAAGTGTAAATTTGAAGGAAGTGAGTCACCACTCTTTGCACATGTGGACGATGGTGAAAAGAAGGAACTGGTGGAACAAGCGGGTGATGCTTGCTTTTAGCCCCTAATTACAAATCCACGATTTAAAAGGGAAGAGACATTTGATTTTATGCAAATGACAGAGTACTAGACTTTTACTTTCTCTTAATCTAATAATTATGTAAACCACGTTGGGGTCTAGTCTAATGATATAAATAGTGGTGTTAGGATTGAAGATAGTGTAGGTTGTCGATGAAGCCCTGAAGGAAGAAGTGGTCATGTAAAAAATACAACCATTTGTGAAATATAGCAAAGGGAGATGGAATGCCACAAGTGAAGGTTGGATGAAGGTATAGGTCTAAAACAGATGAAAGGTGTGTGCAATCGACTGTTGATTAGGTCATTTCCATGTTAGCAAAATTTTGGGTAAGTACACTTTTGAATTCTCATTCATTGAATGCACAAAATTTCATGGTAATACATGATTATAGTAGGTTATCTGAATGGTACTTGAGTGAATTTAAAGATAAGCTTGCTAAAATTCAAACTAAAAGCATTACAAAGTTAGTAATGAAGATTAGAGTTAGCATTAGCCTTCAAGGCGTGGTGCACTCTCTCGTGCCCGCGTTGTAGAAGTGTTAGGTTAGGATAAATTGCTTTATTAGGGTAAATTTTCTTCGTTAGGTTAGTTTCTTTGGTAGTTTTTTCCTCTATTTTTCTGGTTTACGTCCCGTAATTAGCAGATTCGTCTTAATTAGAACACATGGTAATTGAGTTGTGAAAACCATTCTATTTAAAAGCAGAAAATGTAAAACCATTTGAAGCCAATTCAAACATGAAGAAGCAAAAAGAAAAGTCATTTTTTTTATAGAAAAGAAAAATTTCCATTATATTATATGGTAATAGCCTCGTATGTACATGGAAATATAGATTCTCATTACAAGTCGATAAAAAAAAAGAAAAAAAGGGGCTATCTATTCAAGAAAATACGCTGAAACAATGGACACACTTCCTGGCTAGTCAATTTGTTGTGCCTTGTCCCTAAGAAACATGTACCCAAGGTAAGCATTGTCCCTATGCTCGTCAAGGTCAGGAGTGTGCAGCGCAGTGAGGAAGGGTAGAAGAGGAACCACCTCTCCCTAGTTCATAAATTGTGGAATGTCCTCGGCAGCTAAAACTCCCATCGTAGGTTGAGAAATAGCTAGAATGGTGTCCAGATTCCCCAGGTAGTTTGGTCACACTATCATCACAGTAACAAAATGAACTTTGAATATAGAGAGTCTGAGATCCAATAGGAAGTGACGAACCATGAAGCCAAGTTGGAGTTCACCCTGTAATAGGACCTTGCATTCATGAAATTTTCACCCAAAACTAGACGTAAAAATGCCTTAGTAGAGGGCGTCCTGAGAAAAAATACTTTCCCGGGCCGTTGAATAGTAATTCAACCCAAGAAGTCGGTCTGATGATGAACGCTTGTAAGATAGATGGGGGTGTCCATGATTTTAAGGCAAGAGAAAATGCAGAAAAGGAAATTGAAAGTTGAAGATATAAGTGCAGAATTTGGAGGAGAGTTTCTATTTTTTAAAAGTTGTGAGAAATTTGTGGTACATGGTTGCATTGAGGTAAAAATAGATGGAAATGCAATTTGAGGTGGTGGAAGTACACTTTTCCTCATAATTAAAAGTTAAATCAAATAAATTCTCACAAAGTTTCTATGCAGTGGTTCAAGGATGGCATGTACGAAGATCATGAGCCAGGAGAATTTGACATTGAGGAATTAAATGGTGGTCATTTCAGTTCATTCAATCGAGCCATATTAATTATGAAATTGTCCAGGTGTGCAATTTGGAAGAAGAGCTGGATTGGTGAGTTGGTACATGCCAAAATATTGAGAAATCTGAGGAGAATTAATATGTGCACAATTATGCATGTGAATTAAATGAAGAGCATGATGATTGGGTTAAGGCATCATTATGACATGCCCGGTGCATTAATATGAGTGCAAAGTTTCCAAATTTGAAGTTGTCGGTGAAGTTCAATTTAGTGGGTTGCCATGGATTGGAAAAATGGATGGTGGCAACTAATGTTTCTAAATTTACAAGTAATCAAGTGATTCGATAACTTGCAACTAAATTTTAACTTATGCTTATTTTCCATCAGATAATGAATTACAATTACTTGGAACCTGGTACAAGGGTGGTAAAATTTTTCTAGAGAGTCTCATGTATAGGAAATTTGTAAGGGAAAGCAGAGGTGTGAAAATTCCTTCCTAATGCAAAATCCTCAGGAGAGAAGTGCAGAAAAAGATTCATTTAAAAGGCTACATTCGTTTGAGATGCACATTAACAGAACAAAAGGATAGAAAAATTATCAAACACAAAGATAACACCAGATTTACGTGGGAAAACCCTTACGGGAGAAAAACCCACACATCAAGTAAAGCCACATTGTATTACAATAAAAATATTACATACAGAGTTACATACTTCACTCTCAAGTGTTAACTCACAACAAAAATACAATCCCTTGATCAACCTCACACACTGATTGCTTTTTTCCTCACACTGTTACAATGCTCGTAAAAGCATACAATGTAAAACCACTCAACCACCCTCTTCATCGAGCCACATGCGATTTAATTTTGATACAAATAATTTGAATTTTCATTCAATGCATTCTACTATTCATCCGATCTGATTTGATCTTGATCACCTTTGCAAATCGTGCCACCGTCATGAAGATCAAATCTTCATTTAATTTGTCATTGGAGTAGTTGTTTCAATGTTGGTTACCAAGCAAGCTATTTGCATTCATACTAATGACGACCATGCAATTCACAACAAGGATGTGAATTGCATGATCATCCAATCAATAATCGCCATCTACATATACACGTCACCAATCGGGTCCCACCACAACATTCTCCATGAGTCACCAAGTCAACCATCGCCATCCACTACACTTGACCGTTCAAATTCTTTCCAATAGAATGTCACCAAGACTTTGGGAGATCTCTCTCCTAAAACCTCATGTCACATCGATAAGCTCTAGCGGAATATCACCGAAATGTCTAAGAGACATCGGAGGATCTCACACTGACACCACCCTATCACATCAACATCACTACCACCACACTATCAATGAGACACACCTAGTCGAAGAGACTTAGGAGTATCTCTCGCCGACACCATAAGGTCACCTTGACACAACAGTCCACTAGGCTCACAGTCCTCAAAATGTCAAACAAACATGGGATGTCAAAGAGACATCCACATAACTCCCATCAACATTGCCTTGTCTCTTAGAAGAAAACAACAGCCCCGAATCAGGTTGTCGAAGAGACATTCACAATTGTATTTCCAACCAACATGACTCATGCCAACAACAAAAAGGAATTGCCACGTCAGGAGAAACCCAAACTTCACAACCTCCATCGGAGGTTAGGAAATTCCCTAAACCCGTGACAATAAGGAGATCGCCATGTCGAGAGGTTATGAAAATGCAAGAACCCTGCGAGATAGGTTTCAAGGTTTTGGATTCTAGGGATAGTCCAACAATGAAGGCCAATAAAGGGAAAAACACCAAGTCTTTAAGAGAGGTTCAAGCTAGCAAGTTGAGGCATATTTTCCAACAAAATTCACTAACTAAATCTTTGGGGATTGGTGAAGAAAGTGAAGGATATTTACATTGAGTGAAAAATAAAAAGCTAACTTTTGCTACCACTATAATTCCCAACCTAATAGTAGGCGTCATTGCTTGCAAGTTGAAACAAAAGAGCTTTCAAAGAAATATCAAATGAAAATGAATATCAAAGAAATATTAAAAGAGAAAATTCAACTCTTTAGGCTATCCAAATATCTCTACAGGGAATATAGACACCTGACTGACAATAGAGCTATGTTTGGGGAAATTATAGAGATAACCTTCTTGGGGCTATGGACGCTTGACTGGTAGCAAGGCAATATCCAGGCTAGCTAAGAAGGATAACCATATTAGGGAGCTCAATGTAAATGGACCAATATTTTTGTCAAGTCATGGAGATGGCAATAAATTAATGCACACACTAGTACTTTCAAGTGAAATTTTATGGTCCTTATGCTAGAATTCAAGTAAAGGCAAGGGGTTATTGTGGAAAATAAGCATAAGTTATGATTTAATGCGGGTGGTTGATTCTTGGGTTTTTCTTTTGAATTTGGTTTTGTTGGTTGCAAGTTGTTGTGTGGTCTCACAACATGCCCCAAGAATGTAAGGCTTGGGGACCCAAGTTGAAAATTATTGCTTAAGATAGATGCTAGTTGGTTGGAAACCTCAAGAAAAGAGCATGGGAAGTCAAAAATCTTGAAAAATAATTCATGACAAGTGTACTAGGTGTTGGGAGTCTAGGTGAATTTTGGGTAATTCGAGTTCGAGTGAATAATCAAGGTGAGTTCGTGGAGAAAGTTGGACAAGTTGTTGTAGTCAGGAGTCAAAAGCCCACAGGTCTAAAAAATCCAGTAGAAGGCAAAATCCAGGTTGTGGTTTGTTCCAGGAAGTGTAGTACATTGACTAGTCAGGTTTTAAAGGTAGTCGAGTAATCAGGTGTCAGGTACCTAGGTAAATGATGCATTGGTGCAAAAATGCTTAAGCTTGTTACTCAGCTTTTCTCAAGTGCATAAAACATTTGGGAACCCACTTTGAATCATCGATTTTGTGAGAACATTAAAGCGTGATATTTGTAGATCAGTTTTGAGGGGATTAATGATAAGGATGTTTTTATTTTAATGAGGTTTTTTATTGATGGTTTAAGATGGAATTGACATGTGGAATTTTATGTGCAGGAGGAATAGGTTGTTGGATAATGTTCAGGTATGGACAGTTAGGAAAAATTGGATTGTGAGCAAATCCAACAATATCATCTAGTTTAGATGGTGTACTCTGGGAGTTCACACAAGGAAGGAGCATAAAGCGAAGAAATGTGGGTAGTCGGGGAATTGGAGATTCGGGTATTAAGCATGCAACGAAGGAGATGTTGAGTTCTGGGGTGCTACACTTATTGGAATTTCTCTTGAAGCCATAACTTGGAGGTAGGAACATACAACTAATGGATTAAAATTTCTATATCTAGCTGATCACTCTAAATATCCAGTTAGTTCCTACATTTTGTTTGAAGGTTAAGTTGATGACCCGCTCAATCCAGTTTGATATCCTAATTGTGTCTTGAAGACATGAGTTCAAAAAGTTTCAAGTGTTGAAGAAATTCAAAGTTTGTGTTAACTTATTCCAGAAGTTTCTCTTGCCAACTATCATGTGCCATGTGTTGTGCTACGATTCATTCCCTGGATTCTCTTTCATGTGTTTTTATTGAACTCCTTGAATGCCTTGTTCTTATAAAAGGCTGGCAGTTGTTTCTTTTTTAGTTAAGTTTAGAATTTGTGGATTCCAGAGATCTAATTTTTTTGCAAGTTTTATTTCTTTTTCCTATTTTCTATTCTATTCCATATCAAAAACTTGTATGGTCTAGTTGAAGCTAATTAATATCAAGGCCAATTTAAATCTATTTCCTGATACAAAATTATACATAGTTGATTGTTTGTTCCTATCAGAAAAGCTTGTGTATTGCGCCAGATTCAGGTGCATATTGACACTATCTGATGACAAATAATCCCATGTTTCTTTAAATCATTGCATCATTCTATGCCTATTTATGAGGCAATCTGGTGAATTATAGAGTGGTTTTCTTTGATTATGTTTGTTTCTTGGGGAATGCGTGGATAATACTTGGGAGAATCTTTAAATTTTAGGATTTTTAATGCTTTGTTTTAGAATAGATGTTTAATATTTTTTGAAAATGTTTCAAAATGATGAATGCATGGAGTATTATTGTAAATCTTTCATTTCCATAAAATTATCGAGTGATTAATGCTAAATATTCTTGAATATATGCAATTAATTTGAATGTATGGAATATTATTGCAAATCTTTAGTTTCATGAAGTTGTGAAGTGACATAAGTGTGATCAAATTGAGCTTCTTTTATTATCCTTTGGATACCAATTAGCCTAAGAATTCATAGAACCCTCATGATTAACAACAATTTACACAACGAACCCTGAGTGAACCTAGTGTGTGAAGACCTAACACTCTCGAGCCTTGATATCAAACTGAGATTACCTTAGATTTAGGTTTTCTCAATGGATATTTCAAGTAAAGTTCCCATGTTCTTTTGTGAGAATTTATTTTCCTATTGGTGTGCACATGCAACACTCGCATCAACAAAAACCTCTTGTAGAAGGAAGAAAAAACCTTTTATTTTTACATCTACTTAGGGTAAGAGTATTTTTCCTTTTTACTCCATTAATAAATCCTTTGGTGGTAAAAATGACCCAAGTATCCACACAATCTCGATGTGATTAAACAAGAATTACAATAAGTCATGAAAAATCCTTTCTCTATTCATTCCCTTCATGTAGCTCCTTCTTGTTTCCCTCTACAAGCTAAAAGCGTCATGATCTAAGAAATCCATTTTGGTGTAGTCTAAGTAGGAGGAGATTTTATTTATGTTGCATATATAGAATAAATGAAATATTCAAAATTTGACCTAGTTCATGTGTGTGGGGCAAGGAAATACTATCTCTCAAATGTTACACATTTCCTTTTCATTCTCTATCTGACATGTGGCATCCATCGACATATGTACCTTTTTTGGTTTCTTTACACTTTTTGAAGCTAGAAAAAATTTGATGCCAGGTATATGATTTTTTTTGGTGATTTGAAGGTTCTAGGAACCTTCCATTGGAGTTTCATATATTCAAGGAATTTTCTAACCTTTGTTACTTTAATTTATTCTACCTCATCCAAACTTCGAAGGTTCGGGGAACTCATGAATCTTCAATATTAAACTTCGTGTAATTGTCTCTTGGAAAGTTGTTGGTGTTTAGGGGATGAGAAGAATATTAGAATCTTTGATGTCTCATTTCCTTCACCCTATTTTCATTTCAAAGATTAGAATAACTTGATAACCTTTGAATTTCACTTATTGATGATTTGGATAACTCTCAAGCCTTTCCAACATTTCAGAGTGTTAGGGAACATTATAAATTGTTTATAAACTCTTCATTCTACTTCATTGTAAAGGAAATTATAAAAACTTTCAAAGGTTAGAAGAATTGGTGAACCTCCAACATGGTCTTTGTTGAATAGGAAAACTGAGAGGGGGGATGAATCCGTTGTCACAGAATTAAACCATTAATTCAATCATCGGAACTAATACTTAATACTGCTTAAATGATTAATCATCAAATGCCAATGTAGAATCTCAAATCCAACGCATAAACACAATAAAACTAGATTTATGTGGAAAACCAAATGAGGGAAAAACCACGGTGAGGATTAACTCACACTATAGAGAATATCAAAACCGATAACAAGAGGCTCACTACCTAAAATAAGTCTCACTTCCTAAAACAAGGACTCACTGTCTGGAACAAGGACTCATTGTCCAACAGGGCTAAAAACTTGGAGGGATCACTGTCACAGAGATACAAAGAAGACAAAGAAGACTTGTTATAGAGAAACTACAATCCTAATGCAACAAAGGATTCCACCACAATCACTGGATCTACTTGCATGAATGATAGAGTTCACCTTCTACTCATTGCATCTGGAAACTCAACATTAAGCTTCACACTGATCTGCCACACTCGCAACACACACACACACACTTAATAGAATCAATGTCACACCAAACTACACTTTCTCTTTTCTCTTATTACTCTTCTTCTTCACTCTTGTATATTTTCTATCACTAACTCATCTTGTATTTATACCATATTCAACTTTGAAACATATCCAAAGTCGGCCATCCAAATCCAAATTCAAATTAGGTTGGTGCCAAAACATCCTAGGGTGGAATTAGAATGAGGGCGACCCAAATACATCCTTCATAGGGACCCAAGTAGATCCAACATGCTTCATCAACCTCAGAAGTAGTATTTCACATAAGGTCGACCAAACTAGTGTAAAACACATAGAACTATTAATCACGAACTTTCCAAATGCTGAAATGATCTTCAATACAATCAAGGAAACTCAAATTTAGAACCACAAGTTATAAGACTTCATCAAAGAGAAATCTGAAGCAACAAAATTTCTCCCAAACCTCAACCAAAAACACAGAAAACCATAGTTCACAATTGGTGAACACATATTGCACTGTACAACAAATCAAGAACCAAAAATATGGATATAGCATCTTCTAACAACCATAAACAACATGTCTAAATCACACATAGGAGAAAATATGGACCAAAACCCGGAACAACTACCGAACACCTGCAACATATCTTTATTACAATTTTCTCAATATCCTTGACATATACAACCAACAAAAACTAGTTGATCGGTTGACATCAATGACAACAACTTCAATCTTTCCATTCTTGCAATAGTCTTATCAACACATTAGAGAATTGAGGAATTTGTAAACACAAAATTTTAAAAGAATGAAGACTTCTTTGATCCTTAAGGATAGGATGTCAAGAATAAAGGAAAATATGGGGATCTCCACATCTTTGACTCTGAAATAGTGCATAACAAAATATGTTGGGGAGTCAAGTATCAATGAGATACCTTAAATCTTACCTCAAAGTATGTAGGTAAAGAAAAGTATAAACTAATAAGTTGAAAAAATAATATAGTGTAAGGTGTTAAGACTTGGGGGTTGGGGATACCTCATAACTCATGCTAGAATATGTGAGGAAATAGATGGCTGAAATTTTAATTTTGAGAAACAAAATAATGAACGAAATTGATAATGGAGGATTGAGGATGTGAAGGAATCAATCTAAAAATATGCAAGGAGAAGAATGACAAAAACTTCAACTCTAAAAAAGGGCATGTAGTAGAAATCATTTAGAATTAGGGATTATGATGGACTCATAATATTTGCTAGGCAGGATGGTGGAAAAGGATAATATAAATAAAAATGTTATGGGGTGGGGATTGAGGAGATGTCATACCTCATGTCACAAGGGATGTAAATAATAATATGATTGACACTTTGACTCTAAAAGGTAACTTAGTGCAAATCATCATAGTTTTGGGTTTTGAGTTAAAGCATGTCGATAAGGTAAATTCCACAACTCCAAAAAAGATAAAGGAAAAATGGGGGTTCAAGGAAAGGTATGATCAGAAAGAAAACTCTAAAATCCCAACATGAAAAGGAGGTAAAGGAATGGTTTGTGTGGACACGGAAAAAGTAACCCTTTTACTTTTTCTCATGTTCAGGCTCTCCTAGTGGACTTTGGCTTAATTTTTCCTAGATTTAATGTTGTAATGTGGCCAACACATTCACCTTAGGTCTTGGACCCTTGTGAATGATTAAGACTTCTAGGTTGTCTTGTAAAAGTGTACTTGTGAAGTTTTGTAACCCACTTTCACACTTTTCTAGGACCCTTTCATTATAATTCACTTAAATAACTTATTTTTATCACTTACCAAGTCTTATTTTAAAGTGTTGTAAAGAGTTGTAACAAACTCTCACGCTTTTCTAGACTTTTCATCACTAATTAAACCCTTTCTTATGTTTAAATGACCCCTTAATGCACTTTCCAGCCATTCTTAAGTGTATTTTTGAGGATATTCCCATTAGACATCCTTTAATGCACTTTAAACTCCAAAACCCAATGAAACTGCCCTAGTGGGACCAAGTCGCCACCTGGGGCGACTTAGTCCCACTAGGCAAAAAAATCAAAATAATTTTAATTTCTTGGTAGGATTTTATTCTCTTACCCTTGCGGTCATCCTGTGATGTGTTATTTTTAGGAAAATTAGGAAAATAAAGTATAAATAAGGGTTTTTCCTCTCATTTTAACAGCTAATTCATTCAAGCATTCACTCATCCAATCATTCAAGCAATTATCAAGCATTCAAGCACTCTAAGCATAATCAAGTCATCCATTGCACTTCATTGCATATCTTCATATTTACACATCAAGGGTTTGGTAATTTTATGAAATTGCATGTTATCTATTTATCATTTTCTTCATATTTCATATCATTTCATAGGGTTTGATTACCAAAGTGGGGTTTGACCAAGGCAAACCCCTATACTCTAACCCTTAACCCTTTTTCCCCTCTTTGCATGTGTGTTTGCAAAATTTGTATGTAGATTTGTCAAGGATTTTGGTGTCAAAAAGTGGTAAACAATCCATCAAAGTTAACAAATCCCTAATTGAAGCTTGGAGACTCTCTTCAGCCTATTTTCTACAAAATCAGGATTAGACACATGTTAGAAAAGCAAGCGCAGACCGAGAGTTATAGAATCTTGTCCTAAAATTTCAAAAATCTCCAGGTGGAATAAGTCACCATCTATGGAGAATTAGTCCCACTGTCAGGCCTGAAAAGTGGTTTCTGCATTTTTGGATACCCATTTGGTAGATTCTTGTTCCGACAAATTTTCCCAAAAATTGGACTAAGTTGCCCAGCTTGGCATAAGTGTCCCAATCAACATTTCTAGTCAACTCTGTAGGATTCCAAAGCTTCTTTGCATTAGATTTCAGATTCCAAGTGCACCTCTCTAGTTCTATTAAGTTATTTCATCATTTACTTGCATTTTTAGGTGTTTTTTCATATCACAGTGTGTTTTCCATCACTTTGCATTTCTTAGGTTTATCATCATTAAATCATTTCTTTTTCAGATTATTACATTATTACATCATAATTAGATACATTGCATCCCATTTACATTAATCTTGAGTGTAGACATTAGCATTTTGGTCCCAAATTTCTCTCCTTTTAGGTGAAAAACCTAGAAGAGTTAGAGGAACCCTTGGGTAAACCAAAATCATTGTTTACATTTTGGTGAACCATACTTTTGAACATTTTTTCTTTTTATTTCAAGAGCATCCGAGGTTTCACTTGCATTAGCATTGCATTAGGTGTTGCATTGTTAAAATTGCATCCTAGGGTTTTAAAAGTCGCATTCATGAAAAGCTCATATAGCTTGCATTTTTGCATCATTTTTACATTGAAAACAACAAAAATTATGCATTTTCATACTATAGTTGCATTTGTGCATTTGAAAAACATAAATTTGCATTCATAATTTCTAAAAAATCACAAAAAAATCCTCACTGGGACTGATTTTCCACATTGGCCGACTTAGTCCTTTTGCACATTTTGCACTGTAATTTCTGGCATTTTCTACATTTCTATTTTTTGCTCTTACATTACTGTTACAATTTCCAGAATTTCTGATATTAGCATTTTATTGCTACTGGTTTTCTTTTCATTTGCATCTACCTCATCTTTAGTAGCCCTTGTATGAGTGTTTAGTGCCCTATTGATAATACTTTAGTGAGAAGAAGTTCACGACTTCTGGAATCCCGCGATAGCACACTCGTTGTGGACCTTGGGTTGTCTCGAGCTACTACTCCTAGTATTGACAATAGTGCATTAGGCATGGAACCTACCTTTAGCAATACCATGCCTTCCAATAGCATGCAAATTGACACATCAAACGATCACATTCTGCAAGACAAGGTCATTAACATTCATGAGGATTTAGCACATTTGCAACAAGATTTGTGTCTTGAAAACATTTCAACCACTGCAATTCCTGCTATAGACAACATTCATCGCTTGATTGAAAGTGGCAATGACTTAAAATTTATGAAAAGAATTACTGAGATATACAACAAACATGCTCCTTCTACCTCTAGCACATCCCAACCAGCAAACATTGTGGTTAGTCAAGGAGGACTTAACACTCCTCCTTCCACAGTCGCATCCATACCTACCTACACCATTCCGCAAGTCACCACAACAATGCAACAGGTTAGCAATGTGATTCCTTCCTTGACTATTCCTACTAGCATTCCTAATTCTTATGTGGCATTGAATGTTCTCTCCTCTTCCACCATACCATCCATTAGCATTCCATTCACTTTCCCTACCACTACATACACTCCATCACCACCTTCCCTTCCACCTCATCCCACTTACACTGACCCTCTCATCACACAAATTTTCCAAATTGTCTCCTCCATGAAAAAAAATATCCCACATCAACCAAAACTAGAACAAACCACCTACCTATTATGTTCGTAGCAGCCCACTATCTTTATAAATCCTAAGAACATCGATGCCACAAGGAATATAAATGCCTCGATTTGAGAAGTATGGAGGAAAGGGTGATCCTACTAATCATGTCAATGCTTATACATCCTTGTGCAGTGACTTTGTCCTTGACGATAAAATGTTGCCCAAATTGTTTCCTAGGACTTTAAAAGACACTTCCTTAGAATGGTTTTCATCCTTACCCAATAATTCAATTAGTTCATTCAATGAACTAGTTGATGCATTCATAAGCCATTTTCAAGTGCATATGACTCCAAAGAAGAAATTGGCTGATCTAATGAGATGTAAACAAAATGTGGATGAAAAAGTAACCGATTTCATCTCACGCTATCAATCACTTTATGCCCAACTTGATGTTAAAATTCCTAATCTGCATCTCCAAAAGATGTTCATTGAAAATTTGCAAAGTCAAATCCAAGATCGATTGACCATGATGAAATTTCCCTCTTTTATGCACTTGTGCACAACCCTTTGCGATTATCACAATTCGGTTAGTAGTCATGATGCAAAGTCCACTTCCAACCTGAAAAATCTGAACCTAGCACTTCAAACAATTCGCAACCAATTCGAAAACCAAACAAAGGGTTCTTACAATTCAACCCCCCTCCTCAACAACCACCTCAACTAGTCAACAACCAAGTTGTAGCTGTTAAAGGCATGATACCTTACAGTTATGGAGATCCAAAATGATAGTTTACACCATTACCAGGAACTCTTCATAACACAATGACTCAACTTATATAGCAACAAATGATTTCTTTACCTACTGTTAAACCATTGGATCCAACTAAACCTTTTCCTCCAACCTTCCAACCCAACACTTATTTCCATTATCATAGACAAAATGGACATGAAACAGAATAGTGTAAGCGTCTTAAACACATAGTGCAAGACCTCATTGATTTTTTCCATCTATTTGTTTCAAATGTTAATGTTAAAGGAAATACGTCTATTGCCCCACCCAATCAAAATTTGCAATTTTTTACCAATCCCATGCTTAAACATAATGTGCCATTCGTCAAATCCAGTGAAACTCAAAACAATGATGTGATGATTGTTCATAAAGAGATTGAACATACTGATCCTATTCAACATACCACTTTTATTAATCCTATGGATGAAATGGTAGGAGCGATAGATGTTATCCCTCGTAAGGGCCAACCTAAGAAAAATATTGATATTACTTTCTCTTCTAAAGATATTCTTCTGAATCTTCCTGATGGTCCTCTCTACATAGCCAGACATATTTATGATAAGCCCACTAATGGGATACTCATAGATCCCACCTATGGTGAGAATGTGATCACTGAGGAATTTTTGGTATTACATGATCTTTATCAAGATAACTATGACAAACCAAGAGCACGGATTAAAACACATAATGGTTTCACGTGCCCTACGATAGGATCGATCATTCTTCCATTACAAATAGGACCTAAGACAGTGGATGTTTCATTCTCTATCATTCCACAATTAGATCAGTTTTGTCTATGGCTAGGCCATCCATGGCTTTGCTCAATGAAAGAAGTTCCTTCAGTAATACACAAATGTTTAAAGTTTCTGCATGACAATGACATATTCACTATTAACCATAGTAGATTTATCCCTTTGTCTTCTAAAGGAAAATTTTCCTTAGAAGCCTTTTGGCCCGAGCCCATGGAACGCGTCACACCTCACAAAGATTTCTTTTTCATTGCTTATCAAAATTTTAAAGCAAAGAAAATTGTCGAATTGTCCCTCTGCTTTTGACACTCCAATCCTCGATGAGACAATGCTTCAACCTAAAGTTGAACCAGTCTAGATCAACAAACAATAAACACTTCACCTTCTTCATCCAAACGTCCACGCGATAATGAAACCCACCCCATCATGTCCCCCCGCATAAAACAAGTTTATAAAGCAAAAGAGAAAGTGATTGACTTGTTAGGGTTAGAAAGACAGATATCTAACAATTAAATGCAGATTTAAGTAATAAACAGAGAAACTAAAAACACACAAAATAAATTATAACATAGAGAATTTAACGTGGTTCACCCAATCTGGGTTACATCCACCAAACCGCAGCCATCCAATACTTTTATTATCCAGTGCAAAACTTATTACAATCTTGCGAATAATCGTGTTTTTCATCATACTGTACCACCCATCTGAACCCCTTTTTAACAATCTTAGAAGCTTCCAAATTTTGGGTTCTACAAAATCGGATTTTTCCTTTTTCATTGATTTTTTCCCTTTTCCGGTGACGACGTGAAAAAGTAGGAGGAAATTTTTTCTTGGGGGCTGCCACCCCCGAACCCCCACCCAGGGCCCGACCTGGCCCCGGACCCTGGCAAGGATACATGCCAAGGTGTATAGTATACCATGGGCTATATAGTATAGCATGATTAGTCACCACATACCAACAATCTCCCACTTGGAGACTAATCAGGCTCCACACCAACACATGACCCACCTCCTATGGTTCCTTTTGTTTCTCCCCTTGGGGACGAAAAGGAGCCTATGGTGGATCAACCCGCTCTTACACCTACACAACTTCAAAATAGAATCAAAAGAAACCGTAATGCTAGGTAGTGTAGGCGTCGACGTCGTTTCCTTGCTCGTCAATTACAAACTAAAAACAACAAAGAAAATCAACCTCCGCCTTTGAAAGAAGCAGTAAATAACAACCCTCCTCAATCACAACAAAATGATCCAATACAACAACCCCAACTCTTGATAGACCCTTCATTGGAAATTACCCTCCATCCTCCCGTCATAATTAATCTGGATGATGAAAATGATGACGAGATGTCTAAAATCGATGAAGAGGTGCATAATGATTTGAATACATTATTTTCCTCTTCCATGAGCTTAAATGACAAATCTTCTACATCAAGTGTAGAACCTAGTACTGCCCCTAGTTTGGCCCTTGCAATTGTCCCTTTGGACAGTCAACCACCCTCACAATACACTGAACATGATTGGGAGGCGGATGACTTGTTAGATGGTTGAATTGCATTTTCCTTGCTATCCTTTTGCATTTTTTTTTTGTGCTTTTTCTTCTGAGCTTTTATGTGCGTATTATGTTCCCCCATAACGTGACATTTGATGATCTCCTCTCTTTGTAACATTTTTCTATTTGTACCTTTCATTCTTCTCTATGTTGTAGATTGCTTTTTCCTTTTGCTTTTGTTTTGTGTTTTCCTTTTGGGGATGAAACAAAGCGTAGAGACACCCTATGTCTCTTCCATGTTGACCCAAAAGGTCCTTTTTATTTCACTTTTGTTTTTTTTTTCCTTTTGGGGATGACACAAAGCATAGAGACACCCTATGTCTCTTCCATGTTGACCCAAAAGGTCCTTTTTATTTTGCTTTTGTTTTGTGTTTTCCTTTTGGGGATGATGCAAAGCATAGAGATGACCTATGTCTCTTCCATGTTGACCCAAAAGGTCCTTTTTATTTTTCTTTTGTTTTGTGTTTTCCTTTTGGGGATGATGCAAGGCATTAAGACTGAAATGTCTCCTTCATGTTGACCCAAAAGCTTTTTCTTTTCTTTCGCCTTTTCGTTTTCTCTTTGCTTGTGTTTTCCTTTTAGGGACGATGCAAAGTGTTGAGACCACAATGTCTCCTCCACATTGACCCAAAATAGATCTTTCTTTTCTTTCTTTTTTCACTCTCTTTGTGTCATTCTTCCAGTTCTATGTGTATTTGGGGAATGATGATAGTTTCGGGCTCTTTAATAAAAATATTGCAGCAACAAACATGCTGACCCAAAATCCATAGATCCCTTATGTATTTGGTGTTTTCATTTTGGGGGAAACCCCTTCTTTTTCTTTTTCTCCTTTTCCTTCACATGACACAACCTTACTCGAAAACATATGACTTGGGATAGGGGCTTTCCAAGTTGGCTCTCATGTCTTGTTTCTTTTTGCATTTTTCATTCATTACTTTAAAGTAATTGCTCACAGAATGGTGTGTAGAAATTCCTTTAAAGTGGGGGCATACATTGGCATAATTCATTGCATTTTTCTTTCTTGGTTCTTAGTACAGACTTGTTACTTTATACAATGTGTTTTGTAACTTTGTGGATGACATTGGGTGTGATGTATTTCATGAGTGTGATCTGTCTTAGCATATTATATTCCTCTTGGTGGCCTAATGCAACACACTGCATCCCAGGCTAAGTTGTGAATTTTCTATTCTTTGATTGGTCCTCTCTTGGAGACATTAGATACAATGTTCCCTAAGTTATAGACCTCACATGAACTTAACAAGACTCATTTGAACATTTCTTTTGCATTTTTCATTTTACATTTTCATGGCCACCTTGCATAACACAACTTGCATGCATGTGGTGCCATTGCATTTGTTCATGATTTCTAAGCATATGAAGCTTTGCTTGTCTCATGAAGCTCGAACCGACATTGTCTTTGTGGCACCTTATTAAAGTTATCAGGAGGTATAACTTTGATATGGTTGAGCGGGAATCCCATTCTGAGGCACGACTTTCCCCATAGCCACCTTTCGAGATTTCTCACTCCATAGACAACCAAAAGTTTTGTGGCCCTAGAGTGAGTATGTTGTGGATTTCTCACCCCGCAGACAACCAAAAGTTTCATGGCCCCAGAGTGAGTATGTTGTGGACTTCTCACCCTGCGGACAACCAGAAGTTCCATGACCCTAGAGTGAGTATACTTGGGCCTTCTCACCCGGCGGACAACTAGAAGTTTTGTCACCCCAGAGTGAGTACACATTTCTTGTTCCAAAAAAATAGCCTAGATCTGATCCACAACGGGTTGGAAAAACGATCGAAGCTTTCATCCCTTTTTCATCACTTTCATGTGTGTTCCTTTGCGGATTGTGATCCTGGGGGATTGATCATCCCTCTTGATTATTGTTATCTCATCTTACCAAGCATTAGTGCATTCAGATCCCTCTTAGCTACATGTTCAACTACTTTAGTGTGAGTTTGAAGCAAGTTCATCCTCTCACTAAAGTGGGGGCTAATTGTGGACACAGAAAAAGTAACCCTTTTACTTTTTCTCATCTTCAGGCTCTCCTAGTGGACTTTGGCTTGATTTTTCCTAGATTTAATGTTGTAATGTGGCCAACATATTCACATTAGGTCTTGGACCCTTGTGAATGATTAAGACTTCTAGGTTGTTTTGTAAAAGTGTTGTGAAGTGTTGTAACCCACTTTCACACTTTTCTAGGACCCTTTCATTATAATTCACTTAAATAACTTCTTTTTATCACTTACCAAGTCTTATTTTAAAGTGTTGTAAAGAGTTGTAACAAACTCTCACGTTTTTCTAGACTTGTCATCACTAATTAAACCCTTTCTTATGTTTAAATGACCCCTTAATGCACTTTCTGACCATTCTTAAGTGTATTTTTGAGGATATTCTCATTATACATCATTTAATGCACTTTAAACTCCAAAACCCAATGAAATTTCCCTGGTGGGACCAAGTCGCCACCTGGGGCAACTTAGTCCCACTAGGCACAAAAATAAAAATAATTTTAATTTCTTGGTGGGATTTTATCCTCTTACCCTTGAGGTCGGACTGTGATGTGTTATTTTTGGGAAAATTAGAAAAATCAAGTATAAATAATGGTTTTTCCTCTCATTTTAATAGCTAATTCATTCAAGCATTCACTCATCCAATCATTCAAGCAATTATCAAGCATTCAAGCACTCTAAGCATAATCAAGCCATCCATTAGAGAACTTCATTGCATATCTTTTGATTTACACATCAAAGGTTTGATAAGTTTATGATATTGCATGTTATCTATTTATCATTCTCTTCATATTTCATTTCATTTCATAGGGTTTGATTACCAAAGTGGGGTTTGACCAAGGAAAACCCCTATACTCTAACCCTTAACCCTTTTTCCCCTCTTTGCATGTGTGTTTGTAGACTTTGTATGCAGATTTGTCAAGGAGTTTGGTGTCAAAAAGTGGTCAACAATCCATCAAATTCAACAAAGCCCTAATTGAAGCTTGGAGACTCTCTTTAGCCTATTTTTTGTAGAATCAAGATCAGACACCTGTTAGAAAAGCAAGTGCAAACTGAGAGTTACAGAATCCTATCTCGAAATTCCAGAAATCTCTAGGTGGACTAAGTCGCCATCTATGGAGAATTAGTCCTAGTTCGAGGTGGACTAAGTCACCATCTATGGCGAATTAGTCCTAGTTCCAGGTGGACTAAGTCACCATCTATGGCAAATTAGTCCTAGTTCCAGGTGGACTAAGTCGCCATCTATGGCGAATTAGTCCTAGTTCCAGGTGGACTAAGTCGCCATCTATGGCGAATTAGTCCTAGTTCCAGGTGGACTAAGTCGCCATCTATGGCAAATTAGTCCTAGTTCCAGGTGGACTAAGTTGCCATCTATGGCGAATTAGTCCCACTTCCAGGTGGACTAAGTCACCATCTATGGAAAATTAGTTCCACTTCCAGGCCTAAAAGGTTGTTTCTGCATTTTTGGATACCCATTTGGTAGATTCCTATTCCGACAGATTTTCCCCGAAACTGGACTAAGTCACCCAACTTGGCGTAAGTGTCCCAATCAACATTTCCAGTTAACTCTGCAGGATTCCAAAGCTTCTCTGCATCAGATTCTAGATTCCAGGTGTACCTCTCCAGTTCTGTTCAGTTATTTCATCATTTACTTGCATTTTTAGGTGTTTTTGCATATCACAATGTGTTTTCCAGCACTTTGCATTTCTTAGGTTTAGCATCATTAAATCATTTATTTTTTAGATTATTACATTAGTACATCATAATTAGATACATTGCATCCCATTTACATTAATCTTGAGTGTAGACATTAGCATTTTGGCTCCAAATTCCTCTCCTTTTAGGTGAAAAACCTAGAAGAGTTAGAGGAACCCTTGGGTAAACCAAAATCATTGTTTATAGTTTGAAGGAGAGGTATGCCAAGAGGGGAAACTCAAAAACTTGCACACTTTTAAATTTGATTAAAATACACCCCCACACTTGATTTTTTTTTTGCACTTTCTAACACATGAGGGGCACATGGGGGATGAAAGAGAATAAAACTTAGGAAATATTTAATAAAGGGGGCCCAACTAAAATTTTCTGAGATCAATTATCTATGGTGGGTACAATGGGCCCTAAATGTACAAAGGGGTTAATACTCAAGCAAAATTGGATATAGTCAAAGTGGGTACCAACACTAGCTCTAATTAGGGGTGTGTGTCTCTTGTAGGGACATAAAGAGTCTATCTACCTCCAAGATGCATACCAAACAACACAAGACAAACAAATATTGGACTAGGATAACCATACCTCATCATGATTAATAGGGATAAAGATTTTACAAAGACACAAAACACAAATAACACACCACAACATATGTATAGGGAAAAACCATTAATTATAAGAGGCGATGCTAATCCATTGTTCATGACCCAAAAAATTCACAAGACACGAAGTGAAACCCTTGAGTTAGCACATGCATGACCATTTTTTTTAGAAATTGCATATGGAAATGTCACAAGCCATATTATTCTCTATTATAAGTATTTGAGCACCCATTATAATTTTTCCAAACTAAACTAGTATGTACCAACACATACTTTAGCGACTATATTTTAGGTGCTACTCGCCAACCATCATTATTTTTAGGGGTAAAATTCATGTTTTCTGATAAAAACACATCATTCTTGTACCTTCAACCATATTTAAGGTGACAAAAGATGGATGCATAATTGAAAATTTCTATGTTAATCTCAATTGTTTCCAAAATTACACCAACACCATCCATGGATGCCATATTTTTGTTCCATGGTGCACACCTTCACTTTTCATTATGTGAAAACTTGATCAATGCAACAAGTTGTTCCTACCCATCTTCATTATTTTGGAGCAAAAAATTAGTGGTAGAATAGGATGTGACAAAGGGGAAAAGATGGAAAGGTTTTGAATACTCTAAACTTACCAAGGCTGGTGCATCTTGAAGATATTCCTTGATTTGCACATATGTGTTAGTTGATTCCTTTCCCTAGTGACCAATCATTCATTAACATCCTCAACATGAGAAAGGTGAAGTAATAAATCAATATTTATTTTTTCTTCATCATGATCTCCCAAGAGAGTTTCTACACCAACATCAATGGATTACACCTCATTTACGGTGTTGTAACTATCCTATTTGATGTACATGTATCTCTCTTACCTTTGTAGGTTTACCTATTCACAAGATAGGTCCATTTGATCTCTTGGTAAGCTCAAGTCATTTGCATTAAGAGTGCAAGTTATTACTTGAATACAAGAAGGTAGACTTGGTTCTTTGTTCTTCTCATTTCCTACACACTTCATTTCCAATGGATGGGGATAAACTAATTGTGCCTTATCATTTATATTTTCTCCTTCTAGAACTTCATGTTCATGAAATTCAGGCACTTATTTTTATTATCTGCTTTTCACTAGAATATTCTTTCTCTATACTTTTATAACACTATTTTTCCACATATTATTCTTTTCCCTTTGTTTCTTTTTACTATTGTATATGAAATTTCCATATGATCTAGTAGCATTAACATTACTAGGTGTAAGTAATTTCCCATTCCTTGGTTGATATCCACTTTGGATATACACTACTATTGCATTTGAATAAGCTATTTTATCTTCATTTGATATCTTAGATTGTTGTGATAACTACATGTGTTCCCTTGGATGTTCATTATAGTGAGTAGCGTACTCATGTTAATTTGGTTCAACACTATGATCATGTTGAAAAATGAAATCAATTATAATAATCAAAATAGTGAATTTCTCCATCCATGAATTTTTCTTCAACTACATCATGCTAACATTTGCATTTGGTTGGGCATAACTCATTCATTCCATTTCAAATCTCTGCATTTATGCATTCACTCTATTCTTGAATATATGGATGTGGCTATATGTTTCTACATCTCCTTTAGATAAATCATGTACATTCTCCACATGATTAGTGCCTAGTTGCATATCCTTATCAAGATGAATACCCATAGATATACTATTATCAACACGATCAATCATAAAGATAAGGTCATTGAGTTGTAAATTGTCTTGAAGTATATTAGAAAAAACACATCCCTCAAGATTTTCCTTCATTTCACACCCTATAATGTCAACCATGATGTCATAGTCATTACATGGATTATGAATATCATTTTTATTAGCTCTTCCAATTTGAGCAGACGAATAATTCATTTCATTCCCATTTGAGAAAACTTACACATTAGAGGTAGCACTATCATCAATACAATAAAATTCAATAGAATTAGGAAGAACATTATGCATGAAATCATGCTAGGGAACTTCAATTTGAATGTCTATACACATATAATCTATTCCATATAATAAATCTATAAGACCTGAATCATTATTCTAAAAAAAATTGCACACTTATTTTCCTTTTCACTACTAGATTCATTACAATAAGCATGAAAAAATACTTTAACCTCCTTAGAGTATTCAATATCAACTTGATTATCACAAAGAATATCCTCAAGTTGATTCTCTACTTCAACTCCATCATAAAACAAGGAAAAAATCACCATCTTTCTTATAAATATTAATAAATTCTTGAATAATAGAAGAAAGGTCATCAACACATAAATAGTGTTGATGAAAGACAAATACAAGATTATCTCAACTAGAGAAATGGTGGTTAGGGAAGCTAAGCAACCACTTCCTATCATCACTACACAAAGATTTTGGAAAATAACTCTTCCAAAAAATCACACTACTATGTGAAGTTTGAAAAATGCTCGAATGTGATTATTCTCTCTTAGGATATTATGTCCATTAAGCTAAATAATCTAATTAAAAATTTCTTGTGGCATTATTATCATCTAATATTTTACCAAAGATAGGTTTGAATTTTTACATAGATGCTCATTGGAGGAAATGGGAGGTTGAACTTGATGATTTTTGATAGACTCAAGTATCCTCAATAACTCTTTTACTTCAACTATCTCTCAATCTCCATATTCCCCTTGAGGTTGATGACTTATAATGGCTATAGATTTGGGTTTAGGCTATGTTGTAACAAACGTTGATTGACTCACCCGGTCTTGGTGGTTTGAGACATTCTTCTTTGATTATGAAACACTTTGAAATAAACATGAAGAAGGTATATGGTCATTTTAACCCATAGACACAACATCACTATGGTAATCAAAATAAAATTGATTATTATAGATATATATTTTTAGTAGATGAACTATATGAAGGGGAAGACTTATGATAACCCTTATACTAGTTCCCATGTCTTGAATTTTACAATCAAAGTAAGGATAACTCAGAATTTATATGTCCAATAATTCCTTACATGAAATATGATTTTTCTCTCAATAAATTTCGGGGAGAAACTCTTTATGTACCTTAAAAAATTTACCATACCTTCTTGAAATGAATTTTGGATCTATCACAATAGGTATAAAAACACTATCACAAATAAAATTCTCATAATAGAGTCACCTCCTATTCAAAGAGGATAGAGACCTCAAACAAACTAAAATCACTTTAAATATAAAACAAAATTTGAGTTTGATCCACCAATAGAGCCTTACATCTTCACAAGCATAACACCATATCTTCAAATTCTTCATTATATTTCTTCAATATTAGGTCCCCAATAGAGTTTCTAATCTATTGGTGTTTCTTTTCACAATAGACCCAATTATAAGGTACACACCACAATATCTAGACACATGGACAAAATTTGTCCAGACAAAGAGAAAATGCCTATGATCAAAGCAAGGGTTATGAAAGGCTAATGAATAAAAATGTGGATAGGAATATTTTGTAATTTAATCCTTGCCAAGTTCAAGAGGGTGTTACTAAATATTTTTGAAAGATAACATAAGCTATTAGAATACACAAAAAATTGAATCTATTCATAAAGACATCCCTAGAACTAGCCAAGTCAATAATTCTTTATATAGATTTCCTAAACTTGGAAGTCACAAACCTCTATTTATGGTATCTAGGCTATATGATGTATCATAAGATGGAAAAATAATTAATAATTCATATAGATAAATTAAGTTATCGTCACTTACAACATCATTAACCTAGGAAAATACATTGTATAAAGACCCTCTAACCATTTTCATTAGTTGTAGGTTCACAAAGGATAAATTTTAAAGTTTAATAACACTAGATTACACATAATGGAAGGAAATTAAATTTACAAATAATTTATTAGTTTCTTCATTTTACAAGTGTGTAGGATTAGCTTCAACTGCTAGACCATTGCCTATTGAACAATAGAAAGAGAGTCAAATCTAGATGAAAAACCACAATGGCAAACTAAACCATAAAATTCAATTGATCCTAGTGTACTTGGATTTACGTTGTAGAGCTTAGATCCTCAATTTCACTACTATTCATTGAAATACACCCATTCTTAGTAATCCATAATAAATTTAAATTATCCACATATTAGTATTGAAATAATTCATACTTTTTCATATAAATGCACATGTAGAATAATTTTACTACACCCCTTGAATGCAAACTAACTAAGATGTGATATAAAGAACAAAAAAAATTATCTAGGAATTCCTTGAATAGCCTGAAGCACTCAAGAAAAATAGAAATGTAAAATGAAAATAAAAGTAATGTCTTATATTAAAAAGACATCAAAAAATTTTGACACAAATAATATTGTTTTATATTAATTAGACACCAAATATAATGAACATATACAACATGAGCCATATTAACCTCAACACTTTAGAGATTTCTTAAAAGCATGAGCCGCATAGACCAACCCTTGAAAATTCCCCACAACCTAGTAGATATAGAGGATGAAAAAGTAAGATGGAAGTAGATGTAGACACAATCCACTATCTAGACACTTGATTTACAACTATAAATGAAATTTTCTTGTGGTATATTATAGATCCTCATATTGTAATAATTGCAAGGGAGGAATGATGGCCATTTCCTTTCGAATAATTAGTTTAAAAATCACATTAGGAAAAAAACTCCTACAGAAGATGGAAACAACCTTTTACTTTTACATCTACTTAGGGTAAAAAAATTATCCTTTTTCCTTCAACAATAGATTCTTTAGTAGTAAAAATGACTTGCACATCCACACAAGATCACATGGGCAAATAGGAACTATAAGAATTTATTATAAAAATCCTTCCTTTATTCATTCCCCCAATGTAGCTCCTTCTTATTTACCTTTGCAAGCTCAAAGCATCATGATCTAAGAGTTCCATTTTGGGTCATCCCATAATAATGAGTCCCAAACTTGGGACATCCTGATTTTTACCTAAAATCGCATATTTTTTTGAAAAACTAATGTTTAAGCCTTGAGGGATTCTATCTAAAGGGTTTTAATTGAAGAGGGTTAGATAAGGGTTAGATAATACCCCCTTAGATCAAAACCCCTTGGATAGAATCCCTCTAGTCTTAAATCATACCCACAATGGAGTCTCCTTCACACCTACCAAAATGTTGGCAAAAAAACACTTTTTCTTTACCTTTCGAGGGAATAAATAAAGTCATTTAGAAATTATGTTTTGTAAGTATGTAGCTCTTATTATAAGCTTTTAAAAAAGTATAATTTTAAATATTTTTTAATTTTATTATTCTATTTATATTCTATTTCTTGTGAATGATGTTTTTCACTAAACATCAAGGTATTTGTTCCACACACACGAAAAATAGAAAAATAGAGATTTAAAAAAAAAATGTGTGCACTAGGTATTGATGTTCTTGTTTCAACAAAAATAATAACAATTTCAATACTTAAAAAACAAGTTTTGTGTGACGTCATACACCTATGTCGAGATTATAATTACTTCGACTTCAAAAACAAATTAGAAAAAAAAAATACGCAACAAAAAATTATGAAAAATATTCATGCACTAGATATTGATGCTGAAAATCTATATTTTAAAAATTATAGTTTTATCCTTTCAATAAAAAAGTTATGCATGATGACATAAACGCCACTTTTTAAAAATGTTGTTTACTATAAAAAATAAGTTATTAAAAGTTACATAAAAAAATTCACAATTTATTTCTAATTTTTTAAAAATATATATATTTAGAATCTACACACAAATCCTCACAATCACTATTTCACATTATCTCCAAATTATTAATTTTTTAGTTGCTATAGGTTTCATTAAGTGAAATTTTGTAAAAAATGTTTATATTAATGTCCTACTTTGGCCAAAAAGTGGCACACAGTATTGTGGGCTGACCCTTTTGGTGTGGATTGAGTAGGATGAGATCATTCCATTGATGATCACAAACTTATATTGAGAGGGGGGTGAATCAGTATAAGACTATTTTTTACCCTTTTTAAAATTAACAATCACAATAACTTTAAATGTACAATATTAATAAATAATAATGCACGAGGAACACAATATTTATGTGGAAACCCTTTGAGGAAAAAACTATAGTAAAATATTATTTTATATAAATATCTCTTACAAATTTTCTAGCCACCAACCTACTAGAGACACCAATCCTCAACATTTAAGCACCAACTCAATACTAGACACCAATCTTCTTCAAGAAGAGGCACCAACCTCTCAAATATGAGACACCAACCTCTTGATAGATGAAGTATTTGTTCTCCTTAATGATATTCTTTCCAAAATCTTCCTTTGAATGATCTTCAACTCTTCTCAAATTTGTTGGTGTATATATGATTTTCATCTTATTCTCCACACACTTCTCCACATTCCACAACCTCTATTTATTCTTTCACCAAGGAAGGCAACTTCATGAATGGTTTTATTGGTTCACAAATGAGATGAATTTCCAATATTTTATACCTTTTCAAAGTGTCTTAATATTTCCAAATTCGGGCGCATCATTTAGGGGTTAGCCCATATAAAATATTATTTTATTTTATTTTTAAACACAACTAACATGGGCACCACACAAAGGGGGGTCAAACCTATGATTTAAAAATTATTTTAATTTAGTTTTGAATCCTAATAAGGGCACCACTATGAGGGGGTCAACCAAATTTGGGATATGAATTTTAATTTTAATTTTTGCTGCCATGTAAGAATAAGATCTACTCTTTGAATTTGATTTAGTGGCCTTTCACCGTCACAATATCTTTTGTTGAATGCATAAGACAACTAAGAGGGAGGTGAATTAGTTGTACATTCAAATCTGCATTAGTCTCTTAAACCCTTAACAACCATTAAACCCTTATCATGCATTAGCAAAATAATGTAAACACATCCAAACACATGAGAACACCATATTTACATGGAAAACCCAAAAAGGGAAAAACCATAGTGAGGATTAGCTCACAAAATAAAGCAATTACAACATCGAATACAATAGGCTCACTGCCAGAGGGCTCACTACTAGATTAGAAAGAAGAAGAAAGAAGATTATCACAATGAGAAATCCATCCTAGAGCAACAAAAAAGATCCACCACTGTATCACTAGATCATTCACACTTTCTTTGAAGAATGTAGACACCTTCTGCTCACTGCTTCCAGTAGTCTTAGGCATTAATACTTGCACTGCATTTCACACTTTCACACTTCACATCTCAACACTTCTCACCACACATCACACACTCATCCTCCATCAATTCATCACACATATATACCATCCTCAACCTTGAAAACAATCTACAAGATTGGCTATGCACCTCAAACGTGTAAATTCAAATTAGTTTAGCACTAGAACATTCCCACAGTGGAGAGGAATGAACGCAAACCACATCACACCTTAACTCATACCTAAATCCACATATACACGCCACATCACACTTCTACAAACACTGAAGCATATATGAAATTAGTGTAAACACCCAAGGTCAGTAGAACATATGTTAACGCCATTAAGCATTTAAGTACACACTTCCTAAACTCCAAAGACGACTCGCAAACCACACCACCACTCAAACACAATCTAGAATATTCCATCAAAACCTTGAAATCCAATAAATCCTTCACAACAACATACACTTGAAGAACATAATAACTATGTATACCCAGTTAACCTTTTGATAGTACCTTTTCAAAATTTCCATGGTGCCATGTTGTTACTCTTAATATCTTGAGTTTAGTGGTCATATCTCTAGTTAGGGTTTTCATTTTTATCTGCTAGGGTTCACCATAGGGTTAAAACCCTCTTTAAACCCTTCAAACACTAAACCCTTTGCTTTATCTTCAATTTGGTCATTGACCTGCTTGTGCCCATTATCAATCATTTAAGTCACTTCTTATGTCATTGACTTCGTTCATAAATTGACCTCATTGCCTAGCTAAATTGGTCATCGTCCCGCTTGAAATATTTACCTATGTCTAAAGTTATGCAGGCCTGAAATATTAAATCTTCATGTTATGTCCCACAACTTGTATTCTATTGGTTCCCTGCCAGCTCGCACCATTAAAATATTCAAGTAAAAGGTTGTGTGCGGTAGCGAGCATGTGTCGTGTGTCCATTCTTGTGATGGGCCCTATAGGTCCCCAAGGTAGTACTAATGAAAGGCTTCAAGAGCTAATGGCTCCCATGTGATGTCCTAGTTAAATCTCAGCTATTCCTCGCTAGCCCACGAGGGACCCACATGAGGATTCTAATTCCTTATGGGACAGCGGGCAGATGCCACCTGGCACAATCTGTAGTGTTCAAATGGACTATTACAAGGAATAAATATTTCATTAAATTTTTGGAAATTGTGGAGGTGATAAAGGGAAAGCTACTAAAGGGACCTATAGTGCATGTGGTCAAAAGGTGATCGAGATGTTTTAATCTCAGTTTTTCATCTAGTGAAAGTGTTAAGCACATACGCATAGGCTTGGAGGCTTAAAAGGTGAGCATGTTAAAGTCTACATGTTTTATTTGGGTCATTTCCCACCAGCTTGCAACCGTTGATCGTATCCTAGAAAACCCATGTGATACAATGAGTTGATGACACGTGGATATCACCAAGGCTCGTAAGGCATGGTGGAGCTCACTGGACAACAAGGAAAGAGCTCCACATGGAAAAAATTTATAGGTTCAATGTCAATGTCAATGTAAGCGAATTTTTCAAACATGTGTGACTCCATCTGAGTTGTTCATCAATCCAACTGGATGAAGGGTCAAAAATTGACATTCAAACTTACTAATGGGGTAGATGGAGCCATTCTGGTTTGCACGAGTGAGCAGTAATGGCGGATATAACATCGTAAAACCAATTGAATGGATTTTTCACCATAAAGGCAGGATTTCAAGCATAAGGCAAAATCACAGAAGCACTTTAAAGCATTCAAATATTTTTTACAGCTTTGTTTGAGCTCTGTGTGTCCACAATTAGTGTTTCTAAGCGTACACAAGCTAGTAAGTGAAAATTACCCTCTTTGCATTAAATTTTATTGCAAATTCTATGTAATTGTTGGTTTTGTAAATTAAATTATTAATTAGGGCATATTTTAAGGTTTGACATTTGTCAACATGCTTTCAATTATTTCAAAATTTCTTTGCTTATTCGTGTAAGCCTTAAGCCCTAGTTGCAATCAGTTAAACCCTAAGTTGTGTCAATTCTCAATATAATGGTGCCCCCAAAAGCCCAATCTTCTAGTTCTAACCCAAAGCCTAAAGTATGACCTTTTTTTTAAGAAATATTGGACTAAGTGCCCCCTTCCACCACTAATAAATGTATAGTTCAACCTATATTTCAAGGTTTGGGAGTAGGAGATGGAATTTCCAATAGACAATATGCCATTAAGGATATTATATTACCAATATCTAGATGGACTCTCTTCACCTATATGTTTGGGAAGAGGAAGTTTAAGGTCCCAATCAACAATCCAAGGAGGCTAGATATAGAAAAATTGGTTGTTCCCAATGTGTACCATGATATTGATCTTCTAAAGTCCATAACAGCTAACTATGACCCTGTTGTTTGGGTTATAAGGACGCATTTAGGTGTGGAGATAGTTGACATCACTAGATCAAGGTTTATTGGTGTTTTTAAATTAAATTCTACAGACAGGGAGCCAATTGACCTAGTAGAGTATGAAAAGATAAAAGTAACCTTCAGGGTTACACATTAACTAATTTCATGGGAAGGGGAAAGAATAGAGTCAAGATCAAGCTAAACCCATCAGACAAGGAGCCCTTCCCAATTGAGAATTTTGAATTCTATTTTAAAAGAACCTTCTATGACTTGTGCCAAATTTTAGGGCTTGACCCTCCCACATGGATGCCAGTAGCCTTCATGTACATGGCAACCAACATTCAACAATCAATGTTCAATCAGTCGTATGACTTTGCGACCTACTTATCAAATGAAATCCACAAGGGATTGCCAGCTCTAAAGGCTATTGAGACTAGTGTTAGATTTTGGTGGTATTCATTGTTGATTCATATGTTTTTGTATATGGGAGCTAAGTATTTTGGAGAGGAAATAAAGTTAGAAAGACAGGATGAGAAGGGTGAGGACCTCCCTATCCAAGCATGGACTCATCTTCTGGATATGGATGATCAAAACTCTAGATTTATTGTCTTTTTAAATGTTTTTAGTTCAAATTTGAGGGGATATTTAGTGATGGATCCACCTAGGATCCCTAAAGATTTGCATGAATTTTTGAGACCCAAGGAGAGGAGGCTTGAACTAGGCATCAAACACAACAAGGGAGATATTATTCCCTATCCCGATTACACAATCCTCTAAGTTTATGGCACCAATGTCACACCTCATGTCTTCCCAAGGGATATGCCAATGAGGATTGGTTTCCTTGAGGTCGTGTGGAAATTGGGGAATATTGAAGATACCCACCTGGTTGGGATGAAGAAGGGAACTCTTTTCCCCACTTATACTATTTTCTCTAATTTTGTTATGGTTAAAGATGAATGGAAGAAGATTGTTCCTAAGATTGAGCCTCTTGGAATGAAGTGTTGTAGACACAAAAAACATGATCTAGATGGTTTTATGGTGTGGTTAAAGGATAGGATCAGGGTAGGACAATTTTGGCACAACTTTTGTTTTCCTAAGGATGTGATCAAAAACATTTTTGATCTACAATTGCAAGAAGAGAGAAAAATGAAGTGGTTGGCCTTTGTTAAATTAGACAAGGCAAAGCAAGATAGAGATCCCAAGTTTAAGGGGGCATTCTCTGATATTGATAATTATATTGTGAAGATGGAGACAATATTGCAAAATTTTGACAAGGTGGTGGGCAAGCTTAAAGAAGAGAGAGAGGAGCAAGATAAAGGAAAGGAACCAATGGTTGAGGAAAGGCCCTCATACCAGCCACCTCCAAAGAAATTTGTATTTTCAAGGAGAAAGAGTATTGTAAGAAAGGAGCAGATTGCTCCCACTCTCACTCAATCTGAAGGATCCAGGGTCTCTTCTCCTGTACACCACATGTCATCCCCTCCACCTGTGAGACCACCATCCCCACCTGTCATTGATCTTGACTCACCTCCAAGGGAGTCATCACCAAAAAGAAGGAAATTTGAACCATCCAATAGTGTTGTATCACTTGGGCTAGTTGATTATCTTGTTGACTCAGATGAGGAGGTTATTGTTACCACTAAGGAGATGATGTAGGTTATGCCTTCACCCCCAAGGGAGGTGAATCTACAAATTCAAAGGCTAATATTGAGCAAATTTGATCTCGTTGGAGTTAACAATGTTGATGATGTTAGGGAGAAGGCATGCAATGACTACATAGATAATGACATTTTTGTCAAGACTAGTGCTTTCCAGGAATTTGTTTGGAGAGCAGGAAAAGAGGAATATGATGAAAGTGTGAAAATTGGAATGATTCAAAGCCCAGAGTTTCCAAGAAAAGTTATTGAGGATAGAGTTCTTGCACAAATGAAAGAAAAGTACAAAGAACTAACACCTGTGGAGGGTAGGAAACTTGTCAGAGAAAGTGGAGTTCTACTTTTACCTGAGTGGGACATGGAATCTCCCATATCCCTTTGATACAGTGAGGAGACACAATGCTCCTATTTTTGCAATTGAGGGGGAAGCAACAATAGCCTTGCATGGGTCAGCATTTAGTCCATAGTGGGACACATTGGCCATTTGGGAATTAACTCCTAACACAAGCAAACCTAAATTTGTAGAGCCAACAGCTGATTTGAGAGGAGGGCTAATAATAAAGAGAGCGTCTGACACTCCAACAGTAGAGGCAACCACATTGGTTGTGAATGTGGCTTAGTTTATTAAAGCTACTATGGAATCATTACAGGAGAAATGCAATAAAAAGAATAAGGAATATAATGATTTGGTGATTGCATATAATAAAGATGAGTAGAAAATTGTAGAATTGCAGCTGGAAGTTGCAATGTTGAAAGAGCAGTTGCAATCACAACAGCCCATAGCTCCAATACAATTCAATATTCCTCTTTCTCCTCAATCTCCTCTAGCTCAATCACCACCTCCTGCCTATTCGCCCCCTCCAACTTCTACATAATTAGTTGTGTACAATCTAGATAATGTGCCTATTACATACCTTACTCCAGGTACATCAACTACAACCCCTCCAAAGGAAATGACCAAAGAGGAATTGATACAACAAATGGAGGTTTTTGATCAATTGTTTGGATTGTATAATGATAATATCTTTATTGTTACAAATGTATTGGAACATTATTTATCCAAAGCAATAAAAAGAGTGAGAAGTGTCTACTTTAACTATTCTTTAATGTTTCAATCAATAAGTATGTTAGAGAAGGATAGATCCATTGCTCTCCCACTAATGCAGACATGGGTCCCTAGGTTAAGTGTATTGAAAAACATGGTTATTGGGTCCACCTATGACCAAAACAAGCCACTGCAGATAGCTCCAACCTATAGAATAGTGAAGGAGATGATTGATAATCAAGGGTTGGTTGATCTAATGGAGAAGAGGATCAAGGCACTATTGAGGAAGTTTGATGAGAGTGATCTTGGCCTCCTACCAGACATTCTCAATAATGAAGGAGGTGTCAAAACCTATGAGCAGTGGAGAGGTCATATGGATATAGTCATCAATGTAGAGGCCATACTACTTTGTGAGGAAGGATATGTGAATATGGCTATGCTAAAAGATAGTATGAAGAAGTTGTCAGATACCAGTGCATTTTTGGAAGAATTTGACAAAGATGCAAATAAAATAATGGTAAAGTATAGTCCCTACAAGACAAAATTAGATGAATTTATGGTCTTCAATTAGCCTACTGAGGAAGACTATACAACATGGGACAACAAGTACAATAATATTCCAGACTTGTGATCTTTTCCAGTGGTGATATGGCAACATTTTTGGTCTACTTGGCATCTCCAATAATCTACAAAACTTTCAAGGGGCATTAGCATAGGTTTTTGTCATTTTGTACACATGAAGTTTTGTCTTCACATGCCATCTCAGTTTCCTTGGGAATCCTTCAAAGATAAATGAAGAAAAGAGCGGCAAAGCACCTCAAAGGGACAAAGATTTGCAAATGCAAATATAACGGTTTTGTCCTTAGAATGTTCCCATATTTTGAAATGTAATTGTGATTGTCAAATGCAAATGTGACAAGTGTACATTGGCCTGAAGCTTGTTTTGCTCCCTTGTTTCTATAAAAGGGAAATCAAGGCCAATTACATGGGTTGTTGATTGATCTCCAAAATAAATTTTGTGATAGATAGTACATAGAATAGAAGTTGAATCTATATCTAGGATTTTGATTCTTTCTTTCGGCAAGTTTAATTTTGTATGACAGTGCTAGCATTTGAATACAAGAATGACATAATTTTCAAGCCAATTCTCTCCTTGTGTATTCTTTATGTGAATTATCAATGGAAATGATCAAAGGTATTTTCAATGATCTTCATTGCGTTCCAATGAATTTATGATTTTATCTTTTTTTAATTCAAGAAATTAGTTACATCACTTTGATAGAATGATAGATTTATGTATTTTGAGTACAAGGATATGATAATGAGTTTCAGTCTTGAATATTTGAGTATAATTTTGTAATGCAGTGTTGTAGAAGCTCTATGATGCTAGGTTATAAGATGTTGTTATTAATCGTGATTTGTGTTAAATTGGACTCCATACCCTAAGTTAAGGCACTGGTCTAGGACCTATACTTATTTTACATATTCATGATCTTTCACAAACACTACATTCAAAATCATTAAATCTTTAGTTTACTATTGAAATGTATGTCAAGTTGAAGTCTACCATGCTCTATTATTTATGAAACAATTAATGTGTAAAGAATTTTCCAAATCTTCACATTCTTTGAATTGTCAAGAAATTGTGTGTAGAGCATATCCATTATTTACAATGTACAAGGTTAATTGGCATAGAGGATCTTAATTACATTGTGTGGGATCACCCTCTCAGGTCTTGCAGAGCCCAAAGTGTAGGAGGAAAGTTATTTTGTAGCTTTCACTCATTCGTTGACCAATCCCTCCAATAAGCTAACCATTGGAAGATGGAAATTCCATAAGCTATTTGTGAGATCCATTTGGTATTTAAAAAACATCAACACCTTCCACACACTATAACTCATGAATCCAACCTTGTGGGTTACCAAAACTCAAACAACTCAGACTGAAGATAGATATGAACACTATAAGCACACTTCCAGATCCGCAAGACTAGAAACCATAATGCGGAGAAATACAGAGCAAAACCATTTCTCCCGGACATTACTGCATCACAATTCACACACTAGTGAACACAACTTCTTCTGTTGAATGATCTAGAACATGAAACTTTGGATATAACACCTCAACACCTCTGATCAACATATCTAAACCACACAAGAAGATCTTCAACCATGAAGAAATGCAGAGTAAAACATTGAACACCACTTTGCCACATTGAACTCTCTTTTTAATCAAATTTTCTCGAAAGCACTTGGAAACCAAGCACCACAAACATAATCTCAACATCTGCAACACCTTCTCAACATCTCAACCACATAAGAGGTTGAACATCCACAAACATATGCTCGTCAAATAAACACTAGAGGTTAACATCAATGAAACTACTAATGACAACATAATGTAACCAGTCAAAGCATCTCCATAGGTTGATATCAATGCAACAACAAAGATCTGTTGACATCAATGACAACACAAACTTCCAACATCTTCTTCTTTGGTCAACGAATACCATCATGATGAACTTTCCATCAATCTTCACCTTCAAACTCCTATATGCCTTTGACATAAATGACAATAATTCTAACCATTTTGGTATGTGTTGAATTCATAGGAGAAATGAATTATTCAACATTTAACCTAGTTTATGTTTCTATGAGAAAGGAAATACCATCTAGATCAACTATTGGATCTTTCCTTTATAATCTCTAGGTGACATGTGACATTCATCAACATATGCAATTTTCTAACTTCCTTTACAATTTTGTGGGATACTTTTTAAAAAAATCATCCAAGCATTTTTTGGCATTTAGAGGTTATAGGAACCTTCCATCAAAGTTTTAGAGGTTCAAGGAATTTTTTAACCTCTAACACTTTACTTTATTTCATCTTGTCATCACTTTGGAGGCTTGGGGAACTCATGTGCCTCCAAAATTTAGTGTTATATATTTGTATCCTCAAAAGATGAATATTTTGGGGATTAGAAGAATCTTAGTACCTCTAACATCACATTTCCTTCACCCTATTAGCATTTGAAGGTTAGAAAAACTTGATAACCACTAACTTTCACTTGTCGATGATTTGACTATCTTGAACCTTGCCAATGTTTCAAAGAGTTAGGGAACCTTGTAACTTGCCAGCAATCTCTTCATTCTACTTCATGGAAAGGAAATTGTCATTTTTTTAGAATTTAGAAGAATTGAAACTTTGACATGGTGTTATTAGCCCATTGGGGAGTTAGAGAATTGATGAACTTGTTAACCCAACATTTTAATAAGATGCATATGATATTAAAAAAGTATAAGGTTAGGATATTGGGTATTGGGGTCAGGGATACTTCATGGTTCATGCCAATAGAAGGAAAATAGGGGGATTTCAACATATTTGAATTTGAAAGAATTCTTAAGGTAATATATCAAGGATTCAAGGATTTAAGAGATTAATTAACTCTAACCCAAAATTATGTAGGTAAGGATAAGTTTGAATCAATGTGATCAAAAAATAATATAATGTAAGGTGTTAGGGTTCAAGAGTTGAGGATACCTCACAACTCATGCTAGAAGTATATAGGGAAAAGGATGGCCAAAACTCTAATTATGATAAATAACATAATGAAAGGGATCAAGAATCAGTGATTAGGGATGTCAAGGAATCAATGCCAAAAGGATGTAGGTAGAGGGATAAACAAAACTTAGAATTTGAAAAAAGAACATATGTAGCAGATATGATCAAGAATCTGAGATTTGGAAGGACTCATATTGTTTAGCAGGAAGGAGGACGGGAAAGTATACTCCACAAGTCCAACTTTGAAGGATATATAAAGAAAAAAATTAGGGATTTAGGGATCAAAGAGATTTCATGCCTCGTGCCACTAGGGATGTGATAAGAATACAATTGACACTTTGAATTTTAAAGATAACTTAGTGCAAAGCATCAGAGTTCAAGGTTATGAGGAAAGGCATGTCGATAAGGTAAAGTTCACAACTCTAATTAAGACAAAGGAATAGTGAGGGTCAAAGGAAAGGTATGAACAAAAATATATTTTTTAAATCTCAATAGAAAAAGGGAGAAAAGGTGGGGATTGGAGGAGAGGTATGCCAAGAGGGAAAAATATGAAACATAAAAACTTTTGAAACTCTAAAAATTGCACATACTTTAAAATTTGAATAAAACACATCCCATCCTCTCTCTTTTTTCAATTTCTAATATATGAGGGGCACATGGGGATGGAAGAGAATAACACTTAGGAATAAATTAACAAAAGGTACCCAACTAAGGATTTATTCTAGATTAGTTATCTATGGTTGGTAAAATGGGACCTAATTGTAAAATGGAGTTAAGACTCAAGCACAATTGGACATAGTTGAATTGGGTGCCAATGGACGACAATATATTTTAAGGTGCATGTTGTTAGATTTGAGAGGGTAAATAAATTGTTTGAGCACAAGAATTTTTTTGTATATATTATAATATTTTTCTTTAGATAATTTACTAGAGAGGTGGTATCATTCTAAATGGGATTTTTCTCGAAAGGGTTTCTCAAGGTAAAATATGAATTTATTGTGTGTTTACTTGTTATTATATTGTACTAGTTTTGGATTTTGAAATCCATTGAACATAGTTCTTCTCTTAAGATTATTAGTAGTTTCCAATTAGTGTTATTGGAGCTATGGTTTTACAACATCGAGGAGGGTAGTTTTTTCTTGTGGTAATGTTTTCTCGAGTGGGAATTTTTGTAGGTGAGTTTATTTTTTGTTGATAGAAAAGACGCAAGAATGTTGGAATTGATTATGTTGATTTGAACAATGTAGATAGGAAGTGGGAGAACGTTGGGAAAATTGTTGTAAACTTTGCATATAAAAATTAATATTATTGTAAGTTGTTGTCCACTTAGGGTGTGTTTCCACACTTGATTAGATAAATTCTCTTAGGTAATTGATATATGTAACATTGGGAAATGTATTTTAGTTGGGGATCACATGAAGAATATCAATGAAGACAAGTTTATGGAAGGAGAAGCATCACCTTGGGTACATGGGTCCAATAGGACAAATAATATACACGAGAAAGCATTAGAATTAGAATATGAAGAGACTCTCAGGGGATGTGAATAGTCACATGGGGTGTTTGTATGGACCCGTGGATCTTAGGTTTATATCTTTGGGAAATAATTGATTATTTCCTATTTTCTATTTCCTCCTTAGCTATATATAGAGTTCTTGGGTTAGTGGTTAACACAAGGATGCAATATAATATTGTGACAAGATCATAAGAATGCATGGAAATGGATATATAGTTACACATTGTCTTAATAATTTTCCATATGCTTTTGGATTGATTAAATGAAGGAGAGAAATGTATAGAGTTCTTTGAAAATAGGTTATTTGAGAGTGGGATTATATTGAGGATGGGTTCATTGAAGGAGCTAAGTCTGCAATTAATTCCATAGGCGTTGAGCCTTTAATGAATGCTAAGCAGAGCCGTAGCACCATCTGGGTAAAGGGATAAGGGAAACTGCTCTTTTGGGTGCTCAGAGCTTAAGCTGTAAATCATTGCATGAGTTCGCCGTAGGCATTTACTGTCTGTTACTTGAAGAAAGTAATTCAGTCTTGTGATTAAATGTACGAGTACCGTATTGTATGGTTGGCTTAACTATGGCACGCTTGATATGACTACTTAGGAAGCTGTGGCCACAGAAACAGCCAAGCAATAGATGTATCCCTTTAATCTGGCTGGATACGCTACTCAACATCCTAAGCTAAGCTAAGCGTTGCAAGGGCCCTCAATGCCATTAAGCGAGTTGGCAGGTGAGTCGCTAGAGGATTAAATGATCAGAATATGTGTAATGTGAAAAATAATAAATAGCCTACCAGTGGCATGAAGATCTAGTAGGTGGACCAAGCAGTACGGAAAAGATTACCCACCAGATCCACCGCCCAAATGTCACATCTTAATCCTCCCGTGGTAGATTTCAGTCATTCTCATTAATGCACCGGAGACTCCAAGCTTTCTTTAATCGTCTTTATTTAATTTAAATGTTGATATGATGTAGGCTTTAATCGTTGGCTTGTGTTAGTGCTGCAGGCCGTATGTGGCTCTTTTGCTAAAATGTGCAAGCTTTCCAGCGCTTTGAACGACTTATCATTCATGCTAAGTCAATCATATGAAGTGTTTCTGTAGCTCATTTTTATTGCAGTTGAATGAATGAATGAAAGATTTTAATGACGTTCACGAGACTAAACAGTCTATGGGACCAAGACACAATTTAATTTTCTTTCATGCTCTTTTTCAAATCAGATCTCCTACTATTGATTTTGACCAGAACGTTGGCCGTCTGGTTGATCTTATCCTCCTCAAATAACTGTTGCATATCGTCTATACACAAATTATTTGCATACTATTTACGGATGTCTTCATACGCTGTGCATTCCATGACGAAATGTCGTTCCATCTCAACCACCCCCTTATTGCAGAATATGCAGGTTCTTTCTTCCCATGTTTCATAGGAGACTTCCATCTACCGGTCTCACATCTAAGATGATGCGATCCCGTCCTCAACTGTGCAACTAACACCCTCGCTTTCCCTTTAATAGCAACCCCTAAATATGTTTTTTCACCATGATCCTTTGTCAGGTTAAACTCTTTGACGTAGTATGCTTTTTTTCGCCCAATCTGATTTGACTACATGGCAGTGCTAAATTTTTCCTTCACGTAATTTTTTTTTTCACTATTGATGCTAGGACACTCCTGTAATTTTATGTCCCACTTGTTCAACCACTTGTTGTTATGCTTCATCCAAGTTTTCTTTCTACGGTTTAGCGCCTCCTCCATAACCGCTTTGGGCCACCGGTGGTTGTCCATGTTTTCAATCTTCTTTAGATAACTTATCAACCGGGTTATTGCCGATGCCTCCAAGGGAAAAGCCCCCGCTTCAACTAAAAGAATTTCATGGGACCGTGGCAGACATGCTTGTGCGTTTCCCACTTATCCTCGTGTTGTATGCATGGATTCTACAACCCTTATCAACAAATAATGTTGCAATTTTATTTGTTTCTTTTTTCTCTTATTTACTTTTATATATATATATACTATTTTACAACAAAATGAAAAGAAATATTATTTATCTTGTTTCTTTTTATATTTCACAATCATAATGTAATACTCGTAAGTTTTTTGTTTTTCTTTTTTCTTTTATCTTATCTTATTTGAAATCTCTTGAAAGCACAGGTTTACGAGAACTCAACATATCTACAAGATGTTTTAAAATTATTTAAATCCTGCTTGGGTGCATAGGGAAAGGGGCCCATAGTGGGTAGGGGTCCAATGGTGGATATAGAAGTAGGCCTGAGTGGGCCCCATAGTAGGTAGGTTTAATATCCAATAAACTTACACTTAATATCCAATTTGAAAACACTTTTATCCATAAAGTACACAAATTGACAAATCATGTGATGCCACATCAACGCACCAATAATACATTACTTAGTGACCCACTATCGGTCTCACCTTTTTTTTTGGACCTTTCTAGATACTTTGACAAAAAGCATGCTATTGTGGCATCATATTTGATGATGTGGCCTTAAAACCAGTTTTTATAAGTAGGGGACTTGCCAAATAAGTTGCTGTACAAATTTGGGAGTGATTAGAAATTTTCACATAGGACTTTGAGAAGCACAAAGTTAGGGTGGCCCACTATAGGCCCCTCTCCCTTAAATGGAGAAAATCACAACTAAAGAAATTCATCCAATGAATGGATACATATGTATGATGTAGTTTAAAGTAAACATAAACTTATCTGAATCTGAAAAGGTGACTTAGTTTAATATTAAGTATTTAAATATGTTTAATTTAAAATTAAGCATTTAAATATGTGGCTATAGTTAATCTAGGGTAATTTATTGCTTTGAGCAAGGACTAGTATCCATTTTAAACATTAAAAAAAATACTTATATATATATAAGATTCGCTGATTGGTTTATGCAGTAGAAATGAATACTTCCTTGACATCATGCACAACTTTTCAAATAACATTTTTCTATTCTTACATAAAAGTATTTCTTTTCATCCCATCCATGGGAAATTACAACACTTCTGGTTAACTAAAAGGGCTCCCAAGATTTATTTATTTATTTATTTTCATAAGTAACTTGATTGAACAAATGGAAGAAATACCATTCGATCTGCACAATATTTTCTTTTTTTCTCAAATACCAACTACTTTTCCTTTTTAACAAGACCATATATTTTCTTAAATTCACCTCATTACAACAACCCATAGAAATTAACTAAATAAGAAACCAATTTAAAAGGGCTTGCTCTCCACCATAGCATAATGGTGTTATGGAGCCTCATGGGTTCTATCCATACTCCTGAGCAAGAAATATTTCAACCCCAAGATGATGAATGGGGTCCTCTCAAACTTTTACGAAATAAATGAAAATATCACAACATTCATATTAGAGACATATAGACTCTTCACTCACCATATTCAACAAAAATCCACATAGACATATCACTCTTTTACTGCAACTAAACAAGGAAAATGGATATAGTAAAGTTATCTTTTTGCTTTAGGTGTTGGACTTTAACTCTTTTATCCTTCTTTCCTCTCCAACCAAGCCATCTGGATCACTCTCTCCCCAAGAGGACTCCTTTGCTCTTCTCATTCTTCCTACCATCTTCTCTAAAGTTCTCCAAAAGGAGAAGTGGGTAACACCCACATTCTTCCTCCCCAAAATATATAGGAGTCTCAAGTTCAAACCCTCATTTCTCTCCAAACTCGTCAACCCTCATTATGAGGAATTTTTTAGGGATTAACTCATGTCCTAGGGGCACTACATCATGCTCATTTGGTCTCTACCTCTAAGGTATAGACCCTAGGGGGTCTATTTTTGCACCATAACCAAAAAAATTGACCAACAACTCTCTTTAAAAGCTCATTCAAGGGTCCATCCGAGTTTCAACCTTAGCTAGGTTTCCCAAGACCTAATTCCCCACTTACACCTCCCATGAATCACATTTAAATGCCCTCACAACTTTAGTCTTTAAATGCATTAATTCTACTCGTTTCTAGGTCCCAAATGAGGTCAAATTTATATCCTCAAGAAGAAGAAGTCTTTGATTTGCTCTCGATGGTTCTCCCTCCTCATGCTAACATCGCTACCTTCTTGCATATTACCAACACCATCATAAGTAACAATTGTATATCACATTAATCTGATAGCAAAATATTCTAAACTTTAACTATATACGGATCCATTTAAAATTTCAATTTGTATCCCATAGTATACGAGTGCATTCCACCCTCTTGGTGGTGACAATAGAACATAATATCAAAATGGAACGCAAGAATATTGCCAAAAGATCACCTTATTTATCATCACAATATATTTAATCATCAATTCAAGAAAAGCATATAACAAATTAAGGTTGTATTAAGTACATGCAAGGCGAGGTCTTACAATTTGTTTAGAGCTACATTACCAGTTTGAGGTTCTCATTTTAATTGTAAATTGTACTTTCAATATTTGGGTCATTTTGGGCATTATAATAAAAAAAAACTTCAACATTGTACACACACTAATCTATAAAGTTCCAAATCATAGTTGTTGGGGGGATTCTTTGATTAAGTGAATTTAAGGGGTCTCTTGGTTTTCTTTTATGATTTCTTCTCTTATTATTGTGCTCTACTTTTCCTAAAAAAATGAATCATATTAAATTTCTATCGTTAACTCTATACAACTATGCAACATGGACTTGAAATTCATGGAACACCTTAATTTAACAATTTTTACTTTGTATGTTGAATAAAAAGGTTGATGAACACAAAGATGATTAGGAAAATATACAATGAATGCTTGAACATACTAAATCACTTGGATGTCTTCACAACTATATTTAACTTGATATTATGTTTCAAATTAAATCTTGTAAAAATTCACATTATGCTTGGGAAAAACTAAAATAATTATATGGTAAAAATGATATAGTTAGAGGCTACCAAATCAACAATGATTTGATGAACCTTGATCCATAAAAATTTGACAACATCCAATATTACATAACAAAGGTTAATGAACCTAGATAATAATGTAAGAATGTGGATTTGATAAAAATGGCATTCAATTTGTCTATAATACACTGAAAAAACTTAGTCTTGAATATGTTGCTTTTTTTCTAGATTTCACACTCATAGGATGACTATAGAAGCCACATATACTATGAATTAATTTGCATCCTTCTTTGAGATGTTGATGCATGAACAAAATTAGATTATTTCCATAGTTATCTTAAAGGCATCATAGTCTCATGGTTTTCTAGTTGATTAGCCTAAGGGACAAAAAGGGTGAGATTATCCTAACAAGAAACATAATCAATCCAATAATAAACCAAACACATCAAAAGAATAGTTCATGTCTACCTCTAAAGCATACTTCATATCATCTTCATCTAAGGAGAATTCAGAGAAGAAGTAAAATAAAAAATTGTGCCTATTGTAAGAAGATTGATCATGAGGAAAATTAGTGTCACGGGAAGCATATTGATGAGCTAAAACATCTTTAAAAGAATAAATTTCCCTCCTTTGTTGGACAAAAATATTCCAATCATTCAAAATTAGGTAAAGGGAAAGTCATGCCACTTGTTTCTTATGTAGATTATTCTAGGAAGTGGATTCTTGCCTTAGGTGCTTCACACCATGCAAGTTCCAATCAAGATTAAATTGATTCATTGGAGCCTTGTAATTTGACTCATAGAATCATTACTTATGATTCTTTTATGGATGTCATTGGGAATGGTTTAGTTGATGATAACAATGGTATATTGGAGGATGGTGTAGAGAAGGGGGACTTGTCACCCCCGAGGCTCCAAGTCACAAGAGAGCCCTAAGGAATGGGATACCCTAAATTACCTAGGGTTTGCTAAATAGTTTGAAAAGGATAAGGTACTAAGGTTGAAAAGGAAGGTCAAATGGCTTGCTTTTTTCCTCTTGCTAAAATTGGATGCTCACAGGGCCAAAAGAGTTGATTTCTAAGGTTCGGTCTTTTGCCCAGACAACTCACTATCTAAGGATGACAATGTGGATCTTAGACTCCAACACGACACACTAGTGTCTCAAAGATGTGTTGGCATCTGTATGAACCGAGGTCTAGAAAACAAGCAAAAACACAAGGAAACCTACTAATTATCTATGTGATGTTTTATGTTCTAATAGAGAATAAAAAGGTGCAGAAACAAAAAAAAATATGATAAAAGAAGAATAAGAAATAAACTATGCTAGAAATGACAAGGAGAGTGAGAAAACATGCCTTTTCACCCATGAGTTGACTCTTCAAAGCTCCACTAGAAAACACCTACACACACAAAAACAGGAAAAATGTTGGGGTTGTTTTAGAGGATTGTCTTGGTCAGTCCCCCCTTTTAGTGTTCCCACCTCCACGGACAACCAGATAGCCACAAAGTGTAGAAAGTGCTAAAGAAAGTAGAAGCAATAGTAGAAAGCACAAACAACTGGTATACTACTCAATGGACAAGATGATGCAAAGAGCAAATGACAATGAGTAATATCACCTTCACAGCTACAAGCACTTCAAAGGCAAGGAGTGGAAGGAAGAAGCTCGAGAATTTCCAATGGTGGCATTGTAGCAAGGACGTGGTGTAGGAACCAAAACCAATAGCTTGTAGCCAAGGAGAGGTGGTGAAAAATCTATAGAATGAACTTAGAATGCAAGAGAGTGAATAGAATGAGAATTGAGAAAGAAAGGGTCCAAGAGAGTGAATGAATGCAAGAGAGTGAAATAATGTGAAAGAATGCATTTGAACTATCAAAAGGGAGGCAAAAGACCAATTTTTTTATCAATCAAGGATGCAGGAGATGTTACGCTTCGCACCCAATAGAGAAGTGTAACGCCTCTGCAGATTCCAGAGGTAGGAATCATGTCTGGACGACAATGCGACACATGGGCGTCCATGCGGAATGTGTGTCCCTGATAGAGATTACTCCATCGATGCAAAACAATGTGGCCAAGTGGAAGGAGTGAGGTGGCGACGGTGAAATTGTATCATCAAGTTTATATTTTCTAAGGTAGGGGTGATAAAATGGGGAATTTTCTTAGGGGTGCAAATTTGCTCTGTTATATTTTTCCCCCACTTTAGGGAGCATGCATGTCAGTGTGAGTGTGAGGTAAAGTAGAAAGAAGTTGAAGAGAATATACCTTAATCATTGAGGAAGCAGATCTTTGATCTTGCACTCCCAGATGTGTAGGAGGTAGCTCTACAAGTTCTTGGTCATGTAGGGAAACCTTGATGTGAAAGAGAGAGAGATGGATACACAGGTACTTGGTCCTATGGAATTAGCTCCATGGGTTCTCAATCTTGCATAAATTGAACAAAGGCTCTACAGGTTCTCGGTCTTGCAGAAGGAAGGAGCTTCACAGGTTCTCAGTCCTACAAAGGGAGCACCACAGGTTCTTGGTCCTGCAGGGCTTGACACATGAAAGGACTCTACAAGTGCTCGGTCCTACAAAGAAACATGTTAAGCTACAGATAAAACATGTTAGGCAGAAAAGCCAAGACAAACAGACACATCACAGAGCAAGCAATTGAAGGAGAATTTTCTAAAGGGGTTCCCTCGGGAACCCTCCAAGATAACAAGGGGCCCATGCAAAGGGACATTCCGTTTTGAAAAGCACAAATTTTTTTGCAAATGATTCTATCATCAAGGAATCTAATAAAAATAATGCTCCTTCTCAAAGGTAAATTTTTACTTTTTCATCAAAAAAAGTACTCCTTTTTCGAAGGATAGTTTTCAGATTCTTTTTCTATGAATTCCTTTTTGAAAGAAAAACTTCACTAAGGGGTCCTTGTTGAAGAATGCATTTTTGAAAAAATAAAAAGATTTTCAATAAGGGATTCGTTGGCTACCAAATTCACCTTATTGAAAATTAGAGAAGTGTAGTAGCCCCCCTTAGGATGGTGTGTGTGAAGCAGAGGAGTGTGTTGCATCCTAAGGAGAGAAAGAAGAGGCAGAGATGTTGTAGCCCACAATATATAGCGAGATTTAAATGTGGAAATGTTGTTGCGCACACGAGGGACAACACATAAGCATCACAACATCACCAAGAAGATAGAGAGAGACAAAAAAAGACAAAGAAAATGAGAAACAAGAAGAGATGAATAAATCAAGAGATCAAAGGATCTAGGAGTTTGGCATCATATCAATTCATATATATAAATAAGTAGCATGTGAAGTATGAACGAAAGATCATCAATCCCCAAAGTTCCTAGATCGTGAAGAAGAGCACATGAAGAAAAAATGAAAATAAAATTGGGTCAACATGGAAGGAAGGCCTAAATGCCTCCAACGCTTTGCATCATCTCCAATTATCAAAAATCAAAGTCACAACATATAGAAGAATGATGAAACATATAGAGGAAGTTCACAAAAAAAATTCTAGGCCTATATCCAATAACCTACAAGGGTAGCAAGGGTCCTCCAGGAAGGATCACAAACACATAAATACAAGCACGAGGGGAACACAACACACAAACAAATCTAATCTACTGATAAAGAAGAGGTACTCCCCTACTCCTCATCAACCAACAGATCGTCCTACTCCCAATCTAGATCATTATAGGGAGGGAGGATGGGCCTATAAGGGTGTGATATAAGGGGAGCACCCTTCGACTCTCCTACAATAAGGGCCAAGGAAGAAGGACCCGCGAGGTCTTTTGTGTTGAGCTCTTATGAGGTGAAGGTCATCGATCTCGCAAAGATCATTGAAAGAGTCAGGACATCATCCACTATTAAAAATGCACTTAACTGGAGTGTCATGTGTTAACTCGGCGAGAGAAGAAGGAGGCACCCGAGAGCCACTGCTGACCTCGTTGAAAGGGGCAGTGAAAAACTTAGGGGATGTCAAGCTTGCCTCTGTCACAAGGACGACACAAGCCAAAGCAGGACTAGCTCTCAAAGAAGGTGAGCCCTTCTTTCAACCACCACTCAAAGTGAGGTCATCCTCCAGCTTGTGCTTCAACGGAAGATGTTGGATCCCCATAGAAGAAGCAGAGGTGGAGGAGGTACAAGACAAATCAGTGATAGACACCACCATTGTGTTTGACATGTCTATTGGTTGACAAAATGGAGCAATGTCTAGAAGGAACATCAAAAGAGGAGGCTCCACAGAAGGAGCAATAAACACCTACACCCTTTTGGGGTGAGGATCATCAACACTCGTCAAGGGAGCCGAAAGTAGGACAAAGGAAAGTGGAACTAAAGCAAAAGGAGTAGAAGGGGGAGGCACAACAGGAGGTGTTGAAACAAGAGCTATTGGCCCCCCTTTTTTCTTCCACAAGGTAGCTTGTTCAGCAGCTAGAGCCTTTCTCTTGCGCTTGTACTCACCCGTAAGTTGGTTAAGTCGGCTCTGGGCACTAGAAGTTACAGCCTAAGAAGAGGTGGGAGGCTCTTGTTCTACCATAGAAGTGTCCTCCACAACCATTTCCAGTGGAAGGATAGCCTCCTGGATAGGAGTAGGAGCATGAAGAATAGGAGCATAAACAAAAACAAGTGGAGAATCAAACACAAGTGCCTCAACAATGGGCCTCTTCCCATTCACTGCCAGAGGGGCAAGAGGAGGAATGGTAGGAGGCCGCGTAGGCCAAGACACGGGTGCAACTCCACGAGGACCCTTCCCCTTGTTGTAAACAATGGGTCTAGGAACTATGGGAAAGATGAGAAGTTCAAACACCTGATGCTTAGTTTTTTGCCAAGCGGGCACCATCGGGCTCCCCATGCGAGGCATGGGGGCAAGAGTTGAGGATGCCACAACAAGGAAAGAAGCGGAAGTGGATGGAGCAGAGGATGTAGAAGAGGAATGCCTATGTACTCTTTTGCTAGGAGGAGGAGGCATCTTGTTGTTGCACAATCATAGAACCTTTTATTGAAATGGCGTAGGGAGAAACTAGATAGGTCACCTTTGGCATTGTGCCCCCAGTCTTATATTTGACATAGGCAGGATATAGCAAGTCCTTCCTCAGAGGAGCAGATCAATGGGAGTGGGCCAAAAGTGGTCTAACGAGAATCCCCCATGCGACACCAGTGGTTTGTAACTAGTACCATGCACGATGTGCATAGAGGCCTCATGAGAGAACTTGAGACATTTATGAATCACCGAAGCAACATAATTCATGGAAACCAACCATGGGATGCCCAGTTTCACCCTGAATAGGTCTGACACTGAGATTATGACAAAAGAGGTATCCACGGCCCTGGGTCCAACCATATCATAAACCCTAAACACAATATCCTAAACCCTAATCCCCATACCTTACACACTTAATCTTATACACTCAACAAGTTGAATATTATCTCTCAACTGTAACCCTCCACCTTCTACCCTCTACCCTCAACCTATTACGTAAGCCCTGATCCCTCAACCCTCAACCCTATACCTTAAACCCTAAACCCAAAAACCTTAACCCTCAACCCTAGAAACTATACCCTCAAGTCCTTATATACCCAAAACCCTTACATACATACATACATTCAAGCATACATATATACATACATACATACATACAAGCATACATGCATATAGGCATACAGGCATACATACATACATACATACAAGCATGCATACATATATACATACATAGAAGCATGCATACATACATACATATATACATACATACATACATACAAGCATGCATATATACATACATACAAGCATACATTAATACATTAATACATACAGGCATACATACACACATACATACAAGCACTACATACAATCAGGCATACATGCATACATAAATACAAATATATATACAAACATACATACATCAAACATATTTAACAAACTTGAACATAAAACATTCCAAGTGAGACATAACGTGGGCACGTGATAACACACCTGCGTTATGTCAAACTTGACAAACATGCAACAAACTTTTGCAAAAAAAGAAAAAAATTCAAAGCAAAACATAACGTGAGTGTCTTAAAACGCGCTCACATTATATGTTTCTTTGGGAATCTCCAAGCCTTAAGCTTGGGATTTGCTTTGGATTTCCAACCCAAAGGCTTGGAGTGCCTTCCAAACATCCAAAGACGCGTCTACAGGATTTCGCATAATCTCGTTCATGCTAACCGTCAGGTTTGCACATGTATCAAGGTCGAACAAATCGAACACTTGGGTAATGTTAGGCTTTCTCTTAGCTATTTAACGATGTAATATTTTTCACATTTTGATAATGTCAAGCCTTTCATTTTTAATTTCTTTTGTTTGTGTGTCTATTTTTTAGCAAAAACCAGGGTTTGATATTTTTTACTTTATAAATTAACATTCATTGAAATTTCAAATAAATTACATTTTTATAAACTAGACTCCATTCTACACATATTTTTTAAAAAATCAATTAGTTTTCAAAATTTATAGGGGTAGCGCAACCAAAATTCTATTTTTCAGGATGTGTCCACTTTGAAAATTAGTAAAAAGTTAAATATTCATTAAAAATTTATTAGAAAAATCAAGCATAAACTACATGCTGCTAGCTAATTTCTCACTTAAACAATTTAAAAATACCAAAAAAAAATATTCAAACCTTTTGAGGGAGCCACAAAACACACTATGTTATGTTTTTTTGACAGAAACAACACCAATTTATGTGGCTCCCTTTTCTGAACCCCTTAATCTATACCATTTTTTTTTTTAAATAGTAGTTTAGAAAGTAGACTTGGAGCACTATGAACATTATTTTTGTTGCATTTTAAAATTTTGAGTGTAACTATGCTCAATTTCTCATCCAAGGTCAGTATTTCCTCATTTCAAAAAAAAAAAGTGGCCACTTAAGACCCCATTTTGGCCCCCCATCTTCCTGCACTTACCCCATGAATAAAATTAGATCATTTCCATAGTTATTTTAAAGGCATCATAGTCTCATTATTTTCTTGTTATTTAGCCTAAGGGACAAAAAGGGTGAGATTATCCTAACAAGAAACATAATCAATTCAAGAATAAACCAAACACATAACAAGCATAGTTCTTGTCTACCTCTAAAGCATACTTCACACCATCTTCATCTAAGTAGAATTCAAAGAAGTAAAATCAAAATTGTGCCTATTGTAAGAAGATTGATCATGAGGAAAATTAGTGTCATGGGAAGCATATTGATGAGCTAAAACATCTTTAAAAGAATAAATTTCCCTCCTTTGTTACACAAAAATATTCCAATCATTCAAAATTAGGTAAGTGGAAAGTCATACCACTTGTTTCTTATGTAGATTATTCTAGGAAGTGGATTCTTGACTTAGGTGCTTCACACCATACAAGTTCCAATCAAGATCAAATTGATTCATTGGAGCCTTGTAATTTGACTCATAGAATCATTACTTATGATTCTTTTATGGATGTCATTGGGAATAGTTTAGTTGATGATAACAATGGTATATTGGAGGATGGTTCTCTATGTTCCTAGTTTTTCAATAAGCCTTCTTCTAATCTATTAAATCACACACCTTGAGAATATAGGAAAGTTAAATTCACTCATTTTGTTGTCATTAAGAATATTGAAGACAATGATCTCATTATAATTAGAAAATTGGATCATCATTCTCAAAACTATGATTTCTCTCATTGTACTTGTACAATTTCTACTACTTTTATTACCCATTTATATTTTTTGAGAAAGTTGTGGCATGAGTGGTGTAGCCATCTCAATTGCCACTATCTTTAGCAACTTAGCAAACATGACATGGCCACAAGTATTACTTAGATAAAATTTACATGGAGTATGTTAGGGTTGTGGCTTTGGAAATAATCTTTAGGATAACTTCAACAAAGGGAAGGCTTGGAGGGATTCACAAGTCCCTTAGCTGGTTCACAATGACTTAGTGGTTCCTTTTTCATCCTTGCCTTTCAGCAAAGTTTACTAATTGCTTACACTCATTAATTATTTTTATAAATAATGGGTCTTCTTCCTTCAAGAGAAAAGTGAAGTGTTTGACTTATTTCAAGAGTCTAGGACTCATGTGGAAATATAATTTATGAAAATATTTCCATACTCACAATGATAGAGAGTATGTGGACCATTGCTTTGAATAATTTTGTACTCTTGAAGGAATTGGTACTGAATATTTGGTTGCCTAAAAACCTTAGTAGAATGGTGTTGCAAAGAGGAAAAACAAATACCTAAAATATGTAGTCGATTGCATGATCCACACTCCTCCCCTTGTACTTGAATATAGGCTTGAAGCTATCAACTATACTACACATCCAAAATAAAAATTCCCCATAAGGCATTGAAGAAAATTAATCTCTTTGAAGTATAGTGGAAGGAAATATGTTGTGTGGACCTTTAGAATTTTTGGGTATCCTACATGGACTCATATTCCTTTGGAGAAATGTAGGGCTTTGGAACCTCAAAACTAACCCTACATCTTTGTCAAATATTTTGATGGTGTTAAAGGATATCAAATCTTCGATCCTAAGACATATGAGATCTTCATTGAGTGAAGTATGCATTTTGAGGGAAGCTCTCTAGCTTGTCCTCTCATACACTTCCTTCCTCCAAAGTGGATTCAAATGATAATGACATAAAGGTATTTCAACCAATTTTTTCTACTCATAGGGTTGATCACTAGGCTTCACCTCATCCTTTGTTGAGTTCACATTCACAGGTTGTGGACTTCTCTCCTCCATCCTATTTTTCTAATATGCCTTGTGGGATCAATGGACTTTGAATCTACAAACTTTTTTTGGGGGATCCTTTTGACACCTAAAGGACTCGGTCATATTCATTGGTTTTTAGGTTGAGGGAGTCTCTCTATAGCCTCAGAAAGTCCCCACAAACTTGGTATGCCAAGATAGGCTCCAATCATCTAGATTCTAAAATAGGGGATATTATTATCTTTTTTATTTTGTATGACAATGATTTTATCGTCGCATGGAGCACCTCATCCATCAATGACAGATTCAATATTTCTTTGCATCTTTTCCATAAATGACTTGGGTGTGCTATACTACTTTCTTGGGATCATGATCACTCGATCCTTTTCTAGGGTCAATCTTCCACAACCTACGTATGTCCTTGATCTCCTTGCTTGGTTTCATATGGCTGATTTCAATCTTGCACATACTCCCTTTCTATCACGAGTCAAACTTGAGGGTAAGTGTTATACTCCCTTTATTGATGCTACTTTGTATTACCAACTTGTTGGAAATCTCATAAACTTGACTCATACTCACCTTGACATTTCACTTGAAATTGGAATGGTTTCATGCTTCATGTAGGAGCCTCATGATATTCATTAGGAATAAACCATATATATTATTCACTGCGCGTATAGGTAATCATAGATATGAGATTGATTTATTATGTAGTATGCACAAGTTTAGATTTGATTTGATATACAAAAATTGATTGGGTTGACAATCTTGATGATTATAAGTCCACATCTAGATGCAACTTTCACTTTGGTTTCAGTTCCATTTTTTGGTAGAGAAAGAAGAAAGACTATTTCTCTCATTAAATGAAGTTGTATTGAGGGTTTCAATGTCACTAATAAGTTTTTTTGACAATTGATATTCCTTTTCAAAACCATCAGTCATCTACTATGAAAAAAGAGTGTCATCCAAATCTTGAAGAATCTAGTCCATCATCAATAGATCAAACACTTCAAGACCCACATACACTCTCTATAGAAACTAATATAGTAGGCCATTGTGATTTGCAGCATAAAGTGTGCATTTGTTTCATTGAGAAGATGCAAAGCTTCCTTTCCATACCCATACTAAGTAAATCCTACAATTATGGCATTCCATTTTCTATAAAACATATGATGTGCATAGGGGAGAGGGCCCAGTAGTCGTGCACCCTAACTTCGCGCTTCTAATTATCCTACGTCGAAATTTCAAATCACTCCCAATTTTTTACAGCAGCTTACTTGGCAAGTTCTCTGCTTATAACTAAGGTTTTAGGGCCACATCATCAAATATGATGCCACATCACATGTTTTTGTCAAGGTGTCCAAAAGGCCCCAAAAATAGTGAGACCAATTCTCGTGCATTACATCATGAGTAGTTGAGCGCTGATGTGGTATCACATGATTGGTTGCTTTTTAGATCAAAAGCATACATTTTGTTTAATTATGGGTAGTCAAATCACAACTATTGGACATTATATAAACGACTATTGGGTATTATATTTACGATTGGGTGCACGACTATTGGACCCCGCACGACTATTGGGCCCTCTCCCCTAATATATGTTGCCACATCTAACGTACATGCTCAATTTAGCATTCTTTATAGAAATATCTAGATCACCCACAATTTTCTTTATTTGTGCATGAATTTTCCTGGTCTTTTTTCAAAAGACAAGATGTGGCAAAAATCTCAATAATAGACTAATTTGGCTTCCAATATGTCAACATGCATATATATACAACTCTTGAACCTGAAGTCCACTTTGATGAATACCCACTCCCTATTTTGACACTCCCACTTTAGCACAGGCGTGAGGATACAATGCATTTGCTTGAATGTTTATGAAACATTTTCAACAAACCCATTTTAGGTCTACCCTACACTGATAGAATTTCATAATCTGTTAAATAGTTTACAAGCCCTTTAATAAATCTGGTCTGCGCATATCTTAATATCATAGTAACCCATGTAATAACATTTCTTTAAGGTAAGTTGCCAAATAGTTTACACACCTTGTCTACGCTTCCTTATTTTACATTCATTTCTTTCCAATATTCTGTGATGAACGTCCATACACAGCTTCAAAAGATCCTTTTTCCTTTTACGCAGAGCAAGTTTCAATAACTCCATTTCGTGCATGTCCTGTGATAATGGCATTCCACAAAACCATAGATATTCGAGGCTTTCTACCAGACATTCCGCATTCCTTTTCGAGGCCTTCACACTCAGCTCATGTGCCTTGTCTACGTTTCCACACTTGCTGTCGGCGGGAGAGTGTAACTCAATAACCACGATTATGATGGAAAATTGAAAATGAAAACTTAATCAAATGATGTATAACGACCCCGGAGAATAACCCATCATTTTTTTTTCTTCCGATATCAAAAATTCATATTTTATTCATTTCTGGTTCACTAAGAATTTGAATCTTTAAAATCTCTTAAGGTAGGTGGCGTTTTGATATGAAAACTTGCTTCAATGTCTTTGATGATATCAGAAGCACGCCTGTAAAACTTTTTTATTCCAGTTCGAATGGTTTTTGAGATATAATTTTTTTTGGTTCGACAAAGTCTTATAGCCCATAGGCAAACAAATGTTTTCAATTGAGCAGACAATTTGACTCTGAGATGTTCAAACACACTTGCTCAACTGAGTTATTACCAACTTTGATTAAAGTTATACTTATTGAAATACTTGAAATCGGGGTCTAACATTAGGGGAAAACCCCCAATTGCCGCCCATGATTCAATTGATGTTTACTCCCTGTTCACCTGACCCCCCAATAACCATTTACATTTTAGTCATTACATTGTTTTAATTATACCAATAAAAATTTACAAATATAACACACATTGAAAACTATTGAAAACACCTTAAATTTTTGTGGGTTTTTATTGGTTGTCTAATGAACGGGTACTGGCGAAGTGGTAAAGATGTAGGGACAGAGGTTTAAAAACACCCTTTTTGAGCACCTTTCGCTCTACGGGTTCCACAAGGCGCATTTTAAATACCCAGAAGCCAATTTTTTCTTTTTAAGGTCCTAACTTGCTTATGAAGAAGCCAAAAAAATAAAATTTGAAATCGGACCTATTTTGCACTCTGCACATAGTTTGTCTTGGCGGCTACTGGTACATTTCCCCTAAGTTTAACTCATTTAATTGATGGATTTAAAAAGAATATTAATAGAATCAAATATATAAATTTATTTAATTGTAGAGGAGATGTTTAGCTAATTAAATGAATAAGAAAAATAAATGAATAAATTAATTAGATAATTAAAAAAATTATTTAATTAAATATGGATGAGAGACCTACTAGATTCTAATAGGCAGTTTGTTTGCAAAAGAACACAATGGAATAACTTTAGCTTTCCACTTGACTATGATAACCTGAACTAAACATTGAGGCAAGTCTGAAAAAAACACAATTAAATAAACTTCTTTTTGCGATCAGCAACAAGTATGCAAGCAGATAAAAGGAGGAGATTATAGCAAAGAGGGTTTCAGTAAATATTCAAATATTTGAACATTACATGTGAGATTTTAACAGCTGACCCTTTCAAATCAATTTATAATCTCGACTAGACTATTCCTACTAGATTCTATTAGGCGGTTTGTCTCCAAAAGAACACAATGGAATGATTTTGGCTTTCAATTTGACTATGATTACCTGAACTAAGTCTGCTAAAAGCAGAATTAAATAGACTACTTGTTGCAAGGAGGAGATTATAGCAAAGAGGGTTTCAGTAAATATTCAAATATTTGAACATTACATGTGAGATTTTAACAGCTGACCCTTTCAAATCAAGTTATAATCTCGACTAGACTATTCCTACTAGATTCTATTAGGCGGTTTGTCTCCAAAAAAATACAATGGAATGACTTTGGCTTTCGACTTGACTATGATTACCTGAACTAAGTCTGCTAAAAGCAGAATTAAATAGACTACTTTTTGCAAATTGCAACAAGGAAGTATGCAAGCAGATTAAAAAAAAATTAAGTATATATTCAAATATTTGAACACTATTACATGAGAGATTTTAACAGCTGACCCTTTCAGCATATGCGCAACAGAGGATTGTTCTATAATAACCTAACATTCTGTGTATATTTACATGTCTAACCCTACGAATAGCTGTAGACTATAACAAAACACGCTTCTCTTTTCTCCGTAGCCGTCCGTTGAATCTCGGTATCCTGTAACGGCAAACCCTAGCCGTCATCGTGGTGGGCAAAGTTGTGTAGGAAACAGGGGCAGACAAACAGAATATAAAACAAAACAGACATGAAATTTATATTACTCAAACTGAAATATTACATCAACTTTTGAGCTGCTGTTCATTCATCATTCTGCCATTACATTCTCGCTTTCAGGTGGTTTCAGATTACCACAGATGGGTGGTTTCAGATAACCACAAACTAACAGCTCTGCTACCACATGATGGTGGAGAAAGGAAGCAATTTCTATTGCTTGCCTCAATGATTTACATCAGTCCTTTATATAGAGGACTTTAGCTATATTTAGAAAATTCTAGAAGAGTCTAACTTGGCCGAAATAATGAAGTTTCTAGAACTTATCATCTAGCTGGTAGAAATTAGCAGAACCTTCTAACAAGTTGGTTAACCATTGGAAGTCTTGCACTGCCATACATAAGCTACTTTGGCCCGGAATCGATAATACCAGTAGGCTGCTTCTACTGTTTCGGATATGAGCGGCAAAAATTCAGCTACAAGATCCCGTTGTTGACCAATATCCTGTGGGCGTGGGATACCGACCCCTAATCGAACTGCCTCTAAAAACCCCTCTAGCCCAACAAGGAAGGACGGTCAGTAGATATCCCCGGTGAAATTGTACACTATCTCCTTAGAAACATGAAGAAGCATCAAACAAGCCACGAACCTTGCGGAAATATCTGTACTCAAAACGATACCTTTCACTGGGTTGAAGAAAAGCCTTGCCCTGAACCTTTCTCACTGCCTTCACCATCAAATGCCCACCTGCATTGAGCACATTCTTCAAGCGACGAGCGGTGATAGAACTCTGGTAAGCAATCTGACTCCTCGTGCAAGCCAAAAACACAGGAATATCCATACCCTGTAATTTTTTTCTTCTCCTCTCTTCGACAAAAGCCTGAGAGCAATAACTCTACAAGAGCGAGCCATCCTGTCTGGAAAATACACGCCATGAATGGATTCTATGAGATTATTACTTCTCATGGCTAGCGCGCTCACACACACAGAGGAGGTCTTGTCATCTTACTGAACGCACGTTGGAAGGAAGTATCATGATGAAGAGAGTTAAGAAAATAATCAAAGACGGCACTGTCTATGGAGGCAACAAAATGACCACAAAAATCCGTGCCCGAATCCGTATCTGTCAGTAGAAGCCCGTATTTATATATAATATAAAATATATATTAAAAAAATATAAAAATAATATATTTATTATGATATTGCTATCAGGATTCAACCATGTAGTTTCGAGTCAAACTCATTGACCCATGTTTCATGAGTAGTGGTTCAACAAGAACCCATCTCTCATGATATCGAATGGTCCACTTAGCACTCATTGCATCTAGGTGATGCTCCATTAAAAAATTTTTCTCCAAGGTTAAGCCCGTTTGAGTTGTTACCCCATTTGCAAAACCTTCAGCAAGTGTTGTGCCTTATGAACCATTCATAATAGAGCCCCTTTAGCTCATCAATTGATAAGTAGGAGGTATTTTTCCACAGCTGTGGAAAAATACCTCCTACTTATCATAATATATTTATATTATTTTTAAATATATATTTATATAATATATAATAAAAGTATATTATGAAAATATAAATTGTATAAAAAAAATTTAGTTTTTTATGTTTGAAAAGAAATATTAAAAAAAGTATTGCCAGTCTCCCTGACAAACGCCAGGGCTTCCGCTAACAAATACGGGCTTCTACTGACGGATACGGATTTGGGCACGGATTTTTGTGGTCATTTTGTTGCCTCCATAGACAGTGCCCAGACTATCTCCTCACATGGCTCTTTCTTCTAAAACATCACTTAATCGTGTAAGGTAAAGGTCTTGTCATCTTAACAATCGCACATTGGAACTAACTATCATAATGAAGAGAGTTAAGAAAATAATCAAAGACCATCCCCTCGTTTGGCTCTTGCCTCCAAAACATCACTTCATCGTGTAAGGTGGCGACTAAGACCTTTAACAGGTCAGTTGTGAGCTTGCTACCCACGTGGAGTACCCATGTGTCTCCCCTCTGTTACCTATCCTCAAACAGGTGGCGAGCAAATGGAAGTGTCAAGAGGCACAAGTACTATGAAAAGACCAGAGCCAGCTGGAAAAAGAATCAAGCCATGGAAAAAAATGAACAGGACATAGCAAAGTCGTGTAAACACGCTGGAAATCGAGTAAAAGGGTGCAATATGTACTCAGACAAGTTAATTATTTAAATTTCTCATATATTACTATTCTGGGAGTTACCCCCACCCACATGGTAACAACTTATTAAAAAAAAAAATTATGGATGAGAGAGATTAATGTGAATGGTGTGTTAAAAATATTAAATTAATATCAACAAAGAAATCAATGAGAAATGATGAGGTGATGAGATGGAATGCGTTAGTCATTTTTAGGTGTCTACAAATATGTTTTGTATGTTTGCAGTTGATCGATCAACGAAATAGAAAGACTTCTTACATGTTGTGAAATATGTATATAACAATATGTATCATTCTTCCATCAAAATGATAGTCTTTGAGACATTATATGGAGAAAAAAATGTTATGGCACCAGTTGGACTAGGAAAACCAAAGAAACTAAGTTGTAAAAGACTGAAATTCTACAACAATAAAATGAGAAAATAAAATTAATAAGGTAAATGCATATGGAATTTGTTGATAGACAAAAAATAAAAAATAAAAAAATAAAAAGTTGTTGATTTAAAAAGGTTACCTTACAACCATCAAGTGGATGGAAAAGTGTTTGTAAGGGTGTGACTCATGAAAGGATCTATAAAATTAAAACAAATTCTAAGTTAGCTTTTTACAAGTTTGTGGGACCCTTCAACATATTAGAAGTTATTGACTTCTATTGACTTACCTTTTAAACCTCCCACCTTCACTTTTCCAAATTCATAATGTGTTTCATATTGAAAAAAATATTTGAGTCACATGTTAGAATGATAAAATCTACACATAGAGGATAGGGGAAAAGTTGTCCTTCCAATTAAAATTTTGGATTAACAATGCCTAAATTTGCATAATAAGAAAACTACTCCAAATCATAGTGGAACTACATGAACCATAAATGTGTCATTTAGGAGGATACAATTTTATGTAGAAAAAAATTCCTTTCTTGCTTAACTAAAAATATATTATTTAAAATTGAATTTTGGGGCTTGTGAAATACTAGACCAATATTTTGTTATGTGGAGAGGATACCATAACCCCTTTTTGCATGTACTCAATTTGCAATGGCATGTTTTTCATAGTCTAATTTATTATAAGTCTAGTAGATTGATTTGTTATATTATATGTTGACCATGGGAATTGCATCATCTTTATTTTATTTCATAATTTTTTATTTTTTAGTTGATTTGATATTGGTAACAATTATTAAAATATATTAAATGATGGGTTTCATTTTAGTTGGAATGTGTATATATCAATGATAAAGCTTTATCACTCGATGCATAGTATTTTATCATCTCATAGTCCATAATTATGTAGTATGGAGACTCAATCAGAGGACAAAATATTGATGACTACAAGTAAAGGAGTTTAGGGTTAAGACCTAGGTTGTCAATGTTTTATGGGAGTCATTTATATTTGTTGCATTCTGGTGTATATTTTATATTGTGGTTTTAGGTTTTTAATCCTTAGCAAGGGTAGGAGTAGGTATGTTCTTTCAATTTTGATTGGAACGGTAGCATAGATTTTTTATTTTTTTGGAGGACATGAGAAACCCTAGAAGGGCTTGTGCATTCTTAATAAGTTTGAGTGCTCTCCTTTGTTTGTAGTCATCACTATTTTGCGCTTGGAGGAGACTTCATACATTATCATGGTAAGAGTTGGATGGTCATTGAGGATGGTATTTCTCTTGTACCGCTATGACCTAACCAATTACTCTTGGCTTCACTTTAGAAATGAAAGCATTTTGAGGAATTATAAAAGATACCTAATTCTATGTGGTTTCCTTTTAGTTATCATATTCATGTTGTAAATGTTAACATGTCTCGGTACTTCAGTTGATAAACTAGTTTTCGACGTAGATAACACAATCAAGTTTTCTTTTAGTAATAATTCTTTAAAGGTAGGGCTTGAGTTTTAATCACTAAACAATGGAAGAATAAGGGATTTTATTACAACATTTTTTAATTTCATTACTTTAGTTGAATATGTATCGTTTCAAGCACCAAAATCCAATTATGAATTGTAGATTTGAAAGGATATTTCTTTGATTGCAAACTGAAAATGAATCAAATTTGCACATTGGTGATCTATACATGATATACCGCTCAAAAGAATTGTGGGTTTTCATCCTCAAATTCGAGACCTAGAGCATTTTTACCCTCAAATTAATTAAACCAAAATTTCATGATCCAACGAAGAGGAGAAATCAAATAATAGATTGTCTTCTCAATATGCCTCCTTCCCCTTGCTTAGTCTCTCTTAAACAGAATTTTCCTAAAAAGACACACTTCAAATGCCCTTAATTGATATTATTAAAAAGAATTTTTAATTATAATATTACTTAATATTTCATTTGCTAATTGATATTATTAAAAAGAATTTTTAATTATAATATTACTTAATATTTCATTTGCTACCCTTATTTGCTTATCCCATATCATTATGGCCTAGCCTCTAAAAGCTTGTGCTATCCTTTCTTTATGGTCTGCTATCCTTTGTTATGATTGCATTATGTTTTAGAATGTTGCACAATGTTCTAAGAGTATCTTAAAATCTGTCATACTATATACATGGACAGTTGGAGTTTTCGATACCCACACTAAATCCTTGCTGGCCATTGTAGGAGGTTCTGAAGAAGGGACATTGCAGTCACCACAGAATATCATTTTATATCATGTTCCAGAGTCTCGGGATGCGGGAAGGTGAGGGAATCAAGGACCTTGATTTGGTATGGTGGCTAGTGCGGGTCTAGGAGGCACAGCCCCCAACAAGGTTTAGAGGCAGCAACCCTCGCACGTTCACCCAAATTAAGGCCTTGGAGACCACACAAACATGTTTTCTCTACAATAAATACTCGGTATTTCAGTATTTCTAACCGAATCTTCATTCCTCAGACAGCTAACAATGAACCTGAAGAACACCATTTCAGTATTTCTAACCAAATCTTCATTCTTCAAAGGGTTAACAATTAAGCTGAAGAATCTGACCGATCTCAATGATGATGGCTATGAAGTTTTTGTAGCTTCTTTTTAATGTTTAGAGGGGGCACAGGGGAGGGGGGCACATCCCCTTGGTACACTGTTTCTATGATGTGCATCAATTTGGCTTCATGCATGTCACAGATAATACATCTGCAACAAACAGCTGCACAATCTAATATAAATTTGTTAAGACTAGCTTATTGTCATTAGTCCAAATTTTGCATGACCTATAATAGGCACAGGGAATAGAAAATTATAATTCTGCTCAGACACAAGATATCCAAATGAATAGATTGCAATAGTAGCTTGCATTTGAGGCTCGGAATTCAGTGCAAGCATTAATGTTACCAATACTATCGTTTCAATAGTTAGAAATTGAACAAAGATGTTGTGTTAACGTTAATACTAATAGCATTTTGATGGTTACAGTCCAGGGGCATATTTGGCATACATGAATTATCTGCATTGCTGCAGTGATCAGTTTTCCCTTTTTGTCATATGGGTTTTTTTAATAAAAGTATTAAGAACCATACAAGACTGTAGCATACCATTGTGATAGGACATATATTTTATTATTTAGTAAACCAAGAGATTAGTGAATAAGGTATGTCTGCAGGAAAACTAGGAGCATCAGCAAAGTGTATAGTAGTTATACGAATATATAAGGAATATAGGCAAAGACTAAGTATTTTACCCTGAATCATGACAGACAGGGAAAATCTAATCACGATTAACAAATACACAGTATATTTTCTGTCGAGAACTCTTGCATGTGTTAAAAGTAAATTAGATCAGTTTCTATGAGAGTTCCACATGAGGTTCAAAGCATCTTATACAGAACTGAAAACCAGTGAGAATCCATAGAAAAAAAGTTACAAAACTGAAATCTACTATCCTGGATGAACGTAGAAATGGCAATTTCAGTTAAGCATGCTAATAGCTATAGCAGTAATGGGTAAGTATAGCATTTTTTTTCATGTAATTATGGCCCTCTCAATTGTGAGTAAGCACATCTCAGTATCATACACCCAATTAAGCATAAATCATAAGTGATATGTCTTCAGGCCTCAATCAGGATGGCCATTGAAACTCCTTGTATCCTCTTTACTTTGAGAAAAAAGGCATACTTACCTAGTGGTCCCATGGTGAGAGATTGAGCAATTTTCTCATTGTATCCTCTTTACTTTGAGAAAAAAAGCATACTTACCTAGTGGTCCCATGGCGAGAGATTGAGCAATTTTCTCAGATAGCAGAGCTGACGAAATTTAAGAGTAAAATTCAGAGACATGGTCCCATAAGAAACAAATTTGCTTTTACTGCTACAGTTTTTTATGCATCTGCATGAGTTGAGAAAAAAGCATACTTACCTAGTGGTCCCTTGGTGAGAGATTGAGCAATTTTCTCAGATAGCACAGCTGACGAAATTTAAGAGTAAAATTCAGAGACACGGTCCCATAAGAAACAAATTTGCTTTTACTGCTACAGTTTTTTATGCATCTGCATGAGCAAATCTGATAGTTCATATCTTCTCAAAATCTTAAAAAAAAAATGGATGCTTTCATTTGATTAATATATGTTCCTGAAATTTCTAAGCAAAAACTGCAAATTTCTATTCCCCCACAGCAAGCAGCACCTCAAATCCCCTGCTCCGTGCCCTCCCTGTTCAAAGTGCCTCCAGTTGGTGATGCAAACAATTTCAACCTGTCAAAAAGTTGCTTGCAATAGTTCCACCAATGACATTTCTAAAAGACCACACAGAGATTTAGTCTAAACAAACCATTAACACTACAATCATCGAACTGAAATTCCAACTGGGGCATTATATAGAACTGATGCAAAAATGCTAAAGTGGCATGTCAAAATAGAAGCATATAAAATAAAAGTCTTCTATAGGTTGCACTTTTTGCTTTGATATTTGTAAATTTCCATAATAACCTACATTTTATAGAGCATAGAATAACCAGAATATTCATATAGGTATATGAAGCACAACAGAATCTAAAAACCTTTCCCTTCATGAATGAAATTAAACGGAAGGTCCAAAATATATTTATAGCTGCTAGTTGCAGAAAATCATATGTGACTTGACATAAATTTCATCCAACAAGATGCTCATCTCACATCACAAAAAGAAGCATCATTTTACTCTATAAACATAATCAGAGGCTTTATAAATAAATTACAAAAACCCGCCCATAATAATCAAAATAGGCCTATCATCATAAGTTAGAGAAATCAGCATGTATGAACTACCGATTTACCAATCATCCAAATCTAAAATAGGTCAGTTGCAATATGACTAATATTCCGACATAGCAATCCCAGAAATCTACTTATGGCAAAGATTTGCCAAGCGTATGGCGAAGATTTGTCAAGCGTAGTTGGTACTCTTCTTGCAGTAAAGCTATATGCTTGGAAGCAGCTTCCATCTCAACAAGCTGCTGTATTTTCCACTTCTGATCAAGCATTTCAACTTCTTTATCGCTCAGTGCCGGCAGGTCCCTTGCAGAAGAAAATCCCTTGATCATTGAGAAATCAAGGTTAGTGAGTCGCGCAGCGTTTGAAGAACCTCGAAGTTCTTTCATTGCCATATTCGCAATCTCATACTTCAACTTATCAAACCTTTCCCGATTTTCTATAAGCATCTGACTCTTGAATTCATCTAACATTCTCAAGTTGGCTTTGCACAACTGATCAAACAGCGGTTGTTGATCAGCCGTTGCAATGCAGGGGCTCCCATTTGCCGTGCCATTAGAAATGTGCTGCGCCAAATTATCTCCATTGTTGTGTAGATCAGTGATCTCAATCCTCCTACTTCCATTTGACCTGTCTCCAGAAGCATGCAGTGTCGAATTCTCCCTCACAATTGTGGTTGCTATTCTCCTGCTTTCATTGGACATTCTGTTAGCAACGCTGTGCATCAGATTCTCCCCCGTGTTCTTATTGTGTTCCGTGGCTCCAATTCTTTTGCTTCTAATGGACATTCCAGAAGCATCATTGGGTGTTGAATTCTCCTTAGCATGCCTCCTTCCTTCAGACTTTCCTCCGTCGACAGGTTGACTCAAATTCTCCCTAGCATCATTACGACCTGTACTTGCTCCCCTCCTTCTGTCAGACATTGCCTCGGCAACGTGCTGCCTTGAATTATCCCTAGCATCGTAATGACCTGCAGCACCATTCAAAACATGTCGTGCGGAATTCTCTCGAACATTGAACTGTTTCGGTGCACTGTCTGAATCATGCAGCACTGAATTGTCCCTGACATTAGACTTGGACCGGTTCAGTGCAGCATTTGACTCTCGCTGTGCCGAATTCTCCTTGCCACTCGATTCGCATTCACTCTCTTCATTCTCCTCAGAAGAATCCTTCTCTTCTCCCACATTCTCCTCAGAAGAATCCGTCTCTTCTCCCACATTCTCCTCGCTTTTCTCTGTATCCCTGCCTGCAACCCTGTTGCGCACACTTTCAGCCACATTTGCAACCTCCCCCTCCTTCATATTCACATAGTTATTTTTCTCACCTTCATCATGCCCTTCCTTCTCTTCTTCTTCTCCATCTCCGTCCTTCTCTTCATCTTCCTCTTCTCCTCCCTCGTGCTCCTTTACAGCCATTTCCACGTCTCCACTTTTGTTCCTTTCCATCTCTTCTCTCTCTCCCCCTCCATCCCCCACAACAGGCTTCTTCTTCTCCTCTACTACTTCATGACCTTCCTTACCCACTTCCTCACTACCAACTTCCTCCTCTTCCCTATTTCCCCAAACTTGTTTAGACAAAATATACACAGTCTCTTCATGCGCATTCTTAAACCCAACAAAACCTTTATCCTTAATCTTATCCCTAGCCCCGAAAAACTTCGCCTTAAACCCCTTTAACTTCTTATACATTTGATCATTACTATACGGACCATCCAAATCCTTCCTAATAGCCTCATAAAAAAACCCCATATTTTTGGGCAAACTCTTTAACTTACCTTTTTCGCAGCACACCACAAGCCCCTTTAGAAACGCGACCTCATCTTTGGCGGTCCAACTCAGGCTGCGCTTTCTCGCAGACTTTTCAACTTCTGAAACCGCCATCGCATTCCCCTGATTATCTATCTGAGCAGTTTTCTTCTTTTTCCTGGACGAGGGTTTGTCTGCCTCCTTTTTTTGGCGCTCTCTGGACCGCTTGATTGAAGTAGAGGGTTTTGATGGGGTTGAAATATTGTTTTTATGTTTGTCGCGCGAGCTTTTTTTCTGCTGTCTCTTTGATGGTGGTTTAGAGATTAGCTCGGTATCGCCTGAATCGGACGATGATTCGGCAGTGGAAGAAGAAGAACCCTTACGCAGGGAAGCGGGATTTCTGTCGTAAAATTTTGTCACGTTTTCATCCATAGAATCAGAAGAATCCATTGCGAAAGAGTAAATACTGGAGTTTTGGCGACACACAGCAGGATACAATTGAAAAACACGAAAGAGAATTTTTTATTTCTGCAGTTAAAAAGGAAAAACGCAGACAATTGCAAAGAGGTTTTAGGTTTGTATTCGGAAGGAAAATGGACAAACCGTGGTTTTTTCAAAGCTTGTATTGATATATATATGTGCACGTATATAAAACTACATACCTCTCCTTAGGGTTTCAATATATATACAAAGAAAGATTCCAGCGTGCTGAATGATCCGTGCAAAATGCCGAAGAAGAAAAACGTTTGTATTCACTTTAGGTAAGTTTTCAAATTATTTTTTTGGCTAAATTTTTCCCTAAACATTACCTACCATGTTAAATCCGAGTAATTGTAGACTGGAATTATTGATTTGATCATTGAATTGCCTCAACTCTTTGCTCCTGATTTTCCTTTCTAGTTTTCTTTTTTTACAAAGAATTTATATACACATTTGCAAAGGATATATTCAGACGCAGACTTTACATTTTCAAATCAACTATTCCGCCCTTTGCTTAAAATATTTAATAGTTTATATAATATAAAATAATAAATATAATTATAATATAATTTTTTATATAAAATAAATATATAATTGAATAAGTATTTAAATATAATATATTTTTAAAAATAATTTATATTATATTAAATATACTTTTTATTTATTTTATATTTATAGTTTATATAATGTAAACTATTTTTTTATTAAAATATTATATTTTAAATCTTTATATATATATATATATATATATAATGTATAAATATTAAATATAATATAATTTAATATGTAATGAAAACATATATTATATAATTTTAATATAAAGATTGTGATAGAGGCCAAGAGAGAAAGGGGTAGATGAGATGAAGAGAAAGTAGAAAAATGAGAGAATAAGAAAGGGAGACAAAGAGGGAGGGTTATGAGGCATGTTAGTTTTTCTATTAATTGATATTTTTTATTTACTAGGTGTAATATTGTTTATAATAAATTGCTTTTAACCTTAATAATAGTACTAATATTAATATGATTAATAATATTAATAATATTATAATAATACTAATAATTGTATAATGCAAACTAGATATATCAATAAAAATATAATAATATAATAGTAAATATATTAAAGTATAAATATTAATATAAGAATATTACTATATAATAAAAATATAAAATAATAATTATAATATATTAGGATAATAATAATATATCAAAAAAAACATTTTCTAAATGACCTATCAATTGACCAATCAATTGACTGCATTACCACACAAATGTATACAAAAAATAAACCATTTATTTTCTAATATTAATAAAAATATAATAGTTTAATAATAAATACATAAAAAATGTAAATATTAATATAATAATATCACTATATAATAAAAATATAAAATAATAATTATAATATACTATAATAATAATAATATATAAAATCATTTTCAAAATGACCTATCAATTGACCATGTCCTAATTGACCTTCCACACCTCTTCGGCGTACCCATTGCACACCAAGGTGCGATTGCTAGTTATATACTTTTTAAATATCTTCAAGTCCAATTATTCTTAGATCTTTTCTTTTTTTAATATGTTGGTATAGAATGTGTCTAAGGTCATAGTCTTCAATTGAAAGCTAATAATTGAGGGGTATCCATTTCGCAAAAGTTGTACAGGTACCATGCCAACCTTGTCTCTTATTTGGTGTTGAAGGCTTTGCACTTTGTAAGATTTGATCTTTGATGGACTCATTTGGAGCCTTTCAACTTCACCAAGAGACAAGGGCCCTTTGACATAAGGTGTGGTTTTAACTAATAGATCAAAAGAGAAAACATAACAATAAGCTTCTAAGCAACAAGAGCTATTAAACTAGTAGCAATAGGTAGGGTATGGTCATCTAGATTCCACAAATCAAGATTATTGTGGCCATCCAATATAGGATGTCAACTTGTAACAATGTTATCATTAGGTTGTTCATCCTACACAACATTGGGATGATAATTACCAACCCTACCAAGACAAATGGGCAATGTTAAAGACAACTCTATCATGGCATTGAAAGGATGCTAAAGGTTGATTGAAAACAAAGACTACTCGTGGGTACTACGGCCAAGAGCTCTATATTGAGAAGAAAGATAATCATGAGATTCATGCCTATGGGCATTATGACGTTGACCATGTTGATGCCCACTAGGGGGAGATTGGCCTCTATTGGAAGAAGAGGTCAACAACACTCTAGGAACCATGCAAGGTGTGTTATTCCAATGATCAAGAAGTTCCTATAGATGGACCACTTCAAGTGTAGCTTTATTGACTTGCACTTGTATGTGCATTAACACATTGGAACGAGTCATACATTTAGAATACATGGAGAAATTATTGTCAATGATATATCTAGAGAAGAGAACATAATTCCTATCTTTTCAAATGCTAATAGGATTTCAATTCTAAAAGCATGCCATATTTGGGTAAATTTAGCAAGAATTTTGGCCTATCTCCAAGAAGGGTCATGTGCTGAGAAAAAGGTTTGAAAAAATCTTGAATCCAACTCCATGTCACCTATGTTTTAGGAAAAAATTAGAAAATAGGCTTAATAGTTTTTGATTGCCCATGGGCAATGGGGATTGATAACTCATAAGTGAATCAATTTGGAACCAATGGGAAAGTCTAGATATAAAATGGATTAGGTAAAGTGGCCAAGCTTCAACTCAATAATGGTCAACCAAAAATTTGGAATTTGCACTACCATGATCTAGTGGAAGATTGAAGAACCCATTTGTCATTAAGCTTTAGGATTATATGTAAGTCTAGCAAGAGCCAAGCACGCCCTTTTAAATTTTTGTGATGTAGACACTTCTTTAGATCATTTATTTGCAACCTAATAAACTCACTCTGATTAGAAACAAATATAGCACATTGAAAAGAATAAGGCAAAAAGAGCATACAACAATGAATAAATATCCTTTAAAAATCAAAGCAATTATAAATTATCTAATTTACAGTATTTAATATTATGATATCATGGTTCAATATATCACAACTCCCCAACTTCTAACAAACATGTGTTCCTCTTTATAGCCTTCAAAGGCGAACAAGTAAAAGACTCATATCTGACTCTCTATATTTAAAAATAGATAATAAACTACACACATCCCCATTATCCCACAAAAACTAAGTAGTTACAAATAAATGATATTTTTAGTAAACATGATTTCCCCTCAACTTTTAACACTATTCAAAGACTATATTTAGTTCCCTAGTGCATCATCTTTCTTAATTTGTGATGAATGGTATACATCATTCTCCTCTTAGGTTTAAAGTTTATTTGACAACAATCTTCAAAAAAACATTGACAATATCAACATAACACTGTCATGAATTCCTCATATCACTAATTGCATAAAAATGAGAATGATCATGATCTAGTATAGAGAACAAAAACACATGTAGCATATAGGAACCTTTACCTCCATCAAGCATGCTCATTCCATCATATTTTAAAGATCTTCATTAGAGGACACAAAAGCAAGAGATTCGAGATCTCCAACTAGCAACTAGTTAATTTGATCACAAGAGTTAGCCTATACGCATCTATCAACTTCTACATAAGCTAATATGTGATCCTAGGCTACTAAAATTAGATTCTTTGGAAAAAATTTACCCAGTTGCATGAGGAATTTTGAGTAATTGTATCTTCCTTGGATCACAACTTGAATGTGCAAATGCTTCACATGGATTCCTAAACAATTATTTTCCAACATCCACCATTCTCTTTATGTCAACCCATGTGGTAGGATACACACAATTTACATCAAGATGGTTACATAAGAATGAAATGCAACCAACAAAATATTAGAGGACTCTACAACAATTTGTTTAACTACATGGCCTTGTTTTACTACATGTGAATGGTCACCATCTTCTAAATGTCTAAAACATGAATTGAAATGGAATATTTTTTATTATACACTTAAAAATATTTAAGTAGGGAACTTCAATTTGAATAGATTATTAGTTTAATTATAGATATTAAAATTAAAGATATTTTTTAATTGTGTATTTAAATTTTCTATTTAATATTATAATTTAAAATTAGCAATCACATTTATGTGTGTAATGGGTATGCTGAAGATTTGTAGAAGGATTAAGAGGGATAAATGTGGTATAGTAGTGAGAATTTTAGAACATATAACTAAATGTATTTTGCATTCTCTAGATGAATTGAATGCATACTATTTGTTAATAAAAGGAAAATGATTTGTTTTACGCTGCCCACTTTAGCTTCATTCAAGAAAAGAGTATATATTTAGATCACATATAAAGTGATGCTAAAAATGGACTTCATGTTAAAACTATTTGAAGAGGCTAAAAATAAAAATAAAGAAGGAATTCCAAAGTAGCAACCCCTCTCTATGAGACTAGTGCCTAAGAGAAGAATTAGGTTATTCAGGTTAGATATAAGTTGATACGAAAAGTGGACTTCACATTCATACACTATAAATATTTTTCATGAAATATTTTATGTATTGGATGGGGTTGTTTGCACCTAGCACAGGGAAAGGAGGATGTTGGACAGTTTTCTGGCTTTAGCTGATCCAACTCCAGATGGTCCCTCCACCATCTGAAGATTTGTGTTATTTGAAGTCTTCGACATTGGACATATGGCTTTTAGGGTATGAGTTTCCCAAGACCGTAATGTTGTTCATGGGCAACCAAATACTCTTTCTATGCAGTCCGAAAAAGGCTACTTTGCTTGAAGTTTTAAAAAAACCTGTCAAAAGCTTTTTGGTTTTGATGTGTTGTTTAATATTCACTATAAAGATTTGTCATGAAATATTTGTCGTGCTTCTAAACTAACTCAAAACTAATGGAAAGGAAAGGATTTCAGAGATAAGCGCAACACATACAAAAGGATTTCAAAGATAAATGAATACCTTGTTTGTTGAAGAAATAAACAAGTGATACCCACGCCAACGACTACAACAACTATCAAGAACTTTGTCTTTAGCTAGTCTTCTAATTTCAACGGCGATAAGTTTTGCAATGAAAAACTCATGAAAAAGGATAGATAAGTATGAAGGAAATGTGGCAGTGAAAAAAGGAAGAAAATATCTCATACAAAATTTGGCGGTGAGAGACACTTAACACAGGTTACCTGAGATTGAAGGCAACAATTAATACCAGTCAATTTGCATATAAGTCTCATGTCTTCTCTAGCGGCACGAGTAGTTAAGACCAACAGTGACAATCCTGATTGATCATCTTGCACGCCCTCTCACAAATTTTGCACCATTTGTAGACAAAATTAGGTTGGTAAAGCTCAATGAGGGAGCACCTTCGACATAATTAATACTATTTTTAAGGGAAAATTTAATTTTAATATAATATAATTGATCGTTATTCTATGTATTGATCAAGAACAATTATACACAAATGATATGCTCAATAACCCCTATATTATAAATTCCAAATCAACAAATAGGTCATATTATAGGTATTATAGTTGTTTTAAGTATTGGTGGAGTCTAATCCTCAGTCCCCTAACTTTGAAAATAAATAATGGATAGTAAATACGCAACACTCATATATTGCTCAAAATTTGAAACATCATAATATATAATGACGTTGTTCGTGTGAAAGGGGTGTTTTACCTAGCTAGTTCATCATTTAGGTCCTATTCACACTTGTTACTTAAGCTTACCTAGGGTATACATAGGATAATTATCGCTATATGTCTCAAGTCATAATATTAAGACACATGTCATAATCTTATGCAATCTTATGTCTCACCTTGGCCTATATAACCAAAGGGTTCTCTTTGTAATCTCAAGTTGTTTATCATTGTATATTTGCATCATTTGATATAATAAAATTATTCTCTCATAGTTGATATCTCTTGTACTTTCATACAAGTTCTTAGATCTTGGTTGGCTACAATCTTCAACCAAATTTTGCATGGTGCATTTAGTATTCTATACCAACTCTTACACGGTGTCAAAGTTTGTGGGATTATTTCTTGCTAATCTAATTCAAAACTCTAGGTTTCAAATCTTGGTAGATCTTAAAAATTTGAGTGTGTTCTTCTCTTGCATTGAATGATGACCTAGAGAATTAAAAAACTTGATAGAAATATCAGATTTTGGGGTTTCCTCTTTGTGGATTTGTATTGAAAGCTTATTTTGGAGCATGTTCGTGTAAATATGAACTCACCATTGAGTTTAGAGGGTCCAAAATAAGTAAAAAATTCCTTGTTTTCATCTAAATCTAATATTTGAGGCTAAATCTACAAAGGTTTGAAGTCGAGAGGTGTTTGCTAGAACTAGAAGTTAGTTATAGCTTTAGACAATTTTGGGCCAAAACAAACCTCACCATCGCATCCAAAAGGCCCATGAAACCTAAGAACAATTATCAAGTCATAAAAAATAGAGCACTTTGCACCATGCCCTCAAGGAAAAATTTAACCCCCTTGTCGTACAATCATTCATATAGTTGTATGACCACTTGTGTCAACGATTGCATAGGATTTTTCATCATCTACTATGATCGATTGATAAAAATAATAATTTTGATTCTATTTTTTAATAGTTTTTAGAAAAAAATTAAATTATTTTGTCAAAAATAGAAAGTATTATAGACTTCATAGCTATGATTTTTGGATTCAATTGTGTGCAAACTTTTTGCATCAATGTTTCAAATCACACTTTGTGATCCATCATTAGGATGAAAGCAAAGAGCAAAAGGAGGAAAAAATGGACAGTTGTAACCAAGCTCAACCTTAAAAAACAAGGGGAAGAGAGAGAAGGTTGCACGTAGGCCAAAGAAGACAAGACAAAGTTTTAAAGGAAGAAAAAATGGAAATAAAAGGATGTCAAAAAATAAAACAACCAAAATTAACCAAAAAGGAATAGACAATAGAAAATAAAAGAACAATGAAAAAAATAGAATAAGGAAAACAAATTAAATTGACAATAAAATGGACTAAGAAAAAAAATACAAGGAAACAACACTTAAAATAAATTAAGGCAAAAAGGAAACAAAGCACAAAAAATAATAGAATAAATTAAACTAAAAAAAGATAAATACCAAAAAAATTGAACTATGGAAAATGATAGCAAGAAGAGAAAGGCAATTAAAAGAATAGGTTGAAAAAATACCAAAAAAAAAACATATATGAAACACCACAAAAATGACTTAAAAAGACCAAAAAAGACAAGAATCGAAAGATAAAAAAGACAAACCAAAAGAGAAACAAAATGAATAAATAAATATAGATTAAAAATTTAAAAAGAGAAAACAAGAAATTAATAAAACAAGAAAAAAGGAAAAAAGAAAGCAAGAAGAAATTAACACAAAAAATAGAAAATTAATAAACAAAGAAACACTTATATATGGGAATATAAATGACAAAGCAATAGAAAAATTGACAAAAAAAGATATAAATAAGTAATAAAATCACGATAAAAAAAGAGATGAAAATAAGATAAAATAATGATTAAAAAAGGAAAACAACAAATAAATTAAAGTAATATATATATATATATACAAAAAAACAAATAAATAAAATAAACTACCCAAAACACGAAAGACCAAAAAAGGAACCTACAAATAAATATACAAATACAAAGATAACAATTAAAAAATAGACATAATAGAATATATAAGTAGAATATACATATAATACAAATATATACAAAGAAAACTTATTAATAAGAAACAATCTATATAAAAGAAAAAGGAAGAACACTTTAAAAAACACAAAGACGAGAAAAAATAAAATGACCAAGAAAAAATTAAGAACACAAGAATAATTGACAAAAAAGGAGAAAGAACAAGGAGAACAAGCGCAATAATTATAAAATAAGAATCAACAACAATGAAAACACATAAAAAGAGAAAATAAATACAAAAACAAGGAAAGAAAGAGAAAAAAGAAATCAAGAGAGATAAGCAAAAGAGAAACACTTAAAGGAAGAAAATAATTAAGAAGACAGGAATAAGAAAACAAACTAAGAAAAAAAGGAACAATTAAGAAAAAGACCAACAAAAAATTCAAGCTAAGAACAACAAGCCTAAGAAATGAGAACAAACAAAAAGAACTATAAGCAAGAAAAAAAGGTAAAACTATAAGAATGAGGAAAGAAGAGGGAGAAGAGAAATAAAGAGAGAAACTGAGGGAAGAGACCAAAAAGATTAAAAACTAAAGGTAGGAAAAAATTATTGTAGACACGTAAAATATATTGATTGATCCCATGCACCTAATCCTGATTTACTAACACCAATTCGTCTAGAATCATCTCCTTTACTAATCATTTAATTGAATAATCTTTATTTGATTAAATTCATCATATTTCATCTATTAATTAAATAAATCAATTTTATTTGATTAAATCATTATCTCCTATTAATTAAATAAATCATTTTGTTTAATTAATCCTATTCTCCTCTTTTAATTAAATAATTTATTTTATTTAATTAGGTTCTAAGGTGATCTCCTTTAAATTAAATAAACTAACCTTTATTTGATTTAAGTCTAACACCATCCTCTTTTAAATAAATAAATCCAACTTTATTTAATTAAGTCTAAATTCATTATTTCGCTCATCTTGATTTATTTAAATCAAAAAATCTAAGTCAAAATGTCAAATCAACTAAATCTTCATCTAAGTTAATCAAATCCTAATTAATCCTAATCAAGTAATCACTCAAATCCTCTAGCTTTTGCAACTTGCTCATGAAAATCAATTTAATTATTTAATAAATCTTCCTTTTTCATTCAAAAAGGCATCAAAGGATGGAATATTCCCCAAATTTGAAATCTCCCACCAAAAGTACTTGTCCATCCAATGAGGCATTAAAGGCCTCTTACATGTCCTTTTCTTGAGCCAAGTGGCATTTAATTTATTTCTTCTCTCCCTCCAACATGTCATTTCTCCAAATTTGAATTTCCACTTAATAGCATTAATGTGCACATTCATCCAAATGTGCTCCACCTTTGTCCACTAACATGTTGACAAGTGGCATTGTGCTATTGGTTGATCTTTAGTCCCACATTCATCCCATTTTGCATTCCTCCATCCTTCTCCATTATAAATAGAGGCCTTCTCTATTTGTTTGATCATCCACAATCCATGTAAGATCACCGTGCTCATTTGGATTCACAATCTTAGGAATTTTCATCCACAACTTCATGCAAAATCACAATCTTCAAATTTTGAATTTTTCTCATTCATCATTCATCCATTTTCAAGTTTTATAGCTAGGTTATGTAGGATTTTCTCCAAGGAATCATCAAATCATCATCAAGGCATCACAAAGCTTACAAGGGATTGGGAAAGGGCCATTTTCCACATCAAAATGGCACCAATTCCCCCATGGGATTATGAGTTTTCTTGCTTTAATAGGATTTAATAGCTTTCTTTGTTATGTTATTCATTTATTTCCTATTTTGAGCATTGTAAATGAATTACATGGGGAATGTGGATTTAAACTTGCATATGAATCTAATTGTGTGATTTTTTGTTGTGTTTGTGCAAGTCTACAATCTCCATTCACAATTACAAAAGGGGGGAACAAGGGAGGAAAGAGCAACCTAATGAAAAAAACTAAACAACACAAGAATACACCCATGGGCACAAAAGAACAAGCAAGGAGGACAAGACCACTTACCGAAACAGGGGGCAAGACGAAAGGGGAGAGGAGGTAGAAAGGAACTATTATGAAGGAGGGAGATGGTGGGATCTTAGGTTAGATAACAAGGGGTGCCAGGATTGACTCAACCTCCATCCCTCATCACGATTAAGGTTTGAGGGGTGATTGTGGATATCGATGGCTTCTTTAAGTTTCCTTTTAAAGAAGTTATCATATTTAAACAAGATTTGAGTGTCTTCCCAAAACATTTGGTGTTTGGTGGAGGAGTGGTCGGTTAAAGAAAATTTGAGAACTCGTTCATGTATGATATCAACACAATGCTCTTTAATTCTAGTGATAAAAGAGCGGCCTATTTCCCCAATATAAGGAATGCCACATGGAAAAAATACCTTATAGACTCTGAAGTCGAGCAAGATTTCCTTGGAGTCTTTAAGGGAGGGGAAATGATTTCTAAAGGAGGAGAAGGTCTTGAACGTAAACAAAAGCCTTTTTTATGGAGGATCCTTGAGATTTTTTGAGAAAGACCATCAATATAAGGGAGGGAAGCAATAGGGAGATCAGAGAAGCGATAAGGTTTAGCAATGGTAAAAAGACTCAACTTGGCATGGTTGAAGGCTCTAGAAATTTTCTTACTAGAGTACCCATTCAATTTGAAAAACATGATGAAGATGATTTAACTCAAGGGGAAAGTGGTCCTCATCACAAATTTGATAGGTTCTCAAGGCTAGGGTTTTGAGGACACCACTTTTTTGGCTCGGGTGGTGATGAGAAGAAGAGAGGAGGTAGAGATCCATATGGGTGGCCTTACAAAACACCCAACAACCAAGGGATCCATCAGGTTTCTTAAGAAGCAAAATGTCAAGGAAAGGACGTTGCTTGCACAAGATTCGATTTCCTTGGTAAAGGAAATGCAAGGAGACAAACTATTGAAGTGGTTATGGGATTCTTCTCACTTAACCAAGCTTGTGGCCAACAAATGTTGGTATCGTCGACATAATGTGTAACACCCCTCCATTTTTCTCTTTGATCGAACAGTGTTCTTCTATGTTATGCTTTGTTTCTGTTAGCACTTTGACTTTGGTACTTGGTTACTACTTGATCGCTGACTGTTAAGCGATGTGAATGTTATATTTTGATATGATGGTATTTTATTCTGATGTTATCATTATGGCATGCTTTGGATTAGCTTAGCATATATTTGAATTAATGATGCTTTATGCTTTTGATTATATTATTCATGTTAGAGGCGTCAGTTAGTAATATTGTATTGGTGAAGGGGACGGGATTACATCACTCGCATGCGAGCACCCTGTGATTCCGCGATTTCCTCTTCACGGTGTGTCTACTATGTTATATGCATGTACGACACTTGTTTTGTTTGCAGGACTGCAGGTACAGGACATCGACTCCACCTGGTTTCACAGGTCTGAGCGTGTCCATTGGCCAACGGTATTCGATTGGGAGATAGTAGCTAGGTTTTTCGTGCCAAGTCATCACCCTGGTCATAGTGTGTCATCAATTGGTGTCTGGTATGTTGTTAAGTCTTGTCATCTTTGAAGTTTTGATAGGTTGTTTCGATGGGAATTTTATGTGAAAATCAATGTTTAAAAAGGTTTAAATGATTAGTTATGAATTTTAGATTAAAGTGGTTAAAAGCTTTAATTTAATTTAATTCATTTAATTTAAATTCTTGTGGTGAAATAATTTAATTTTTGGTGGTTAAATTTATTATATTATTTAAATAAACTAAATGTTATTTTATGAGCAAATAAATAAATAAACTAAATCTATTTTGTTGGAAATAGATTAAACAATTAAATTCATTTGGAAATTCAAGTTTTTATTTTAAAGATTAAAGTTGCTTTGAAAAGTGCCTATGTAAAATAAATTTAAAGTTATTTGAAAATTCAATTTTGTTTTATGTTATTAAAAAAAAATCAAAATATCTCAATGGGATATTTTAGAGAGTTGACTAAATTTGGGGAGTTTTGATGAGAGCATTTGGGCAATTTCATGGGGATTTTTAATTTCAATTTTGGGAGAGAAAAATTGCTGTGAAAGAAAAGAAAGAGGGTTTTGTTTTTGTGGGATTCAATATGGGATTTGAAGGTGGAGACTTGGAAGTAGATCTGGAGTGTTGCAATGGCAAGAAGCTCAGCATCAGATTGTTTCTTCAATCTTCAAGATCTCAGGTTTTTTTCTTTCTTCAATTTGTTTAAAAACAAATTTGAAAACCTTTGTTGAAAACATGGAAGAAGAAAACAACAAGAAAAATTCAAACAATAGAGATTGAAAGAAAACAAAAGAAAATCTTGAAACCCCTCTGTTTAAATTTGAAATTTTCAGAAAATTGAGTTCATTAAATTGTGCTTGAAAGAATTCCTTCTTTTGTCATTTTTTTTAAGATCATTTGCCCAATTTGGGCTGAGAAATGGAATTGAGTTTATATATATATATATATTGGCATATAAAGCCATCGAGTTCTTCTTTTAAAAAAAAAAATAAATTTGTCTCTGTTAAAATTTTGTTCTGGAAAGAACCGAACAGGGGAGTATTAAAAACAAAATTTTATTGTTAAATTTTTATTAAATTTGATTTTTTATGGGGAGGGGGTGAGGCTGCCCCCATAGCCGCCCCCCATGTGGGAGGCGCTGGTTGTGGAGGTAGTGCCCAGCTACCCCCACAGGCAGCGACTCCCCCATAAGGGGAGGGACTGCGTCCCCTGTTTGGGGCTGTGCAGTAGCCAACACTTTGTTTATTTTTTTTATTTTATTTTATTTTATAATATAAATTTTTTATATATATTATATATTTTATACAATATATATATTATATGTATAATATATTATATAAATATATATGTATATATATATATATTTATATATATATGTTCTTTTAAAATTTTAAAATATAAATATATATATTGTATATATCATTTTGAATATATATATATGTATTATATATATGTGTGTGTGTGTGTGTATATTTCTTTGATTAATTAATCATTATATTGGAGTTTGATTTTTAAATAATTGTGAATTTAAATTGATATTTGAAATAAATAATTAAATAATATGTATATATTTAAATGAATATATATATGTTTATCATATATTCATATTTAAATATTTCGATCTTAAGTTGGCTATCTTATTATCATGATCGAAATAAAGTTGACTTTTTTTTAGTAAATGGTTTTATTTTATAAAGTTGATTTTTATTAATATATGTAATTGGGAAAACAAAATTAAATTATTGATTTAAACTCCTTAAAGTTGTCAACGTGAATTGATTTACTATTGAGTTTGTGCAAATAATGTTAATTATTTAATGGATTTCTTGCACTATGTCGTTGTTTGACTTGGATTTAGGAAATCCTAAAGTAGGTGAATAAATTGTCAAATTGTATATTCGTTGTGTTATCTCTTTCATTCTCGGCGTTGGGCAATGGAGTTATTTGTCTAGTAAGTCTTCCAGAGGAGTGATTCTAGGTTGGGATGTGTTTTGTGGTGGTTCGGTTTGTGAATTGCCTTGAGAAATGTGTATAGAGGTATTTTGTTATTTCACCTGGTTTTCACGAACGGGGATAGTAAGTGCCTCCTTGGATTAGGAGTGGCTTATGTGGTTTGTGCCTCCTTTGGAAGGAGTGGTTTGTGTTTCGTTGCCTCCAAGTATTTGGAGTGAGTTTCATTATATGTTGACTCCTAGAGTTGGAGTGTTTGTTTATCTAGTTGGTATGCACTTTGGTACCCTTGGTGATTGGTTTTGTTGGGTGTGTTGTCGATAGGAGAGTGGCTCTTTGTGGGGGTCCGGCACACAAAGGGGCGCCAGGGTAACTCACATAGGGTTTAAGAAGTGCTAACTTAAAAATAATTAATGAAAAACTCTAAGACTAATTAAGATAATAAATGCCTCTCTCATGACTCATTCACTTTTAAGGTTTGAGATGAGACGAGAAGCACAGTTTGTATGAGGGTCCGATGACTGGTAGAGGCAAGCCAGGGTAACCCAAGATGGGGGTCTGGTAGCCTAGGAAGCTTATGCCTAGGTAACTCATAGAAAATGATGTGGGACACTCTCTCTATGTCAACCAGAAGTTAGTTTGTTGGACTGCGTAAATGATCCTTGTTCTCTGGAAGCATTGTAACCTTTGTGTTAAGTGATGTTGTTCTTGTATCTAATTCAGTTCAGTTATGTTTTAGCCTGTGTCTTGAGGTAGATGGTCTTGTGTAGGATTCCTTGTTACTATCTCCTAGCACGGGGGGTGAGCCTTCGGGTATCACATGGTTGGGTGGAATGTGAAAAAAAAATAAAAAATTATTGCGTTTGAGTAGTTAATTTCAACTTCCCCTAGGGTTGTGTGGCGGGGCATTACATAATGTTTCCACAATTTTGGCTTGAAAGGGAAGGAGTGAAGAGCCATTTCTTCGAAATGTTCCATGAAAAGGTTAGCAATGACAAGAGAGAGGGAAGAACCCATAGTCACACCATCTACTTGCTCATAGATGACCTCTAGGAAAGAGAAGAAACTAGATCTTAAGTAAAATTCAACCAAGGCAACAACCTCTTCATTGGATTTGCACCTAACAATGGAAATAGAGTCGGGGATAGGAACCTTAGTGAAAAGAGAGACAACATTGAAACTCATAAGGAGGTCATTACTCTCTAACCATTTTTACTTGATAAATTGGACAAAATGGGAAAAAGTTTTGATGAAGGAGTCAAAATTCCCCACGTGCGCGAAAAGGAGTTTGGAAAGAAAAGAGGCTAGATTGTAAGTAGGTGACCCTATGGTGTCGATAATGAGTCTCAAAGGAATGCCATCTTTGTGATTTTGGACACCCCATAAATACAAGGGTTATTTCCTTGTGGGGAAGGAGATGCTTTTTGGTTGCCTCATCAAAAGAGGAGGAAGACACCAAAGACTTGACTTTTTTGAATATTTTGGAGCAAGGATTGTGAGATAAGGTTTTATAGCTAGAGGGATCAGAGAGGAGAGCAAGCATTTTTGAATTGTAGTCTTGCTTGTTCATGACTATCATAGCATTTCCTTTGTCTTCTTTGGAAATGATTAGATTGTGGTTGCTTAGTAATTTAATAAAGGCAAGAAGCTCAACTTTAGGGATGTTGCACTTCGAAGGTTTAACATGCCAAAAAGAAATGACACAGTCTTGTCTAACTTCCTCAACAATCTCCATAGGAAGAGAGGGGATGGCATTCTCAATTTCAATGAGAGAATCCACGTGCGAGATAACTCGAGGAGATACCGTGAACCCCATACCTCTTTCAAGAACCTTGATGGAAAGGGGGTCTAAGATGACATTAGACTAGTTAACCACTAACTTGCACTCCCAATCATGGATTGGATGAACCTTGGGGGAGTTATGAGGGTGGGGTGAGTGACACGCAGGTTGGAGGGAAAAGGCTATGCAACCCTCAAAATGACATGGCATGTGGGCAGAGCATCCATGGCCATAAACGCTTGTCAAACCTTTGCCACTACACCTGCAACTAATAGTAGATTTATTAGTACTACTAGCCCACCATGTTGTTCATCCCATCCACCAAGTTGTTCATTTAATGCCGCCAGTTCGTAGCCTGTTGCCAAGGGAAAGCAAATGGGTAGGACCAACCAAGTGTATCCCTGGAAAAAATTAGTGCAAACACTATAATGCAATGGCAACATTTTTAACCACCTATACAAAGGGGAAAATGATAAGTATAATGCAAAGGCGACATTTTTACCGCTCATGCGCTTTGTTCAAAGTATATGCAAAGCAACATATTTTACCGCATGTACAAAATATAAGCTCTAAGGGTGAATAAATGATTAAATAATTTAATGACATTTGATTATGAGTAGAAACACCAACTTTAGTATCCCTGGACACGACAAATTTATTAACTACCTACCACCTACCCAACATGCCAAAATCTCCCACATTTTTTGTGCAACTTTTAAAAGCTTTCAAGATCTACTGTCTGCTTCACATCTCCAGTTGAAGAACTTGATGAAGGCGAGGCAAAGTCACCGACCAATCTGAGTTGCTTTCATTTCTGCCATAAACTTCAATCATGGTGCAAATTTCACAATCGTAGGGGCCATTGTAGATCACATCGCCACTACATTTCCTTTGCTTGTGCAAATCAACCAGTTGAAGCAATTTAAAGCTTAGGTTTTGGACAATATTTCTTGAGGTATATATGTATATATTCCCTCTGCATATGTATATATGCTTTTTGTATATGTGTATATATGTTATCTATATACAGTCAAATTCACACTGAATGTGATTTGTGAGCACAAAAGTCATGATCTTCTTTATGGTCTTCTTTAGCCAACACCCATTTGGCAAGCAAATCTTTTGCCATGTAAACGGGCTTTTCTGGTTTTCTGTGAATGATTGTTTTTTTTAAATTTATTTATTCAAAAAATGATTATGGCATTGATGCTAGATGGGATCTTTAATATTATAATATTAAGGATGGTGAATGATCATAGAATTTTTTGAATTTCTAAAAATAAAGATGATAGGTGTTGATGGTAATACATATTTAAAAAACAATAATTTCATATAAATAGGATTAACATTATTTACTTTGCATTTAGGACCTTTAAATATAAATGCCTTCAAAATAGTTTTTATATATGTGATTTATATATTGGAAATAAAATATAGATTTTTTTAAAATTATTATAAAAGTTAATTTAATAGTATAATGTTAAATAAATATAAAATATGTTGTGCTTATTAGTTAAGTAATTATTTTTTGGTAGATGGGGGATAAATTTGATTGTCAGTTTTATTTGTTAGAACATACTAAAACATAATTTGATCAAAAAATATTAATTTGAGTAATTTAGAAATAATATTCAAGAATATACTCTATTATTACATTGAAAATTAAATTTGTATTGTTTTATTCAATTTCAACAAACATCTTGTATATTAATATTATCTTAACTCTAATATTTAAATATACTAGTATATTATTACATTTTAATTCATCCTTAAGTAATTTATATAAAATAATTTTTTTTTTATATGTTTCACTTTTATTTATAATTATTCATTTTTTATTTATTTTTTAAATCTCCAAATTTCACCATTCAATTGGTAGATGTTTAAAAACATATCATGAGAAAGCTAACATAAGATCATACAAACATAAAAAAAAAAAAAATCCATTACTACGGGTAGAAACCTAAAGAAATATAACCACTCTTAATTGAATTGTGTGCTCACAAATCACATTACAATGTGAATTTGACTTTACCGGTACATCCAAAACAATAGTCATATTCACACTGTCAGAATGTCATACAAGAAAATGCCATATTAAATTCATCCAATTATTATCCTCATAAAACATATGGTTTAGGTATGAGGTATAATAGTATGTCTCACTAATCAATTTACAAATTTATGGGAACACAAGAAAAAAATGATTAAGTTCATTTTAGATAATATTTTTGACCACTATATATATTTTTCATTTAAAAATTCTATGTAGTACCATAGTCCCCCAAGCTACATAAAATGTTTAACCAACACACATTTACATGTCAAATATATTGTTTAGTCTCATACATCAATTTTACTAGTCAAAATTTATCATTTCACACCATATTTTTGAAGGTCAAATTAAGTCAATACATAAAAAAATAAAAAAATACATATAGGTATCACTCATTGTCAGCTTTCTAAAACATATTATTTTTTCCTATCCCATTATGTGTTGATGTGTCCTTTTTGTAAAATTGTCACAAAGCTGAGGTCCTAGTTAATTTTGAAAACCTATTTCCAAGTAAGAATCCTTTGTAGTTCTGAATACAAATAAACAAAAATCGCAACTATGGATATAATTAAGATGATAGATTCTTGAACATTAAGACACTAAGATGTATAAATGACAAAAATACTATAATTTGGGGCCATACTTTTTATTTCTAACTAACTAAATTAATCTCATTAAATACTCTTGTATAAAATAAAGAAGGAAAAGGCACAACTAATCATTTTAGCCATTACAAAAATAGATGGGCATGCTTATTTAAAGTTTTGGAAAATTCATCATTAACTACATCCTAAAAATAAAATTAAGAAAAAAAGTGAAGATTCAAATAAATTTATGCTAATAATCCAAGAAGAGGGAATTTAAATATCAAATAGTTTATATGTATACCATAGGTTTGTATGTGTAGCCACTAACACTAAAGAAAGGAGAAAAATGAAGAAATGAACATAATTTTCATTTTTAAATTACAAGTAAATAAGTCAAGTGTTTATATTTACTTTTTCCAAGTTAAAATTCAACCTTGCATTGAAAAAAGTCAGTTTTTTTAGGTTGGGGTTTCCTATTTTATTTGAATATTTTTTATTGTTTTTGGGTGATAGGTTCATGGCTAACACACATGGATATTTGGGTCCCTCTCAAATATAAGTCATCCCTGGCCATTATGCTAATGATTCCCTACATGAGGCTAATGTAGTAAGCATTATTATTGGTTTGGTTAAAATGAAATACATTTCATTGGAGAAATAAATTACCTCCCTTAGAGAAAAAAGATTCCCATGTTTGTTTATATTATTGACTTTGTGGTAAAAGTTTATTTTAGAGAAATTATCTTATTTGTAAATTCATTGGGTTCGATTGAATTTTAGGATGATAATATTCCCCTTGTTTGTTTATATTCTTGACTTTGTGGTAGACGATTTAATTTTTCAGAGACATGATCTTATTTGTAAATTCATGGGGATTGGATATAATTTTAGAATGATGGAAGATTGGGCTTGTAGAAAATAATTAGTTAAAGGAGAGATAAAGATAACCCATGTACTTTGAACTTACTCAAGACATTGACGTGGTAAAAGCAATCCCATTAACTAAAGTTTAAATCAATTGGACCCCACACAAAGTAGGTTTATCATATTAGAAAATTGTCTTGTATGACTTTATCCTAATGGTTCATAGAATCTTTTGTAATAGTTCATTGAACTTTATTCATATATTATTTTAAACCTCAAAGGAAAGTGTGAACACTAAGGTAAAGATATGTATAGGTCATATAATGATTAGAAAAAAATATATAGTTGTTTTGACATATTTGAACAAGCTAGAGGTCTACTAACCATCTTAATATTATTCAAAATGGGAAAGCCAAAACAATGGGAATCAAAACTTCATCTAGATGTGCAAGACATTCCCAATTAGGGAAAACATTTCTCAAGTGTTGACCTTGAATGGACACCTATTGGAGATGAAAATGGTGAGATAGACATATTTGTTGCAATTCCTCTTGAAAGACTTCCTCACTTTGTCAAAGGAGAAGGTTTATTGGATAGTATAGAGGCAACATTTGTACTCAAATTGCATAAAGAGCCCAACTTGATACAACCTAATGACCACACAACCATGATGTACTCAAGGTTTGCATAGATTTAACATAATAATTATGCATATAAGAATTATATTTTCTAGTTGTTATATATATATATATATATATATATATATATATATATATATTGTACATGTGTAAATAGGTATTGGTGTGCTTTTGGCCCCATGATAACATAAACAAACCTAAAACCAAGAAAAGGAAACAAAAGTTTATCCAGAAAAGGGGTTGCAAAACCCACTTTCTTGTTAAGGTTATCTATGGTAAACCAAATGTTGCGATTATTACATATAATGATTTCAATCATTTTGATGCTAATGGTGAATTTTTCCATGGAAAAGATGAACTTTCTAGTGATGAAAGGAGCAGTGTTGCACCAAAGTTGTCAAATTAATGTAAATTGTATATTGAATCCTTATTGCTAATGGGGGTGGGGATTGACACAATATACAAACAACATTATTTAGACCATGGCAATACTCAATTGATGAATAAGAGGGACACATGTTTGTTGAGAAAAGATGTTTTGAATGCATGGAAAAGAGTACACTTACTTCGATCCCAAAAGAATGAAGATTATGCAAAAAGAGTAAGCATGTGGCATGTAAAGGAGAAAGATAACTTTTTTTACTATAAAAGACCAAATAATGTGGAAAATATTCCATTTATCATAGGAATCCAAACAAATGCGAGAAATGATGGTGAAACATTCACATAACTCATTTATTGCAATAGATTCCACATTCTCAACAAATAAATATGGTGTAAGTAAAACAATTCTAATTGTATTTATGGATTTTAATGAAATCATTAATTTATTCTCTTAAACATATAATAATTTATCAATGTTTTACTTATATACCTTGCTTGTATTCGATGAACAAGAGGCTAGTATACCTGTTGCATGGGCCATATCCTCAAGAGATAAAGTCAAGGATATAAATGAATGGTTGACAAAAGTTTGTAAAAGAGGGAAATAATGTAAAGAAGATTGGAATGTCAATGTATTTATGACACATGATGATAGTGCTGAGATTGAAGCAATCAAGTTTTTATCGGCCTTAATTTTTTTTTAAGAATGCTACTTATGAGATCTTATAATGTAATAATTTTTTTTTTCTAAAATGCACTACTTATTAGCTTTTATAATGTAACATGTAGATTATCCTTTGATTTTTGAGTACTTTTATGTATTTGGCATATACGTAGGGCATGGTTGAAGAATGTATACAGGTAAGTCAATCTTTAATTAAAATATGTGGAATAATCGAACATTACATGTTTGAATCTCATAGTTTGATATCATGTTTTATAATCCAGGTATGTCCATAATAAGGATGTTGGAACTAATATGTTCAATAGATTGGGTGAGATAATGTATGCAATGAATAATAATGAAGACATCACTGCTCACCTGATAAAAAATTTCATGGAGGAATTCAAAGAGAAGAAGAAATTTATTGATTACTTTCAAAAAACTTGGTGTCATGATGAGACTCATATTGGTAAGCCTATTAAATTATTCGTTATGGTTTTTATGCATTTACATCATTTAACTTGGTTTTATTTATACTAAGATGGAGTTTATGATTGTTTGTATAGCGATGTGGGAAAAAAAACTATAGAATTTTTCTTCATGCAAATCAAGAAACCAATGCTTCCATAGAGTTGTATCACTTCTGCATCAAGAGTCACTATTTAAGTGATCATTCAAAGAGATGCACAAGAAGAATGGATTGGATTATCCATACACTTCTTCATAGAGTAGAGCCATTTTATAAAAATAAAAGATATTTGCAATTATCAGGGTTTTTGACTAACTTCAAAAAATAAAGATATTACACAACTACATTAGAGAAGTCAAAAAATACCAGATACAAATTGTTATCCATGTGATTTCCTTCCTAACACGTACTAGATAAGAAGCCAAATAGTTCAAAAAAAATGGCAGCTTGTTAGAAAATTTAGACCAAATTTACATGTGTGTGACAGTCAGTGGGAAAAGAAGGGAAACACATGCAAACATGTGTTAAAGATTTTAGATCTTCTAAAGAGAAACAAAAATAATGAGCAAGATCAAGTTGTTGATAAGGGTTATTTGAGAGTTAAGTTTAATATTTATATGTTAAATGATTATTATATTATTCCTCAAAACTAACTAAATTAATCTCATTAAATTATAGATGGTGTTACTCCATTGCTTGATGATGATGACAATGTCAGAGGGAGTTTTAGTCACGAAAATAATACCATCGGTAATGTTGATATGGTCTTTACAATTTTTTTTTTTCTCAAAATTAATTAAATCTTAATCCAATTATAGATGGTTGTAATCAAATAGAAGATCAAGATGTGCTTGGGGTTGTCATTGGTGAAGACCAAAGAACAAGTAAATTTCAATGTATATATTTTTAGATTTAATTGTTTATATTGTATTACATATGGATGGAAATAGTGTGATGCTTCAAATGATAACTTTCAAAATTCTGTTGATTATTTAAATCATCTGCTCCAAAATTTACCAACTAGCAAAGATGAAAAAAATAAATTCAGTCAACGTATTGAGAGATTGAGAAAAGATATTGATACATGTAGTGCCCCTCTGAATCGGTCTTTCTAGATTTTTGGCATAAGTATTATTTGTGATTATGTTGATAATTATGTCTTGTTCAATTGACTAGTTAAATTAAATTGTGGCGTCGAGAGGAATCCGACCTTTCTTCAAAGTTTAGAGCACACAGAATTATATGGGTTTTGTTAGACAGAAATGGATTATATGTGCCTTAGAACATAGTTATATAACCTTACATAGATTTATATTCGATAATGGTTTATGTTGTGCTCAGAATCTAATTAAAATGTGTAGCTCGAGAGTTAAGAATTTATTTCGATAGTTTGTACTTTTGCTTGGCTTTTGAAATATACCTACATATATATATTTAATTTTATGAGCATAGGTTAAATAAAACCTAAACGAAGGATGTCGGAAATACTTTAGGGGTTTAGTTATTTGAAAACTCTTGTCATTCAGGTATTGTCGTGTATTTCGTTGCTCATAATGGCAACATGGAATTAATTAAAGTATTAAATTAAAATTATTAAATTATTGGAAGGGGGAAAAAAAAATGAGTTAATATATTATATTATTCTTTATTAAAGACAAATTGTAAATTACAATTTCAAATAATGAGTAATTAAAGTTTAATAAGGATGGATAATCCGGTATAGTTATAAATTTAAAATATTCCTTGAATATGCACATAAAAATATAAATATTAAATTTACATCTTATAGATAATAATGTAAAAGATTAATAATCCACTTATGGATGTAATTTAAATATAAACTTCAAGGGGTTTGGTCATAGAAGATAATTTGGAAGATAAAGAATAAATATTCATATATATATATAAATTTGAGAAAATAAATAAAAAACAATTATATGTACGTGTGCATACAAATGTTTAAAGTTTATTTAATATCTATATGCAAACAAAGAAGAAGGACACATGTCCTTGATGGTACCCTCCACCTTGCTTCAAGAAATTCTTTCCTGTCTACCACGTGCCCTATGCTTGCATTCTCTTCTTTGCATGTTCATTGTGTGGCATTCTCCCCAGGAGAGGCTATCTTTTCGGGGGATGTTTGTATGGAGAGGAGGGAGGATACATAAGGGGGCAGAAGAAGGGGGCAGGAGCGGGAGAAAGAACATCAGCCAGGTGAAGGTAACTGCCTTGGTTTTCTATTTCATGTGTTATTTTAAATAGTCTCTTTGTTCCATTGTCAGCCTAACTCAGCTGTGCACTTGAATATAATAGGAAGTTTAAAGGTTTAAATAACCTGTTTGATTTCTGATAGTCTATCATAGTTGCAGATAAATGATTATTTTGCCTTCTCCGCAGCTTTAAGTAAAAATTGTAAATCTTGATATACCCTGTTTTTCTTCTTTGCTAAGCTGATTTCTCTGTCGCTACATTGATCTCACGTGTTTGTGGATGAGATCCATCTCCTAGACAAAATGCATGTACCCTCTTCAGGCCATAAAACCAACTACACCAGGGTATCTATTTAATCCCTCTATCTTTCATCTTCTTTACTTTTGAATCTCACTGCATCTGCCGCTTCTGCACAGGATGTTTAAGAATAGAACATGGGTTGAAGCATTTTTTTTTTGAGGATCCATCTATAAAAATAGTGTTGTTGGAAATGCCCAGCCTATATTCATATATGACCTACAGGCACCACAAGTTTAACTGGTATTCTATCAAACAGTGTACGTGCCTTGTCTCTGCTTTTGCATTTACTAAAATTTTTCTAAAGCCTTGAACAAATGTGCGTCCCCTGCAGTCATTTATTTCCTTGAGATCATACAACTTTCACGTCTTGCATTGAGTCCACATTTTTGTGAGGTTTTTTTTTATCAAACAGTCAAGTGCCTTAGCTGTGTTACTCATTTTGCATACATATTTACCAGCGCAACCAGTTGAGAGGCATCGCAGGTTAGGCTAGCATCTTAGTATTAAGTTTTGTGTATCTCCAAGACACTCCTAATGATCAGCTTTGTATGAAATGCAATAAGGGTTGTTGTCGTGTGAATTATGTGCAGTCCTCATCCACTAAACTGCCTTTCTGTGTGCACTTAGAAGCGAGCAAAGTTTAAAATGTTAGGACGTGTTCTTGAGTGCTTCAATTGTCCAAAGTTTTTGAGAGATTCTTGCAAAATTGTCTTTATGCACAATCTGCTACCACCGCTTCTCTTTTCATGTGCAATCTACTGCTGCAGCGTTTAAGACTTTGGAGGGTGTATAAACTTAAATAATTTCCCTGATACCTTTTGCAACCTGTCACAGCTGATGTATTTAGGATCTAGGGAGTGTATAAGTTTAAACAATCTTCCTGATACCTTTGGCATCCTGTCACAGCGGAAACACTCAAGCATAGAAGACTGTACAGGTGTAAATAGCCTTCCTGATTTCGTTGGGAACCTGTCTCATCTGCTGCACTTGAAATTAGAATGAGGTAGAGATTTAAATAATCTCTCTGCTGCCATTATCAACCTATCTCAGCTGCGGAACTTGAACATAGTAGGAAGTTTAAATAACCTTCCTGATTCCTCTAACAGTCTATCGTATGTAGCCCTTTTTTCCAAACAGTGCACACCCCTTGTCTGTGCTCTCGCACTCTACCGCGTATGTATTTAGGGGCTTTTGATATGTGAAGTATGTGCAGCCCTCATCCTCTAAACCTACATATCTGCACGCACCTAGAACACAAGCAAAGCTTTTAGCGTTAGGAAGTGTTGCAGAGTGTTTCATTAATTTAAAGAATTCAAGAGCTTCCTTGTTTAATCTTTTATGCATTCTTCTGAGATTGTTTCTGTCCCTAAAAAAAATAAAAAATAAAAAAAATAAAAAAAATAAAACGAATCACATAAATAATTCAATGCATTCCTTTAAAGAATATATTAGGTATTTGAAGATTGATGTTCATATCTTACCCAATTTGATTTACTTGCATGGCCATCGTTATACAATTCTAACGTTGCGTATTATCTTGTTTATTCTGTCAACGTTTCTCTTAGTTCAACGCAGCCTAATTATATCAGTCTTGGTTTGAGCTTTGCTTTTAGTGCGTTTAAAGTTTCAAAAGGAAGAAGAGTTTGGTCATAGCCTTGGAATGCTTTACTTCATATTACATCATTTAAAATAAAGTAAAATAAGTTAAGCTCTTTAAGTCTAAGAAAGAGAAGAAAGTCATCGTGGAAAAAACTTCAAAATTAAGTTATCCCTTAAATAAAGTTAGAGGGGAGAATATTCTTATATTCTTTACAAGGAATCTTTAAAATTAAAATAAGTAGTATGACTGGTTTTTCCTTAGATTATCTCCTTTCTAGGAAAAAGGAAATAATAATGTATGTGATTAGAAATAGTATAATTATTTATATATAAATTCCTTTCTTGCTTATAATTCTTTTAAATTACTTTCACGACAAATTATATATGGAAATAAGTAAACAAACAAATAAATAATAGTTAATTATAAATAAATTGATATATGTATGTTCTTATGTTTTTGGAAATTGCATGGATGCATTGTAGTTAAATAGTAAAGGATTTCTACCCTCTTAGTATTTTTTTTTATTTAACTGTGTAAATTAAGGAATATTATTTCTTAGACAAGATTGATAAAGAGTAAAAAGATAAAGTATCATGATTATCATTTCAACTATGTTAGTTTAATGTTATTGTTGTGTCTGTGTTAGTAAAAGTGGATTGTTGTTAGGATATACCTTAGATATTGTTATTTGTGACATTTATAGCCTCAAAATTTGAGTAAAGAAATTGATAAGTTGTTTAACTTAAATAATTTGATCTATTGATGGATGACTTAGTATTTGAAATGTGGAAGTGACGTTTTTATTTGATATTGTGAGAGTGAACTTTCATGGTTGTTGTGATTACTTGTTCGTGATGGATTAACGGATATTCTTGATGGTTCTACCTTGACATGACTCCCTCTTGAGTTGGAGTTATTTTGACAAGATTCAATATGTGAGCTTGGGTATTAATGTGTAAGTGAGTCAATGGTTAAGTATTGATTTTTAGGAAGTGGCAGAATAATGCCTCTTGGCTATCTTGGTTGTTGATCGAATATTGTGTTTGTTGATATTGAGTTGAATTTTGATTATTGTTTTGGAGTATATCTTGTTTGCATTAATTTGGTTATTGTTCACAGTGAAAGTGATATTGAGTATTCATGTAAGGGTTGCTTGAACTAAAAACCATGTTGATTGGGTATTGTTTCGATGTTTGGAACATTATGTTTTATTTTAGATATTATGAAGGATCTTGACTTATATTTGGTTCTGATTATTGCCTTTTCTCGAAGGAGTCCGTTGTGTCCAACAAGGTTATTGAAAAGATTTTGATCTTTGCAATTAATTATGCAATGAGTTGATTATGTTATCTTGATTAAGTTTAAAGGTCACGTTATGATATTGCCTCTTCTATTCCTCTCTTGTCATTTTGCGATTGTGGAAGTTATATAGTGAATTTGTGGTTCAAGTTGTGAGTCTTTCTCTTGTGTTAAGATTTTCTTGTGGTCATATTTGAGATGGTTGGGAACCTGACAAATTTGAATTACCTTCAATAGAAGATTGTGGATTTACAGTGTTTCTTGGCTTCCAGAGGCAATGGAGAAACTTGACATATGTTGATTTTTCCACAGTTATTCTATTGGGATTTATTGCTCTTATATCGGATTTTGAGCTTGTGAGTATTACTTTGTACTATGGTGTTGAATTTTGATGTGGTGGGTGGTACCTCCTTGTTCTTGTTTCAGTTATATGGAATGGATTTGCGAGATGATTCTTGCCTCGCATGTTGTGTGATATGTACTCCTTGATTTTTATGAGAGATGAGGTACACCCCTTGTATGTTTTGATTTGGTACCCGTAGGGAGAGTGGCTCTTCATGGGGGCCGACGCACAAAGGGGCTGTTTGGGTAACCCATGGAAGAGTTTCTTAATCAAGTGATAATGTAATTAATTAACTAGTAGGTTGGGTAGATAAACACTAAACAAGATTAATTATGAGCCTCACCCATACCGTTAGTGCTTTCACAGACTAAGGATGGGATGAGAAGACCTGGTTGGTAAGATCACTGCCTTGTCCTCACGAAAGGTAAGTGGTTCCGCATGAGTCACCCTATGGAGCGGTCGCCTTGAGATAGGCAGCCTGGATAACCATAGATGGAGGCGGTACCTTGTGATAGGTTGCCTGGAAAATCCATGTAAGGCCATGCGATGACACTCTCCTACAGTACCCGTTTATTTTCTCTTGCTTGGTTGCCTCTGGGAGTGTTGTTTGAATTGTTGATGTTGTTGAGGCAATTAGTTCTTGGTGATTGTTGTCGAAGCCTCCAAGTTCTATCTTTTATTGTTGCATACATGCCTCATGGCAACTTGATTGATGTTAATGAAAGGTGCCCTTGATATTTATTGTTGGTTGATATTGCAATTTTATTTGAAGGCTTGGATCCTATTGTTGTTGGCACCTCTTATGGTTATTTAGTGTTGAGCTATAATCTTGACATTTGGATTTGTTGGAATTTCATTATTTTGTTTTGGCTAAGTGATGGAAATGTTGTGATTTGTTATCTTCTGTTGATGATATCCTTGTTGTGGAGTTTGGTTTGCTATTGGTTCATTGATTGTTTTGGATTGTGGTATGGGGATCTTTCTTGTCAACTCCTAGCACGGGGGGTGGACTTTCGGGTCCACGTGGTCGGGTGGAACGTGCTATGCACCCCATTGGGTCCCCAGCCAAGGATCGAACTATACAGATATGTGCCTCTTGTGGACTCTAGGATTGTACCTGAGTCAGAGCTGATCTTGTTACTTTGTATTAACCTCTTCAGTTGTATTAATCTATCTTATTGTATTGTTCCCGTATATGTTGAGGAACACATATGTATCATTGTACCTCTTATACGATGTAACTTTCATTATCATTGTAATGATTGTAACCCTTGACCTTAATTTATGATCTTTGATGGATGTTTTTTATTCATGAAATGTATATAAATACTTGGTACTTTTATGTGTTAACGTTTCATAGTATGTAATTCTAATGGTGTTGTATCTGTGGAAATATACTCCACAATTGGCATATTGAACTATTAATAAAATGTTATATGTGTCTTTTTCATCTCTCTTGATCAGGGATGGTTGGATGTTATCTTTATGTAATCTTGATTTGTTCGTTATAGTTATGGTATTAGTTTTAGGACTTCATGATGCCATCTCGTGTACCCCAAAGGACGTAATGGTCATTGTGAAATTGTATAATTGCTTTATATGCAATATATGTTCAAGAATTGTTCTTCTTTCAAAAAAAAAAATTGTGTGGTAATTTGTTGTTTCTGTTGTCCTTTGGGGTTTGCACGGAGGGGCGTTACAATACATCCCTTCCTTCCTCTTCCAAATTTACATCAATCCTTGGCTCAGAGAACATGTCTACGAGACGCATATCACCATGGTTCAGTCCAAGCAAAATGTGCAAATGTGACAATGTCATATCTGAAGACCTGAATGAAACAACTAAGGAGTATGAAATTTTTTGATTCCCCTCTACAGGATGTAGAAATAAAAAGACAAAAAAGGTCATAAATCACTTAGGCATCGCAATAGAAGAAGAAAGAGTTGTTATCATGCAACAACACAATGAGTACATTTATTCATAAGCATTTTAGTAATTTGCACAATAATACTTCTTGTTTCTATTTCATATGTTAGATATATGTCATTGTAGGTTTGGATGATCAAGAAAGTACTCGACAACGTCAATTAATTTTTTGTATTGATCTAAACCAAACAACAATAAATGAAATACAACTTATAGATGGTAATTTTTAACTATCAAATGTATTTATTAATTTTATACTTAATAAATTTACTATTGTTTATATTAATTACATAATGCAATTTTACACTTGAAAATTTTATCTATGTTGATGTGTTAAATGAGCATGTCATTGTAGATTCAGAGGATCAACAAAACAATAGAGAACATTTGTTACCTTTTTCTATTGATCTCAACGAAACAACAACAATAGATACAATGCAAAGTGGAGATGGTATAGAAATTATAGAACACACTTCTATCAATTTTATGTCTTTGATTTCTAAATTAATTTTGTCTAAGTTGATGTGTTAAATGTGCATGTTATTGTGGCTTTAGATGATCAAAAAAACACCCAACAACATATGTTACCATTTTCTATTGATTTTAATCAAGCAACTTCAACAATGAATGTAATGCAAAGTAGAGATGGTAACAATATGGTAATTTGAAATTTCTAAATTATAGTAGATAAGTTTTTATTTGGTAGCCTAATTTATTTACTATTGATCTAATTAAAACGTGGTGTGATTTGTTATTGTGCAGTCAATTTTGCATCCATCAAGTGGCATGAGAAGTGTAAAACCCCATCCCGCAACCTAGAGGACGATGCAACACTGCGGAAGCACGACTATTTTTTTCCTTAAAAAGAGTAACAATGACAAGTGAAGTAACCTACTCTAACACATACATCCTCTAGGCCACACAACATGTCTACATGTGAAATTACAAACTTAAAAATTATTCTAAAACATAGTATATGGAATTAACTCATGATAACAACATACAACAAAGCAGTAATCCATTGCAAAATAAGTCTAACACATAGAAATGTAATGAGCATATTTCCATAGATACAACACCATATAAACAATATATACCATTTAATCCAAAGATAAATAAATCATACATAATGTTACAATTACATCACAAGGGTTCTCCTCGATACAAATGAGGATTACAATTACATAGTGTCCACTGTTACAATGAGAAAGAGAAGTACAAATCCATAGAACCACATGAGCTCCTCGAACAAGAAGATCTCGCCATCACAAATAGGAAGAGAAACTCAACAGTGTAAGGTGCACGCCACCCAGCCATATGGTACCCGTAGGCCCAACCCCCGTGCTAGGAGATAGTAACAGGTAACCAAGACAAACCTACTACCTCTAGACATAGGCAATACACAAGATAACATGGTACTAGTAAACACCAACAAAAAGGTCACATTGCTTCCAAAATCACTAAATCAAAAACAACCACTATACAAAACAACTGATTGTTGTCATAGGAGGAGTGTCATCACAAAGGTTGCATTGGTCATCCTAGGTCCCGACCCCCATCTTGGGTTATCCTGGTAACCTCTTACGAACTCCGACCCCACATGCACACCAGTGTGGAATCAATTATCTTTCGAGAAAACAAGATAACGACCTTTCCATTCCAGGCCTTCCCGACTCATCTCAAGTCTAACACAAGCCCTTGAGCCAATGAGCGAGGCTAATTATCAAGTTAAATGTGTTAACTACCCATTCCCCTAATGTAGGTTATTTAATTTCCACTAATTACACTGACTTCCACACGAGTTATCCTGGGACCACTTTGTGTCCCGACCCTCGTTGAAAGCCACTCCCCTATCGACAACACAATAACTAATTCTACACCCAAGGGTAGACAGTGCACAAACTGATAATAACATAACACAAGAGATAACACATCCTTACGGATGTCCAATACTGAACCCAACTACGTGCACTACCCAAGGAAATCTCAAGGGCGAATAACAAACAACAACCCCTTTTTCAATTACAATCTGGAAGACTTACATTTCCTCTACAATAAATATCCCCCACAATACCCAATTACAGAAATATTAGAAGTTACAATAAACAATCTCATGTAATTAAAAGCACTACTATTCAGATTTCCTAAATCTAATAGATCAATATCTCACACTAAAATACACTATTCAAAACACAATTCCCATTAATAATCCACAACAAAATTATATCAAAAGTTTAACTATAGTTTCACAACCACACATAATATCTAACCCAATTTCACAATTAAACTAATTAATCATTTCTAATTAATTAATCGTGCTTGTATACATCTATTGTAATAAACAAACATTAAACAAATATATTTAATATGTATATATACAATTAAATATAATTATATATAAACATATAAATATATTATTTAATTATAAAATCAACTACACCATAAAAGAAACTCATTTATTTAAAAACCAAATCCATTTACTCATAAAAATCATTTAAATAATAACATCAATTTAAATAAATATATTTAATTATATATATATGTATACATACATATACACACACAATTATATATATATAATATATTATCTAATATATAAAAAATGAACTAGATTTACAATTATACAAAACAAATATATATAGGTATAATATATATAATATACATTATATATTAAAATATATAATATATACTACATATATATATATATATATATTATATTCAACAAAACACATAGTGGTACGAAATTGCAAGCCTGGCGTGCTCGCACAGGCAAAGCCTATGTGTGGGGGTTGGCTACTACGCAACCTTCCCCACATAGTTGCGGCCTGTGAGCAGCGCTGGGTGTTTCCCACAGTCCGCGTCCCTTTGTGGGGCGGTTGTGGTAGCCCCAACCTCCACCATAACGATTGTTTAAACCTGCGATTTTATTAATATAAAAATCGTCGTACAATTTGACAACGGATTTTGTTCATATAAAAATTTTCAGAATAAATTTCAAGAAGAAAATTTTATGAAAATATATAGTCATAAATATATATATTTGTATATGTATATGTATATATATATGTTACAATATATATACATATATAAATATATATAAATTTATCAATGAATACTACAGTTGAACAAATTTTCACAATACTTTTCTACAGGAAAAAGATTTATAAATTTATCAAAGTTTCCCTAAATTCTCAAATATTTTCTTTGAATTTCCTATTGTGTTAAAACAAATCATTTTCTACAGAGATCTATAATTTCCTTTTGTATCAATCTATTTCAAATTACCAATTTACACAGAGGATCTAAATTGTTTTCTACAAAGGTTCAATTTTCACGGCAATCTTTTAAAAGCAAAAGCTTATACAGTAATGAAAACCTCTTCTAATCTTTTCTAATTTGCATTACAATAATTAAAAAACTCTTTCAAATCAAAATTCACAAAAACAATTAAGGAACCTGTTCCAAAAGAATTGTTGCCTCGAGGATTGATGCTGAGCTTCTCTGTAAGCTTCAATTTGCCAAGATTGCCGAAGCTTCCTCCAAAAGAATTGCCACTTCCTAGAGAATAAAAACAATCCACAACCAAGAATATAACAAACTAGATTCCTAGAATTATCAAAAAGCTTCTAAGATCTACAATTTCTTCAAACCACAGAACAAATCTTTTAATTTCCCCAAAAACCCATGTTCTTATTTTTCCCGTGTAAACAACTTCCTCTTTTTTCACCAATTTCAATCAATCTCTCCGTAAATCAATTTTAAGACAATAAGAAAACAAATCCTTCTAACTTTCAGTTCACACAACAAATATCTCTTCTTTAACAAACCAAGATATTTCTAAAATCTTTTCCCAAATATGCATTTAAAAATTAAAACAATTTATTTAATCTAATTTACAATTAACTTATTTATTTTAATTCCCAATTAATTTCATAATTAAAATTACTTAATAATATAACATAAATTAAATTAATTAATTTATAATAAAATCTCAATATTAATTAAAAACTTAATCACAACAAATAATTTAATCCTCACAATTTAAACTTGCACGATAAATAAAATACCAAGACCAACATGGATAAGGATCATGACCAACATACGGACTGACGACACACTGTGCTAGGGTAAAGGTTTGACAAGGTTAACCAGTTCCTATCTCCCAATCATTACTGTTGAGTAGTGGACACGCTCAGACCTATGAAACTAGGTGAAGTCATTGTCCTGTACCTGCAAACCTACAACAAAAGTGAAAGTTGTACATGTATACAGATAATAATTCATACACACTGTGAAGAGAGAATCGCAAAAATCACAGGGCACTTGCAAGTGAGTGATGCAATACCATTCTCTTCACCAATACAATGTCACATCAACTGACGAGATAATATTTCAATTAACTACCATAAGCATATATAGCAATGTCATCACAACTAAGCATCTATGCAAACATAAAGCATATAAAACATAATCACCATGCATATAATGTATCATCACATCCATATAGTCTATCATTGCCCCATTGTCAGTGATAGAACAACCATAACATAAAATAAGGTCCAACAAAGTATCTAAGCTATCAAGAAAAACATAACAAAACAGAGGGGTGTCACAAGAAGGCTACATTTTGATGATCCACCACAAGTTTAGGACTCACCTAAGACATAAGATCAATTGAACTATTAGGATTTAATGTGTAGTTATTCAACATCCACATTGCATATAGATCTTGAGATGGCATATGGAGCTTGGGATGACATATGCAACATTTTGTAAAAAATATTTTGAGTTGGTATCAATGCCAATTTTGTATATGTGTAGAGAATTATTCTACGCTTTTATATATAAAAATCGATATACAACATAATTTTTTCTTATGTGCATGTTTTCCAACTTTCAACATTTAAATTTGAATGTATATTCACTTTAGAATGGTTGAATTATAAATAATAACATGTTATAGATTTATTTATTGCAATCTTACTTTCCACGATGACTAAAAATCAATATACAATATAATTTTTTCGTATCTGCATATTTTCAAGCTTTAAACATTTAAATTTGAATGTATATTCACTTTAGAATGGCTGAATTATAAATAATATGTTATTTATTTCTTGCAATCTTACTTTTCATGATGGTAGTCATAGTTAGATATATGATTAACATGTGACCATTTCTCTATCAAAATACCACTATGTTGTTTAGGATTTTTTATTCTAAGCATCTTTTCATCATTTCATAATTATTTTTATTTGCATTAAGTTGTTTAGGATTTGTTATTCTAAGCATCTTTTCATCATTCCATAATCATTTTATTTGCATTAAGTTGTTTAGGATTGGTTATTCTAAGCGTCTTTTCATCAATGCATAATCATTTCATTTGCATAAAGTTGTTTAGAATTTATTTATTATAAACATCTTCTCAATTTAGATTGCATTAAACATTTGGTGGCACTCCCTAGATAAGCATAAAATAAATTTTGGTGGAATGTCGAATACCACTAAATCTTAGTTGTATAGCTACAAGAGGAGAAAAAATGGTTGATTGCAGACTAACACTAGATAAAAAGAGAGAGGAGAAAAAGAGGGGAAGGAAGCATAAGGATCCAGGAACAAATTAGAAAAAGGAAAATAAATAACCATAAAAGATGAGAGTAAACATAAACAAATCATAAAAAATGCAACTAAATATAATAGTGTATGAGCAAGAATATATGACCACTTAAATAACAACTTAAGATACAAGGAATAAGAACAAAGATGAATAAATAACAATATTTTGAAAATAAACTATAAAACTATAAGATTAGGAAAAATAAAAATAAGTTGATTTTGCAGTCAATTTTCAAATTTCCCATGCACAATTAGATTAAAGATTTCAAATTTATTTAATAAAATAAATTTAAAATTATTTAGAAATTCAAAAACATAAAGAACACCACCATTAAAATTCTAGTTTTACTTATTGATTTTTCAATTATCATATATTGTTTAAGTAATTGTTATTGATCTTTTCTTTTCTATCTTTTTTAAAAAAAAATCACAATTTCAAAATCATAAAAAACAACTCTTTATTAACTATTTTTAAATATAATCTAATTTATTATTTAATAATTAAAAATTAATTTTGACCAATAAAACAATAAATCTTTTTTTTTAATAAATGTAATGTAAAATTACTTTAAGCATTAAACAAAATAATATTTTTCATTTTTTAGTTTCTCTCCATTTTTTCTTCATAGGTTAATATTCATAATTTTTTTTTTATATATAACACAATGTTAAAATTAATTACAAATATTTCATTCAATTATATTCTCATACATATGTTTCTTAATTAAAATTGAATTATAAAAAAAAGATTTGTAGAGATATACAATCAACATATTTTTATGTTGAGAGACGTCTTACAATGGCATTTTGTGTGTTCAGAAAAACTCTACCTTAAATCAAGGAGAGTTCTTGACATCATCACCCTTGATTTTTTGTTAATGTAAATCTTGATATTTGAAAATAATCTTTGTATTTGATATTTTTAATTTAAAAAATATTCTTGAAATCACCACCCTTCATTTAAGAAATCATTGATAATGCGTAATAAACAAGAATAAAGAAGACTAAAGGAGTTCATCATAAGATTAAATCATGGGTGAAACTATTTCTTGCGTAACTATTTCTTTGGTAACCGTTTCTTAATTTTTGATATTTCATGACCATTACGAGAAAGGATAATATATTGTTTCTGGATAAAAACATAGATGAGAGTCGTCATATGTTCTACAAAAAGTTTCTCTGCTCCAAAAAAACCTTCATAATCTCTCTGTTATGTTGGTCTTGTGTAGCTGCCATTAAATGCAGAGAGAATGGAGGCCAAGAACAGTGTCCAAGCACATGGAGATCTCAAAACCAAAGGAGAAAGGACTCTTTACTTGAATATACGAAACCCCATTGCGACGAGCTTTCATACGAAAAATATACACAATGCTAAGCTTGCAGTTGCTTCTCAGGATTGTCATGGTCGTCATCATTCTCTTTGTTCACAACATTGTATATATTTGGTTTTACATATGGATAGACATATTTTAAAGAGAAACACATTGAGGTTTTGAAGATGGCAAAGGATTGAAGTTCTTCTGAAGATGGCAGGGGATAGAGAGGAGGCCATCCATAATGGGAAATGTAGATTTTTAGGATAAAAAAGATATTATGCAAGCACAAAATGATGTAAAACCCCGCAATTAGATTGATTGAATGAGCAACCTTAAGTAGGAAAGTACAAGGAAACCAAGATCCACAAAATGTGGATAGGAGTGGAGTGGTGGAAAATCGCCTACCACAAAGATAGGGTGAGACTCCTGACCTCCCATGAATGAAGGGAAAGATTCCTTCAACATGGAGTGGTGGCGGATAACCACCCACGAAGATAGCGTGAGGTTTCAAAGACCATTTTATCCTCTCAACAACAATAACTACCTTGACACCTAATCGTAAAGACACCTAAGTAGGCTTAAGTAAGCCATGTGTGCGCCTATGTGTACACCAACACCCCCCCTTAAGCATAGCTTAGGTGGGACTAATAAAGATGGGTCCCGGTTACTAGGCCATGTTAGATACCCATGTACAAACAAATTTCTCAAAAGGCAGAAAAAAGGAGAAAACCCATTGGGAACAAAACTCCTCTCCAAAAGAGAAATGAAACAAAAAAATGTACAAGTGAAAGAAGAAGAAAGATAGGAGGACTCAAGACCCCCCAAGAACTACTTCTATCACAAAAGTACAAGAGATATTCTCCCCATCAAATAGAAATAGAGAGACTAGAGAGCCCCTCCATAAGATGATGGATCTTGTAGTCCTGAGTGATGCTTGATGAAGAACACTGAAAGTGATCCGAAAAAGTTGAACATGTGTTCCTTGTGGAAGAAGGAAAACTAAAAAAAGGTGCATAATATCTTCCCAAGTGAGAAGAACATAAGTCTCTGAATGGTGCACATAATTCAAAGACTGCAATGAAATCTCTCGAAGCTGTAGTGAAACCACTGGTGGAATTGGAAAAAAATCAAGAGATAGAGGAACAACATCCTCCAAGGTGATAATAGCATGTCTATCATCAAAACTGTTTACCAACTCTGTAAAATGGAACTCACTACACAAGTCTAATATGCTTGCCAAGTTGTCATCCCAATCAAGTGCATCAGTAACACATATGTGTCGATCCTGTTGTCTTGAATCACGAGAAACCAAGGATGATGGAACACTCAAAGCTGACGAAGCAAGAGATGAAGAAGAGATAATATCAGTAGGTGTGGGAACCAATGAGGAGGATACAACTCCAAGGTTTAAATAACCAAACTAAGTCTCCTTCTGAAGACTGAAGGTATCAGTGTCATCTATACTCATACCATCATCAAAGTTGGAAGAACTAAAGCAAGAAAAAGAATACACTCTAGAACCATGTTCAACATGTCCTGTAGCAATGATGTCCTATGTGAAGTATGATGTGCTAAAGCAAGAAGTGCCATACCTTTACCTTTCTCTGATTTATTTGATGATGTTGATGCAACATTAGAAGAGCCACTTGCCTTAAGTTTGGACAATTCAAGTTGAATTTGTTTAAGTAGATTCTTTAACTCATCTTGATCCTTTTTGAAGCATTTTCTTTCTTCATGTCCAAGCTTTTTACAATAAGTACAAGTAGGCCTTTCCTTAAAAAATTTCCCTTTTGAGGAGGAAAATGGATTCTCTGATTTGGTGTCTTTAACACGATCCTTAGGTTATTTATGTGACTTAGATGGAGAAACCTTTTGTTCATTTGCAATAAGAGACTTTGGCTAAGATGTCTTCATTGTACCCATTTGAATTAGTTTGTCTTGCTCCTTTGTAAGAGAAACAACAAAATCTGAAAGAGAAGGCATAGTGAAGTGTGTACCAAGACCATCCTTTGTTGCATGAAAATTTGAAACAAATATTGAATACATAGGACCAAACTTTGACAAGAAACTTAGAATGAATTGATCATCTTGTTTTTCAATCCCACATTGTTTGAGTTGAAACCTCATCAAATGTAGCTTAAAGTGAAAAAATCTTGAATCGTGTTAAAGTCTTGTGGATTAAGACTTATTAGTTCATTCTCTAGTTGATGTCCTCTCATTACATCTTGTTTGCCAAACAAATTGTCTAATGTAGTCCATACTTCATTAGGTGTAGTGGCAGAAACAATGTGAAAGAGAAGGTTGGATGAAAGAGACATACACAATGTGCCATAGGCTTCATCATTTCGATTAAACCATTTACGTTTTTCTACAATAGCTGTTGGTTCAGGTTCCAAACCCATAGTGACCAAATGCAATCCTAGTTTCTTGAGTTTTATCTCCATTGATTGCTTCAATTCATGGTAGTTAAATGAAGTTAGGATTAGATCCATTTTGTGAAAAAAAGAACAAAACACAAGACAACCCCCCTTGATTAGTTTTTGACCCCCCTTGTTTTGGCACTTTATAGTTTTAGTGCATGAGCAAAAAGTGAAAAATGGGTTAGTTTGGCACTTTGTGAGTGTGATCAAACCCACTTGACTTTACAAAGAAAAAATTGGCCTTCTAATTTGTATTTTGCTTTTACAATAAGCTCTAAAATAATATATGCCAAAAGAAAATAATTTGTTAACAATAATCATACTAAAAACTATGACCGGTTTGCTTGTGGAAAAGAAATGCGTAGGTGGCATTAGAAGGCCAGACGACCCAAACTAGGAGTCCAAACGTGTGGGAACAGTAAATGTTCATAGGAATCAAACAACAACAGGTAGCAAATTGAATTGATCTCAACGTACAAATGAAGACTTCGACCTTCCGCTGAGCCACCCAAAGCCAAAATACTGAGCACAGGTGAATGGTGGAGAAACCTCAACCATGAGAGGTCGTTGAATGAGTAGAGAGGGCATGATTTTGACATCTGAGAAGGAAGAAAGAGGTCGAATCCAGAGATAGCGTTGAAGGTTGGAGAGGCCACGAAGTGATATATGATGAATGGTAGGACTGGATTGGAGTAGAAGTCTCCCAAAAAAAATGCACCAACAACTATAGCGGACACCACGAGCAAATCAAATAGGATAGAGCAAACGTTGTGTCCCAAAAATGGATTCCAATCAAATGGTCTGCATCATACAATAAACTAAGATCCACAAAGATGACTTTGATATTTCTACCTCAAAGCTCCAATATTGGAATGATGAGCAAGGATTTGTGAGAATAGATCAACAAATTTTTCAAAAAAATGCGCTAAAAAAATGTCAAAACAATTCACTGGGGCAGAAACGCCCATTGAAATGCCATGAAGAAAGAACTTTGAGGCTGAGTTGGGTGATGAAATGTTTCTATGAAGATGCAAACTGTTGTGAGCACACCTGGCTGTGAACTACTAGGAGCAGACACCTACAACAACAAAAAAAATCAAGATGGCTTGCAAATATGACTAAAAAGCCCTAATACCATGTAGGATCAAAGAGATATTACACAAGCACAAAATGATGTAAAACCCCGCAATTAGATTGATTGAATGAGCAACCTTAAATAGGAAAGTACAAGGAAACCAAGATCCACAAAATGTGGATAGGAGTGGAGTGGTGGAAAATCGCCTACCACAAAGATATGGTGAGACTCTAAACTCCCATCAATGAAGGGAAAGACTCCTTCAACATGGAGTGGTGGCAGATAACCACCCACGAAGATAGCATGAGGTGTCAAAGACCATTTTACCCTCTCAATAACAATAGAAAAGAAGAGTCTAAGGAGGTTGAGGAAAAGGAGGAAGACACGGGAGCTCAGGTTGCACCCATTATGAAGCTTGAAGAAGTTATGGTTACTATAGGAGAAGAAAATAAGGATGTTTTGCTTGACACGTAAGTTAAATTTCTTTTTTTGTTATCAATTATCATTTGAGATGATATGACTTTTAAGGTCCTTTACGGTAGAAGGGTTTTTAGGATTACTTGCTTATAAATTGTAAAATAAATCTTCCAAATTTTGTTTGAATCAAGATTTTAATTTCTCGAGTATGACTGGAAATATTTACTCTGGAAAAGCCTAATATAATATAATGTAATACTGTTATATTGATTTGAACATTTTAATATAATAGAATGGTTTTATAAGGAAAGTGAATTTTGTGACTAGAAGAACTAAATGTTTCTTTGTTTTAGATTTTTATGAACATGTGGTTGATGCTTAGGGTGGTCTAAAGGAAATGTGTAGAGATGTGCAACCATGTATTTGAAACTGGAGAAATTTGTAGATGAAAGAAATCTCAAATTCAAAAATAGAGGCATATCTTAGCTACACGATTATGTCATTGTAGATAAATTGCAACATTGTTTTGATTTATTAATGATTGTTTACTTGTCATACATTACATAATGATAACAAATCAATATTTTTTCTAATTTTATCTTTTAATTCTTCCATCTCTTATTATTTTTCTTTATTATTGTAGCCCAAATAACATATTTTTACTATTTTTATCTTATATAATTTTTAAAGATTATTTTTTCCAATTATTACAAATAATTGGAAGGTCCTTAAGAAGTGAATAATGGTGTCTTCTTTTAAATAAATGCAAATATGACAAATTTAGAATAATTATTATTGTTAAGTCACATTTAGTTGATTGTATTATAATTTTAATATAAATTTTATACAAAATAATCTAATTTCATTTTCATTTCATTTGATTGTATTATAATTTTGATATGAATTTATTTGATGTTTTTATAATCAATATTTACTAAATGTGGTGTATGGAAATATTTTAGACTTTTATTTGTTTATATTTATTTGATTACAATAATAAGTAAAAATAATAAGAGATGGAGGAACTAAAGGGTAAAATAAGGGAAAAGTAATTATTTGTTATCATTATGTAATACACAACAAGGTAAGCAATCATTATGAAAAAAAACCAAGATGATATGTAAGAGAACTATCATAAACAATATAAAAATTATCATGGATAACAATAGATTGAAGGGAAGATGTAAGATAACTATCATCATAATTATAAAATGAAAAAAAAACCTTAATTGTAAAATTAAGAATAACCCTCATCTTACAATTATGGTTAGAATTTAGGTTAAAATTGTGATTACAAATAGGGTTAGGGTAAGAATTAGGGTTAGGGTTAGAATTAGGATTAGGGGTAGGGTTAGAATTATCTTAGGATTAGAATTAGAGTTATAATTAGAATTACCTTACAATTATAGTTAGGGTTAGGGTTATAATTTTGATTGAGGAGAGAGTTAGGCTAATGATTACAATTAGGGTTAGGGTTACAACCCTAGAAGTACAATTAGGGATTGAAATAGAGTTATGTTAAAAATTAAGGTTAAGGTTGGGGTTTAATTAGCTTAGTTTTAAAGTTAGGATTAGATTTAATGTAATGCCCCGCCTTACAACCCCAAAGAAAACTAATACTTCTAACATTAATGGTACAATTTTTTATTTTTATTTTTAAACAATTAAAGTGTATAAATTATTGTATACATTAAAATTTAAAAGATTACAAATTAAACACCTAAGTCCTTTGGGGTACACGAGGTGACATTACGTAGCTAACCCATTCATTCACTTAACTTCAATTTTAAACATTAATAAATGATAACCAATGTGACAAGAATAAACCATATGGAAACCTTACCTACATTCATAATAAATTAAGCATGGAAATATAAAGTACATACTTCCACAGTTACAACATAACATTAACAATATATACAATTATAGTACAAGGATGAATTACATAGTGTGTTTTTACATTACATTAGTCTTCTAGTACATCTCAATGAATACATATACAAAATTACATCATAGATCTTCCCAACACACGTGGGAGTGATACATCAATGCATAAAATACATCTGGAGTACAAATATACATAAGGTAACATAAGAACTCTGGATCAAGTTGCATCTGCAAACTCTATACTGAAAGGTTCAACTGCATAACAGGGGACCCAACGGGGTGCGTAACACGTTCCACTTGACCACCCCCATGCTAGGAGTAAATAAGGAAGGATCCCCGACCAAGCACATCCAAATAGAAACACAAGACTAAACTCCAAACATGAAAAGCAAGAAAGCACACAAAGGAAACACAACTTCAAATGATCACTATCAAAACATAACAACAATAAATCACAAAACATATCATCAATAGACCACTTCCAAAGGTTAGCAATAAAACAACTCAAGGGAAAGCTAGAGGAAAGTCCAACTAGAACCAATTGCCAAAATCATAGATCAACATTAATTCGCCATAAGAGGTGCCAACAACAGTAAAATTCCAAGCTCACCAAATGAGACCGCAAAATCAATCAACAATAAATATCCAAGGGCATCTTTCACCAACACCAATAGAGTTGCCATGAGGCATATATACAACATTGAAATAACTGAAACGAGGCCACAAAGACAACATCAATAAACAATCGCCTTAACAACATAAGACACAACCGTCTCCAAACACGCACAAAAGAAAACGCAAGGGAAGCTATGGGAGAGTCTCATCGCACAATCCTACATGGGTTATCCTGACTGCCTTTCTCTAGGCGCCACCCCCATCTATGGTTATCCTGACAGCCTCTTTAGGCATCGGCCCCATAGGGTGACTCGTGCGGAACCGTTAACCTCTCGTGAAGACGAGGCAACGATCTTGCCAACCACGGCCTTCTCAGCCCACCTTTAGTCTATGAAAGCCCTAACAGGTGGACGAGGCATCCACAATTATCTTATTAATGTTTAACCACCTACCCATTAATTAATTAGGTTATCACTTGTTACTCTAACTCTAACGTGGGTTATCCTGACAGCCCCTTTGTGCATCGACACCCACATAGAGCCACTCTCCCTAGAACCCAAAACATAACATTAAATTCCAATGGGTTGCACCAACAAGAACATTGAACCACAAAGTAGAACAACCGTGAGGCAAAACCATCTCGCCAAAAGTCATATGAATCAACACCCATAGAAACGGTACAACCTAAATGTAAACTCAAGATCACATCTCTAGTCAAAATAGGGACAAGTATCAAATTAAAAGATCATATATAAAACATCATTTCCCCATGCTTCTAGAAGTCTTAAACAATACCTTAAGCTCCTATAAAAGCATAACTAACTTAAGGGATTTCCCACATAACCGTGACGCAATCAAGCGAAAACCACAATAGACTCAACAAAAATTTGAAAGATAAGCAGTTACGTACTCAAGTATTCCATAATTTAACAAACACAAATTAGCATATCTCCTTGTACAACTTTACCAAGAAGTGTAAAAAAAATCGACTCACCCAAAAATCATTCAACTTAATTTAATCAACAATGCTTATTTCTAATTTAATCAATCAACTCATAAAACCCAACTTTGCAATTTAACATCATCCAATTTTTCTATAATTTCAACTAATTTATACATATATATAAATATATATACATATATACATACACGTCATTATGCATATATATATATATAATCATATATTTAAATCAACATTTTAATTTAAAAATATAACCAAGATATATTTGCACATATTTATATATATAAACATATATACATATATATTATATAATATATATATATATATAATTAAATAAAAACAAATAACTAAAATTTAATTTAAATAAATTTTAAATTCATAAGGAAAATCGCAGCTGGGAAAGGCTGCGTACCTCCCCATATGGGGAGGCCGCAACCCCTCCTAGGGTTGCGCGCATCCCTCCCATGCCCGCGACACAACAAAGGGGGTGAGGTTAGGGTACGACATCGCCGACCCTCCCCAATCCCATTTTAATTTTATTTTATAGTTTTTTTTTCTTTTTCTTTTTTTATATAAATACATATGTATATTTTAAAAAACAAAATTCTCCTGTGTTTAATCAAGGGCTTTAACATAATTAAATAAATCTTCAACAGGGATCTAAAATCAGAATAATATATATATTTATTTATGTAGGTGAATGTAAATATATATATATATATATATAGCATATTTAACCAATTGTTTTTCTATAAGATGTTTCCAATCGAATCGACCAAAGGATTTCAATTTAAACCTATAGATATTTTCAAATCCCTCTATTGTTTTTCTTTTTGAGTTTTCCTATTGTTTAACAATAATTTTATTTTATGAGGCTCTCTAATTTTACTATAAAAATTTCTACAGAGGCAACAAAATAATCACGGCAAAACTTCAACAGCCAAGAACAAAGTTTTTCTACAGAGGAACTTTTAACAAACTTTTCTACTCAGAAGCTATCAACAAACATTTCTACAGAGGGTTATAACTAATTCATGACAATTTCCTCTTACACAGACAATTTCAGGCAATCTTTTCAAAACAAGAAAACAATTAAATAAATAGTAAAGGAACCTGTTTTCCTGAAGCTTGGAGGAACGAGGGTTGGAGCAAAGCTTCACCTTCAGAGTTCAACTCCCAAAACCTTTCCAGAAACTTCACCTCTAGCAAGATGCAAAATATGAATCCAAAAATATATGTTGAAAACTTCCTCAATCTTTTTTTTAACCAGAAACCCCCAAAACCCCAAAAAACTATTCTACATCCAATTTCTTTCCGTGAAGAAACTTCCTGCCATTCACAACATGCCAATATTCTCTCCGAGAATATTTTAAAACAAGAATTTTTATTAAATTCCCACTCACTCCCATAAATACTCTAATTATAAATCAACTAATTTTTAATTATTTTTCTTTTAATAGTAATAAAGCATTATAAGCTATTTAATTAATTTAAAAAAATTCAAAAATCAATACCACTTACCTTATGCAAATTAAAAATTCTAATTCACTTTAAAGCATCTAATATTTTTATTTAAACTATTCACTTAATCAAGAACATTAATTAATTAACTTTAACTACAATTTCCTACAAATAATTATATCAACTAAATAACATTAATTAATCACACATAAAATAAAGATTAATTAAATAACAACTATTCACAAATAAATAAATAATCAATAACAATCAATACAGAAATAAAGACAAGGTCAAGACCACGACACCGTAAGACTCACAACGAGGTGACGGACTTGGGACGGGGACACTTCCTTATCAACTCCCTTTTCAACATCATACCCGTTGGGTTTATGGGACACACTCAAACTTGACAACCAGGTGGAGTCGGTTTCCAGTACCTGCATCCTGCATAGAAACAAACGTCAAGTAGCATGTAAATCTCCATTGTAGACACACCGTGAAAGGTAATTGCGAGGTAGCAGGGCACTCGCGAGTGAGTGATGCCACTCCGTCCTTTCACCAAGACTCACTAGCAAACACATCAGAAACCATAGTAGTATAGAATCACATCATCACCATATATATTATTAAAGAAAACCATAGCATAACCAAATAATGCAATCACCACATAATGTATCATCAAACATCATAAGTAATATCAAGTGCAGCAAACCAACCAAACTATGAATCCACACACAACAAATCCGATGAACTAATCACCATCACAAACCAAGTACAAACCAACACATAAGAGTATCGAAGAGTATCAGCAACATGAGGGGTATTACAAGATTTAGAATTAGGGTTATATTTATGATTAGGGTGAGGATTATGTTGGAAATAAGATGTCATTTAATTGCAATCCTAAACATTATTTCATGTATCTCCTAAGCCTTGGAAATTGTTCCCCAACAATAGGATTAGAAAGAGATTAAATTTGAATGAAATAATCATGTTAATTGACATTTGTAATTAATTCTAAATGATAGGAACATGTGAGGGTGTCCAAGATGAGTTCCTACAAAATAAGAGCACATGGGGCACCCACATGGAAGGTGGAACTCACCTTGAGTTAAGTTAACTGTTTGGAGTAAAAGATAACACTTTATTAATGCATGTAAAGATTATAGAAGTTAGGGATTGATGCTTACATGCATGGAGTTCAGTTTAGTTCAGTTCAGATCAGTTCAATTTAGTTCAGCTCAGTTCAGTATCAGTTCAGTTCAGTTCAGTTTAGTTTAGTTATGGTTTAGTTATCTTCAGTTGCATGTAGTTAGTTTCAGTTGAATGCTAGTTGACTGCAGTTGACTTGGAATGCATGACTAATGACTTGAGTTGCATGATAGATAATAGGTGATACATTCAGTTAAGTGGGGATGATCAATCATGCATGGTATTTGCATGAATGGTGGAGAGATATGTTTCAGTTAACAAAGATTGACTTGGACCCACCTTGGGCGACCAAGTTGGCATCTTGGAGTTAACACTTTTGCATGATAAAATATTTTATAAGGCTGAGTTAAGTGGGCCCATTTTTGGGCGCCAATTTTGAGGATAAACTCAGAAGATATCTTTAGAATCAACGTTGAGTTATGACTTCAGTTTGGGACGCCCAAATGGATGAGGGACTTGTTTTGACATTGTTGTTCACAGTAGAACTCTACTTGCAAAGAATAGGCATGGGTTTTGTGAGATAAGCATTGTGCTTTGTAATTGTAATTGTCTATATATTGCAACAAGTTGAAGAGAGTTAATTAGATTTTATTACAAGTTGTGAAGAAGAATTGTTGAAGTCAAAAGAACCATCTCAAGCAAGGATTGGAATTATTGTAATCTTATTCTGAGATTAAATAATACATTGATTCTTGGTGGATTTTTTTCTCAAAAGGGTTTCTCCATGGTATATGCTGTGTAACTTCTTTCTTCCGATCTTATTCTTCTACAATGTTTTGTCTACTTCTACAAATGGTAAAATGAATTAAACAAATAATCATCCACAAATAAATTGTAACAAAGAACACTTATTTAGATCTATAGTATAATAGTTTTACAAGTTTTAAAGCTACATAATTACCTCTATTTTTCAACATTTGGTATCAGAGCTAACAGTTGGGGTAGAGTTTGGGATGCCTTTCTCTTGAAGGTTTGAAGGTTTTTTGGCTGTAGTGGGAGCTTTTACTATTGTGTTATTGTTGATTTTGGAAAATAAGTTTGTTACAATGAGTTTTAATTCTCATTTAGATATTGAAAGATTCAATGGATCTAATTATGAGATGTGGAAACTAAAAATGGAGGATCTCCTTGAAGAGAGAGATCAGTGGTTAGCTGTTGGTAATGAGACAAAGTCACCTACAACGATGTCAGATGAGGATTGGGCTAAGCTTGATAAGAAGGCAAGAGGGACCATAAGATTATGTCTTGCTAATGTTGTTCTCTTGAATGTTTTAGAAGAAACTACTGCATATAAGCTATGGAAGAGAATAGGTGATATTTATCAAACTAAAAGTCTTACTAATAAGTTGTATCTGAAAAGACAGTTGTATTCTTTAAAGATGAAAGATGGTGATTCTGTTGCAAATCATTTGAATGCTTTTAATTTGATTCTAAGTCAGTTAGCATCTGTAACTGTAAAGCTAGAAGATGTAGATAAATGCATATTTTTGGTTTGTTCTTTACCAGAATCTTGGGAAAATCTAATTGTTGCTATTAGTGGTAGTGGTGCAAATCCAAAGATGGACAATATAATTCCTACTCTCTTGTCAGAGGAGATGAGGAGGAAGTCTAAAATGGAAATCCAAGATGCCTTGTTTGTAAAAGGTAGGCCTGAGAAAAAGGAACCTAAGGGAGACAAGGAAGGAAAGGGTAAGTCAGAAGGATGGAGTAAGGTAAAGTGTTGGAACTGTGGTAAACTGGGACATGTGAAGAAGGATTGTAAGAACAAGAAAAAGAGTTATGATTCTTCTACAGAGGAATCCTCAAATGACGGTAATCATGCTTTGATCATTTCATGTAAAAATGTTAGTGATGACTCTTTTCTTGATGTTAAAGAGTGACCTTCATGAAGAGGATGGTAGTCATGATTCCATGTGTAGCTCATTTCACGGTTCAGTGGGAGTTGTTGGTAGTGACGTGGATGCATCATTGGTAAGGTTATCCTCATGTGATTGGGGATATGGTTTTTTCTTGGTTTAGAGTGGTTGCTATTATGTCATGGTTTACTCTTGATATGCATTTAGAGTTTGGCATGGTACTTGTTCTCTTGAGACTAGGATGTATATATGTTATGGTGCATGTGATCTCCAAGTAGGAGATGGTTAGATCATGTTATGTTCATGTTCCTAATTCATGATTGGAGCTTTGACATTGATCTTGTGTAGTTCACTTAAGTATTGGGTACATTAATCATTTGCTTGATTACTTCATGATAGTGCTATGTTGCATTTGGAGTTTGGCATGGATTGGTTGGTTATAGGTCCTCATGGATACTTGGAGAAATAGGTGAGGCTTGAGTTCTCTTATGGTAAGAGATTTATGTTGGAATGGTTACTTGTAAGAAAAGCATTTTCAACAGTAAAGATTGAGAAGCCTACACCTTGGTTGGACGTGAGTTCAACACACTCGGTGGTTTCACATGCCTCCAAAGAGGCAGTTTGGATACAACGACTTGGGAAAGGTATTGGTTTTAATTGCAAGTAAGTTAAACTTGAATGTGATAGTCAGAGTGCTATGTGTTTAGCCAGAAATCTGTATCATGCTCGTACTAAGCATGTTGATGTTCAGTATCACTTTGTGCGAGAAATGGTTGAAAGTGGGAAGGTATTAATTGAGAAAGTTGACACTTTAATTAATGCTATAGATTATATTATGAAACCAATTCCTACAGATAAGTTCTCTTGGTTTTAATCATTTGCTTGGAGCTTCATGATTATGCAGGTTGCATTTGAAGTTGGCATGGATTGATTAGTTGGTGCAGGAAGGCCATTGGCCTTGAGTCCTGCACTTGGTTTATAATAATGATTCCTTGTTTAGAATAATTGCAATGTATAATTTCAAGTGGGAGAATGTTGGAAATAGGATTCCATTTAATTGCAATCCTAAATATTATTTCACGTATCTCCTAAGTCCTTGTAAAGTGTTCCCCAACACTAGGAATAGAAAGAGATTAAATTTGAATGAAATAATCATGTTAATTGACATTTGTAATTATTTCTAAATGATAGGAACAAGTGAGGGCTTCCAAGATGAGTTCCTACAAAATAGGAGCACATGGGGCACCCACATGGAAGGTGGAACTCACCTCGAGTTAAGTTAACTATTTGGAGTAAAAGATAACACTTCAGTAATGCATGTAAAGATCCTAGAAGTTAGGGATTGATGTTTACATGCATGGAGTTCAATTCAGTTTAGTTCAGATCAGTTTAGTTTAGTTCAGTTCAGTATTAGTTTAGTTCAACTATCTTCAGTTGCATGTAGTTAGTTTCAGTTGGATGCTAGTTGACTTCAATTGACTTGGAATGCATGACTAATTACTTGAGTTGCATGACAAATAACAGGTGATACATTCAGTTAAGTGGGGATGATCAATCATGCATGATATTTGCTTGAATGGTGGAGAGATATGTTTCAATTAACAGAGATTGACTTGGACCCACCTTGGGCACCTGAGTTGGCATCTTGGAGTTAACACTTTTGCATGATAAGATATTTTATAAGGTTGAGTTAAGTGGGCCCATTCTTGGGTGCTAACTTTGAGGATAAGCTTAAAAGGTATCTTCAGAATTAACGTTGAGTTATGACTTCAGTTTGGGACACCCAAATGGATGAGGGACTTGTTTTGACATTATTCTTCACGGTAGAACTCTACTTGCAAAGAATAGGCATGGGTTTTGTGAGATAAGCATTGTGCTTTGTAATTGTAAACTCTTTGGAGTTTACAAGGCTCATTATTATCTATATATTGCAGCAAGTTGAAGAGAGTTAATTAGATTTTATTATAGGTTGTGAAGAAGAATTGTTGAAGGCAAAATAAGCATCTCAAGCAAGGATTGGAATTATTGTGATCTTATTTTGAGATTAAATAATATGTTGATTCTTGGTGGAGTTTTTTCCTGAAAGGGTTTCTCCACGGTATATGTTGTGTAACTTCTTTCTTCTGGTCTTATTCTTCTACAATCTTCTGTCTACTTCTACAAATGGTAAAATGAGTTAAACATATAATCATCCACAAATAAATTGTAACAAAGAACACTTATTTAGTTCTACAGTATAATAGTTTTACAAGTTTTAAAGCTACATAACTACGTCCATTTTTCAACAGATTAGAGTTAAAATTAGGGTTAAGATTAGAATTATGATTAGAATTAGGGTTAAGATTAGAATTATGATTAGGTTTACATTTTTTTTTACCTTAGGATTAAAATTAGGTTTAGGGTTAGAGTTAGAATTAGGCTTGGGCTTAGGGTTAGGATTCATGGTTAGAATTACAATTAGAATTAATGTTAGGATTAGAGTTTGAATTAAGATTGGGGTTAGGGTGAGTGTTATGATTATAATTAGAGTTATAATTAATAGTTAGGGTTAGGGTTAGCATACAAATTAGGATTAGGGTTAGAATTAAGGTTCAATTTGGGTTAGTGTTAGGTTTTATGATAAAATTTGGAGTTAGGGTTAGGGTTTAGGGTTCAAATAATATTAGGGTAAGGTTTTAATTATAGTTAGGATTCAACAAGGGCTTAATTATAGCTAGGATTAAGGTTAGGGTTCAATTAGGGTAAGGGTTAGGGTTAGGGTTAGTGTTAGGGTTAGGTTGCAATTATATTTACAATCCAATTAAGGTTTAGGGTTAGGGTTCAATTACAATTATGGCTCAATTAAGGTTAGGGTTAGGGTTAGAGTTCAATTATGGCAAGAGTTAATGTTAGGGTTCATTTAGAGATATGATTTAATTACTATTTAGAGTTAAGGTTACTATTTAACTAGGGTTAGGGTTTAATCAAGGTCCAATTAGGATTAGGGTTATAGTTAGGTTTTAATTAGGGCTAGGGTAACAGTTACATTAGGGTTTGGGTTTGGGTCTAACAAGTAGTAGGGTTTAGGCTACCATTAGAATTAGGATTATGAATAGGATTATAATTATGGTCAGGGTTAGAATTATAATATTAATAATATAAAAATAATATAATATATATTATTTATATTGTAAAAAAAAATTAAATATATAATATAATATACTAATCTTAAAATAAGCTAAAGGGGTTAAAATGTAAATATTTGGACACAATATTATTACAAACACACAATATTAATATTATTCTCATTTTGGATTCTTACAATTGATATCTCTCTACATTTTCTATATAGACTATGTGATAGGATAGATATGCTAGTTAGGTTTCCAACTTTATTCACCAATTGTAATTTATTTAATGCAATTTTTATATATTAATGTTTAATAAACATACACATTGAAATATGAACATAATAAATTCTAATCATTTTAAAAATTTAAAAATTGAAATTTTGACATCATTTTACAAATTATATGACTTATCTTATAAAAAAATTATTTAATCATTTTAACTCAGCAAAAAATATTTACTAACTTTCCCAAAAAAATATATTGTAAAATTAATAAATTTATTAATAAATAAAAATATTTAAAATAGATACTTATCAAAAAATATTAAAAATAGACATAAAACACACCATTGTACCTTTTATATTTTCATAATTATTTAAAAAATAAATTAATCATTACTCATTTGAAAAAACAATAAAAACAACTATTTCAAATATACAAATTTCATGATTTTATTCAAAAATAAATAATATCTTTATTTATAATATACCTACATTACAACATTATCTCATTTTGAAATTTAGCACTGGAGGATCTTTTATCCAACAACAAAAACATGGGCATTTTCCCTTTGTACAATCGGTAAAAAAATGCTACCTTTACATCAACAAGTAAATTTATCCAGGATGGGAGTTCACATTTGTACAAGCGGTAAAAAATGCAACCTTTACATTATACTCCGAGGGGTTAAAAAAACGGCGGGAAATTTAGGCGTGCAAGTTCAATGTAACGGCAATTTTGACAGTGATTGATTAAACTTTCCACCACCGGTGAACATTAATAGGCCTATTGCCTTTGCCACGAATTGACATTAAATGAACAACATGGGGGAGGCTGGCGGTAGTTGACTTGGGCCTATCCTATAAACTCTGAAGCTACTGTTAGTAGCTGTACTGGGCAGGTCTGGATTGCACGGGAACCATGGTCATGGATGGGCAGCGCGCATGCCATCATCCATTTGGAGGGCTGGATAGGACACTAGGCACAAATGGTACGAAGAGGAGGGTTAGAGGCACGAGGAGGTGGTAGGCACGTGGAAGGAAGTGGAAGGGGGATGGGGAGATGAGACGGCGGGAGGAGGAGGAGTAGTTGGATGGTTAATTGCATGTGGCAGAGCTCGACGTAAGCCAAGATCCGCAGATTGGGAGATGGGACTAACACGATCCAAAGAAGATTGTTCACCACGGGTCAAGGAGGACATATCGGTGCAATTAATGCGAGAGATGAAAGGAGGACAAGCAGAGTTCGAGGAAAAACTTGGGACCGTTGGAGGAGAAACGTTGGCAGAGGACCGTTGCTCGCAGGAAGACGCCGAGGAGGACATGCTCTGGACCTGCTGCGAAGAACTCCCTGGCGCTGATACAAAGGCAGAAGCACGAAGCTCCAAGTTTACCCCAGCGCTGGAAAGAGAATGGTCTCCTTGGGACGGCATCCCTGGGGCCGTTGGAGGAGAAACGATGGCAGAGGACCATTGCTGCAAAGAAAGAGTAAATACAGAAGGTTTGGCGACACACAGCGGGATACAATTGAGAAAACACGAACGAGAATTTTTTATTTCTGCAGAGGAAAAACGCAGACAATTACGAAGAGGTTTTAGGGTTGTATTCAGAAGGAAAATGGACAAACCATGGTTTTCTTAAAGCTTGTACTGACATACATAGCTTCTTTCCTTTCTATAAAAAGTGGCATTTATATTAATTATTTATAGTATGTGTCCAAAGTCATAGTCTTCAATTGAAAGCTAATAATTGAGGGGTATCTATTTGGCAAAAGTTGTGTAGGTACCATCCCAACCTTGTCTCTTATCTGGTGTAAAGTTGTATAGGTATAATCCCAACCTTGTCACTTATTGGGTGTTGAAGGTTTTGCACTTTGTAGGATTTGATCTTTGATGGGCTCATTTGGAGCCTTTCAACTTCACCAAGACACCAAGGGCCCTTTGACATAAGGTGTGGTTTTAACTAATAGATCAAAAGAGAAAACACAACAATAAGCTTCTAAGCAACAAGTGCTATTGAACTAGTAGCAATAGGTAGGGTATGGCCATCTAGTTTCTAGAGATCAAGATTATTGTGGCCATCCAATATAGGATGCCAACTTGTAAGAATGACATCATTAGGTTGTTCATCCTACACAACCTTCGGATGATAATTAGCAACCCTAGCAAGAGAAATGGGCAATGCTAAAGACACCTCTATCATGGCATTGAAAGGAAGCTAAAGATTGATTGAAAACAAAGACTACTCATGGTTACTATGGCCAAGAGCTCTATATTGAGAAGAAAGATAATCATGAGATTCATGCCTATGGGCATTATGACTTTGACCATGTTGATGCCCTCTAAGAGGAGATTGGCCCCTATTGGAAGAAGAGGTCAACAAAACTCTAGGAACCATGCAAGGTGCATTAATCCAATGATCAAGAAGTTCCTATAGATGGACCGCTTCAAGTGTAGCTTTATTGACTTGCACTTGTATGTGCATTAACACATTGGAACAAATCATACATTTAGAATACATGGAGAAATTACTATTAATGATACATCTAGAGAAGAGAACATAATTTCTATCTTTTCAAATGCTAATAGGATTTCAATTCTAAAAGCATGCCATATTTGGGTAAATTTAGCAAGAATTCTAGGCATATCTCCAAGAAGGGTCATGTGCTAAGAAAAAGGCTTGAAAAAATCTTGAATCCAACTACATGTCACCTATTCTCTAGGACAAAACTAAAAAATATGCTTAATAGTTTTTGATTGCCCATGAAAAGTGCAATGAGGATTGATAACTCATAAGTGAATTAATTTGGAACCAATGGGAAAATATAGATATAAAATGAATTAGGTAAAGTGAGCAAGCTTCAACTCAATAATGGTCAACCAAACAATCTAGAAATTGCACTACCATGATCTAGTGGAAGATTGAAGAACCCATTTGCCATTAAGGTTTTGGACTATATGCAAGTCTAATAATAGCCAAGCATGCCCTTTTAAATGTTTGTGATGTAGACACTTCTTTATCATTGATTTGCAACCTATTAAACTCACTCCAATTAGAAACAAATATAGCATGTTGGAAAAGAATAATGCAAAAAGAACATACACAATCAATAAATATCCTTTGAAAACCAAAGCAATTATAAATGATCTAATTTATACTATGATATTATGATATCATGGTTTTATGTATCTTAACTCCCCACCATCTAACAAACATGTGTTCCTCTTTATAGCCTTCAAAGGCTAGTAAGTAAAAGACTCATATTTGACTCTCTATATTTAAAAATAGATAATAAATTGTACACATTCCCATTATCGTACAAAAACTAAGCAATTACAAATAAATAATATTTTTAGTAAACATGATTTCTCCTCAACTTTTAACACTAGTCAAACACTATATTTTGTTCCCTAGTGCATTATCTTTCCTAATTTGTGGTGAATAGTATGCATCATCCTTCTCTTCTTTTTAACATTTGAACCTTTAGGTTCAAAGTTTATTTGACAACAATCTTCAAGAAGCCATTGACAACATCAACATAACATTGTTGTGAATTCCTTGTATCACTAATTGTATAAAAATGAGAACGATTGTGATCTAGTATAGATAACAAATACACATGTAGCCTATAGGAACCTTCACCTCCATTAAACATGTTTATTCCATCATATTTTAAAGATCCTCATTAGAGGACACAAAAGTAAGAGACTCGGGATCCCCATCTAGCAACTAGTTAATTTGAGCACAAGAGTTAGCCCATACACATCTATCAACTTCTACGTTAGCTATGTGATCCTAGGATACTAAAAGCAGATTCTTAGGGAAACTTTTACCTAGTTGCAAGAGGAATTTGGAGTAGTTGTATCTTCCTTGGATCACAACTTGAATGTGCAAGTGCTTCACATGGATTCCTAAACAATCATTTTCCAACATCCACCATTCTCTTTATGTCAACCCACATGGTAGGATACACACAATTTACATCAAGATGGTTACATAAGAATGAAATGCAACCAACAAAATATTAGAGGAAATTTGCAACAATTCCTTTAATTACATGGCCTTGTTTTACTGTATGTGAGTGGTCACCATCTTCTAAGAAACAAATTAACGGTTTTAGGATGTATTGATCAAGAATAGCTATACATAAATGATATGCTCAATGACCTCTATACTATAAATTTCAATTTGAAAAATAGGTCATATTATAGGTATTGTAGTTGTTTTGGGTATGGTGGGGTCTAATCCCCATTCCCCTAGCTTTGAAAGAAAATTAATAGATAGTAAATATGTAACACATGGAAGTGCACTGCTCATATATTGCTCAAAAGTTGAAACAATTATAATATATAATGATGTTGGTGTGAAAGGGTGTTTTACCTAGATAGTTCATCACCTAGGTCCTATTCATACTTGTTACTTAAGTTTACCTAGGGTATGCATAGGATAGTTATCACTGTATGTCTCAAGTCATAAGATTAAGAAACGTCATAATCTTATGCAATCTTATGTCTCACCTCAAGACCTATATAACCAAGGGGTTCTCTTTGTAATCTCAAGTTGTTTATCATTGTATATTTGCATCATTTGATAGAATAAAATTATTCTCTCATAGTTGATCTCTCTTGTACTTTCATAGAAGTTCCTAGATCTTGGTTGGCTATAATCTTCAACCAAATATTGCATGGAGTAGAGTATTATATACCAACTCTTACATGGTGTCAAATCTTGTGGGATTATTTCTTGCTAATCTTAATTGAGAGCTCTAGGTTGCAAATCTTGGCAGATCTTAAAAATTTGAGTATGTTCTCTTGCATCAAATGATGACCTGGAGAATTGAAAAACTTGATAGAAATACCAGATTTGGGGGTTTCCTCTTTATGTCTTTGTATTGAAAGTCCATTTTAAAGCGTGTTCGTGTAAATATGAACTCACTATTGAGTTTAGAGGGTCCAAAAAAGTCCAAATTTCTATGTTTTTCATCCAAATTAAAAATTTGAGGCCAAATATACAAGGGTTTGAAGTCAGGAGGTGGTTGCCAGATCTAGAAGGTAGCTATAATTTTGGAGAATTTGGGGCCAAAACAAACCTTACCATCGTGTCTAGAAGGCCCAAGAAACCTAAGATCAATTGTCAAATCATCAAAATTGGAGCACTTTGCACCATGCCCTCAAGGAAAATTTGACCCCCTTGTTGTATGATCATTCATATAGTTGTATGGATGCTTTGTTAGCGATTGCATAAGAGTTTTCATCATCTAGTATGATCAGTCGGTAATTTTTTTTTTTTATTCCATTTTTTAATAGTTTTTAGAATTTTTTCAATTATTTTGTCAAAAATAGAAAGTACTATATGTTGGCAATAAGTGTTGTCATTGATGTCAACCTATTTGGGATGTCATTGATGTTGAAGTATGTACATACTCCAGAGTTAGTTGCAACATAAGTTGATATGAGTTGAGGTATGTCTACAGGATAGTATAAGGAAGAATGGTGATCTAAGTTTGTTTCAGAGGATGATATGCATGCCCCAATGTGTCTACAATATGTCTAACTTTATATCATTTCGAGTTTTTGTACCACATATTGAAGAAGATTGGCTAAGGCACTAACTATACCCTAAGGAAATATCATGGATTTTTGGTCCGCATCCATCTGTTGTGCAAGATTATGTCTCATGGTTCAAATGAAATAATGGCCATGCTATGAAATTATATCTAGAAAATCAAGTCTTCACACTCTTCATAGTCAAAGTTATAGTTGACAATGTTTCGGTTTATGCCCTAATAGTGCAATGCAATGATAAAGGTTGTCTAAAATGCTTTGCCTTCCTCTGGAGATGCAATTTTGGTCTTGTGGCTTTGAGGACATGAATAGTAGTGATCAATACATGTTAACTAATAGTATCAAGTGTGTTGGTGATATGGAAGCTTAATCTTCAATTAATAGTGTGTGATAGTTGATCCAGAATGCTTTGTTTCTTTATTTTTAGTAAGATTCTTCAGCTGCAACAACATTTAATGATCAAATATTTCTGGAAGAGGTTGTAGGAATATTGCAGATTACCTACATTGTTCATATCTTGATCTGCATTATGTTTTTGGTATCTCCTCAGTGGTGTGAAGTCAAGCAGTAACAATATTGATGGTACTTGTACTAATCGAGTCAACATGATTTATTTTCTTCATTTGTGGTTGATCTTGATTAGTTAATATTATTTTGGAGAATGTGTGGAAGTGCTCTTAGGCCTCAACATAGTGTGTACTGGCCCACAATCAAAGCTCTTTCACTTTGGATATGTTTTAATGCCGACCTGTGCAATATCATTTGTTACATCTAAGGGCCATCTTTTAGCTTACTTAATTGAAGGTTTGTATTGTTGCAGAGGATATTTATAGAAGGACAAATCATTTGAGAAGTGAGATGGATGAGAAAAATATGAATTGAGCAAAATGTTAAACATGAAGTGTGTGAAATTTGTATGAAGATGTAAATGTGTGAAAAAGGAACTGCAATGTCAACATAAGTCAAATGCCTCATTTACAACAATTCAAGTCTTAGTTTTTCTTTTCATAATTTTCATGTACCCTGCTCTAAGATAGTGAGTCTCATCAGGTCCTCTGTATCTTGCCCCTGAAGTTGTCTTTGCTTCAGTGTGTGCAAGTCTTTAAGCAGTGAACCTTAAACTACATTGTAACATAAAACCTTTTAAGTAGTGAGCTTTTATATTATGAGTTAACTCTCATCATGGTTTTTCCCTCATTGGGTTTTCCACGTAAAAATCCTGGTGTTATGGTGTGGTGCATATTTTCCTTTCTGTTGTTCTTTCAGTTCATGTGATTTTATGTGTTATCTGCAAATGGGAATGTTTTTATTTCCCCCCCTCTTAGCATTGCTTTGTGTTCAACAATCGATATCAGAGCCAAGTCCTTGAATAAGACTATCAGGTAAGGTATATCCTACACTTTAACACATGGGGTTTATGACAAAGATCAATTATATGTTCATCACATAACTAGACCTAGAATCATTGGAACCTGAAGGCTGGGATATCAATATGGGAGAATGTGATATTGATTTTGAAGGTGAACTCAGGTCTTCTCTTGAGGATCTGGATGAAGACAAGATTGCAAAATATCAAATATGAATGTATGTTGGAAAAATCAAAAGAGACAATTAACGAATTGAAGGAAAAGGAAAAAGAATCAAAAGAAGAAGTTAGCAAACTAAAAGCTCAAATAGAAGAAGGAAATAAATTCAAGGAAGCAGAAGTTGTGATTTCTAACTTGAAAGTTAAGATTGAGGAAGACAAACGGATTGGATATTGTTTGAATACCAAGCTTCAAGATAAAATTGTTGAATGTTCAAAGCTTGAGGAAGAAATTATTACTCTAAGAAAAGAACTTGAAAGGGAAAAAGAGAAAATTGATAAAGGTTTAAAATTGAAAGGAGGTTATGGAATTCTTGATGAACTGATTAATTCTCAAAATCCCTCTAAAGAGAAATTTGGGTGTGGCTTTGAAAAGGGGAAAAGTCTTATGTTCAAGACTTCTGTAAATTTGTATGATAACTTTAAGGTAGAAGGAAAATCCAAAACAAAGGAGACATCCTCCAGAGATGCAAAGAAAAATCAAGACAACAAGAAAGAAGGTGATTTCACACCTATCTGGAACAAGAAAGTAAATTTCAAGAAGCCTACCCAAACTGCTTCTATTAGGTTTAAAGGTAAGTGTTATGGATGCAACAAATTTGGTCATAAGGTAGTTGAGTGCAAAAGCAAGATAAGTCTGAATTATCTTAAGCCTCCAAAGTATAATGGTATGAACTCTCAATCATTTAATGGTTAGTGCTATGCTTGCAATAAATTTTGCCACAAGACTACTGAATGCAGAAGTAAGATGATAAGGAATATGTTAGAAACCAAGATTTGAAATGTAAACCAAAAAATAACCTTCCACAAAAGAGAAAATCAGAAAAAATAGAAGCTTTTCAAAAAGATATGCAAATAATATTATTCAGGAATTCATAATTACATGAGAATGATTTGCTTTATAAAAGAAAAATATGCATAACCCTAATCTTATCTTGAGCAACAAGATAACTCAACAAGATAAGGATGAGAATAATAAACCTAGGAATTAAAATATTACCTAAGTAAAGTTATGTAAGTATAATTAAATATTAATTACACTAACACCCCCCCATAAGTGCAACTTAGGGAGACTAACAAAGCATGCACCTAAAACTAAGATGAATACAAGAAAGCATGAATGGGTCCCGACAACAAGGCCTGATCAGGTACCCATGTACAAATGCAATAATGAGGTAGAGAAGGAAAACCCAGTGGGACAAAACCCCCCCTACAATGAGATGACTACTGCAAAGAAGCACTGAAAGAACATTGTGGAGTAACATTAGAACCGTAATCTGATAAGCAAGGAAAGATACTTCTATCTACAAGAAACCAAATTAGAGTCACTAAAGGACTCGGGCGGAATCATAATAATGCGACAGCAGACCTAATGCCATGGAACACTGGAAAACTCACAAACTGGAACAACCCTGGAATCTGTGAAGCAATAGTAGATGAAATGATGACAGAATCTGGAAACCGTGTATCTAGATGCCGATGCCAAACTGAGACTAAAACTCTTCCATAGGAACAAGTACCATAAAGAATCTGGAACATTAACCATAAAAAAATGGCCCTCAAACTAAGATGGATCCAATGTAGATCATTAACCATAGGCTCTCAATCTAAAGTGTGAATCGATGTGAATCTAATATGTGTCAAGCAAGAGAAAAAATGTGGCCAAAAGAAACTAAGAAATCGGATAAACCATGCGAGTTGTCAACAAATCAAGATGAAGATGGAGATCAAAGTGCATGCACACTCTAATCAGATTATTATGCAAGAAACACCCCTAATGTAACTTTATCTCAGTTCATTTATTACAATAACCCAACGATTGTAAAAGGAGAGAATGCTGAATATGCATAAACATAAAATAAGATGATGTGGTACTGAAATGAAGTGCAAATATTCAAGTTTCACCCTTCCAACTGCCAAAACATCCAAGTAATCTCCAAAACACCCATCGGGACAAATCTAGAATAACGATCAACCTAGGATAGATACAAAAAAAGTGCATGGATAGAAAAATAGGGCTCCTCAATACCTTTCCAATGCCGCAAAGAAGACGAAAATAAGAGATCGTGGCAAAAAGTTATGCGCTCGGAAGCCATAAATGAACATATGACTTCAAACAGAAATAAATTCAGCTAAAAAAAAAATGAAAAATAAACTACACCACAAGATAGTGCTCGGAACTAGCTTTCCGGTGATATCTCGTTTGCCCAATTTTGATACCGTATGCCCAAGTTATGCCAAAAAGAAAAAAAACTACTCCTTGAAGGCAAACTGGGGTTAGAAGGGGGCAAAGAGGGCTGACCGTACGATGAAGTCATGATGATGTCATATGTTCACAAGCTTAAATTTGATGGCCTGGAGGCCGTTAGGGAAAAAAAGCACCACCTACTAGAAAAAAATTGATAGCTGTCATGACAATGAGAAAAAATCTGCCCCTTGCCGTAAAAAAATTACTGGTCGCCTGAATATTCTCTAGTTTGGCGGATTTATTTGCATGGGCCACTTGGTTTAAAAGGACCCGCTGTTGATGAAGAATAGGCCGCTGGATTTGGTGGCTGATGGGCAGGCGGGTTATACGAGGCCACCGTGCTTGAAGAGTCGTCGCCGCTGAATGCTGTGTGAAGCTACCGACTGCTTTGAGGTTGCCGCCGGTGGTTCAATGACCACAGTGAGGTGAAGAATGCCGCCGGTCTGTATGGGTCCCGCCTGGGAGGCGTACCCTGCACAGGCTTGTAAAGCCCTTTTTTATTTTGATTTTACAATCAATTTTTTTGAAATAATTTTTTTTTGAAATCTTTTCCAAGAAATATCTAATGAAGTTTTTTTTGATTTTTTGTAGGTAAAAAAACCTAAATATAATTTTGATGGGTGAATTTTTTTTTTGAAAAACTAGAATGATGCCCTGTACCTGCGTGCATGCAAAACGAGGAGCTAAGATCTGTATGGATTTGCGTGCCTTTAATTTTTTTTTGCCTTTTGTTGCAACTGCTCGGATTTGAGCAAAATGATAGGCGATCTTAGGGTTTTGGGGCGCTGCAAATGCGATGGCGATGTCTGTTTTACTCCATAATGCACCAAAAAAATGCTCAAGGTCAGATCCGTTGAGGAATCCCGAACGAACTCTGCGATGATTTTCTCAAAAATCTGAGAAGGGGCTACAAATCAAGGCTCTGATACCATGTTAGAAACCAAGATCTGAAATGCAAACCAGAAAATAACCTTCCACATAAGAGAAAATCAGAAAAAGGAGAAGCTTTGCAAAAAGATGTGCAAATAATATTATTCAGGAATTCATAATTACGTGAGAATGATTTGCTTTATAAAAGCAAAGTATGCATAACCCTAATCTTATCTTGAGCAACAAGATAGCTCAACAAGATAAGGATGAGAATAATAAACCTAGGAATTAAAATATTACCTAAGTAAAGTTATGCAAGTGTAATTAAATATTAATTACACTAACAGAATAATCATGCTATGATCTCTCAATCTTTCTATGGTTATTGCTACTCATGCAACAAGTTTGATCATAAAGTTGTTGAGTGTACATCCAATGTGAGAAGAAGAAATTATGATTCACAAGCCAAAATCATTTGTTATCATTGCAACAAAGACACATTGCTAAATTTTGCAAGGGAAAGAATGTAAGGTCTTTTGCTCTTCATAGGAGGCCTATCATTAGTCAACAAAAGAAAGAAATGAAAAAAGTTTGGCAGAAGAAGGAAGAAATTGAAGTAAGGAATGAATCTATACCTCAACATGGTGCATATGGGTTTTCGGTAACTAAAGAAAGAGTATTGACTTAGGGGGAGTTACAATTGCAGAACTTGTCATACCCCTAAAATACTTGAGATGTTGAAATCTTCAACATATTGATAAATTGTGATATGAACTTGATTGGTCATGTTTTTGGAGAAAATACTCTTTCTACGAAAGTATTCTAAAGGCTTATGGATCATTGCAATATCGTAGACCATAAAAGCTGCTAAATAGATAAATGTATTTATTGCAGAACAACTAGGGTTAGTATGAGGTATATTTAGCTCATTTTGATCAAATTGAATTTATTCAAACCATCTCAAGTGAGTGCAAGAGCTAAGGAAGTGGAGAAAGTGTTTAGTAATTTTTGCACAAACCCTAACAATAGTGTTCAATGGTATTTCTCTAGTTTTTACTTGTAAAACCCTAGTTGTAGTAAGATCTATCATGGCTACTCCTGTTGTCATCAATGTTGTGGATAGACCAAGGCTGAAATTCAAGAAACGCCCATATATCAACTGTGACCGACAAGGAAGGTGCCTTCTCCCATGTTCCAATCCATGTGATCCACTTTGAAGATATCTGTATCTACATTCATTGACAACTAAATGAATACAACCATCTAAAGATGACAAAGTTTAAGTTCAATAATCTCCTAAGTGACTTTCATCTTAAACCAAAATATGCAAATATAGAACAAAAAGGATTGGATGTATGGAAGGATTTTACCTACTTTGGATATGAAGATGAATGGATCAAATTTTCTCTAAGTCAAACTCATGGGGATATTTTTTGGCTTGATCAACCCCATCTAATTACAAAAGAAGCTATCAAGGTTGTGACTGGATTGTGTTCCACCAGATCGGTACTTGCACTAAATTCTACCAAGAAAGAAGAAGTTATGAGGCTCACCAGAGCTAAATTTGATAAAAGGGCACTTATTGTGAATGACATATACAACCTAAGGGTCTGGTATGCGATAATGGGAATTGCATATAAGATATACCTCTCAAATAGAGTAGGATCATCTACAACCACCGTCATCCATACTACTCATCAGATGGTAGATAAAGGAAAAGATCACGATCTCTATGAAATCTTGCAGCAACAACTATTAGAAAATCCACACAAAACCAAGAAATCTTGCTACACCTTCCGGTATAGTACTTTGATCATTTGTCTCATGTTCTATTTCATGAAAGAAATGCCCGATTTTAAGAATGTGGTCTAGAAAAAGAATATTCATGTTGTACATCAAATAAAGGATCATATGCATAGCTTTCTAGATGACACTCAATGCAACACAACATTTTGGGGTTTCTTTAAAACCTTCTAGAGTGAGATGCATAAGAGAGACAAAATATCCTCATACGTTGTGGAGAAGTATAAAAATGAAACCCCTTTTATGGTGGACAAAGATAATTGTTACATGGAAGTGGTTGAACCAAGGACTTCTTGGATTAAAAGGCTGCCCTATGAAGTTCCCAAATAAAATTGGATTACCTATGCTAACATTATGTTCAAAAAACCTAAGGATCCTTCTATTGAAAGGTTTGGTTCATATGATGAAACAACCAACAAACGGATTAAGGAGAGGGAAAAAGAAAAGGCAAAGAAGAATGTAGGAAAGAAGGTGTCTGAGCTAAAATAGATGTTTGGGACTTCTAAAGGCTCTATAAAAGCATCTCATGCCACTGTTGCTATGCCAACATCTAAAAGGAAAAGTAGATCTACTTATACCACTACCACTACTTCCAAACATACCCAAACTCTTCCTAGTAGAAAAAGGGCTACTAATAATGTTTTGGTAAAGACCAAAACTGTAGAAAGAAAGAAGCCAAAACCTAAAAAAAAAGAAAAAAGAGAAAAGTTTACTCTAGTAAATGATGAGGAAATTGAACAAGAAGAGTTGAAATCCTATATGTTGAAGAGAAGGAAGAAGAATATAGAACACCAAGAAGAAAAAGAGATATCCATGGAAAAGGAAATTAAAATAGAAATAATGAAGTCTCCTCCTGAATGATCTAAACATGTACCTCTATAGCTTGAAGCTACCATCTATGCAATTGTGCAATATGATACCATAAAGGAAGTTGCCACTCTTTATGATGAATCATCTCATAATGAAAAGAACATAATTGAAAAGGAAATTGTTTTATATATAAACAGTTTTAACATGACTCTTAATGAAATCATTGATCATCTTCTGGTAAGTTTGGTAGATGTTCTTAGTAGCAAAAGGAATGTTGTTGTTGTTGAAGAAGCCATAATGAGGAAACAAGCACTAGAAAAGGTTGGGGTATCTATCTCCCATGGTGAAAGAGTTAAATTGTCCAAATACTAGGCTCAAGAATTCAAAATAAAACAAAGAATAAACATTATGATGAGGAAGGACAAAGAAGAAATAAAAAGGATGGAAAATGAAATAGTTAAAAAGAAAACAAAAAAATTGTAAGGATTAAGGAATACTAAAATAATCAAGGATCAAACTCCTTTGGATATCTCTAATACACAAGACATGCCTAATGTGACTGCTCACATTGTGAATCTATCTGCTTCTGAAGAAAATGCAACTATAGATAATGTGGAAGTTGTAAGTACTAAATTGGATGAGGAGACTGCTCCTCTGAAAAGCATAAATGCACAAGGTGTAGAGGATCAAAATAAAATGAGGATCTCACCTCCAGTGAACATTGAATCTAATAAAGAACATAATGTGCCCTCCCTGATGAAAGCAGATATGTAAGAAATGAAAGGACTTCCTAGATAGAAAGAAGGAAAGGTTATATCTGATTTACGAAAAGAAGGAAAGGAAGAAGAAAAGGAGAAAGAAAGTGAGGAACAAAAGATAGAAGGTAATCCTGAAAATGTTTAAGATTCAAAGGAGGCCAATATAGAGAAGTAGGAGGATTGTGTAAGCCAAGGGTCTTCATCATCAGATTCTTTCAAAAACTACTAGAGATGCAAATGCAATTTCAACCAATAGTTACGCCTCACCTGCTACAAATTCCCACCATTGAGGGACAAGTTGACTTGCCAGGCATTTCTCCCTTACAAAAAATACAACTTGGTGATGCTCTGCATACTTCCACAAGGAAGGAAATCCTAATAGAACATGAAAAAAAAGTGAATTGATTGATAATGCTATGAAGATTATCCAAGAAATATTACCATAAGTAAATATTGATGTCTCCTTACCTTTGAAACAAAAGTTAAATCTCTTAATGGATTCTTTCAAATATCACACCTCTCTCTTAGGGAAAAAGGTAGAACAAGATGCCTTGAGAAAAGTAAAAGACAAAAGAATGACTAAGGCCTTTGATAGGTGTACTAATGCACACAATAAGTTATAGGAAAGTATAGAAAATTTTAAGGATTGTGTGAATGAAGCAAATAATATTTATCAATTATGTTTGAAGTGGTCAAGCTCCACCAAGGACATCAAAAGTCAGATTGAGTCTATTGAGTCACCAATTACACTTGTCAAAAGATATGGATGGATCTATTAGGGCACAAGTTGAAAATATTCATGTACAATTGTCATTGCTTCTGATCCAGAGAGATCAATTAAAGCAATAATTCAACTTGTTAAGAGAGGCAGTCAATATGAGGCTTGCATCACTATCTAGATTATTGGAAAAAGCAATAAAAGTGGGACAAGAAATAAAAACTCCTAGCAAAATATTTGAGGCTAAAGAAATGTGCATAAAATTTGAATGTCAAAATCATATACTCTCCTTAGCAACAACGGATTGGGTTGTAAAATTGGAGCAACTAAAAGTAATGCATAAGAATATTCTTCCTTCGAAGGATGATGCATAGATGTAAGTAAGATAATTTTTTCCTTATAAAGATTTTTGAGGAAGTTTGTAGTATCTTTCTGGTTTTTGAACCTATTCCTGTACATAACATCCATTTATTTTTTTGGGGGAATCTCCATCTCAGGGGAAGTATATAGTAAGGGGGAGCTCATTTAGTTTTGGGACATTGTAAATAGAAGATGTCATGCCCTTTTCCCTTGATGCCAAAGGGGGAGAGAAGTATATGTGTGTTGTCATAAATTACAAAGGGGGAGATTTTTGGAAATAAATGTTGTCATTGATGTCAACCATGTTTGGGTTGTCATTAATATTGAAGTATGTAGATACTCTGGAGTTAGTTGCAACATAAGTTGATATGAGTTGAGGTATGTCTGCATGATAGCATAAGGAAGAATGGTGATCTAAGTTTGTTGTGGAGGATGATACTCATGCCCCAATGCATCTACAATATGTCTACCTTGATATCATTTTGGGTGTTTGTATCGCATATTGAAGAAGATTGGCTAAGGCACTAACTATACCCTAAGGAAATATCATGGATTTTTGGTCCACACCCATCCATTATGTAAGATTCTATCTTGTGGTTCAAATTAAATTATTGCCATTCTATGAAGATATTATATACAAAAAATAAAGTCTTCACACTCTCCGCAGTCAAATTTATAGTTGACAGTGTTTCGGTCTATGCCTTAATAGTGCAATGCAATGATAAAGGTTCGTTGAAATTCTCTGCATTCCTCCAAAGATGCAGTTTTGGTCTTGCGGCTTTGAGATGATTAGTAGTGATAAATGTATGTTATCTAACAGTATCAAGTGTGTTGGTGATCCACAAGATTAATCTTCAATTAACAACATGTTATAGTTGATCCAAAATGCTCTGTTTTTGCATTTTCAGTAAGCTTCTTCAGTTGCACCAACATTTAATGATCAAATATTTCTAGAAGACGTAGGAATATTTTAGATTACCTACATTGTTCATATCTTGATCCACATAATTGTTTTGGTATCTCCCTAGTGGTGTGAAGTCAAGTAATAACAATATTGATGGTACTTGTACTATTTAGGCGGACATGACTTGTTTTCTTCATTTGCGGTTGATCCTGACCAACTAATATTATTTTGGAGAATGTGTGGAAGTTCTCTTAGGCCTCAACATACTGTGTGTTGGTATTCAATCAAATTTATTTCACTTTGGATATGTTTTAATGCCGAACTGTGCAATATCATGCGGTCTTAGGCCTCAACATAGTATGTGTTGGTATTCAATCAAATTTATTTCACTTTGGATATGTTTTAATGCCAACCTATGCAATATCATTTGTTACATCTAAGGGTCATATTTTAGCTAACTTAATTGAAGGTTGTGTATTGTTTCAGAGGATATTTATAGAAGGAAAAATCATTTGAGAAGTGAGATGGATGAGAAAAATATGAATTGAGCAGAATGTTAAACATGAAGTGTGCAAAATTTGTATGAAGATGTAAATGTGTGAAAAAGGAACTACAATGTTAGTATAATTCAGATGCCTCATCTACAACAGTTCCAATCTTTTCTTATCATAATTTTCATGTACCCTACTCTAAGACAGTGAGTCTTATCAGGTGCTTTGTATATTTCCCCTGAAGTTGTCTCTACTTTAGTGTTTGAAAGTCTTTAGGCAGTGAGCCTTGAACTACATTGTAAAACCTTTTAAGCAATGGGATTTTATATTGTGAGTTAACTCTCACTGTGGTTTTTCCCTCATTAGGTTTTCCACGTAAAAATATTGGTGTTATGGTGTGGTGCATGTTTTCCTTTCTATTGTTCTTTTAGTTCATGTGATTTGATGTGATATTTGCAAATGGGAATGTTTTAATTTTAATATATGTTGATTCACCCCCCCTCTCAGCATTGCTTTATGTTCAATGCTATAGAATTGTGTAAATAGGGGTACTTGTAGATACCAAACGCACAGATAGGTGCCCCATAGGAGGCTCACAACCTGACATGCACTCCCTCAACCTTATTGGCATAGACCCCTATCTCCGACACACCCAACAAATATTTTTGGGAATATTCCCTTCAATGCTAACATTGAGAATATTCCAAGCATCCTATAATATTTTGTCAACAATTTCTAGCTAGGAATATTTAGTTCGAGAGAAAGCATATTCCATCAAGTGAGGAATATTTCATCGCTTGAAGGAAAATTCTATCAAGACAATAATATTTTGTCTACTAACATCACCATGAGATCAACAGGTCAACCCCAAAACTAGCCCTCCTCTCCATTTGCATTTTCATTTTTGTAGTCCAACTTCAAAAGACCATAACTTGGGCTCAAAACCTCTAATTTTTGAGTAATTTATTTATTTATTTGGGATAGAGTTTTATGCTCTTTGTAATGGTGCAATTATTTTTTGATTTTGGTGCTTGATTTTTCTAAAAATTGCATATTCTCAAAAATGTTACTAAGTACTTCTCATTTTAATAACTTCCACAACTCCATTCTTGCTCCTATAGTAGCAAATTTTGGTGTAGTTTTTAAAAAGTGCATAATTTTTCCTATACTTTGCAGTGTTGTGATCAGATTGATCCCATTCTATCTAAAATATATACTTTGATTATGTGGCTAAATTTGGCATCTATATGCACTAAGATCAAGTCCACTTCATTGTTTTTGGTAAGTGGCTCCTATAATCACACTAATTATAAAGTGTAAATCTCATATATTGCTAGGGGATCTCATGATTGAGTGACTTTTTGGGGGGTATTATTGTGCTTTTGTTGGATTAAGTCTCTTGATTGGTCTATTGTGTGATTAAAGTTGAGGAGTTTATTATGGTTATCAAAATGCACCATGTTGTAACCAAATTGGATAGATGGAGTTTATCTTGATAGATTAAAATTGTAACACATTGTAGGTGGCTTAATATTTTTCCATATCTCTATGTACTAGTTCCTAAACCATCATCAACTTGGAAAAGAACTATGTGGGACTTAAAGAATAAACATATCCCAAGATTAATTATTCTATATCAACACATCACTAATAATCAACTCTTATAGATGGTGTATATTATGTTAGTTCATAAGATCAAAAAGGCACTCAATGCCATCAGTGATATGTTTATTCTATAAGAGTTGATTATCAATGATATGTTGATATAGAATAATTAACAAAATCTTGCATGGTGTATATTATTCTATATCAACTCTTATAGATGTTAATTTAAAAAATAATAATCAAGGTATCAAAAATCTTTATCCATTTGTATCTACAACCAATATTAGAGAGTTAAATTTTAACAATTTCCCCATCCATAGGTATTATAATATAAACAACAATATGGTTGGAAATAATGAATTCCTCATGGGTAGGCATCCTATTCAATTAATTAATAGGAATTATCTAGTGCTAATATTATATATTTCTAGTAAATTATAAAGTAACACCTCTTCAAACTATATGCAGAGCAATTATACACTATGATGGAGTAATAAGGTCAAAATCCTCATCTATAGCATCAAGTGTTATCTAAGATTAGTTGGTGGCCAATAAAGGTTAACAAAACATAGGTAGTGAAAGAAGTGGAAGCAATCAACAAGTAAATGAGGCATAACCTAATTCAGTAGGATTGTAGAACTATGTTGCCACACATTATACACTAAATTATGTGGTACCATAATGATCTTTTACACTTCATTTTCATAAAAAAATAGATGTAATTGATGGATTGGTTCCATACAACATTGTGGAACAAGATGATGACAACAAGCATTTGATTTTTTCAAAAAAGTCCAAGAAAATTAAGAACTCAACTATTGCTACTTTTTTTTTTGGGTGATGTGAGATTAATTTTCCCCTAGGATTTGTAATATTCTAATATACCTCACCCCAAAAGTGATGAAGTGGAATCAAAACAACACATTTCACTACACCCTTCTTAATGGAAAAAATACAACTACTCTTTCTCTTGTGGAAAAGGCCTTGAAAAGTTGAATTGACTACCCTTTTCTTGAACTTCGGGAATTTGGTAAGTGACAATTTTATTATTGATCTGAATCACACCACTTGGATCATCCATTTCATAAGGAAGGAGGGTTTGATGGTAGATTATTGTGTTGATTTACATGGTTGGATGTCAAACCAATAGTATTTGTGCACATTGTCTTGTAGCTTGTTGGAACATTAATGTTATGATTTTTGAGTCAATGATGTCAATGATTCCTATAAGATAGAGATCCATTGCATGGTGTTCACCTATTAACTTAATTTTTTAATTATATTATTGAATTATCATAATGATGGGTTGGTTTTCTTCTAGTTTATGCAAAGTTACATCTATCCAATCTTCCTTAATCCCTAGACAGATTTGGAATTAAAAAGTTGTAGAGGTAGCCTAACAATCCTTCTATCCTATGGGGAGAAACTCTTCTTCAAAATTTCTCAAGGCTTGTGTATGAAAAAATTCTTCTCCCTTGTGAGTGTGAGAGGGTGGTTATATAGGGATAAAGAAGATAATAATATATAAAAATTAAGCCAAAGAGTGCATGAAAGCTTGACTTTAAAGTGGGAAACATAACATACTATATCCTACTAAAATAATTGAGTTTTAGGGAGGAAAATGGAGAAAACAAGTAAATTCCATTGACACACAACCATATCAAATGATGAAAAGGTTGTTCATCTCAATGGTATGGGTCACCCCTCTTACCAATGTTAGTCACTTGGTCAACCCTATGAATTAATATAGGTCACTTGGCCAACCCTAAGGTCTCCCAAGCACCCTTCTATCTTAAGCCTAACATCAAGAACTTTGGATGCCAAAAAGTGATAGCAAGCCAAAAGGATGGAAAAATATTAGTATTAAGGTGCCATTTACCTTGCAATCATATGCATATTTTATGTATCTCCAACACTCTTGGAAAGTGTCCTTGGACATGTAGATTTTAATTGGAAAATATTTTTGATTAAGATTCCCCAAGAATCTTGGTATTAGATTTTATACATTCTTGAAGGAGGTGTACTATAATGGTGGCGGTTATAATTGACTTTGGACTCAACTAAATACACTTTCCAATTCTAGGCATTAAGATATTGGAGTGGAAAACCTTTGTATGATGGATGGGACATACATGATTTGGTCACTTCACAATGGAGGATGTGAACTATTAAGAGTTAAAGAATCAAATATGTATTTGTAGTTATGTTTATAATTGGGGGGATAATTGAATGCACCCATGTGATATCCGTGTGAATTAATTTATCAATTTAGTATTCACTAGATGTTATCCAAGGTAGGTGTGGGGTTTTCACATGATACCATGGTATTGGTAAACTATTGATGGTTTTGTCCTCTCCATGCCTATATATTGAAGGTATGAGATAATGGTTTCATAGTATTGTTTTATAGGCACATATGTGTTATCAGAGTGTTAAAGTGAAGAGAATGTTAGTGTGTTGGATGCATCTCTTTGTTTAATATTAATACATACTTATCCTCTTTCTTATGCAAGTATTTCTTAAAGGGTTTCTCCACATAAATCCTATGTTTATATATATATATATATATATATTTATTATTGTTGTTGTTTTTATGCAATGGTGCAGGAGCACCAAGTCATTTTAGGTAAATTGGATCAAGTGATAGGTTATTAGGTCTTTTGGGTCATTTAAATGTAATAAGTCCATGATAAGTCCATTCATAGGGTTTTGTGGTTATTTGAGTTGTTTTGGGCAACAAGTGTAAAAGTTGCAAATCATGTCAAAAAGTTGTCAAGGAGGGTAAAATGGCTTTTTTCTTGTTTGGAGTCATGTTATTAGGTTGAATAAGGTCTAATTAGACCACTTATATTTTTTTGTGATGGTTAGAGTGAGTTAGGGGTCAATTGTGCCAAAATTACAAAAATTGCAAAAAAATGTTGAAAAGTTGTCAATGGAAAATGTAAAAGTTGTAAAGAGGGAAGCCCAACGGTCATTTTGGTTTGAAAAATGGTTGTAACTGTTGAATGTGGTTAGATAACCTTTAAAAATTCTTGTGCACTCGAAGGGATAGGTTGGCATGTAATTTTGAGAAAAGGAAGTAATTGAAAAACCCTTGTTTTTGTGTATTTTCCAAAAAATATGAGGTTTCCTTGATCTGTACGGTTCCGTATAGGGTGATATTTCTCTCTTATGGATTGAATCTGGTGGGAAGTAGGAATAAAATCATTTTAGACTTTATTTAGATTGATTTAATTTAATTTTGTGCATTTTAGAGACAATTTATAGAGGACCAGTCTGCATACCTTGCTTTAAGGGTTTGAGTGTGTAAAATGATATTTTAAGCCATTCCACCCACTGTTTTCTCCTATATCTTGGTGGAATGGCTCACTAGGGAATTATTTAGGTGTGTACATGGTCTATTGGAGCAAGGGATATTTTTGAAAGTATTTTGTGTTGTTGTCTTGAAGGTTTTTGTGAAAATTTTGCTTGAAAATGGAGCTTTTGAACTAGGGTTTGGTGAAATATTGAATATAGAGGCTGGTGAATGAACTTGTAAGCATATAAAAAAATAATTAAGGGTTTTTTAAGTGGTTTCAGGGTTAGAGAAGGTTTGGTATATAGTTTTTCAATAAACCCCCATGGAAATTGCCTAAAACAAGGGTTTCTTGCTTAGGGGTCTTGGAAAGCATGTCTATAAAAAAATTGTGAAATTGGAGGCTTTGTAGACTGGTTTTTTCTGCCCCATTGATTATTGGAGTTTGTGGGTTGTTTCAAGGGTGTTTTCTTTGTTAATTTGGCCTAATTGGCCTTGTAGGGTAGCATTGTTGTAAGGTTTTGAAAGGGTTGCTTCAAAATGACCCATGGAACTTTTAAGGTATGGTATAGTATGCTTTGATGGGTGTCTAAAAGTATAAGGATTTTTTTGGTTGTGAGGGTTTGGTGTGAGATAGGTTCAATAATTTGGGTCTATATACCTACTAGAGAAGAAGAGGGCTTGTGTGATGAAGTCCTTGTTAGGGTTTGGAGTTTCAAATACTTGTTGAATTTAGTTGGATTTGTGTTGATTGTTTTGGAACCCTCCCTAATTGACATCATGTGATCACATCAACAATATATAGAAATCCTTAGATAAACAATAGGTATGTGTAGGGAAATAAGGAAAAATAAATCTTGGATGAGAAATTGAATATATTTATGCTCAAAATTTGAAGATGCAACAAGAACAATGGTTGTAGGGCTATGAATCTACTTTCTAACTACTAATTTTTTTGAAAATGGTGGAGATTAAGGGGTTCAAAAAGGGGGGCCATACAAAGTGTTGTTTTTATAAAAAAATATAACATAGTGTATGGTGCAACCCCCATAAAATGTTAGCTTTTTTATTATTTCAAAAATCACTTCAATGAAAATATAACTAACATGATGTAGTTTATGCTCATTTTTTTGATAATTTTGTAATGAAAATATTATTTATTACAGATTTTCAAAGTGGACACATCTTGAAAAATATAAAATTGAGTGTGCTCCCCCCTATTTTTTTTGGAAACTAATATAAAATCAATTTTCTTTGAATGTGTAAAGAATAAAGTCCAGTTTCTAAAAATATAATTTATTTCAAATTTTGATGAACATGTTAAAAATAAGACCAAAAATACCATACATAGGTTTTTGACAAAAAATGGAAACACTAGCAAAAGAAATTAAAGATCAAAACCTTAAAATATTTGAAAAATAAAAAAAATTACATGATTAGAAATCTAAGAGGGAGCTCAACATTAATATGTTTTTTTAACTTGACATTGAAAGATGTGCAAACCTAATGGAGAGCATGCTTGGAATTGTTTCACTTTTAATTTCTTTTCCAAAAACACATCTGTGGTTGTTGGCATGTAAGTCCAACCTAAGGGTTGGAAATTCCCAAAGCAAGTAATAATGTGAGTGTATTTCTATGAAGAAAAAATGCATCTCCTCGCACTCCCTCTCCTTCTCTTCATAGAATCACGAGAACGTTATAAAACACTCACATTTCCAAGAAGTAAAATTACCTCTCTTTGTCTCTCATTATATATGGACATTATTTTCTTATACTTTAAGTTATATTTCATGTATATAGTTTCAAGATGTTTGAGAAAGGTTTTAGATCTCTAGGAGTTATAATGTAAATTTTAGGTTTTGGAATATCTTATAATTTTTTAGACTTAATCAAATTTTAGTAATCATAAGACTCCTCTCATATTTCTCTCTTTTTCACTCTTTAATTCTCCCTTAAGCTCTAGACCTATATCTCTCTCTGACTCTTTGTCTATCTTTGTCTCTCCCTATATCCCTATCTACATCCCCTTCTCTACCTCTCACTCTATCTCCCCTAAGCTCAAGACCTTTCTCTAATTATATATCTCTCTCTCTACCTACCTACCTCTCCCTCCCTCCTTCCCTATCTACTCTCTATCTCCATTCTTCCTACCACTCCATCCCTATCTACCTATCTCTCCCTCTCTCCCTCTCTCCCTCCCTCCCTCTTTCTCTATTTCTATCTCTCTTTGTCTCTCTTCCCTCTCTACATATTTTTCTGTCTTTGTCTCTATATCTCTCTCTACTTCTCTCTATCTCACCTCTGTGTCTCTCCCTCCTTCCCTACCTCCCTCCCTCCCACCTTCTCTCTATGTATTTGTCTTTGTCTATATCTTTGTCTTTGTTTCTCTATCTCTATCTTTGTCTCTACCTTTACATCTATCTCTCTATCATTCCATCCCTCCCTCCCCTCCCTCCCCTCTCCTCCCATCATTACTTCCCTCTATCTAGCCTCTCCCTCTCTCCCCTAGGTCTCTCTCTTAGCATATCTCTATGTTAAGATATTTCTTGGAAATATTTGTAAAAATCAGAAATATAGCAGACCACATCGAGGGGATGACCTTCAATAATCAAATAATAACATATGAATTCAATATTATATGATATGATGATGTGGGGGAGACTTCTCTTCCTTATTTATATGATAAACTATGTAGGGACATACCGCTTCATTCTAATTAAAGGGTATTAGTGTATTAACTAATATTTATGTTAGGGTTAAGTATACCACAAGTGCTTATCCTTAGGAATATATAATATATACTTAGGAATATGTCATATTAGGATCATAATATTCCCTTTCACTTTAAAAAATAATTTCCCTCAATTCTTAGCAACTCTAAAATACTTTTTATGAATCGTTCATCATTCCATGTTGCATCTTCAACTAGAAAATTCTTCCACTTGATTAGGAATTTTGAGGTGACTCTATTTTCCAATCTGATTTTGGAAATTCCATGAATTTTTTGTAAATTTTGTATGAATAATTTTTCCATAAGATTAGTGGAAAATAGATGAGAGAGTCCACAAAAAATGCATTCTTAATTAGTTTATCCATAAAAATCTAGATTACATCAATATTATTTATCTTTGGCAGCCCCATAATGAAGTCCATTAATATTTTTTCCTAGTGTTGTATTGGAATGCCTAATATTTGTAAGAGGCCTAGAGTCTTTATTATTTCCCTTGTATTTTGTTGGCATATCAAACATTCCATGATAAATTTTTGGATATTCACTTGAATACCTTCTTCTCAATTTTTTTTTCTTTATATGATGATAGGTATGAAAAAATATTCTATAGTATCTTGTTAGACCCAAAAATAATCTCTTCTAAGGTTTCATCTTAACACCTTTAAGTGACACCAAATGTCTTGAGTATTCTACTTGTTTCACACTAAAGGCATATTTGGATTTTTTTGTATAGATTTTATTTTCTTCCAATTCATTAGGAGGAATATGAAACTTATCTTTATGTGTGATTTTGTTTAGTTTCTTATAATGTGAGCACATTAATGAGACATGCATAGGCCAATTTGCATACGAAATATTGCAAAGTATTTAAGGCGAATAATGCATATGGTAACATTGTATTAAAGCCGAATTATGTGGAAGTATTTCACATCAATATAAGGTTGATTTAAACCATAGTATTGATACTATGAAAGGCGTCATTGTCTTCATAAGCTGCGACTTTTTCAAACTTAGAAAATGTATGATATAGGCAGTGAAGCAATAGAATGCTACGCTAACTACATAAAGTGTAAAATGCATGAAAATAAGGAATGTAATAGTAATGCATGGAATTGGTCAAAATTTTATTTATGAGCCAAGCGACTCTTTACTCCTTTGTTATTTGCAAAGATTAGAATAAGTTGACTTTGTGCAATTGTTGATTGCAAATTGTAGACTGTTTCAATAAGAATAACCACACCAAACAAATAGGAAGAAGGTTGCTTGCTTGGTGCTAGATTATGAAGTTCTAAATGCTATAGAAGTCCATTTTGGAAACAAATTGAATGTCACCATTTGATCATGTGCAAATTGAAATAGTATTCAGCTGCTGTCAAAACATAAAGGTCGACCTGTATCTTCTTATGCTGAGTAAAATCTTTGATTGCTGCCACCTTTTAAGCTAACTAGAGTGAGTCGACTGCATGGGTTGAGTTGTCAATATACATGCCTTTTCTGTAGGCTATGAAGTCTCCATCTTGTTGTATAAATAGAGAGGTTTATGCTCTCTTTTGGGATGCATTCCATTTGCATTCTATTATATTCTATTCTCCACTTTTAGTCTGCATTATTCTGCAAGTTCATTCTGAGTATTGTGTGAGAGCTTGAGTGTTTTGAGAGAAGTATATTATCAACTTGTGAGAGAGAGGTTTATTGGGGCATTGCTTGTCAGATCAAAGCAAAGCTAGTTGCTATTTTGGAAAGCTGTGCATCAAATTAGTTAACTAGATAAGTGAATTACAGGCATGAGGATACATCTTCCTTTATTTTTCTTTGTTTATGAAAGATTGAATCTTGAGTGCTTTATTTGATATGTTGAGATTACTTGCCTTATGGAAATATAGCATTTTCTTTGAAAGGAAAATATAAGTTATTTATGCTATTTTGTGAAGTGTTTGTAATTACTCCGTAATAGGAGGGCTTGTCTATCATTGGTATTATATACCAGGAGTGATGAAATAGGATTAGCTTAAAGAAAGTGTCTTGCTACTCCTATTGTCCCTATACGAGAAGTAGCTATAGTTGATCTATTCATAGATAGTTATAATATGTGTATAGTGTGAGATATGTCAATGTCATGAAGCGACTTGAAACTATTATCTAACTATGCTAGGAAACCTTAGGGATGATAAGGTTTAGCTATCAAGCCATAGAGATGGTATGAAAGATAAGGCAGGGTGTGACGCTATGCAACATCATCGTTTATATTTACTTGATTTATCACTTGATCATACCTTACTCTTGAATGGAACCATAGGTTTAAAATAACCTATTTGGGTAGGGAAGTTCATTTGATTAAAGAGTGAAACCTTAGGTTAAGATTTACCTACTGGTTTGGGATATGCACTTGACTACTCATTGATACCTATAGGTTGGGAATAAATTAATTGGTTGGGTTGTACATTTGGTCTTGATTGGAACATATATGGTTAGAATCACCTATATAATCAGACTAGTCATTGGTTGATGACTTTATCCTATACCGAGGTTGATACTCACTTATGTGATTAAGTAAATCACGTGAGCTTATGAGAAACTATATGTATAGATAAATAGGTGGGATTACCTATTGAGTAGGAGATGCTACTTGGGTAGTTTCTTTGTACTCTTTTTATGAAGTTATAATGTTGACAAAATTCTACTCTTGAATCATCCCTTTTAATTAAGGAGAATATGCTCTCGAATGAAATCATCTATTGATGTGATTATTCTTCGATTGAGGTCCTTCATTGATGTGGCTATACTCTTGATGAGAACCACTTATTTGTGTGTAATATTACTGAATGGAGTCAATTATTTATGAATCTATGATTAGATAAGCTTATGTAGCTATACTCTAGATTATAAAGTTATACTTGAGACTAGATTGTCTATTGAAGAGAATAGCTTGTTTATGCAAAGATAAGCTCATATGTTTTACCTAGCATAGGAATATCCATTGAAGGGGAACTAGTTCTTAGGCTTAATTGGTAGAGTTACCATTGTGTTTTGGGAAAAAGGGGAGTAGGTTATTTATGGGGTTAAAGATTACCTATTGGAGGAAATTACCTAGGCATAGTATAAGAACGGTCATAGTCCAAACCGAGCCGTAGTAGTGTATGTGAATGTGAGGACTATCACTCAAAGTACTGAGTGAGAATAATTTGGCCAAAGTAGTGTAAGTTTCCATTATTTACATTGTCGTTTCACTATGTTCCTTTTATACATTCTAGTTTAGGAATTTTCATACTTGTAGGAGTAGCCACCATATGATTAGGTTTTGGTTTGTAGAACACAACATTAAGATTAGATAGGCATTTGTTATGAGGTTTCCCAACCAATCTCTTTGTCAAAGGGTATGGCCATCTCACCTGCAAGGTAGATGTGTGGGGACTACATTTAAGTCCATGGTTGGTGAAAAAGCGCTTCAGTGATGCTTCTCCTCATCAGTCGACAACCAAGGTTTGCAGATGCTTGTGCTAGTATCAGGGACAACTGGAGTGTTTGCACCAGTGAGCAAGGACATTTAGAATGTATGCATCGATGCAGTGACATCAGGACTAGTTTGTATAACTATTTCTAGATGAAGCTCATAAGAGCTATGTATGTATCATGTACCCATTTATATGGAAGGATGTAATCATGAAAGATATACTTGAGTTCATTCAATATGACATCTATGTTATGGAAAGATTTGTGTAATTACAATGGAATGCAATGGAAGTTTGGAATTAGTGTTGTCTCAATTGTGCATGTAATTTACATTATGGATTTTTTTTTTATTGCTATGTCATGGCATCATAGAATATTCACTTAGTGTGAATTTTTTGGAATTTTACTGAGTAGAGCACCAGGGTTGTTACACCTTAAGTAGGTTCTAGTTCTGGTTTCAACCCGATCCTGCTCCTTGCACTGTCTTGTCTTTATTTTGTCAGAGTCGGGTTTTGGATCGGAATTGTCACCTTGCACTTTCCAAAGTGCGAGTTCCCATTTCTAGTCTAATCCCACTCCCCACATTTTATCCTTGTGTTCTTTTTGTTTTTCAAAATCGGGTTTCTAAATAAAACAAGAACCAAGAACCTTTTCAAGGTTCTAGTTCTAGTTTTCATCTTGACTTTGATTTTCTACTCTTTATTTTTCTTTGTGTGTTTTAGAATCAAATATCGAACTGGAACTGGAACCAAGAACCCTTCATAGGTTCTTGTTTTGGGTTCCATCCCGATCCTAATTCCTACATCCGTCCTGCTTCTTATCTTTCGGGTTTGGGTTTCAAAACTTTTTCGAAACTTTGCATTCATTGAAGGTTCTGGTGCCGAATTCATTCCCGATCCCGACTTCCACTTGCCGTTTGTGTTTTGTGTTGGTCTTTTTCTGAGTGCCTTCCCGACCCCAATTTCTGAACTACCACGTATTAATGGTAATTAGTTTGCATGCATGAACCAATTTATAATCTCGTTGCATCTTAGTTTTCACTCATTGTTGCTTTGCATTTTTGACAAAGCAGGTAGAGCAGAGCGTGGGGTTGAAGACTTTCGAGTTTAGGGATTTTTTGTCGAGATTGTTCAATTTTTCCATCATGATTCTTGAGGTAGGTGTTTTCTTGGTTTCACTTTTCATTCATTTCTTGTTTTTGTGCATTGTTTTTCCTGTTTGTTTTCTTGCTGGTTCACTTTTCTTTCTTTTCTTGTTTTTGCATGCTTGTTTTTCTTGAACCTTTTGGTTTTTCATCGTCCCTTTTCTTTTGGCTTTTCCTTTGTTTTCATTTTTGTTGTTGTTGCATTGTGTTTCTTGCATGGGTTTCTTGTTCCCATCATGCCCTAGTTTCACTAGGGTTTTCATACCATTTGGGTTGACTATGTTTCAAAATTTGAAAGAATCTTTAAATTGTTGACCGTTGCAAATTTGAGCTAAAATCCTATGCTTTTCCATATCCGATCTCTGAAAATGAATGAAAATATGCTTAGGTTGTTAAATAAGTATTTATTAGGGTTTTTTGATGTTTCAAAATTATTCTGATCTCAAAGGGTTGTGTGAAAATGTTGAAAATTAGTTAAGTTCCCCTCATGTTTGAAATTGTTCCTATCTCAATCTCCGCATCCATTGCGGGATCGAATTTCAAAACTGAACCTTAGTTTTTGCATCGTTGCATAGTCAAAATACTAATGATGTTTTGACTCCAATTTCTGACATTCGGTCAGAATCAAATTTTGGAACCAAAACTTGTTTAGGTTTTAAGTGTTTATCATGGTGCCCACTTTTGTCCCAATTCTGATCCCCGCTTTACGTTCGGGATCGAACATTGGAAGATAATCGAATCTTTGACATTGGGTTAGGTTTTGATGCCTAGTGATTACCTGATTCTGAATTCTAACCTCTTGTTGGGATTGGAACTCAGAGCAAGACTCATACCTGCTCACATTTCAAAAGGTCCAGTTTCAAGTGACAACCCAATTCCAATTCTCACATTACTTTTGGGATCAAATCTCAGAAATGATCTGGACCCTTGACCCATACTGATCTTCCAATTCAAACTTCTATCCTGATTCCAAATTTTGACCACTAGTTGGGATTAGAACTCGATGCAAGCTTGAACTTGTTCCATTTCATAGGGTACCGATGCCAAGTTTCAACCCGATCCCGTTTTTCGACTATATTGCGAGATTGAATCCCAAAACACAACATGAACTTTTTACCATTATAGGTTTTTGAGCCGAGTGTCAACCCGACCTTGACTTTTGACATGCCTTTTCAAAGAATGTAAGTGCTGATTTGTAGCTTGATTTTGATGTCTGATAATATGGTAGGGATGCTGTATTAAGGTCATGTTCAATTTTTCCCTTATCCCAACTTCTAAAAAAGATTAGTTTTAAGCTTAAAATGGTTAAGTTCTTGGTTCTACCTCAGACCTGAGGCCCGAAAACACAGAGTTAACTTATAAATGGGAATTCTCTTGAATGTATGAATAATTAATATGGATGCTTATGATAATTTTACCCCTCACATTTCTTCTCTTTGTCCGATGAATGTCACTATTGTAGGTATTAACAAATTTTTGATTTAGTGGAGGAAGTTGTAGCTGAAGAAGTACCAAAGGAAACTAAGGCCAATAGATTGAAGCCAAAACAACTGCCCCTGACAATGAAATATAAATATCAAGGAAATCTAGTGCCATCCAAATTTGGATTAGAGGTCATGAAAATTACTGACACTCTGATTGGGCACATTGACTTACAAAAATTTTGTGATGATACCTTCTCAAAAGATGCTAGCCCAAGAGCCAAAATGATTACAAATTCTGGGTTGGCACATGTGGCCACATTTCCTATAGCAGTACAATGCCCATAATTCATACTAGTTGCTACACAAGCATATAATCCAACTCAAAGAAAGTGCATTGATTCATGGGGAAATGAAATCACAGACTTAACCCCAGGAATGATAAGACTGGTGTTTGATCCTCCTCACCCTAACCTCAAAATCATGTCTAAAGCTGATGCATTGGCACAATGGGAAACAAATGAGGAAGGAAATAAAAAATATATCAATAAGAGGTGGTTCAAAATAGAAAAGAAATCAACAAAGAAAATACCATCCAAGCCTAAAAGATATGATTTCTCTGATGAGGGTGGGGACATCATTACATTGCTAGTGAGGGAATTTGGGAAGGAGGATTCCCATGCATTTGAGAATTGGATGTTCTTGTTTATCTAAATAATTCTATATGGAAAACAATTTTTAGACTAAGGACAGTTGGTTTCTGATAATATTCATAATCAAATGATCAAAGTAAAAGAAACCAAGAAATTTTACATGTCTTCCTATGTAGTCTATTGTGCAACATGAATGGGAAGGTTTCCTGGGTTAACTACTGTGGGAGTGCTTGAAGAAGGTCCAGGAAAAAAGAAGGTATGGGAACATTATGATCAACTAGAGCTTAAGAAGTTAGAAAGCTATTTCAAAAGGGTGAATGATGCATTTCTATATGTAGTCATCAACCAGCTTATAGGAGATGTTGGCTTCATATTGTCAAGGGAAGCCATGGAGTTCATTGAAGAGTGGGGAAGTCGGTTTATCCAATACCCCAAATCCACTTATACTAGACTGTTTGGATTTGAAAAGCATTCTTTCAAACTACCAAGGTGATGTAGTGATAGGTGGATTTTAATGGAGTTTTCTCATCAAGCAACTAAAGTAAATGCAATTTTTTTAGATAAACACAAAGTTGGTTGCCACACATTCCCTATTCAATTGGGATTTTATTCTTGTTATTTTACCATAGCAGCTAAATTAGCTATGGAAGAATTTTAGTCCTTAAATTTAAAATTTCATACGTCAAGAAAGAATTTTGATCCAAAGGGAAAAATGAATGGTTTGTATGCTTCATTATTTCCCTTTCATGAGCCACTTCTCAAGGATTTCTAGACTAACTTGAGGATGAGTTTGAAGTAAGAAAGAAAAGATATAAGAGATTAACTATTCCATAAATGAAAGACTTCAGGGTCAAGGAAGATATACTAGGGGGTATTTCCAATGATGTAATTGTTCTTGATCCCTAGTATGAAGCTGATCAAGTGGCTAATAAGGATTTAGATCCCATCAATTAGATGGAGAAAGAAGAGACAAATACAAATAAAATTTCACAAGTAGTCATTCAGAGGAACCTAAAGTGGATTAATCTTCATATCAACTAGCCAAGGGTTAAGGTCTCAAGGAAGAAGAAAGATTCTAGTAGTGATTCCACTCCTTCAACTAAAATAAGGCAGTAAAAAAGATTGAAAAAGGGTATAGCACAAACAAAAGAGCCTGCCCCAACTATTGAAAAGATCATGGAGGCTTTCTAGAAGGCTACTACTACATATGAATCTACTTCTGCTAGAGTAGTGGCAGGGTTGGGTGTCCAACCAATTTTTACAGTATACCCAACCACATAAGCAACTCATGAGGCTACTAATATTGCTCCACCATTGGTCGAAAATGGCTGAAGAAGGTTTGTCTATTGTTCCTTCAACTATAGAAGCTACAACAAGTAGAAAAGAACGAGCCCCCGTAATTGATGTAACAGAATCGCCTACCCCCTTAGACTCTGAGGAGACTCCTTCCCATGAAGAAGGAAAAGGGGAAGATGAAGAGTATTTTTAGGAAGAGGCTAGAGTAGAGGAAACTGGGTTTCAAGAAGGAAGCCTTTGGAATGAAGCTGAAATGAGTGATGTCTTAACATAGGAAGATCAGAAAGAAATATTAGAAAGTTCTCAAAAGCAAGCTACTAAGGAGCTAGCTCGTGAAGAAGAAGAGAAAAATAAAGAAGAAGAAGCTCAGATAAAGGAGCTTGAATTAAAACAAAGAGATGAAGAAGAGGCTCTACAAAAGGAGTTGGAGATAAAGAAGATGGAAGAGATAAAGGGTCAAAATGAGAAGATTAAATATGAAAGGTTGCTGAAAGAAAAGGAGGAATCATTGAAAGAAAAAGAGAGAATGGAGATAGAAAAGTCTGAGTAGCAAACAATGGTAACAACTTCTCTAGATTCTCAAAAAATGACACCTAAGTGCTCCAAGTGCTCCTACGTGGTTAAAGTTAAATATGGAAAAAATGCAGCAAGGTCAAGCTCAACCAGTGAGTTGAGATGATATGGTGAAAGAAGTGGATAAGGTGAAGCCTAAGAAGAAGCCAGAGCCATTCATTCCATGAAGCTTACTAATGACAGGGACTTGGTGGGATATTGCAACTCCCATAGGTGATAAGGATGATAGGGAGTTACAAGCCTCAGATTATCAAATTAACACTGCCAATTTGGGCAAACAAATGAGGACTCAACAAATGAACCTCATTGATATTGTAGCTACTTCAACGAAGTCAAGAATGATTAAGGACAAAAAAGCCAAGGATGAGCTCAAATATCAGGTAGGGCATATGAAAAGATTATGAAGGAACTAACCACATCCACTTTCGAACAACCGACATCAACATAGATATTGGTATTAATGAGTCGTAAGGAAGTTGATGAGCTGAGTGAGATGAAAAGGAAAGCTCAAATGATGGATAAATGGGTTGGTACTCTCAAGACAGAGATAGAGGAGCTCTTCAATGTAGGACATGTGTTATATCGAGGTACATGAGCTGGTCAAAAGTCGAAAGGAATATGCTCATAAGTTATGGAAAGAAGAAGATAAGTATAAAGAATACAAGTGAAAGTTAAGGATAATAAACAAGCTACCTAGGGGGGACATAGTTGAATACAGTATTCTGGAAGATCAAGATCTAAATTTTGTTGATAAGTCTATGTTGACTTCTCTACAGGAAGTAAAAGATCAATTGAATAGCCGCCTCAAGAGGTTAATAAAAGAAGGAGATAATGATGAAGGGACCCTTTTGGATAAATTAATGGAAATAAAGTTCAATGTATGAGATGCTGCTATGGACATTAGCAGGCTATAGGATATGTATGATGCTACCACCAAGGAGTTTGAAAGGGAAATATTCAAAGTTGAATGGGTGGATAGACCCAAGGAAGAGAACTTGGAGAAAATTTTTAGCAACATTGAAGAGTATTTAAAACAAGTTAAAGCAGCCGAGAAATGAAGGAATATTCTATTTATTGAAAAAGAATCTAGTCAACAAAAGTCAAACTCCAGATCGAGTTTTGACAAGCAGTTAGCTTTAGATGAGTTTTGATAGGCCAAGAATTGGGTGCATTTCTCCAGCATTGACAATAGTTCAACTCCAAATCAATTTTAATAGCATAAGAATGAGGCACCACTCTTCACATTAGTAGTTTTTGAAAAAGTGAAGTCTACAACTAAACTAAGACATCCCCTTTTTTGTGGATTTGGGCACCCCATGTTATGGATCATGATTTTTGAGAGGAGGAGATAGTGTTTTAATTCTTTCTATAAGTTTAGAAGTTATCCTCATTGTAAAGGTTATAAAATTATGTTGAATAGGACAATTGAGAGGGGGGGGGTGAATCAGTTGTCACAAAATTAAACCTTTAATTCAATCACCAAAACTAACTCTTAATATTGCTTAAATGATTAATCATCAAATGCTAATGCAACAACTTAAATCCAACACATAAACACAATAACACCAGATTTACGTTGAAAACCCAATAAGGGAAAACCATGGTGAGGATTAACTCACACTATAGAGTATATCAAAACTGAATACAAGAGGCTCATTGCCAAAATAGGGACTCATTGTCCAACAGGGCTAACAACCCGGAGGGCTCACTGCCACCAAGATACAAAGAAGACAAAGAAGACTTGTTATAGATAGACTACAATATTAATGTAGCAAAGGATTCCACCACAATCACTTCACACACATGCATGAATGATAGAGTTCACCTTTTTCTCACTACATCCGAAAACTTAGCATTAAGCTTCACACTGATCTGCCACACTCGCATCACACTCACACTTCATTGAATAGAATCAATGTCACATCAAACTACACTTTCTATTTTCTCTTATTCTTCTTCTTCTTCTTTTCTCTTGTATATTTCTTCACCACTAACTCATTTTGTATTTATACCATCCTCAACTTTGAAACATATCCAAAGTTGACCATCCAAATCCAAATTCAAATTAGGTCAGCAACAAAACATCCTAAGGTGGAATTAGAATGAGGGTGAACCAAACACACACTTCAAGGGACCCAAAAAGATCCAACACGCTTCATCATCCTCAAAAGTAGTATTTCACACAAGGTCGACCAAACCAGTGTAAAACACATAGAACCATTAAGCATGAATCTTCCAAATTCTGAAACTATCTTCAATAGAACCAGGGTAACTCAACTCTAGAACCACAAGCCATACGACTTCATCAAAGAGAAATCCGGACCAAAAAAATTTCTCCCAGACCTCAACTAGAAACACAAAAAACTATAGTTCACAACTGGTGAACACAACTTGCACTGTACAATGAATCAACAACCAAAAATTTGGATATAACATCTTCTAACAACCATAAAAAACATGTTTGAACCACACAACCATATGAGCAAATATGAACCAAAACCCGAAGCAACCATTGAACATCTGCAACATATCTTCATTATAAATTTCTCAATATCCTCGACATATACAACCAACAACAACTAGTTGATAATGGGCTAACTGGTTGACACCAATGAAAAAACCTTCAATATTTCCATTCTTGCAACAATCTCCCTCTTTGTCATTGATGGAAACACATGATGAGAAAAACCATCAAAGACAACATACTAGCTCTGAATACACTTTTCTATTTCTCCCCCTTAGTAGATAGTCTCTTACATGCTTCTTCTCTCATTATTCCTTTACTTTTTCACATGATTCTTCTCCCCCTTTGACATCAATGGCAAAGGAAAAATAATATTTTACATTGATTTCTCCTTTGACATGAAAGAAACATACTCACAATGACAACACCTAAACTACTTGCTCCCTTGAGAGGTATCCACCAAAGCATCGGTCAAAAAGAAAGATAGATCCATAGATCCATCAGACTGATGCATCTCCATATGCATCTAGTTCAAGAAAGGAGGGTAAATAACCCCTAACTTCTCTCAAAGATACTCAAAAGTATCTTTAGGAAGAGCCTTCGTGAAAATATCAACAATCTGATCCTTCGTCAAAACATACTCAAGCTTTACTTCATTCTCCATGACCTTCTCTCTCAAGAAATGATACCTAATAGATATATGATTTTTTCTTGAGTGCATCACAAGATTCTTTGAAATGTTAATTGCACTTGTATTATCATAGAAAATAGAAATGGGATCATCATATAGCATTGTGCTATCTTTCAATGTCTGTTTCATCCATAGAACTTGTGTACAACAAGATACAACAATAATATACTCAACTTCAGCAGTAGACAAGGAGACTAAATCTTGCTTTTTACTTGACCAAGCCACCAATTTGCATCCAAGAAAGAATGCACCACCACTTGTACTCTTTCTGTCATCTACACATCCAACCCAATATGCATCTATATAGGCATTAATATCTTTAGGATACCATAATCCATAATCCAGAGTGCCATTCAAATATCTAGAAATTCTTTTAACAACAACATGTGTTTCCTTAGGATCTTCTTGAAATCTAGCCACAAGATAGAAAACATGCATGATATTCGGTCTAGGAGCAGTCAAATACAATAGTCCACCAATCATAGATCTATACTTGCTCTGATAAGCCTTAGGTGTATTATCATCTTTACCCAATTTGCAACCAGTCACCATAGGAGTACTTACCGGTTTGGAACCATCCATCCCAAACTTCTTCAACATCTCTCTCACATACTTAGACTGTGAAATGAAAATTCCTTTCTTTGTTTGATTAATCTGTAGCCCAAGAAAGAAACTCATCTTGCCAAACATAGACATTTCAAATTCTTTCTACATCTCTTCTGATATAACATTTGCTTCAGAATACCTTGAAATATTTAATAGTAGGAATTCTTCCATGCTATAGCTCATAGGGAGTCTTTGTACTATTCACTCTTGCTTGGAATCGATTGAATGCATAAAAAATAGTATGAATAACTTCTTTCTAGTAGACTTCCAACAAACTAGCCTCAATAATCATAGATCTAGCAGGTTCTTGAATTGTTCTATTTTTCCTTTCAACAACTCCATTTTTCCGAGGAGTTCTCATGACAAATAACTATCTTTTTATTCCATGCACTTCACAAAACATATTAAACTCATGGGAGGTGAATTCTCCACCTCTGTTTGACCTTAAATATTTTATCTTCAAGTTCACTTCATTTTCAACCATAGCTTTGAATGCCTTGAATTTATCTAATGCATTTGATTTCTCTCTAAGAAATGTAACCCATGTATATCTAGAATAATCATAAATTAAAAGCATAAAGTACTTTTCACCAAGTAGGCTTCTCACTCTTGTAGGACCATAGAGATCTGTATGAACTAAATCCAGTGGTCTAGTAGTAGACTGTTCATTTGATCTTTGCTTTCTAAATTGACAATTATTGCAAATAGCATTAACATGCTTTGTAATTCTCGTCAAATCTCTCATGGCCTGAATAGCACTAATCCTTGCCAGGTTATCAAAATTCATGTGACACATTCTCCTATGCCATAACCAACTGTCATTAATCTGATTCATAAAGCATCATCCATCAACACCTTTAAGTTGATAGATATTTCCTTAAGATTTATTTCTTGTAGCAATCAATGTTCCAAATCCTTTCCGGATCTCACATTTCTCATCCTTAAACACAAGATCATATCCTTTTCTACATATCTGATCAATGCTTAGTAGATTATGCCTTAAACCCTTAACATAGTAGACATCGTCAGTATGATGCTTGCCATCAATACTTACTAAACCTATCCCACAATTTTTAGCACCAATATCATCTCCAAACATAACCAAGCCTCGATCATATTTTTCAAGCTTAACAAACTTACTTTTATTACCAGTCATGTGATGTGAAAAACCACTATTGACTATCCAATAATTTTTATCTTGTTTAACATGTAGGGAAGAGATAATTGTACCTTCATTTTTCTCCTTCTTCGGAGGACTTTCTTTTACTTGTTTTTCAAAATTAGTAGAAGTAGGTTCATCCTCAATCGCCAAGAACAAGCATTCATTGTCATCAGGATCTTCATATTCTGAATCCTCATCAGATATACTAGCATTCTCATTCACATAGTAAGGTCTGTTAATCTTCTTTCCTTTCTTTTCTTTCTCATATCTTTGTTTATTCCTTTTAGCTCTTTTCAGACACTTTGCAACATAATGACCTATTTATCCACAATTAAAGCATTTAAAGAGAAACTTACCTTCATACTTACTAGAGCCTTTCCTCATCCTTCTTACAAAGTTAGCTTCTATTTCATCAAAATTCTCTTCATCCGAATCTTCAACTTTTTTAGCTTTAAAAGCAGTCTCTGATTTGCATCCATTCCTTAGACTCGGCTTCCTCATCTCATAAGATGTCAAAAATATTAATAGCAGATCCTTAGTGTAGGTCTTATAATCTATAGTTTTCTCAATAACACTCACATTATCATTGTAAGCATCGGGAAGAGTTATGAGAATCTTCTTTACAATCCTGGTTTCATCTATAGTAGCACCAAGTCCTTGCATTCCGACTACTATCTCATCCAATCTTTGTACATAAGATTTAACATTCTCATCTTCAGACATATGTAGAAGATCAAACTGTGTCTCAAAATTTTGTAATCTCACTTCTTTAACTCTTTCATCACCATCATGCGCTCTTTCCAAAGCATCCCATACTTCCTTAGCAGTCTTCAAATTCTGAACCTTAATCAATTCATAATGTACTAGACTATTCTTCAAGATGTACTTCACCTTATTATTTGCTTCATATGCTTTGATCTCTTCAAGTGTATTTGGACCATTAGCATGAGGAGTGTAAGGATTCTTGTAAGCTTTTTCCACATCATATCCACAATACTCCAAATATTCTTCCATCAATACTTTCCAGATACCATAATTAGTTCCATCGAACCTCAAATAATCATAAACCATTGTGCCAACCATCCCAGACCTTCCTCAAGTGGTTAAACTCTGATACCAATTTTTGAATAGGACAAATGAGAGGGGGGTGAATCAATTGTCACAAAATTAAACCTTTAATTCAATCACCAAAACTAACTCTTAATACTGCTTAAATGATTAATCATCAAATGCTAATGCATAAACTTAAATCCAACACATAAACATAATAACATTAGATTTACATGGAAAACTCAATAAGGGAAAAACCATGGTGAGGATTAACTCACACTATAGAGAATATCAAAACTGATTACAAGAGGCTCACTGCCTGGAATAAGGTTCATTTCCAAAACAAGGACTCACTATCCGGAACAAGGACTCACTATCCAACAGGGCTAACAACCTGGAGGGATCACTACCACAAAGATACAAAGAAGAAAAAGAAGACTTGTTATAGAGATACTACAATCCCAATGCAACAAAGGATTCCACCACAATCACTTCGCACATATGCATGAATGATAGAGTTCACCTTCTGCTCACTACATCCAAAAATTACACATTAAGCTTTGCACTAATCTACCACACTCACATCACACTCATAGTTCACTGAATAGAATTAATGTCACATCAAACAACACTTTCTCTTTTCTCTTATTCTTCTTCTTCTTCACTCTTGTATATTTCTTCACCACTAACTCGTCTTGTATTTATACCATCCTCAAATTTGAAACACATCCAAAGCCGTCCATCCAAATCCAAATTCAAATTAGGTCAGCACAAAAATAGCCTAAGGTGGAATTAGAATGAGGGCGACCAAAACACACACTTCAAGGGACCCAAAAAGATCCAACACGCTTCATCATCCTCGAAAGTAGTATTTCATACAAGGTCGGCCAAACCAGTGTAAAACACATAGAACCATTAAGCATGAATCTTCCAAATGTCAAAAAAATCTTCAATAGAACCGGGGAAACTCAACTCTAGAAACACAAGCCATAAGATTTCATCAAAGAGAAATCTGGACCAACATTTCTCTCGGACCTCAACTAGAAACATAAAAAACCACAGTTCACAATTGGTGAACACAACTTGCAATGAATCAACAACCAAAAATATGGATATAACATCTTCTAACAACTATAAACAACATGTCTGAACCACACAACCATAGGAGCAAATCTAGACCAAAACCTGAAGCAACCACTGAACATCTGCAACATATCTTCATTACAATTTTCTCAATATCTTTGACATATACAACCAACATCAACTAGTTGATAACCAGTTGACAGGTTAACATCAATGACAACACCTTCGATATTTCCATTCTTGCAACAAATTGAAGTCAAATTTTTTGCCTAAGTTAGATACTTTGCTTTATAGCTTTTATGCAAATAGTTAGACATTTTTACAGTTTTAATGCAAATAGTTAAATTTTAGAAGTTTCTTAGTTTAATGGTGATGTTAATAGACAATGGTTTTTCGTACGCTAGTGGATCTTGTTGTGCGTAAATGTTTCTTAATTTATTAAAATCAATAGAAGATACTTAATTTAAAACCATCTATTGCATTATATGTGGATATTTTTTTCTTATCATTTGTTGATTTGCAAAGTTTATGAGACAAGTTGATAATGTTCTTATTAAATTGATTCTAAAAAAAATGAAATGCTAGTATGTTTATTAAATCTGCACTATGAATGGGTGTAATTGCATGGTTATTCATGAGTTATTCCATTTATTTCTTTATCCTTTACTAAAATTGCTTGTTACATAAGTTGCATGTATGAATAAGGGAAGATGTTTGTTCACATTTTTCTGTTCTAAAAACTAATGACTTATCTTGTTCTATTTATTTAAAACCCCCTTGTTGAAGTATTTTGAAATGGTCAGTTTGTTACCTTGTTCACCAGCAAAGTCCCCTTGAACATTACGGTCATATTAACCATTGAGTGATTCAACACAATTGAGAACCAACTACCGAGACCTTGGAAGATAGTTGATTTAATATTAGTTATCTTTTTCAGGAGAAGTAGGATAGAAATATTATTCTTAACATTTGATGTGTTATTTTGACCATCAATGGGGATAAATAAGTTTTTTTTTGGGATGAACAATGCTTCTTGGTATTAATTCAATGTCTCCAATTAGAGGTACATCCTTGGATTCTTGAAATACTTTTTGATGGTATGGAATAATCTCTTGGATTTTGGTTTATTTTGAGTTATCATATCTTTTGCTTCTTAAAATGTAATTGTGCCCCTACAATATAATAAACTTTCTTGAGTAATTTCTCCATCCTATGGGAGCTAGTGATTTCACTTGGTTGTGATTTTGTTCCTAATTATTTATGCCATTGCACACCTAAAACTACATCCACTCTCGTAATAGGGATAGCAAACATTTCTAAATATAGTTGATAATTTCCCATTGAGAGTTTCATATTATGGCATTTACCACCACAAGGTAATTGTTTCCCATCAGCTATCATGGATTGAAAATTAGAGATAGGATAAATAAAACAATTGAGTTCATTAGCTAATATTTTATTGATAAAGTTATGTGTACTACAAGTATCCACTAACACTTTCACATTTTTACTTTTTATATTACCAATTAATTTGAATGTTTGTGATGCATATTTTTCATTCAATGTATGTAGGGAGATAATAGTTCTTTCTTTTTTCTTGGAATCCTCATTCTTAAGTTTTATGTTTGGTTCTTTTGTAGGTACTTCTCCCTCTTCTTCAACCTTATTATTTTTCTTACTAGTGGAATTCTTATGACTCCTTAACCATTCAATAACACAATTCCAATATGGGTATTTTTCTCTTTACTCAATCTCTTTTTGAGGAGAGAGCTTACTAATTTCTCTTAGGTTAAAGAATTTTTCCATGTTTTTTCTAGTAGCATTAGTCACATTTTTATCATTTACTCTCATGATTTCACCTTTGGTGGTGTTTTTAATCAATTATATGCAATGCTCGTTGCATAACTTTCCTAACTGTACAAGGTTCCAACAAACAAACATCATGTTGAATTTGGTCCTTAAGTACATTGATGTACAATTGTAGCCTTTGGTAAGGTGTCACCTTGGGATCTCTAAGTGACAATCTCAAATGCTCAACATTATATTCAAATAAAGATCTTAATTGTTTTAATTTTTTTAGTTCGGTAAAATAGTTTTTAATGCATTGTTGCTCATAGAAGGTTGTTAATTCTTTAATAAAGTCTTTCCAATTGAACAATTATCCTTGTATATCACTCATATTCCATTGGTACCATTTGTGAGGACCTAATTCTAAATATAGTAAAGCTATATCAACCATGAAATTATTTAGTATATTGTGGAGTTTAAATTGTTGTTCTATGAGACTTATCCATGAAATTACATTTCCACCATCAAATATATGAATGTTTATTATTGGTAGGTATAATTGTGGACCTTGAAAAGGTTCTCCTATCTCTTGATTTGGTTAATTAGGGTTGTACCCACCTTGGTGGTTTTTTGGCAATTTGATTTTGATGCAGGAGGATCCATGGTTGACAGGTTATACGACATCAACAAAAAGCAGTTAAATTTGAATTTTCTTTTTCAAAATTTGTTGTGAGTTGAATTTCATGTTTTGTCATGTGAAATTAAAATTTTGGAGTGCATTTGGATGTTATGTTATGTTGAGATTTGAGTTTTGAAATTTGGAGTTAATTTGGAGAAAACATGATAGGTGGAGATAATAGATAATATGTTTTAAAAACAAAAATACTAAAAAAGCAAGTGGGGGCATGGGTTTCTTGGAGACATCCAATCAGATTTGTAACTCCAATTTTAATTTCCAAGTCTCCTAAAAAATATGGAATTAGGAGGTAGGCGCCCAAGTTTAGAAAAGCTAATTTTGCTTTTATTGAAAAAACAAGAAAACTATTAAAGCACTACCATCCATTCATAGTAGGTCTTGGGGTTTGAAAAGCATATTTTATTCAATTTAATTAATGTAATTTAATTTAATCAGGGGGTTACAAGAGTTGGGAATTTATTTTTGGAGGTGGAGTTGAAATGAAAGGAAATTCAGCTGAAATGAACACACATTTTCATTTCATATGGTTTGGAGTTGTTTAATGAAAATTAATTTCATTTTGAAGGAAGTTTTTTTCCAGAATAAAAAAAAAGACAAGAGAGGGAATAGCATACATCTAGGAAGGGTTTTGTATGGTGTTGTTGCAGGTTGGAGGCTGATTTCAGAGCCATGAACATCACCGGTTGATCCAGATTTGTGGGGTTGTGATTGTGTTGAGAGGTTTATTGTGCAGGTGTTGGAGAAAGCTTGTGTTGCAGAGCTTTGATTTTTTGTAACAAATCATTTTATATTGAATTTTAGAATTCTTGTAAGGGCTTGTTTCATTCCACTTTCCTTTCTAGACTTATGTAATCAAATTTGTAAAGTTTAGTAAAATCTATGATTGTCGGTTGCAAGTTAAAATCTTGAGTTGAATAATTGTTGCAAGAGTTTGTTTTCCTATGAAGAGATTTACCAATGATTTTTATGTGAGCTATTTAAATTAATTTTAATTGAGTAATTTTTTTTTAATTATCTCCATAAATTAGTGGTATTAGAGCTACAAGATCTTGATTGTGTAACAGACTGCCAAAGAGAGGCAATTGCACCATGATTGAGCTTGTGGGTATTGGAGAAAATGTATGCGAGAGAAGCCCATCGTGGTAGAGGAAGAGGAGATAATTTTGTAAGAGATTATGATTTTAGAGCCTTGAGAAGGTAGGTTGAAACTTTAAAAAATGAGATAAGGAGAGGATTTGCAAGAATGAGAGACCCATGAAATGACGAAGAAGATGAAAGCACAAAGAATGCTAATTTAGATACTAAGCAAAGAGAGGAAATTGCAGCAGATGCAAATGACCCATTGCTGAAAGCTTTAAAAAAAATGGGAAAGAGACCAAAAATGGAGGTGCCTACATTTAATGAAAGTCTAAATCTAGAGGAATTGGTAGATTGGCTTAATGAAATGGAAGAGTATTTTGAATTTGAAGAGATGGAGGATCCTGATAAAGTGAGATTTTCCAAGACAAGGTTAAAAGGGAATGCCTCAATATGGTGGAGAGAGGTCCAATTAGAAAGAGGAAGAAGAGGAGAAGAGAAAATTACAAGATGGGATAAAATGATAGAGAAAATGAAAAGGCAATTCATTCCAGTAGACTATGAGCTGGAATTGCTTAAAAAGATGCAAAGCTTGAAGCAAGGAAGCAAGACAGTAAAAGAGTACACAAAAGAGTTTCAAAGAATACTCATTAGAACTGGACATTCTAAGGAAACCAAGGAGAAGTTTGCAAGATACCTTAATGGTTTGAGGTCAACTATACAAGAGGAGATGGCACTTGTCAGAGTTGTGATAATGGAAGATGCTTATCAAATAGCATTACAGGTAGAAGAAAGGATGAACAAGAGGTTTGAGAATAAACAAAAGGGAAAGGACAGAGCTTATGTGAAGAATAAAGAGGATGAAAAACATATTAGAGACATTAAGGAAATAAGGATGAAATATGTGAAAGCTCAAGCAAGTCCCATGATCAAAATTTTAGAGGAAGAGGAAGATCAAGTAGAGGATTTGAAAGAGGAAATTACAAAACAACTTGTTTTAAGTGTGGGGAAGAGGGTCATAGAGCATATGAATGTCCTCATGAAGAGGAAAGACTAAGAAGAAGGACTGAAAATAAAAATAGAGTAGAAAATGTGAATAGAGAATATATAGGATCATCACATTTCGAAGAAGCAGAAGATGGTGAAACTTTGATGGTGAGGAGAACCCTCTTGAATGAAGATGAAAAATTAATTCAAAGGAGATGTTTGTTTAGGAAAAGATGCAAGTGTGAAGGAAAGGCATATAATGTAATTATTGATAGTGGAAGTACAATAAATCTTGTGTCTTATGAAATGGTAAGAAAATTGCAGCTAGGAAGGAAGAAGCACCCAAATCCATATCGGATAGAATGGGTACAAGATGACAAGAAGCTCTTGATCAACGAACAATGTGAGGTAAAATTTTAGATAGGAGGCTATTATGATGAAGTATTATGTGATATTCTCCCAATGAATTCTTGTCATATTCTTCTACGAAGACCTTGAAAATTTGGCAGGAAGGCAACACATAGTGGTTATGCCAACACATACACATTGACGAAGGACGGGGTGAAACATAAATTGAAGCCATTGAAAGAAGAAATGGGTAAGGTTTGCGACAATGAAAGGTATTTTTTGGTTGATGAAATTAGACTTTTAGATGATATGAAGCATGATTATGTTGGATTTAACACTAACCGTGATGAAGATGAGAAAGATGATTTGCTAATGCAATTGGAAGCAATCAAAAGAGAGTGGAATGAGAAAATTTCAGCTAACACAAAGGTTGCAGCCAAAGGTAATGAGGTAATTTATGATTTTTATGCTTTTTATGATGAGAATAAGGATGTAGTTGTAGTAGCAAATGTGTTGGAGATAGGTGAGAGTGATGAGAAAGATGTGAATGTGAAGTTGGAGTTTATTGATGATTCCTTGTTTGAGAATGATGAAGGCGAAGATTCCTTGATAGGAGAACTTGATTAGTTGTTGTAGAAGGTGGATGATGAGTCACATGATTATTATTCTAACATTTTTTTGGGTGTAGAAAATTAGTTTGCAGCAGTAGAGTGTCTTTCTAAAGGCACCAACAGAGTGATAAGTTGCATTGAAGACAAGGCAAAAGAAGAAGAAGGTATAACAACAATAGAGGTAATACATGACACATGTTGTGTTGAAGAAGGTATGACTACAATTGATTTGTTTCATTTTGATAAAGCACATTGGTGGGAGGTAGGGCTTGATAATTTGTATTTCATGGGGATGAGAAAAGGAGGAAAGATAAAAGGGAATACTAATGTGAAGGTGCAAGATGAGAGGAACAAAAAATTTCCAATGAAAAAGGAGCAGAGGTGGATCTGAGATAGACATAGAGTATAAAAATGTTTATGAGTTTCACTCATGAAACATTTCTTTTCTGCCGTGGGTGTTTGATGCAGGAGCATCCATGGTTGACAGGCTATCCTACATCACTAAAAAGGAGTTAAATTTGAATTTTCTTTTTTAAATTTTGTTGTGAGTTGAATTTCATGTTTTGTCATGTGAAATTCAAACTTTGGAGTGCATTTTGATGTTATTCCATGTTGAAATTTGAGTTTTGAAATTTGGAGTTAATTTGGAGAAAGTGGGATAGGTGGAGATAATGGAGAATATGTTTTAAAAGCAAAAATCTTGAAAAAGAAAGTGGGGGTGTGGGTTTCTTGTAGACCTCCAATCAGATTTGTAACTCCAATTTTAATTTCCAAGACTCCTAAAAAATAGGGAATCAGGATGTGGGCACCCAAGTTTGGAAAAGTTGATTTTTGCTTTCATTGAAAAAAATAAGAAAACCATTAAAGCACTTTCATCCATTCACAACAGGTCTTGGGGTTTGAAAAGCATATTTTATTCAATGTTATTAATGCAATTTAATTTAATTAGGGGGTTTACAAGAGTTGGGCATTGATTTTTGGAGGTGGAGTTGAAATGAAAGGAAATTCAGTTGAAATGAACACACATTTTCATTTCATGTGGTTTGGAGTTTAATGAAAATCAATTTCATTTTGAATGGAGCTTTTTTCTAGAATAAAAAAAAAGACAAGAGAGGGCGTAGCATACCTCCAGAAAGGGTTTTGGATGGTGTTTTTGGAGGTTGGAGGCTGATTTCAAAGCCATGAACATCACCAATTGATGCAGATTTGTGGGGTTGTGATTGTGTTGAGAGGTTTATTGTGCAGGTGTTGGAGAAAGATTGTGTTGCAGAGCTTTGATTTGCTGTAGCAAATCATTTTATATTGAATTTAAGAAGTCTTGTAAGGGATTGTTGTAGCCCATTGTCCTTTCTGGACTCATGTAATCAAATTTGCAAAGTTTAATAGAATCTATGATTGCCGGTTGCAAGTTAAAATCTTGAGTTGAATAATTGTTGCAAGAGTTTGTTTGCTTGTGAAGAGATTTACCATTGATTTTTTTTGTAAGCTATTTAAATTAATTTTCATTGAGTAATTTATTTTTAATTAGCTCCATATATTAGATTTTGATAAAAATTCCTTCATAAACCTATCTAAGCCCTCATTTAAGGATTTTACAAATGAGTTAGATAATTTATCTTTAATGAAATATATCATTGTTTCATGTCCTTGTGGAATTCTTTCCTCAATTTTAGGTGGTGGAAAGTAAAATGGGTCCTTAGATTTTGTGTGTGTAGAAATGTCTAATTCTAAAGATGACATGACTTTAATTATTTTTTATTTTAAGATGTATTAAGGTAGGAAAGTATTTGGTGTGAAAGAGAATTTGATGTTTCAGTTTGGACAAAACTTAAATCACTAGATTAAGAAATATATTTATGTCTAATTTTTTTTTCAAAGAACTAATCCTACCTAATTTTTGATAATCTTTCTAAAAATATAATTTTTTTACAAAAATTCTAAAATTTGCAGCCTATAAAGAAAATTAATGAAAATTTTGATTAAACTTTGACCACTAAATTAAAGGATTTATTTTATTTCCAATAGTAAATTACAAAGAACTAACCCTACTAATCTTTTCAAAAATATATTTAAAAAAAAAATTATAAAATTTTGGCCTATGGAGCAAATTAATGAAAAATAAATTTTAGAAACCTTACCTTCAAAGTCTGGTTTTTTTTTTTGAGAGCTTACCGAATAGATACCTAAAAACCAAAAAAAGAAGATCCAAATTCACATTATTTTGGAAGTTATGGTGGATTTTTTTTTTGGCACAAATTGTAGCTCTAATACCACTTGTTAAGATATTTCTTAAAAACCAGAAATATAGCAAACCACTTGGAGAGAGTGACCTCCAATAATCAGATAATAACATATGAATTTAATATTATATGATATGATGATATGTGAGAGTTTTCTTCCTTATTTATATGCTAAACTATGTAGGGACATACCCTTTCATCCTAATTAAGGGGTATTAGTGTATTAACTAATATTTATGTTAGGATTAAACATGCCACATGTTCTTATCCTTAGGAATATATCATATTAGGATCATAACACTCTATCTCACCTCTCCCTCCCTTTGTACCTACACTCCCTCCCTCCATCCCTCTCTATCCATTTCCCTTCCTCCCCCTCTCTCACAGCTTATCTCTATCTCACCTCTCCCTCTCTCTACCTACCTCTCCTTCCTTCCTTCTCTCACTCTACATGCTTCTCTCTCTCTCTCTCACCTCTCTCTACTTTCCTCTCTACTTCTGTCTATCTCCCCTCTCCTTTTTCTCTCTATCTATTTGTATCTCCTTCTCCTTCCCTCCCTCCTCTATATACTCTCTATCTCCCCTCTTACTCTCTCTCTACCTACCTCTCCCTTTCTACCTCTCTCCCTACCTACCTCTCCCCCACTCCCTCTTTGTCTCACCTCTATCTCTCCCCTCTCTACCTCCCTCATAGTCTCTCTCTACTCTCTATCTCCCCTCTTACTCTCTCTACCTACCTCTCCCTCCCTCCAACCCTCCCTCTTTCCCTCCCTCCCTCTTCCCTCTTTACCTCTCTCTACCATCTCTACATCTCTTTATCTCCCCTCTTCCTCTCTCTCTACCTACCTCTTCCTCTCTCTATCTCTCACTCCCTCCCTCCTTCCCTCTCTACTCTCTATCTCACCTCACTCTCTCTCATCTCTATCTACCTGTCCCTCCTTCCCTCCTTCCCTCACTTCTCCCTCTCTCTACCTACCTCTCCCTCCCTCTCTCTACCTCCTTACCTCTCTCTCTCCCTCCCTCCCTACATCCTAATCCAAAACTCCTTCCCTATATACTCTCTATCTCCCCTCTCCCTCTCTACCTACATCTCCCTCCCTCTTTCCATACCTCTCTCTCTACCTACCTATCCCTCTCTACCTACCTACCTCAAGAGAGAGAGGGGGATGGAGGTTGGGAGAGGTATGTAGAGATAGGTATAGAAGGGGGATAAAGAAAAGTAGAGAGGGAAGGAGGGAGAGATATGAGATAGAGAGAAGTAGAGAAAGAGGGAGGAAGGGTAGGAGAGGTAGGGAGGGATATGGAGAGAGAGGTGAGATAGAGAGAGAGAGGAGAGAAGGATGGAGAGGAAGAGGGAGAGGTTGAGAGGTAGGTCTTGAGCTCAATGGAGAGAGAAGTAGAGAAAGGGATGTGGATAGGAGGAGAGAGAGAGATAGGTCTAGATCTCAAGGGAGATAGAGTGTGAGATAGAGAGAATGATGATAGAAGCCTATTTATTTCCAAAATTTGACTAAGTTTAAAAAATATAAGATCTTTCAAAACCTAGAGTTTGAATTATAACTCTTAGAGATCCAAAACCATTCTCAAACATTTTAAAACTATATACAATAAATATAACTTAGTATAATAGAATAAATGTCCATATATGAATGCCACTTATATTTAAATATTTATTTCATGTATATAGTATGAGGAAGAGGGAGAATGTGACCTATATATAGAGGTAGAGAGAGATTTGAAGAGAAAGAGAGAGAGATGTGAGTGCATTATAGCATGCTCACATTATAAAGTGAGTTTGTTATAAATTGGTAGTGATCGAGCCTAGGCTTGGTCACTAAAAAACTATAACATGAGCGTTTTGTGTTATAAAATGCTTGTGGTATGTCTTTTATGGGACCAAAAAGTGGTGTGGCCACTTTTTATCCCCCATATTTATGAACTTACCCCAATTATATTTCAAATTTGCATACACTTATAAGATATTTTATTGTAATATTATTTCTCAACAAAAATAAAGGGAAATAAAACTAGAAGGATATTGAGACATATTAAGAGGGATTCCATCAAGGTGAAAAAGGATGCAAGGAGAAATGAACATGCCATTTGGGTCATGATCTAGACTATAAAATCATCATCAAACATGCATGTTGACCCATTAAATTTTAGGTGCTTACATATTAACCTCTAGGTATGGCTGTCTATATAGAAGGTAGGCATAAATTCTTGAAATAGTTATGTGGGACCCACAATTACCTATTTTTTGTTATCTCATATCTAAATCTATAAAAAAAATGATAATCAAATATAATATGAAAACCGAGAAAGTTAAAATGAAAATATGACAAGAGAACTTACCATTAATGCGAGGTTTAGATAAATAGTACCTTCATTGTGTACTTTGATTTTCATGAAGAAATAAAAAAAATAACTCAAGTGCATTTTGATGCATAATTCATTTAAGTTGATTAAAAGCAAGGATGAGAGAACACTCCTTTGTTTGCTTGGTTTCTTTGTCCTAATGATCTAAAAAAAATATTGTATGGAAGCAAAACCTAACCTATAAAGGTAAAAATGAGGCAAAAGAGGTCATTTTGACTTACCATAGTGAATATGGGAAAGGGAAGAAGGGGAAGAAAATGGAACATGGAAAAATGCTGACAAAATCATGCAACCAAATTTTCTATTGAATTAGATTCTACTTGTTACTTTAGGTTTCCTTTTAGGTTTACAATGCTTTCATGCTCTTGTTTTATCATTTTTGGAGTGCCCAAGGTTTGATTCATACTTAACATTAAGGAATTTTTTATTCCTTATGCCCTCTAGCACTTCATTTATCTCATTTTACCATTTTAAGGGAAGATTTTATAATTGATGCACTTAGTTTAAGCCTTTCTTAATGTAACTTGTGTACACAATGTATTGATACTCTCATATACTCTATGTAACTTTGATTTTTGAGATTTGGTATTGATATATGGCTCATGGTTGATGCCTTGATCTTGCTTATCCATTCTTCACATGGTTAGATTATGATCTAAGTTTTTATTTATGTATATATAGTAATATAGATTCTATGTTATACTTATATTTTTATATTTCCAGTTGCTTTTGATGTATGCATGTAATGTGCATTTTGTGTGGATATATGTAGATGGTTTGATGGATATGACATAGTGGATTCACATGTTTTATTTTTGTAGATGTCATTTAATTCGATATTTAATTGTAGGATATGTAGATGGTACTAACAATGTAGTTAAAATTTGTGGGATTTTTGACCTAGGTGGATTATGTGTTAACTCAACATAGGAAAAACCACTAAACTTTTGAAACATAAAAAAATAGGTTGGGGTTCATCACATATAGGGTTTTATACTAAACTTGGAATGTTTTACCAAAATTACTATAAATAGAAAGGGCATAATGGGGTGTAATAAACCTACCTACTTTCTATTTCATTTAGGAAATGAGATCCTCCAAGATAGAATCAACTTGCAGCCATTAGGTGAGTCAATTTTATGGAAGATCTACAAATTTCCAATGTGTGAAAAGGGTAAATATGATTGAAATCAAATAAAAAGTACTTAATAATCCCAATAATGCAATGTAACACTTGAATCTTCAACTTAAATCATAACACTAAGAGAATCCACAACTCATTTTCAAATTTGTGAAGTCTAAATTATTATAAACATGTCATAAAAAATCTTGTAGGGTGTCCTAACAGAAACAGTGATAAAAATGATTGAACAAGGGTTTTGGGAGATGAAAATAAGATAGCAAATGACCTCAAATCTATAACCTAAGACTTGATTCATGTAGATGTAACATAAATCTAATAGAAAAAATTAACTTTATGCAAATTGGATGAGTGGAAGATACTTAAAACTTACCTCAAAATCAACTACAAAGTGTTCAAAAATAGTTGCAAAGTATCCAAAACCCCCCTGTCCAAAAATGGCGAATGGGCCTCGAGACAAAATTTTGAGTTCAATTTTCAGGACCCTCTAAAGACAGATCTGAGATGCAATTTACCACTAGTTTCACACGAAAATGATGAAAAATGAGCTTGGGATCTAAGTTTTCGTAAGATGACAACTTTTCTTGTAACTTTGACAACTTTTTGCAACTTTTGCAATTTTGCACTTTAGAGACCTCCAATCTTCAATTTTCCTTCAACCTAAGATCTACAACACAAACATAGGAGGGGAAAAATTGTTTGTTTTTGGTGAATGGGGGTTTTCCTTAGTCAAACCCTGTTTTGGTAATGAACCCTTAAAATGAAACAATGAAACATGAAGGAATCATGAATGAAAAAATGAAATGTTGCAACTCACCAAACCCTTGATTAAACATTTGAAGGAATGAAATCTTGATGTTAATAATGCATGAAATGGATTCAATGAATTTGGATCTTGATGCTCAAATCTTGCTTTGGATCTTTGACTTGAATGCTTGGATTAGATCTTGAAACCTACATCACAATGTTAGCTCCAAAAACATGCATGATTGAACATAACTTTGAAATGATGCTTGAGATCTTGAATGCTGAAACAAATGCTTGATAAATCTGCTCTTGAACACCTTTGACAATAATCTTGGCTCTTTTGAAATTTATCTTCAAAACTTCTAGTTGATTTGATAAAATAACCTTGTATTTATAGAAATTTATCCTTAATTTCCCAAAAATTAAACATTACAAGCTGACATTTTAAATTTAAATTTGGGATGTTAAAAATACCACCAAAAACATATTTAAAAATGGGTTCCAAGGCCTAGGGAGGACCCATTATCTCATTGGCGAATGGGCCCTAGGTCTCAATTCCTAGAACACACATTGCTCAAGGTAAGGTGTTATGTATTAGCATTAATTATTGTCAGGTTTCCCCTTCGAAAAATGTAATTTATTAGGCTTGTAGATGAAAAATAGGGTTTATTAATGCATAATTAAGTCCATTTTAATTTGGAGGGCCCAAACAAGTGAGAAAATGTAAAGGGATACATTTTTCTATACTACATTTAGCCCCCACTTTAGTGAGAGGATAACCTTGTGTGAAACTCATACTAAATTAGACAAATATAGAGGGGTCCAAGTGCACCAATGTTAGTGGGATAGGATAAAAAAGATCACGGAGGTGGCAAAGGCCCCAAGATCAAGATCCTATGGAAAACCAACATAAGCACATAGGAACACACACAAGATGTATGATATGTAGCAACAAGACAAGATACACAAATATACAATGTCAAAGACTAAAAGAAAGTGACAAACAAAAATAAAAAGGGTGGATCAAGCTTCGATTGTCCAAATTGATGTGGATCATGCCTCAGTTGTTTGTCCAAGAACATTTACAAGTGGAACTCGCTGTCCACTATGCAAACAATAACACATGCTCACATAGGCTAGTGAAATCCGTTGTCCACTAGGTGAGCCCCCAAAAGTGGCAAAGTGAGAAAGTCATGCCAAGTCTACAAACTCTCACTATACAATGAGAAATTCATGCCCAGATCTACAGGCTCCCATTGTACTAACCATACCTAAGTTATACCTCCAATAACTTTAATAAGGCACCACACAATATGAACTTCGAGCTTCATAAGGCTTAGCAAGTTGTGTTATACAAAACACTTATGAACAAATAAGGCTCCATAGGCAAGCAAAGTGTGTTATGCTTGGTGGCCATGAGAAAGGTGGTAACTTTGAGCTTCACAAGTCTTAGTAAGTTGCATTATGCTAAAAAATTGTGAACAAAATGCTAATATGATATGTTCAAAGGGGTTTTGTTTAGTTCATGTAAGGTCTCCTCTTAGGGAACATTGTACCTAATGTCTCCAACAGAGGACAAGTCGAGGATAAAAAATTCACAACTTAGGGAATGCAATGCGTAACATCATCACTAAGAGGAATGTCGTATTCCAAGAAAGGTCACACTCTTGGAGGACATCAAACCCAATGACACTACCAAGAAGAAGACACATCACAAGAAGCAAGAAGACTGCACAATGAAACATAAGAATATAGTCCAAGATCTCCAAAATGATAATGCCAATGTATGCCCCCACTTTAAAGAAATTGCTAAACACCAAGCTGTGAGCAATTACTTTAAAGTAGCAAATGATAAATTCTAAAAAAGACATGAGAGCTTATTTGGAAAGCCTTATGTCAAGCATATGTTTCCAAATGAAGTTACGTAATGAAAAGGAAGGGGTTGCCCCCAAAATACAATGCTAAAGAAAGTATGTCACATGCAACCCAACTTAAGGCATGTCATACACATCCTAACCTTGCTCTTATATATACATGGAAGGTGGTCAACTAGCCCAAAAGAGGAAACGAAAAGTGTCATAGTAGGACAAGGCTACCTAACCCCTTGCCCCCCAAGGGAAAAAGGTGAGCCAAAAATGGATGAGGATATGTTGCTCCTTGCAAAAAGGAAATATGATTGCATAAAGCCAAGTTTATGCCATCATGCATGGTAGTCAATATGCTATGATACTACAACTACCACATGAAAAGGAGTAGTAGCTAATGTTATTGATTATAATTTGTAGACAAAGTATTAATTTTATGCATATCTAATGAGATATTCCCACATATAGTATCTATTAGTTCAGGATGCGCCAAAGTTAAAGTTGGCTTAGAAGAATATTTCTAATAGTGTAGGTATTGAGTGAAGGCTTTTTTATGCTTTTATTTATTTCAAGGGACAATAACCAAGACCATTAGTGGTTTTCTTGTGTGTTAGGCTCTATAGGGACACAAATTCCTTTTTCTATAGCACCACATCCTTTTCCAGTATAACCAAGTTGTTTCATAAGTTCATAACCTCTTCCATAAAGATTTTTCATTTCTTTCGGACTTGGTGGTTGTTCATAATCAACTTCATCAAAGTTTTTTGTGTTTTTTGGTTCTTCTTCTAAAGTGGTTGAAGTGGATGCTTTCGAAGGTTCTTCCGAATTTTGTGTTGACATTATTGTTGGTTCTTTTTCCTTTTCAATTTTTTTTGTTATGATCTTGTATTCGCTTGTGAATGTAGGCGTAAAATCTAAGGAACCCCAATAATATTCCAATAACTTTGTGACATTTTTAATATGCTTTTCTTCTTCTTTCTCTTGCACGGTTTCCACTTGTGTAGTTGGTGTCAATGTTTTCAAATGAATTTCCTTGTCTTTCTTAGTGTGCAAAAAACTTTCTAGTTTAGGGTTGGCCTTTATCATATAAACCTTGTTGTCATAGACATACTTCATTATACGATGAAGGGTAGAAGGAACTGCATGCATTTCATGGATCCAAGGTCTACCCAAAAGAAGATTATATAAAATATTATCGGGCATGACATGAATAGGAGTTTGCAATGTAACTTTTCCAACTATAACAGGTAATATGATCACACCAAGCGGTTGTTTTCCTACATTATCAAATCCAGGGATAGACAAATAATTAGGTTCAATCTTAGTCTTATCCACTCCAAGCTTGTCCAAAAGGTTTATGCTACACATGTTAAGGGTTGAGCCATTGTCAACAAGGGTTCTCTTTATCCTAGTCCTATTAATAAGAGCTACTATCATAAAGGATTGATTTTTTTTTGCACTTCCAAAGGAGGTAGCTCACTTTGGTGGAAAACAATATCTAAATTCATTCGTTGAATTATGGTTGCTATATAATTTGGTTGCACATTAGGAGGGATAGGAACTTGTTGTAAAGAAATTTGAATCATGTTATGATAACTACGTGAGGCTTGAATAAGATCCCATAAGGATATCTTAGCAGGAGTATTGTTAGTGTTTTATGACTACTTGCAAGAGGAAACACCACTAAGTATATAAGCCTCCTATATAATATTTGGATAAGATTTGTATTGCACACATGTCCAAAAGAAAATACATTTTTGAAACAAGTTATTGAGTTTCTGGTGCATTGTTTACAAGTTAGTCAAACAAATAATAGAATGTAGAAGTCTGTCAAACTGAGCAGAGCTAAAGATTATAACAAAAATACAAAGGAATCTGTAGGTAAATAAGTTAGTAAAATATCACTTTCTAAGGATCAATCATAGAAGTGCTCATCATCAAAGTTCACTTCATTCAACAAAGCTTTTTCCCAATGAGCGGGGAAGGTATGGCTTGTGCTCTACACCATCATTGGGGTGGAAGAGTTTGTTGTAGATGAAAGCCTGTCTTAAGGAAAGTGATTTCAATGACATCGACAAATTAGATTCACTTCTTAGTATTTTTGAAGGTGGTCATATCTTGTACTATCACATGACCTTCGAAGGAATGCTTGATGTGTGGAAGTAGTTGGAGGAATTAGGTTTCTCATGCAAATTAGTGTATGATGGTCTATGATTATAAATGCTTTTGAGATAGAGAGTCCTATCAATAGTTGTTGAAAATGCAAGAGTTGTCACCTCACAAGCCAACTTTGCATGTGCAAATAGACTTATTTGTTAATGAAAATTATTACAAGGATGATCAACAAAGAAATAGTGGAGCTGAAGCAGTAGAAAGTATTTCACATGGAGAATGCAACAAAGTAGGCTATTTAATGGAGTGAGTTTAAAGTAAAGTTTAGGGGGAGAATATTTTCCTATGTTGTGCAATGGAGTGAATCTAAAAATTCTATTTCTTAGGATAAAACACCTAGCCATAGCAATAAATCCACTCAACCACAAGATTGGGAACATAGATTTTCTAAGGCGAATCATACTGGATTTGAAATATTTTGCAATCAGGGTGTTTTCTTTGATTAATGAATTGATTTTCAAAGTAGGATGGTAGGTTAAAAGAACTGTGGTGGTCACTATTGAAAAGGGGGAAGCTAAATACAAGTTATCAATATGTAAGTTTGCATAAAACAATGAACATTCAAAGTCATAACAATGAGTAAGAGTCTAAAGATGATGATCATATAAGTTCCCACAAATTAGGAATATGTTTGTTATTGCAATCCAAGACATATTGGAAATACTTGCTTCAAGAATATGAAAGATATCATGAAGAAAGTCAAGGGTCTAAAGGAACATTAGAGAAAGTAAAAATAAATAAAAGATTCAAATCTCCCTATTGCTAATGGTGGTATTATGCTAAAAGGATGACTTTTCAAGAAGCCTTACCACATATCCAATTCAGGCCAATCAAGACCGATGAGAGTAAAGCAAAAGCAATTTAAAGAGTAATTATTACTAGAAATGATAGCTGTAGCAACATGAAACTACCATCCACCTATCTAGGAGATGGAATACAACTGTTGAAAGAGCATATTTATACCTTTTATTTGAAGAATCGAACCATACTCATCTTCTACGCTAGCCTTAGGATTTTGTTGGATGTTTTCAAGGAAAAAATGACGGAAAAGTCCTCCAGTTCCCAAAAGAAAGCTTGACCTAGTTGAAGGAAGTTTGAAACCTTTAATCCCACTAAGTCATGCCTCCTAGTTACTCTCAAGGAAGTTTTATTTAAAATAATATGCTTTTTATGAGGATTTCATCTCATGTAATAGGGATCTTAGTTTAAGAAAAAATAAAAATTCTAAATATATTTGTATCCAACATCAATAAAAGAGTCATTATTACCCACTCACAAGTTGTAGTTTTTGCAAAATATTAGAATAATTATATTTTCCTAAAATATTTTCCTTGATTTTTCATCTCTTATACCATAGTATATCTTATTGTAGTTTATAGTTTGTGTTTGTGTCAAGTTTATTCAAGTCTCCATTGTGAATGATATTCATTTTGGATGCTAGTATAAACTTTAAACCTTCCTATGAGATACTTATGCATGAATATGTCAAATTGTGACTTGTGTATGGTATATTGATTCTTCAATCACATTGTGTATGCTCAAGCAAATGAAAATCACTTAATATCATGGTTTATCACCACCTTTGAAGGTTTGAGTTTAGTTTTAGGCCTAGTTTCTATCTCTTTTCCTTGCAATAATAGTAAAATAGGTTAGTTTTAGGTGTTACACTAGGGAAACCATCCCTCTCTGAGTCTCTGGAGATTCAATCTAAGTTATAGGTCACCTATAGTCCAGGAGTGTTTCCATTGTGTCAGTTGGAAGGAGCTTTTCTACACCAACCCCCAAATGGTGTATTCTAACAAGACAACAATTCTTCATCAAGCTTAATTACATTTAGTCTTCTAATTGTATTTCTATTCTATAATAAGATAGTCCTCCTCCTACATCATAGGGGGCAAATAAAAAAGTTTAGAATAGTTGTTAAGAGTCTAATACATTTGTGGAAGTAATATTCAATACATATTTTGAAGATTCAACATATGTAAGGGGAGATATTTTCTTGCAAGTTTGTACTGATTTTGTAAATATATAATTGTGAACACCAAACCTACAATACGCTAACACAAGACCAATAAACACTAGTTAATCATGTTAGAAACACAAATCAAGCATTCCCTATGAGATTCTTAGCCAAAATGAAAATAAAAACATGAAAAAGAAAGCACAAACAAAGTAAAGATAACATGTAATCAATTTAAAACAACTAAAACTTCATCCCATAGGGGGATTAGTGCTCCTTTGATGTGGAAAGAAACCCTTTTCCAATCCCTTTGATAAGCTCCAATGATGTAGTTGATCCAAAGTGTGAGATTTTATGCAAATGATAACATAAACTAGCTAAAGTGATGGAAATGGTGAAATGCTATGAGTAGAAATGCCTATAGTAAGAATGCTTCAAGTTGTGGATCCATATTGTGTAGAGGAAGCCTCTATTTATAGGAATCAAGGGTTGAAGAATGAGATAATTTGGTGAATGTGGGATAAAAAGGGAGCCAATAGGAATGTGACACTTGTCACAATTCTATTGGATGAGGGTGGAGCACATTTTGGGGAATGTGTTGAGTAAAGGGCATGTAAGAGGATTAAATGAATATGGTTGAGGATTTGAAAGGTTGTAAGAAGTAAATTAATGTGGTTGAAGATGTAAGAGAATGTTGTTGAGAGTGTAAGAGGAGTAAATGGATGTAAGAGATATTTATGAATGTGTAAGAGGTTATTTAAAACCTTTGGAGGGAAATTGAATTAGGAGGTGGTTGGGAGGAATATTCCTAGGAATATGCCATTGTGAGGATAAATAGGGTAATTAGATAATTAAAAGAAATGAATTTCATGTGTAACCTGGTTAATTGACCATGGGTTGATTTAACTCTTGAGGAGTTAAAAGCTAGAGGATTTATGAATGATGATTAGAGAGTGGCTTAAGGTTAATTAATTCAGGATTAATTAACTTGGATGGGTTAGGGGATTATGACATTTGATTTGATTTATTTAATTAAATGAGAAATTTTTTAGAGGGATTTAATTACATGATCTGATTTAATTAAATATGATGAACATTAGTCAGAAGAAAGGTGAATTAATCTAATAAAGTCAATTATTTGATTAATAGTAGAAATTGATGAATTTAACTAAATAATGCTGATTATTTAATTAATTGGTTAGTTTGAAGTGATTGAGGAGGAAATAGTGTTAATTTATCAGAATTAGATGCATAATATCAATCAGGATTATTTAAGTGTCTACATTTTGCCCCTCTTTGAAGTGAGGTACCTGCTGCGTTGCTTCAAAGAATAACACTGCCGATGTCAAAATTCAATTTTTTATTTTATTTTTTCGGATGCTCCACTGTTGCCCTAGTGGAAGGAATTACACTGTTACACTGCCCCCTCAAGAGATCGAGCATAAATGTTGATTTTTAGTTTGATCTCACGATAAAGATTCAACAAATGTTCAACTCAAAGAGGACTAGAAAGCTTAGATGTTTGATGTAGACAAATTTGATGATGTATAGACAGTCATCGGCCATGGGTAGCCTCATGTATATTTTGATATATCACACATATTTTGGATAGAAATGTTAGTAAAGATAAAAGAATAAGAGGAATAAGATGGGTGGATCCTAGATTCTAAGAAGATGTAGAAGTCCAACAAGCCTATGAATCGTTGAGACTTTATTAGATATGGTGATGAGTGATGATGATTTTCTTAATTAGAGATTTGGACATGAACGACACAAATTTCCTTATGTTTGATAACACACATAGATACGATGCATCAAGGTACAAATAACTAGGATGGTGTTGTATCTAGTGAGATGGGCTTTGAATCGACAAATAGATAGGAGTATTCTTGTTCACACCTGACATATGAAAACCTCACTAGGATGTACTTCAAAAGTTTCAAACATCTTATACCAAAACACAAAAAGGCATAACCTATCAATGAAATAGTCAACAAGTTGTCCAAAACTCTTCCATACACACCTAACAAAGCAAGTATTCGCCAAGTTATATTACAAGAACGTCCAACAAGCACAACAAATGAAAGATCAATGCCCTATTCCTTTCTCTCTAAATAGTTTTTATAGACATCATCGAGAGGTCATTGGAATGAGTGCACTAAGATAAATCACAAGAAAAGATCAAGTAAACAAACAAGTCAATGTTCTTCATACCTCTAGCCAAAGGGATCTGTTTTGCTTAGGATAAGTATCCAAACTGATTGCCAAAGATAATGCCCATTGTAGGAAGGATGCATCCTAGGACATGTTAGTGGATGGTGGCAAGTTGATAGGTTGTTTGAAAAGGCCGTTAATATAAGGTTGATTGACATGTTTGCTAAAAAGATCAAGAGTTTGATTTTGCATTTAAAAGTTTGTTGTTTTGATTTTGATTTTTAGTTTGAAGTTTGCTTTTACTACTTGTTGTGGTTGTTTATGTTTGTTTTTCCAAAGGATGAAGGTGATGATTGATTTATTATGGATGATTGATTATTGTGGGTGAAGTGAAATGAGACGAATGGATTTTTTCAAATATTTGGATGTTTTTGATGTTTTTGTAATGTTTTGAGGCTATTTTTGGGTTTTTTGAGATTTATGAATGTTTTTGTGTTTTTAATGTCTCAAGGGCTAATTGAAGATTAGCCTTGCCTATGTTTAAGCTCAGAGATGATGTAGTTCAGACATGATGACTCTATTTTTGACCTATTTTTTGGATTTTTTGACATGTTTTGGATGTTTTTGGATATTCTTGATTGTATGATTTTTTTTTTGGATTTTTTGATGTTTAAGGAAGAATTCAAGGATATACATGAATCTGATCCAATATGGATATAGGGAATTCCCTGGGCAGCATGATGTGATAGACTACCTTGATATAGGCAGGAAAAACTAACCCAAGGAATGTGCTAAGTAGTACTAAAAGGGAACATGATACTGACACATGATCAAGCTACATGACGTGGACACAGATGGGTGATGAAGGAAATATGGAATGTGATGGGTGAATGGAAAGCGATGGAAGGTGATGCAGAACAAGCCAAAGAATCCATGGTGGATGTAAAGTGCTTATTTACACAAGGTGCTTGTTTACTAGGTTTTCACTAAGGTACTTTCCCAAAGCGCCACCGAAGTGGTTTTCACTAGAGGATGATTTTTTTCTTTACTATTTTCAATCCTTTTTTTGATTTTTTTTGATTTTGATATATTTTGATTTTTTTTTGTATTTTTGGATTTATACATTGGAAGCTTAGGCATAAATTTTTTTGAGATGGGAGCTGTTGATGGGCTCTTGCAGAGGCTCCCCTTTGAGTGTGGATAGCTGATATGCTCCTGATTTGTAACTTATCGTGATGATGAAGGGTCCCAACCAATTTGGTTCAAACTTTCCCTTGCTGTCTAGATTTGGTACATTCTTTTGATTTTGTTTCAAAACAAGTTCTCCGACTTGGAAGGACCGACTCTTGATCTTCTTATTATAGTTTCATTTGAGACAGTTTTGGTACAATTGTAGGTGGTTCAAAGCATCCATGCGTTGCTTCTCTAGTAACTCCAACTCATTCAACTGTGATATCCGATACTCTTCATTAGTAATAAGATTTTGTAGTGATATTCTAAGGGATGGGAGATAAATCTCAATGGGTAGGATGGCTTCTAATCCGTAGACTAGGGAGAAGGGAGTTACACCTGTAGGTGTATAAATACTCATTCGGTAGGCCCATAGGGTGGGATTTAGCTGTAGGTGTTAGTCATGACCAGCTTCATTGACTATTTTCTTGAGGATCTTTAGGATGGTCTTGTTAGAAGCCTCAGCTTGACCGTTACCCTGGGGGTAATATGGGGTGGAGAAGTGATGTTAGATATTGAATTTTTTGCATAGCTCACGAACATCCTGGTTTTTGAAAGGTATTCCATATCTAAGATAAGGGCTTGTGGAACACCATAGTAGCAGATGAGGTAGTTCAGGATGAATTTGGAGATCTGCTTCCCTATGATTTAGGTCATGGGGATAGCATCTACCCACTTTGTGCAGTATTATGTGGTAGTGATAATGAACTTGTGTCCATTAGATGAGGTAGGTGTGATTTTGTAGATGGGATCGAGCCCCCATTGTGAAAAAGGCCAAGGTATTACAATCGGTTGGACCTCCTAAGCTAGTGCATGGATGAGGTCTCCATGCTATTGGAATTGCATACACTTTCGAACATCGTCATGGGCTTCCTTCTCCATAGTAGGCCAGTAGTACCCAGTCGTCATCAATTTCTTGGCCAAGGTCATACCACTAGAGTGCAAACCACAAATGTCATCGTGTACCTCTATTAAGGTAATCAAAGCTTCCTCGGGGTTAAGGCATCACAATAGGGTTCCTTTGATACTCCTACGGTAAAGGGTGTCACCTAAGATGACGAAGCAGGAGGATTTTTTAATGAAGTTTCTCTTGATGTTTGGGGTGATGGCGGTAGGGAGGACTCCTATTTTCAAGTAGGTGAATATGTCATGGTGCCAAGGATCATCGAGACCAATGATTTCACACATGAACTCAGACTCTGGTGCCTAGAAAGATGGTACAAGAAGTTTCTCTAAAAGGAATTCATGTTTATGGACGTTCTATGGGATACCTAATAATGATTTGATTGTAGCCATAGTTTCAGCCGCTCTGTTATTTACCCTCTATATCTGCTCAAATGTTATGTCAATGAAGAACTCCTTGAGATCCTCTACCAACTTCTTGTCGGCATAAGTTTGTCATCTTTGGTTTGATATTCATTGTTGACCTGGTTGATAATTAGTTGAGAGTCCCCATAAAATTTGAGTGCCATGATTTTCCATTGTACTACAATCCAAAGTCCTATGACAAGAGCTTCATATTTCACAATGTTATTAGTGCAAGGAAATGATAACCTGTAATATTTTGGGATACAATCCCCTTATGGTGTGATGAATATGACTCCTTCTCCTAACTCATGTTGTGTGTATGATCCGTTGAAATATACCTTCCAATGATCTACTGTACTAAGGTTGAAAATTGACTCATCTAGAAACTCTAATACTAGTGGGTTCTCGACATATATAGGTGCTTCGGCTAGTTGATCTGCAATTACCTGTTCTTTGATAGATTTTTGTTCCACATATTCAAGTCATATTCTGTTAATATCATGACCCACTTAGCCATTCATCATTTGAGCATTTCTTTAGAAAGCAAATACTTTAGGGGGTCTATCTTGGTGATGAGCTTTATTTGATGAGCCAAAATGTAGTGCCTAAATTTTTGTGATGCAAACACTACTGCTAAGCAAGCCTTCTCAATGAACGTGTAGTTTAGCTCATGTCCTACCAAGGTTCTAATGATATAGTAAATGGCTCTTTACTTCCCCATTTCATCGTGATGAGCTGGGAGAGCTCCAAGCATGAATGTCATAGCTGATATGTAGAGAATCAATGGTTTGCTATTGGATTGGTGGCATAAGGACTGGTGGTGTCAGCGAGTATTCTTTGATTTGATTGAATGCCTTATTTCATTTCTCGTCCCATTTTTATGCTACCCCCTTGTCGAGTAGATGAGAATATGGGATTGTTTTATCTGCTAATTGTGCTATGAATATGTGGATTGATTGAAGCCTTCCTTGTAAACCCCTCAATTGTTTCAGTGTTCATGGTGCTTCCATATTGAGGATTGCTTTGAATTTCGCAGGGTATATCTTGATTCCTCTCATTGATATAATATACCCTAGGATCTTTCCTGATTGTACGCCAAAGACACATTTCTTGGGATTGAGTTGTACCTTATATTCTTCCAACTTGTCAAAGATTGGGCCTAGTATTGATATGTGGTCTTGAATTTTTTTTGATTTGGCTAGTATGTCATCCACATATTCATCTTCAAATTTGTGGATTATGTCATAAAAAATCAGAGTCATAGCCCTTTGGTATGTTACTCCAACATTCTTTAACTCGAAGGGCATCATGTTCCAATAGTAGGTGCAATCATAATCTAGTTGTATCCTAAAAATCCGTCCATCAATGATAGCATTTCATGCACTACCGTTAGATCTACAATCATGTCTATATTAGGAAGAGGGAAATCATCCTTAGGGCATGCTTTGTTCAGGTCCCTAAAGTCAGTGCAGATACAGATGCCCCCAGTGGGGTTGGAAACAGGTACAAGGTTGGAAACCCATTCTGGATAATGAATGAGTCGTATGAAGCCAACATCAAGGAGTTTATGCAGCTCAAGTTTGACCAATAAGGCAATCTGTAGATGGATCTTTCTCAATTTTTGTCTCACTGGTTTCATCTCTGGATAGACTGCTAGATGATGGAATACTACCTATGGATCAAGGCTTGGAATGTCAGCATATTTCCATGCAAAATTCAATTTCCTTTCTTTTATAAATGTAGCTAGATTTTCTTGTTCCTCGGTCAAAAGTGACTTAGCCTAGAAGGTGATGTGCGGGGTTTCTTCGGTTCCCAAGTTCACTGGGTTGTATTTTCCTGCCAGCACTGTTGATTTTTCTTGATGGATGGCACTAAGAGGAAGATTGAATCCCTCATCCTTTAGCACCTCAGAGAGGTTTTCACCATCGAATATGTCCTTTCTTTTTACTATTTTTGGATCAAAAAGTTCCATAGTGTGGTTTTCACTTAGAGATCTAGACGTTACTCTTAGATTTTCAATTTTATGACTAAGATATTCAATCATTTCCCCATAGTATGCATGCGTTTCCAACTCAATGTGAAACCTTTATTTGTGATCTCCATATGGTAGATTATGTCTTAGTCCCATGAATTCTGAGAGAGCCTCATCTTCTTCGAATGTGTCTAAGATTGGTGGTCCTCATTGGTCACAATCGATGAGTTGGGGGTAAATGAGTTTTAGTCTAGTGGTTTGGGTATTTGACTCGAAAGACATGGTAGTGATCATAAAGAGAGAGGAATCCTTGTCATATAGGTTAGTTATATAAAATTTATAATTATCTAGGGGTAGGCCAGTGGATAGCGGTAATTGAGGAGGAGATTTGACTTCTTTAACAAGAGTATGCTTACAAAGAATGGTTATCTTCATAGAGGTACATCCAAGGCCGGGATTCTTTAGGCACTTCTTAGGAATGATAGGTTCTAACAGGCCATTGTCATTTTTCCTCAGCTTCTCATTCTTGTTGTAGCCCCATCCAAACATTAACTGCAGACCCTTGTTGTTTTCCTCCATGGGAAGTTTAGGTATGGGTCTTTCATCTTGATACAACAGGCTTGATACATCCTTTTCATCTACCACTTCTTTGCTTAGGTCTCCCTATTTTCTGAAGGTGGTAGGTTTTTCTTTGAAGGTCTAAGATGTGTCGATTGGCTGTGGTTTTCCATGAGACCTAGGAGATTGAGGTAACTCTCCTACCACAAAGGCACTATTTTTTATTTTATAGTCCCCACACCCATTATCTTGGATTACAGCCTTGACATCTGGGATATTCTTGATAGTAGGTGTCTTTTTCTCAGAAGTGGAGGCTAAAGTGGATGGGTCAATATAATGGGATGTGGGTCCCTCATCATTTTTTGGAACTAGGGGGATCTTGTAATACTTGGCCTCTAGATTTTTGCAATAATAAAATGGTTCAGGGTCACCATGGATTGTGACTTCTTGATTTTGATAAGGAAATTTAACACATTGGTGGAAAGTGGATGCAACAAATTACATCCCATGGATCCATGGGCACCCTAGGAGAATATTGAAGGGGAGTTCGAGGTCAAGGACCTAGAAAGTTGTTTCCATGATTGCTGGCCGTACTTGGATAGGGAGTTGAATGGTGCCTTGAGACACTTGTTCTTGATCATCATAAGCCCTAATAGTGATACCTTTTCCTTTTTTGATGACATCTTTTGAGAATCCCAAATTCTTTATTAGTTGTAGGGTACAAATATTCAAACCCACATCCCCATCCACCAAGACTCATTTGACTTTGTTCTTATGGACTAGGACTTCGAGATGGACTGCACAGTTATGAGATGGTTGGGTTAGAAGATCATGCTCAAATAATGTAAGGAGGTGTGGTGTGGTGATATGTTTGACCATAGCTTGAAATTAGTCCACATCAAGGTTTGTGGGAATGGAGGATATAGCCAATGCCTTCTCTAGGATGTCCCTATGTGTGGGTGAGATTTTGAGTAACTCCATGATGGAGATCTGGGTGGGGGTCTTTTTCACTTGTTCCAAGACACTGTAACCACTAGGGTTTGATTTGGGATTGGCGGCTAGTGCCTTGGGTGGTGGTGAAGGTCCTAGGATAGAAATTCTTTTGCTACATGTGGTGACTCCACACTCATCTCTAGGTCCCTTGATATTGAAAAATGTTACCCATTCATCCAATGATGCGACAAAATGGTCATAGATATGGTTCAAATTGTTGTAACTTTTTCCTTTACCATTTTTCTTTCCTTTATTGTGATTTGGCATCAGATTCGTGTATATTTTGAGATCTTGATTCCCTGTAGGTTGTTCAATGGTTATAACTTTTTCATCAATAAGATCTTGGATCAGGTTTTTGAGTCTCATACAACTAGCTATCGTGTGTCCCTTTATTTTTTGAAAGTCACAAAGGTGGTTCTCATTATACCTTGGTGGTTTAACTTGAGGCTCTTGGTAATTTTCGTAAATAGGGAGTTTGATGAGTTTCACTTGTACCAGCTGTTGCATGACAGATTTGATTGGTTCCCCAAGTGGTGTATATTTTCGTTTAGGGGGATATTTGTTCTTTGGAGGTGGTCCCCCTTGAGTGTTTATGTTGTTGAAAATTTGATTGTTGGGTTGTTGTTGTGATGGGTTGTGTTTTGTGTTGATTTGTCATTGTTGGTAGGTTTGTTGTTGCGTATTCAACCTTGGGGCATTGATAACAACTTTGGCTTCAATGACACCATCGTTGGTAACATTCTTGTTCTTGGCTTACATGCGAGGTTTTTCATTGTAACTTGTCAATGGTCGGTTGTCTTGCTACACAGGTGTGCCCCATTGTGCTATAAGGGATCTTTTGATGTTGAGTGCTTTGGTGATCAATTGGTCATATGTTGTTATGCATTGAATTTTTAAGTGGAAAGATAAGCTCCCTTCAAGGTTGGAGATAATGGTCCCAATTTGTTGTTCGTCTAACATGGACCATTTTCTCTTGCTGGCTCTAGATCTCCATCATTGTAAGAAGGAAAAAAATTTCTCTCCTTTAGCTTGTTTGAGGCCAGATAGTTCTTCCAAGCTTACCTCCATGTCTAGGTTAAAGGATTAGTTTTTGATGAATAAATCCATCATTTCTTGGAACTTTTTGATTTCAGGAGGTAAGTGAGAGAACCATTCCATGGTAGGACCAGCCAAGCTTCGAGGGAAAAGCTACATAAGATAAGAATCATCATAGGCTACCTCCATGCAATGTATGTGAAACTCTTTGATATGGTCCTCTGGATTTCCCTTCCCACAGTATTTGTCAAATTTTGGAATCTTGAATCCCCGTGGGAATGGAAGCATAGAAATGTTTCTATCAAATGGATAGGGGTACAAATTTCCCTACGTGTGTGATTTTTTACTTTTTCAAATTGGATATCCTGTATCTGTTGTGCGAGCAATTTGATCTACGTGGAGAGGTCATTTTGTGGATCAGGTGGTGGGATGTGCATCTTTTGAGATGGCATGTTTTGTTGGATGAAGGATGGGGTGGCTTGCGTGTTTGTGTTCAAGGCGTTTTGCTGCATGTTCGTGAAAGGTTGTTGTTGTGCGAACAATGATTTTTGTTGGGATTATTGCTGTTGTTGTTGTTGTTGTTGGTCCAATAGTGCTTGTTGTTGGGCTTATTATTGTGTGGCTTGTTGCTATTGGGCTATTAATGCTTGTTGTTGTGCATGTTGTTGCAAGGCTTGTTAATATGATTGTTGTTATAACAAAGCTTTATTCTTGTGCTTGCTACACTTGGTATTGAGCTTGTGCTTGTGCTTGAACTTGACCTTGTGCTTGTGCTTGGGCCTAAGCTTGAACTTGGGCTTGAGCTTGTTGTGCTTGAAATTGCTGCAAGGATTTTTGGTAAGCTTGTTACGCTGGTTGTAATGTGATGCTATATTGATTTTCTATATTTGGGTTCAATGGTGGAGGTGGGAGATTTTGTGGGATGATGTGAGATGGTGTGATGAGAGATTGTTGGGATGGTTGCTGAGGTGTTTTCTGAGTGATGACAAGCGGTTGTGTGGTTGATGGTGTGGTTGATATACTTGGTCCTGGGGAGACCATGTTTTGGGATGTTTGAGGTGTTGTACATGATGTGATGATTGGTTGAGAAAGTTGGATTGGTTCCACTTGGTGTTGCAATATCAATGGCATGCCTAAAGGATTTGGTACGATGGATGTGCTGATTTGATCTGTGCTTGGAGGATTGATTTGATTTGATTGGTTTTGGGTTGATGTGTTAGATGAAGGGATTTTCCCTATACCTTGAATTGGTGTAGACGATGTCAAGATAGGGAATGGTGGGAATATTTGAGATGTGTTCCCTTGTGAAAGTGAGGATGAAGCATTGAAAGTCCCCATTTGTCCAAATAAATCCACTTGTCCTTGTGATACATTGGGTAGAGACCTTTTTGTATTAGGATATTCCGGTGTTGGGGAAAAGGTGGAGGGATTGTTTGTATCATGAAAAATGAGTGACACATATGGATGTTTAGGGTCTTGTGGGATGGTGCTAGGCATACCCAAGATTGTGTTTGCTTCAAAATTTTGGTTGTTGAAAAGTGGATGCCATTGAAGGGCTTGGAGTAATGAACTTCACTTGGTGATCATTAGTTGACTTGGAGTATGAGATGATGTTGGTTGTATGATGGGTTGGGCGATGCTTGGGAATGAAGGTGTGAGTGATATTGGTGGCATGTTCCCAAAAGGTTGTTCAACAATAGTGCTCACATAAAAATCGAAAGGGAGTTTAGCCCCTTCCTTCGCTAATGCCGACATGTATTGTGCGGGATTGAGCCCTCATGACTTTGTTGACAAGCTTGTGCGTTTCGGGATTTTGAACTAGTTCTAGTATTTCGTCTTAGGACATCCCTTGGAAATTGTTGGTGACATCCTCCAATTGGAAACCTCCCTCTTGAGGATCTTGAGGCATTTGAGGGGGATTAAGTGGATGGTTGATAGATTCCCTAGGGTTGAATTTTGATGTGGTTTGAATTAAATCACTTGAGGTTAATGTTTCTTTGTTTTTCTCCATGATCTTCTTATGTTGTGACCTTGTTTTGACCATAAAATAAGGATCAACTTTTAGGAATATGGGAGGTAAACCTCTAAATCCTTAGGTTGATCTAAACTTTAGGTACAAAAAGAAAATCTAGGATGTTTAAGGATCAAATGATGATGATGATGTGAACGACGAGGGGTGAATGATATGGATACTTGAACTCTTGAGAACTTTGGAGGAATACTAGCCCTTAGTATTTTGGATTTTGATTGATTTGATTTGGTTTGATTTGGATAATAGAATTGTAAATCCAAAGATGTTGGATGTGATCTTGAGGTAAACTTGTCCAAAAGGGTGCTAATTTAACTAAATGTGTGAGAAAGGATTCATCCCAATACACCTAGCAAAACAAGGTGATTTTGATTTTGATTTAAGGATTACCAAAAGTCTAGCATAGATGATTTTTCAAAAGTTTCTAAAAGTTGTTTGTGAGATGGATTTGAAAAATATTGTGATAAGTGAAAGCGTTGGTTGTGATCCTAGATGAACCTAGAAAGACTTTGTTTACAAGACCAAGGTGTTGAAGAACATGCTAGACCTCTAAAGTGTTTCAAAAACATAAGGTTCATATTGAGCATACATATCTGGATTGTTCAGCGGAATAAGCCTATAAAGCCTTGTTACCTTCTTGCGTATCTTGAGGTATAGTCTTTGGTTGCACTTTCTAATGTATCTCTTGATAGCTTTTTTAGTATGAATCCTAAAACTTGAAGTTTCTGCATAAATAATTTTAGTTTGGAATCTTGAATTTGCGTGAAATCATGAGAACAAACACATATGTGGGGTTAAATTGTCTTTTATCTTGATTAAATGGATTCTTTTTACCACATCAACACTTCTTGCTTAAATTCTAAACTAAATTTCTATGTCTTAACTCTTTTTCATTCCACAAGGTCTAATATGTGAAAATCAAAGAGTCAAGGCCATAGTTTTCCTAGGTTGACTTTGGAGAGAGAGAATTGAGATATGGGCCCATATATTTAGAAGCCTCTAAGGATAAAATATCTAGGGACAAGCAGTAATAATTGGACTCTTTAAGGATATTGGCTCTTTCCAAAGGGTTTCAAATTTTGATGACTTGTTAAATGTTTGTTTCCAATGTTTGAGATCTAAGCAATGTGTTTGGTTGACTCACAAATTGCACAATCCTAGGTTTGAAATGGCCATACTTGTTGAGTCCCTACTCAAATTTCTCCAAACACTAAGATAAAGCGAACAATTAGAGATTTGGTGACATTGTCTCCCCTCCACGACACACACTTCTCAGGACCACCAAATCTCAAAATCTTGAAGATTCAGAGACCTTAAGGATTTTTTTGTTTCTACTTTGAATAGTACAAATGTGGGGCAGCTTAAGAACGACCGTTCTTGCACCAACAAGTATTAAGGATTTTGGTCACTAAAAAAAGGCTTGTAGTAAGGACTTTCATTCAAGGCGGCCATACATGAGGAAAGATTAGCTCCAGATTATGGAGAATCAGGAGGCCTCCCAGTCCTTTCCCTAAGGAAGTATTTTGACGTATCACACAGATACTATGGGTGACACTTGTGGGTATGTCACATCCGCACCTGTTGTTAATGACTTTCGTCACCGGATTTTTATATAGTGATTGGAAGAGCTTGGATTTAGCCCATTACTACTTGGGTCGTATCCTCCTTTTGAAGTGGGGAGGTAGACCCTCTAAAGATAAACAAAAGGGAAGAAGTACATTTGTAGTTTGACTACCCAAATTGCGTAAAGCGCAAAGATGGAACACACACAATGCCTTTTCCTCACACTAGCATGGGGGTTCAATTTTAGATCCAAATTGAAATGTGTGGGTGATTTTAGACAACTAATATCAATGGAATACTTTTGATTCTCAAGATTGTCGAGTGGCGCTAGAGAAGTGCATACACATTCAAGTGACATGGATTGCAAAAAATCTCAAAACAAAGAAAGCACAAGTTCTTTTTAATCCCCAAAGTAAAAGTGAGTTTGTTTTAAGCACCAAAAGCTAAGTGTGAATTTGTCTTGTCCAATTTTGACCCACAAAGCAATGTCTAGTAAGTTCCTAATGTTCAATTTTAGTCCAACTTTGACAAAGCTTGAGTTGATTGTTAATTTTAAGCCCAAAGTAATTCTAGTTGGTCCTAAAATAGAAAATGAAAAGTAGAATTGGAAAGCCTAAGCTATTACAATGAGCATTAAAAAATGCTTTTAGGTCTCCAAGTTAATTTTCCTCCTCTTCCTGCAAAGGCGACATTGGGAAACAAAGGAAATGATCTACAACTAACAAAGTCAACATTGAAAATAGAGGTGACACTCTGGTGAAATGCAAAGGTGGCATTCTATGGAAAACAAAGAGCACAAATGTGATGTTGTAGAAACAAAGGCGACACAGAAGAAAAGGCGATGATATGCAAGATAGACAAAGGCGATGTGACAACAATTTGCAAAGGCAACGCGACGTGGAAGAAGTGACGTTGGAGACAAAGGTAGTGCTCTGTGTGCAAGGAAAGGCGATGTTGTATGCAAAGGTGACACTGTATTGAGCAAAAGCGACATTGCCCTCCTGTAGCTGCAAATGGTATTTTCAAGAAAAATTATCAAAATAAAATGGGTTAGCCCTCCTTCTAGCATCAAAATGCGAACACCAAACCTACAATAAGCTAACACAAGACCAATAAACACTAGTTAATCATGTTAGAAACACAAATCAAGCATTCCCTATGAGATTCTTAGCCAAAATGAAAGCACAAAAAAAGTAAAGATAGCATGTAATCAATTAAAAACAACTAAACCTTCATCCCATAGGGGGATTGGTGCTCCTTTGTTGTGGAAAGGAGCCCTTTCCCAATCCCTCCAATGATGTAGTTGATCCAAAGTGTGAGATTTGATGCAAAATGATAACATAAACTAGCTAAAGTGATGGAAATGATGAAATGCTATGAGTAGAAATGCCTATAGTAAGAATAATTCAAGTTGTGGATCCATATTGTGTAGAGGAAGCCTCTATTTATAGGAATCAAGGGTTGAAGAATGAGAGAATTTGGTGAATGTGGGATAAAAAGGGAGCCAATATGAATGTGACACTTGTCACAATTCTATTAGATGAAGGTGGAGCACATTTTGGGGAATGTGTTCAGTAAAGGGCATGTAAGAGGATTAAATGAATATGGTTGAAGATTTGAAAGGTTGTAAGAAGAAGTAAATGAATGTGGTTGAAGATGTAAGAGAATATTGTTGAAAGTGTAAGAGGAGTAAATGGATGTAAGAGATATTTATGAATGTGTAAGAGGTTATTTAAACCTTTGGAGGGAAATTGAATGAGGACGTGGTTGGGAGGAATATTCCTAGGAATATGCCATTGTGAGGATAAATAGGGTAATTAGATAATTAAAAGAAATGAATTTCATGTGCAACCTGGTTAGTTGACCATGGGTTGATTTAACTCTTAAGGAGTTAAAAGCTAGAGGATTTATTAATGATCATTAGAAAGTGGCTTAAGATTAATTAATTAACTTGGATGGGTTACGGGATTATGGCATTTGATTTGATTTATTTAATCAAATGAGAAGATTTTTAGAGGGGTTTAATTAAATGATTTGATTTAATTAAATATGATGAACATTAGTTAGAAGAAAGATGAATTAATTTAATAAAGTCAATTATTTGATTAATAGTAGAAATTAATGAATTTAACTAAATAATGTTAATTAATTAATTAATTGGTTAATCTGAAGTGATTTAGGAGGAAATGGTGTTAATTTATCAAAATCAGATGCATAATATCAATCAAGATTATTTAAGTGTCTACAATAATTCAAAGACAACTTTTTCATATCAATTGATCTTGTGTGATAAGAGAATCTAATTTAGTTAATATTTTATGAAGTAGAAGAAAGGTGCAACTAACCCAAGCAAGGGCCCACTTGAGGTAAACTACAACTATGATTTTTTTTTTCTAGTTTAATGAGGTTTTGTGATCTTAGTTAGATTTACTCTTTATAGTTAGTTTACTACTATTGAATAATTCAATTGTTAACCTATAGCGTTGACAAAAGACCCATAACAACTTTTATGAAATTTTTGTTCAATTGAAAGTTTATAGAATAGATTTCCTTGTATTTGTAAAGTTTATCTTTCTTTCTATACACAACTATCTAAATTAAGCTAAAAAATCTGCTATATACAATACCAATACCATTAAAGAAGAATACATCCCTTGGTTTGACAAGATAAATAAAGTACATCATAGTTAATAGGTCACTTGATATGGGATAGAGAGGTCGATTGAGTTGTGAGCAAGCCTTTGATGCATTAAATTTATTGACAATTTATGAGCTTGACATTGATAATAGAACGTGCCCCAAGGGACAGTAAAATCTATTTTGTGTTGACCTTTAGGGGCCATATAAATTTAATTATATCTTAAAAATCCATCCATAAGGGACATATCATGTCCTGTAGTAAGATCATTGATCATTTCTACATTTGGAAGTGGAAAATCATCTTTTGGACACGTTTTGTTCAGATCTAAGAAGTCTATACAAACTCTAATTCCTTTTGGATTTTTTCTAACAAAGTTGAGATTAGAGACCCATTTTGGATAGTCAATTGGTTTGATAAAGCCAACCTCCAATAGTTTCTCGAGCTCTTCTTTGACTAACAATGCATCTTGAGGGTGTATCTTATTAAGATTTTATTTCACTAGTTTAGAATTTAGATCACCACTAAATCATGTATTACAAGTGAAGGATCTACACCTGACATATTTGTATAGGAACAAGAAAAAATATCTACATATTTCTTGAGGATAGTTGTATTGGTTTCTTGTTCTTCTTCTAATATACTTGCTACAAGATAAGTGATTTTTGGATTAGTTTTAGTACCCAAGCTGATTTCTTGTGATTCTTCTACCAATAATCATGATCATTTGGACCACTATGAATATGCAAAAGGAAGGCCAAGTTAGTCTTCTATTGATATCTCATAGAGGTTTTCATTAGTAGACATAACACTTTTGTTTTTTTCTCTTTTATGTTTGATAACACCTTAAAGAGGCTTTCACTAGGGGATTTTTCTAAAAAATAAAATGCATTTTTTGGGACGAAGGACTTGGCTTGTTCCCAAAAATAGATTGTGGCATCAAGGTCTATGTAAAAACCATTTTTATGATCACTTACTAAGATGGCATTTGAGTCTCATGAATTCAACTAAAGCTTCATCATTTTTTAACACGTCTAAAGATAAAGAATCTTGTTGGTCACAATAAATGAGTTTTAGGTCAATGAGGTGGAGGTTGATAGATGATGGATTGATGTGGGCAATAGTATAAAATTGAGGCTCAATATTGGAAGTGATAGTGAAAATTGACATGTCATGGAATTTAGGGAAATAAAATTAGAGAAAGAGTCTTTGAAGTCTTATCCTTTGTCATGATGATTGACGGGAAATGATCCTAGACAATGTTGGAGGTTTCATTGGTATCATAATATTCCTCAATTAATGAATTGTATTCTAGGCCAAATTTATGGTAGTTAACATTGATGCTGAGTGGTTGAATGATTCTGTGTTCATGGTGTCTTAGTCCTTTGCCTTTATATCCCATATTTTTACATATTCCAAGCACTTTTGGGTAAGTTTTATCAACAAAACATGGTGTATATTCATCATCTTTGTATAACTAAGAGCTTATCTCATTATCAATGATGTCATGAAGGAATCCATTCTAAATGAAATTAGTTGTACCACATTGGATGACTTTAGGAGCTTTCTTGAAATGATAATGGGGTTTCCTATAAGAGTACAAATAAAGAGGGAGTTGATCCACATATAATGTGTTGTGTAGCTCATACTTCCCATACCCTTTGTCTATAATATTGACCTTAATTTGGGAAGTGGGATTGGTGGAAGACATTGATGCCAAAGTCTAGGATCAACATGGGATGAGGATGATAATGTTGTAGGAGTGGAAATATCCACACTAGGATAATGATGGGTAGGGACCTTCCAACATTCTAAAAAAATTAAAATGGGCTAGGATTAATGATAATCAGTGACTTCTACACCATTATGTGGGAAGTGGAGATATTGGTGGTATGTGGAGGGAATGAATTACATGGAATGAAACTATGGGTGATTGAGGAGAAGATTGTATGCAAATTCAAGATAAAGACCGTGAAACAAGGTTTGTTGTAAAATGAGATCCACCAGAATGGGAAGCCAAATGGTACCTTCAGACTCTCATTCTACATCATCATAATATTTCATAGTGATAATTTCTCGAGGCTTCATGTCATATTACAAATATCCTAATTTCTTAACAAGTTTGTATGTATTTATGTTTAAACCAACTCTAATATCTATGAGGACTTTTTTGACCTTGAACTTATTTACTATATTTCTATATGGAGTTCTTAGGTATGTGATGGGTCAATAGAAGGAATATCCACTAGATTGAACATGAGTTGTTAGGAGGAGGATACAATACCCACCATGGCTTGAAATTCATTTGGATTAATATCATTAGAAAATTTTGATTCCTTCAAGGAATTGTCCAATATGTCCTTATGAATAGGTAATGATTGAAGAAGCTCCAAGATAGACATATGTGCTAGAGTCTTATTTAGGTGCTCTAAGAAGTCATATTGGGTGACCTTTTGGAAGGATAAATACGCTTGTCAAAAAATAACTTTACCACATCTATTGGTGATGACACAATTAGTATTTTAAATTGTGATCTAGTATTAAATTGTAAATACGATTCCTAAATGTGACCAACTATTCAATCATGTAAGGTAGATGAATTATTGGTGTTGACATTGTTTTCACACTTATTTTGGGATGATCCTTTGTTTGACATAGAGGGCTAGTGTTGATCATACTCAGGAAATGAATCTTAATAGTTTCCTAATTTCTCATTGGAAGAGGAGGTTACATGGCCTTCTAATTCTATCTAACCATGATTGGTGAGATCTTGATATAATTTTTGAGTTTCATGCATTTTGACATGGTGTGACCTTTGACACAATGGTACTCACATTATTCATTTTATTTATAGCATGCATGTTTGGGTGTATTGTCATTAAATGGTTGGGTGTGTGGAAACTTTATTAAGTTGACTTGATCTAAGTTTTGAAATGCAACTCCAATAGGTTACCCCAAGGAAGTGTACTTACATTTTGGATGATTAGGGGTTTTCTATCATCCTTGTGGTATGGTAACATGTATTTGTGGTTGGATATTTTGGATACTAGGATTTTTTGGTTCACTTATTTTTTGTGTAGTTTGTATGAGTTTGGAGTTAGTTACCTCATCATTGACAAAAATTTTATTCTTAGCTTAAAAGTGTGGGTTGTTATTGGTTTGGTTATTTCCATACTCATATTTCTTATAGATTTTGACTAGACCTTTTGCAACGAGGGATTTCTCAATGTGACCCCCTTATCAATATTTAAAAAAAAAAGTGGATATGAATTAACTTGTAAATGAAAAACCATTTCAAGATTAAGATTTGTGATAAAAATATAAAAAAGTTATTTTCTAGTATTGGGCAAGAAAGTCACCTAGTGAGATTCCTCCATGCTGAAATAAGGAAGATATATTTTTTCCATTTTGTTGTTTGACATTACAGATATCAAGAATGTTAAATAATGTTCAAAATTATAAGAGAAATGGGTTACAAATTTATTAACCAAGTCAAAAAAAAGTTTGAATGCATCCTTGAGGTAGGTGTAAAAATAAATAAAGTGCTTTCCCTCTTAAATTGTGAGGAAAGAGTCTCATAAGGTATACATTGATATAAGGCAACTTCTTGGTATGCCAAAAAAAAATATTTGACATGATAGTAGGGGTCTCCCTTTCCCTTATATTTATAAAAAAATTGTATCTCAAAATTCTTGGATAAGTAGCATTTCTATTGATCAATTGAAGGGGTAGGGACATAATTAACCAAATTTATATATTTAGTTTTTGTGCAAGATCCTTGTTACTTATAAATTTCAAGAGGATTTTTAGAGTTTTGCTTGTAAATTGATCTTCAACATTAGTAAAAAATATAAGATGCCATGTCTATCATTCTTTGAGAAATAAAGAAATGAATTTAGTTTTCAAATAAAGTTTACCATCTTGTTTCAAGTGTAAAACTACAAAGCACTTAGATCACCTTGGTGCTCGACAAATACAAGACTTTGAACAATTAGGTTGAGTACCTACTAGAAACTTCACCTGATGTTATTATACAAAGCATACCTTAGGAGTCTTATTCTATTATTACATAGAAGGTTTCAAATTTCATTTTTATCTTTAGATAATACAAATCACCAGTGAAAACACTCCAATTGTAACTTTCAATGACTTTATTTTAACATTTTTATGAAAGTGGTTCCTAAAATATTTAAGTAAATGTTTGCAAGAATTTTCAAAAATTTCTATTAAAAAATTGTTTCTTATTGTGTACTAATATTAATGATGAAAAAGAAATTGAATGTTAAAAAATATTTAAAAATAATAATAAAAAAGTTAATGAAGAAGTCATAAATGCTAGAAATAAATCACATCCAAATCAAAGATGGGTTGGTCTTATAAGGACTAGTACCTTAATGGTAGAGTATTTCAGTAGCAAATGGAAGGTCCTAGGTTCGAGTCCTAGCTAGTCCATGAAAAGCTTAACATAATACCAAAACTAGGCCAAGAAAAGAGCCCCAAACATTATATGGAGTGGCTTAAAGGGGGTGTTGAAAATAACCACATCCGAACCAAATATAGGCTAGTATAAGAGCTAATAGCTCAGAACTCCATTAGTACAATTGAAGTTCCTAGATTTAGAAAAAGATTATAAAAGAATTTTCAAAAAATCATTGCTGTCACTAAAGTTCAAAGAATGAAAATTTAAGGAGGTTTTCCGCTAAACCACCTCCAAGACCAAAATAAAACAATAAACTCACAAACTAAACAAATCTAAAAAAAGTAATAATGATCAACTCAAATCATCTTGAAAACTCTATAATATGTTTTTGTGTAAGGTCCAAATTTATAATTAACAAAGGGTATGAGATAGAGAAGGGTATGAGATAGAGGTAGGGATGAATAAACGAGAAGAGATAGATAAAGGGGAAAGGGGGGGAGAGAGGTGGTAGAAAGATATAGAGATAAATAGGTATAAAAATGGAGAGAGAGGAAGAGAGAGATCTAAGGAGGAATATAAATATATATTATTAAATTATTGTTAATTGTTGATTGCTTTGTATAATATGTTTATTGCTATTTTTTTTACAAATTGTGAGTTTATTATTAGGTTTTAAAGATTCTCTTCACTTCAAGATTATGAAACTCTCTAATAACCACACCAACCAAGGTGGAAAACTTTTGGAACTACTAATCTACATTAGTTCTATATTAGTAGAAAAAATAAATACTCAAACCATAAAACTTAAGAACTACATATCCACTCTACTATTTATGGTGTTAATTATTACTTTATAATTTAACTCAAACTTTCTATAAATTTTTATTTGAATGGTATCCCCATATTTTATCAATTGAACATTCAATGCCATAATAATGTTATAATAATAAATATTTTTCTTATGTGTGTTAATATCCTCAGATAACCATGCACCAAAATTCTTCTTTAGGTACATTCCAAGCCATGTTCTAATAACATTCACCAACCTCATGTGATACATAATATCTTCTCCATCTATGATAATGACTATAAATGTTTTTCCTCATTATAGTAACACAAATAAAAATCCATTGATTCTTTATTATATTTATCCATAATAATTTCATAAACATTCCTTGCATTGAATTGTACAAAAAATATTAATTTAATAAATAATTTAAAATTACTATATAATAAGATGAAATATTAATTTTAATTAAGTAATGCATATAATACATGTTTGAACTAGATCTGAAATATGGTCAAAGTCAATTGATGATTCCATCTCCATGAGTTGTAGTGTTCTTGAAAATTGATATATCTCAAGTGAGATCAAAGTACTAGAACACCATTCACCAAATCACTCTTTCAAATTACATTCATTCCAGGTAAAATCTATACATGAAGAATAAAAGTATGTTATTTGTTTCATATAAGTAGTCCATGAACCTTTGTTTGAGCTTCACTCAACCCTATCACTATAAAAAGATCACATTTTTCAATATTAGCTTATTATACTAACCAAAAAATATATGAACTATAGAATTAATTTGATTAGGACCCATTATAAAGTTACACCATTCAATGATAGCTACTATATTTTTTGACTTCACACTATCTTTATATTTCAACTCTTCTCATATTAAGGCTCTTTTAATACCTACTCTATCACCCTATTTTCCATTCTTGGAATCAAAGAATATTCATATATGATAAACACCACTCATCATATACATCTTGCACAAATACTAGAACATCTATGAGTACTTAAATTATGATGAATAATTATTTGGCTATATGATAAGTTGAAAAATTATTATGTTCGTACCACTAAAATTACCATATGACATCTCAAAGAAACCTTGCATGAACTCTATAGAACGTGCATGATCATCATTAATAGAAAAATTATACTCCCTAAAAATATTTATTTTTATGTATTGTTAGACACATGATTGAATGCTATATGTATAAATATAACAACTTGACTAGAGTTGGAGTAATATCAATGAATCTCATTTTATGGTTGTAGTGTATAATTATTTATAATATATACAAATAAAATGATGGTATAAAGAGGAAATGTGACCTTTCATAACATGGTCACAATTCCAACTATCAAGATCTATGTGTATATCTTTACACAAAATTCTCTCAAAAGATATAGTTATTATTACTTCATCATTAATTCACACCTCTTGGCCTCTTTATCATATTTTAATGTGTATGCGATTAACATATATTTATAAAAAAATATAGGTTTATTTCTTATTACATGTGTATTATTTGTATATACCTGATCTTTTTAATGTTTCAAATCAACACAACTATCATATGTTCCATTCATGAATGATTTCTTATATAACACTTGTACACATACTCTTTCCAAAAAAAAATTGAAATGAAATCTCTTACTAATCTAGACATGAAAAGTAATATGTATATGTTAAAAGCATCATAATACAAAAAAAAAATCAATGTAGACCTTACAACAACTAGTTCATGTTTGAGAGATTTATTTTAACATAAAGAAAATGTTTTTCTATTTCAAAATACCTTTGAATAATATTTATTTGAGGATAATGCTCTAAAAATTTGGAGAAAATTTGTATTGATTCATATCCAATTTTTTTTTGTTGTATAAAACATCTTTTTGATTAGGTGATACTACCACTTTATTTAAAAAGATATTCAATTAGTGATTTTAAGGCTTCAACTATGACTTATAATTTTGAGGAGTCTATTAGAGAATGTTCATATTCATTGTTATTCAAGTATTCAACTCTTTCACACCTTCTAATGGATTTCATTAGTGTTTTTATATTTAATTTTAATCTTCCAATTTTTTTCCTTATAAATTTAGGTTTATTTATTTCATTACTTAATATAGTTGATGTAATTACATGTCATGTAGGACTACTATCTTTGATGCATGAGGTTTATCCCACTATTTGGTATACATTTTTTAGATTTTTTACAATAGATTTTTCACAGTTAGTATTTGATGTTCTTAGACCAAGAATCTTCATGATGAATATGAACTTAATATTTCTCATCATTTCAATAAACAATTAAACTCTTCATTTTTTTATTTCAAGAAAATATTATCTATATTTTATTACCACTTATTTTATAAATAAAATTGAGAATATTTTTACATAAAAAGAAAAAAATCCTATACTTTTATTATCAATAATAGAAAATGGTTACATAGTATTAAAATACAAAACAAGACCAGGTAAACTACCAACTCAAAATAAGAGCATTATAGAAACAATGGAATCTACAAATAAAAAGGCTAATATGTAGTACATGAGTGGAAATGATTTAGGAGTTGCTAGTCAAGTTGGCATCATTAGAGGTAGGAGACAATTATGGAATAGAGGGATTAAGTTCCATTATAGGTGGAGACAAAGGAGGATGAGCTAGAGCGTGGCCTCTACAAAACTTGAGGGTATCAAAGAGCCTATTCACTCATTGGATTTATAATATTCTCATTACAAAATTTTAAGTATAATTCTCAACGGTAAATTTGATTAATTAAATATTTTTATCTTCATAATTTGGTAAGTTTTGTGTGTTTTCAATAGACTGATTAGCTAGTGTAATTTCTAAATTTATATTTGAAACTACACATCATTGATTGTTTGATTATTTATCGATTCAATTATTATTTGAGATTTACTACACTATTAGCTTAAGATGAAAACTTAGATAATGTACCTTCATCTTTAAGGTTCAACTTCTTAACCGCATAATTATTTTACATTCATTGTCCTTGTTTCTTCAAATTATTCTCTTTTGTGGCTCCAATAGATGCTTCAAGCCATACTTAAAATCAAAAAGATGATATATAGATTTAACTTGAAAAATCAATTTATTATTTTCATGAAATTGTCTCATCTATTATTTTTCCTTCACATTCTTGGCTTCATGCTCCTTTGGTGTTTGTGTTTTTCTTATTTTTCATAGATCAATATTGAATTCTATTTTATTCTAACATAAATTTTTAAAATAATAAAAATAATAATTAACAATTCATCAAATTCAAATAAAAATAATACAATCAAAATGTTTTGTGTCCATGAAAGAAAAAAACTAATCACTTGTGTTAAAAATGATTTAAATTCCTCAAAATACATAAATAATGATTGATAATATCAAATTCAAATAAAAACATGTATTGGAATCTTCTACATCAATACAAGACAAAAAAAAATAGTTACCTTAGTAAAAAAAAATGATTGTAATCCCTCAAAATAATAAAATGTATAATTGTTTGAGCACATGGAAACATAGAGTATGTGGGTTTGAAGAAACAACTTTGTTATTTTTTTAGACCATTCCTCTAGAATTTAATGTCAATTAAAACATGTGTGCTATAAATTGCTTTGGAAAATTCCAACCCTTAAGGTGGGATTTACCTTGGACATTTAATCCAAAGGCTTAGATGTACATGTGATTTGCTCAAAGATGTGCTTTGTATAGAGCAAACAAAATAAGGTAAATGTCAAGTATGCTCTTCATCAAATTTACAAATTTTTAGATATTATTTTAAAAATGATATAATGGCGCCAATCTCTATTACCTTTCTAATCATTTAATTTTAATTTTTTCGAACACATCAAAGTTTCCATCTTCAATTTTTTTTGGTAGTATCTTCATTTTTTGTATAAAATCTATGTATAGATTTTTTGGTGTCTTTTTTATCTACTCATACAAATTTAAACCAAATTACATTTTTATGTCCTATACTTCATTCTATAAATATTTTTCTTCTTCTTCTTCTTCTTTCTCATAATTAAGTGAGGAGAACACTTATTTTTCTATTTTTCAAGATTGTTTCATTTTCAAAATTAATAAAAAATTATACATTCATTTAAAATTAGCAAAAAAATCAAGCACAAAATATGTGATATTAGTTAACTTTCCACCAAAGGGATTTATGAAATACTTAAGATAAATCAAAATTTTAGGGGGGGCACAATCAATGCTATGTTATAGTTTTTTTAAATAGGACCACTTTATATGTTTCTCTATTTGACCCTCTTAATCTTTACCATTTAAACAAAAAAAATAGTTTAGAAACTAGTTTCTAGGAACTAATTATCTTGTTATTATCACATATTAAAATTTTGAGTGTGAGTATCTTCATTTTCTCGTCTAAGATTAGTTTTTATTGATTTCAAGAAAAAAGTGGCTCCTTTTGACCCCCTTGTTGACCCTTGTTTTAATGCACATACCATGATTTTTTAAATGATTATTCCTTTAAAGTTTCTTGCAATTATAACACGTTTTCAATATTTCATGAAGACTATAAGAATACTTTTAGAGCTAGAGCCATGGAGTATAAATTTCAAGGAGTTGCCCCTATTGGCATTGGCATTGTTTGTCATTGATGTCAAAGGAAAATGTTGATTTGTGTTGAGGTCAGGTTGGTTGAGTTGTCATTGTTGTTAGAATGGTGTTGAAGAGAATGGTGTTGATGTGATGTTAAAGGGTATGTGCTGACATGGATGGTGGTGTTCATTATTTGCATGGGTTTATACAAGTTCATTGATATCATTGTGGTGTTCATGATTTGTACAAGTTCATGTTTCACATGGTTCATATTTCACATGGTTCATATTTCACAAAGAATAATGTTAAAGACATGGTGTTGATTTCACAAAGAATAATGTTAAAGACATGGTGTTGATTTCATGATGTAGACATCAAGGTTATGGTTATCAAAGGATTATTGCATACTTTATGTTTCAAATACATATTTCAAAAAAGCCCTAAAGATCTAGGGTTTTGGATTCTTTGGGATCTCTGATGTTAGTTCCTTCTTTCTCTATGGTTTGGAGATGATTGATTATTAAGAAGTTGAAGTCACAAACTAAATTAAATATGCCTATTCTATCAACCTAGTAGATAAAAAACTTATATTTCAATGCTTTAAAGGTATCAATGATTATTATTTAAAACATCAAGTGGTGGGAGCATAAGGTTTATGATTTAGTTTCCAATCTACACAACAACAAATTTTCAATGTTTTATTTTGACAGGTATTTAATTGTCGGTGCTTGAAGTTGGTTATGTGTAGTTTTGCAATCACATTGATATTTGATGGTTCTTCAATTATGACTTTGAAAAGACTTTTTGACAGAATTTGCAATCATTTACATACATTGGGTTTGTGATTAACCATGATGGAACAAAGGTTAAATGAATTTTCAATTGGGGTTTTGATTACTATAAAAATGAGACTTGAGCACTATGTAGTGGGTTTAGAAAAATGAATTAAAAACTCTGTAAATTCATTATTTGATAGTGTATGAACTGAGATGAATGATATGGATATAAAGAGATGTTGAAATCATACTACCACAGTTGAGAAACTTTGATTGATTTATCAATTGAGTTTATTCATTTAATGGTGGAATGTGACTCAAAGAAAAAGGGTTTGTATGAGATGGATATAATGCATTAAAGTTTACCTTATCAATTTTTTTGTTTTGTCCAAAAACATAGAGAAGGAAAGTTTTGAATGTTGTTATTGAGTAACCATGATCTTTCAAGTATGATCTCTTCTCTACACAAGTTCTATGTGATTAGAGAAATATTACAAGTGACTATGCAGAGGTGTCTTGAATAGATTGTGTATACACTGTATAAGAAGTTGAATACAATGTTGACAATGTGAAGTGATAGTCACTGTATTACAATGATCTAATTCCTTATTTAGAGCTTGTGACAGTTAGGATGTGTCCAGGGTTTCTTTTCTTGCACTCTTGTATGCATATAATAGAGGTTCATGATTGTCAGTGGTGTTAGTGGTCCAACTGTGATATTGGATTAATGAAATAATGATGAGATTTGTGTGAAGTTAGAAGATGGTGTTTGAAGTTGCAGAAACAGATCACACATGCAATGAAATGTATTGTAACAAGATAACCCCCTAAAGTTACATATTTTCTTTCATTGAAGATTGGCCATTAAGACCATGGAGGTTTTTCCAGTGAGGCAGTTGTATTTACCAGTGAGGCATGCTTGTAACCAGTGAGGTTCCTTTGTCAGTGAGGCATGTTGTGTAGCTAGTGAGGTATATTGTGTAGCTAGTGAGGCTCTGTAATCGGTGGGATTTTATTAAGCTAGTGAGGCAATTTTCTATGAGGGTTTTCCACTCATAAAAATCACTGTGTTATGGTTCTTTTGTGATCTATGTGGTTATCATGATTCATGCAATTTAGTCTTACAACTTCCTTTATCTACTTTGCAACATTTGAGTTTTCATGTTGTTTAAGGATCTACTATTGGCTATCACATTTGGTTACACTCTTGAAATTGAACATTCAATGATTACAAAGAGATTATGTGTTTTGAAAAACCATTGAATTGAAGTTGATTATTGAAACACTGATTCACCCCTCTCTCAGTGTTTCCCGTACTCCAACAACCCCACCTTCCAAGATCATATCAACTCTTGAGAAGTCTCAATAACTTGGGTCATACTAACTTTGATGATTTTAGGAATAGAATCTATGGAGATACTAGAATAGTGAGAATAAGTTACATGGTAAGGAATGAGATAGAACAAACAATAGTCTTCCCCACTTCACTTCAATCCTTTGAATTGATCATGAAAATTATTATAACATTGGGAAAAAAAATTATGGGAGTTGAAGGTGAGGTCTTTTTGGATCTCAACTCTAATATCATTAAAAATATTTCAATCCCTCATCATGATAAATTAATTTTTAAAACTCACTAATAGATTGAAATTATTAATTAAAAGACTGGACACATTCTTGAAAATATTGAATAAGAATTGAATAGTCAAGCCTAGGTCCACCATCCCAAACTTTCCCAAGTTATTGGTGATAAGTGATTTCTAAAAAAAATTAAAGATATGATAACTCTATTAAATATAAAAATGGTGCATTCATATACTAAGGAATTAACCCCTTGGATATAGTAAGGTTTATTTTGATCATCCTAGAAGATACACACATAATAGACTAGGCACCCCATTGAGTGTCAATCTTCACAAGAAATTGTCAAACATCCAAGAGACTAGCAGGTTCCACATGATATCTTATATTATGTACCTAATGGATAGGAAAGTAGTTTTTCTAGAATTACCAAGAATTGGAACCATTAGGGAAACTCGAGGATAAGTTTATCGTATTTGGAGCTTAAAGATAGTGAAAGGAGTTTCAAAAGAGAAAATGACGCCTTCCTATTTTACCTTATCAGAAGTATGGAAGTGACTATGAACAAATGGTGACTCTAGAGGCCACCAAAAATATTTTAAAGAAAGTAAATTTATTTATTCAATTTATAAAGTCTACTTACATCAGCATATAAGGATTCATTGGAACACTGATCAAATTTCCCAAATATGTCAGTGATAAAGTGGCACTTCTAGAGTTGAAAAGAGAGGTTTGTGAGATACAAAAACCTAGAAGAGAAGCATAGAACTAGATTCCATTTATCCATCACTATCAATGCTTAAAATTTCTCTTCTTTGTTACAAGCTAGGTCCTAAGATGAAAAATATAGAGATTAAATTTTAGCTTCATAATAAAAGAAATTATTTTAACCCCAAGAGGGATTTTTGATAAATTTTTAGGTTCACATCTTAAGCATGTTTCTCATGGAAGACTATTGGATAGATTATGATTCCTTTTTTAAGAATTATTACCTTTCAAATGAAATATTTTGGAATATCAAGAGTGCCTGATGAAATCACAAATAATGGTAAGGTTATAAGAGATATATGATAAAATATAAATATACAAATTTTTAACTCCTATATATTGGATAGAAGGGGAAGACTAATCACTTAATGAAATCAAAAAGTAAGTAATTGATTTAATATTTAAATTATTTGAGGGAAAGGTGAAAGAATTAGAAGATTCTAGCCAAAAAAATTTATAAAGAAGGGTCAAGAAGCAAAAAAGTTAAAGATCAAGGAGACATAAAAGAAAACGCTCAAGAAGCTAGAAAAATAGAAAGAGAAAGAACCAAAGAAACAAAAATAAAAGGAAAGGAAACTATCAGAAGAGAAACAAGTTTAGGAAGAAGAGTCCTCAAAAAGGAAGACAAAGATCACATTTAAGGTTAGGAACACTTCCAAATATATATAGTATTTTTTTGCTTCTTTAGTATCTCGAGTTCCTACTTTATAAGTGAAAGTTCCAAGTCAAGTTTCTATCTTCCCCTCTAAATTTTTATTTCAACTTATGCTCTACTAGTTCCATTAAAAATCTCTAGACAAATTCCACCTCTATATTGTTGGCATATGGCTTGGGGAGATTGTTTCTGGCTTCTAGTGTTGTCATTGATGGAAACTGAAGTCATTATCTCGGTCCGCAGATCAATACCTACTTATACTTGCATGAAATAGAGAAGACAGTGTGTTACCGATAGAAAGCATGAAGAATAGGGTATCCAGCCAGTTAGTTGATCTATATTCTTCACCAAATCATCATTTTGTGTTGTGGATCCCCAGGAAAGTTTGTTAAGCATGTGTGTTACCTTATTGGTAAGTTTTGTGGTGTTGTAGCAATTGGTGTATGAGTTAGGAGATTCGGTAGAATGATTTTCTGTTTATTTTCTCATTATGGCCAACTCAATGAATGTAGCATGTCACGAATGTATAAGGAGTAGTTGTTTAATTGTTTCTAAAGTTTGAGAATATTGTTTT